>OZ007544.1:3828945-5028945 GCA_963931895.1 Eupithecia pulchellata
AGGTCCGCGGGCCCGTGCGCGAACGCGCAGTGCGCGCCGTTCTTGGCGCAGAGCCCGCGCGCGTCCGTCTCGTGCACGCACATGCACGTCTTGTAGTACCGCAGGTGGTAGCGCCGCTCCGTGTCGCCCGCGGTGCGGTGCAGGTAGGGACATCTGTTACACAACAACATCAGCCTATATAGTCCACTGCTGGACATAGGCCTCCCCTAATGAGCGCCATATGTGGCATAATTCATCATTTGGGGGTTATTGCCCATAATCCCCACGCTGGGCATGCGGGTTGGGGATCGCAGTTCGGTGGAATTGTTCTACAGAGGGCGCTGCTGCCCGCCCTCGGTGTGTTTCCCTTAGTCGCCTCTTACGACACCCACGGGAAGAGTTGGGGTGGTGCAATTCTATCCGGCACCACACGGCAAATCTGTTACACACACATTTATTATTATCATCTTCTATATAATAAACGTAATATCTATTATTTACTAGCGTAGCAACCCGCTCCGGCTACGCACGTCACCCAAAATCAAAATAATATCAAAAAATCCGTTACGTAGTTTTAAAGATCTAAGCATATTTAGGCAGACAGCGGAAGTGACTTTGTTCAATACTATGTAGTGATTGATTGCACAGACTACTTATAGTGTATACCTATATCATACAAAAAAGTTAACAAATAATGAACTTGTGCATACAAAGGAACCCTGAATAATAATAAATATGAATTATATTTCCATGACCATCAGCCATATAGTGACCTGGTGTTTTGATCCTTTTTATTACTAATTATTATTTATAATATTCAGGCAGCATATTAGCAAAAAGAGCTCAGAGAAAAAGCAGGCGGTGGCACGTTGACGCAATTTTATATCAAAGTAACATCCATCTGCTAATCAGTTAAGGGGACTTTCATCGCAATTTCATATAATTTTTTACTAAACTGGATGAGAAGTAATGAGTGTGTTAGCATTCTCATATAAAAGGCTATGTATTGTTAACAAGCTACAGCTCTTTATACCACTCACAGCTGGGTATAAACCTTTTTTAATTTATTTTGTAGCAACCTCCTCTGTCTCCTGTCTTAATGTATGCATTGTATCACTTTTATCTCTTGTACCCTAGACAAGGCCTTGTTGAGCTGTCTATACTACCAGCACTGGACAAAGCTCTGCTTCTGACCAGAATTAAACTATTAAAGCCGCACTCTTTGCAAGTTATTAAAATACTATTTATTTTAAACACTGTACTCAGGTATGTAGAGGGAGCTCTACCAAGTATAAGGATAAAAATACTCAATATTTTAATATAACTTAATGTATCTGAAGCTTTATATGGCAATCATAGTATCGCAAACAATACATATTAGTAGAACAATGTATATGCACTGACAGATATAAGAACCCTAAAGAATTCCCTAAAGAATCAGAAATAAGAGCCCTATCATCTTCATACAAGTATTTCTTAGTAAGAGATAGGTAGTATTATCCTTTGAACTCAAAGTTTAATCTTGAGGATAGTACACACTGATATACTGTAAGTACTCAATGACAATAACTGTCCATCATAATAAAATGATTTCATTATGTTTACTTAGTTAAATATTTTCATTTCCCATACAAACATAATACCAAAATTATTTGTAATTTGAGCATATTTTCACCATGATCTGCTATTATTTGTATTAGAATAGTATTTATTTATCAAGGTTCCTAGAACAAAATATTTCCAAACACATCTCTGTATAGAAATTAAAAATTAAATTATTTCAAAGAAAACATATTTTCTTATTAGTATTTGTGTAGATAGACAATTATTTCCAAAAAATCTTGTTGTAGAAACCTAGATAAATACTTTTGCAATGCAAATTATATATTAGGTGCATGGTTCAAATATGCTCAAATTACAAATCATTTTGGTATTATGTTTGTATGGGAAATTCATCCGTGCCCAGAGCCTTAATAGTCAAAATAGAAAATCTTTGATTAAAATACTAATTTCATCCTTTGGCCTGCATAATCTCTATATTATTTATTCTTCATTGTATTGTATATATTATTTAGATACATTTATTTTCCTTTTCTGTAGTGAATGCACTCTATTCACATACATTGATGGATTTAATTGCATGGTAATAATACAGTGACCCATGTCTTCATCACATATAATACATTACAAAAGTGCTTTATTCTACACCAACAATATTTTTAATAAATTCCAATTAAAATATATATGAACAATTAAATTTTAGTTTTTTTCATGAATCAAATAATTTTAAGTCAACTTTTATTTTAATGATATAATAAAATCAAACTCCAATCTTGTCTAACGAACAACTTTTGAAGGACAAGCTATATAGTTAAAGTTAAGTGAGATCATGTAAACAACATCTAAAAAAGAAAGCACTAGTACTTACTCATCACCATCCTCACAGATTCCTGAAGTCTCATTATATTTCGTACAATAATTGTCAGCACTATAATTGAACGATCCATCTCTTTTTCTAACAGGTCTTCTTCTTCTTTGGTTATTAAAATGCCAATGAAAACATGTAAATGGCCTATGTTGTGTACATTTATGTTGGAGAAACGATGGGCATTGTTCCACTCGGAACTCCTTCAGATATCTGGAAAAATAAACATCGAATCATGAAAAAAACTGTTGCGAATAACAAAATTCAATTATACCAATGAAACACGTACTTGTAGTGATTAGGTTTTTCCGTTTGCGCTGTTAACAAAGGTTTAGATTCCGACGGCATCTTGTAAGTGCGCTACTACGCTCGCGCAGGGCACGCTCGCTCACAACAAACAAACTAATACAAATCTCTACATACACAATCACATGAATACAAATATTTTATTTAGGTGAAAATAACAAACAATTTGTAGTTTTCTTTTCATAGTTGAACACTATATTTTGGTAAAAATAGCCTTGAGTTGCTTTGCTTGTACAACAATGTCATGACAGAAACCAAACCATCTTGACACTAATAGGGATGTTTGTTTTGTTTGTGTTGTTGAAGACTTATCATAATATCGATTTAGATTATTTTCGATTATCTACTAGCCAAATCCATTTCGAGAGTGTAATGGATTTGATGCATTAGCATCATAATATATATACGTACCTACGTATAAGGATATTGGATAATTTATCTTAATTACTATTTTATGGGGTGGGCTCATGGGCCAAAACCAGCAAAGTGCAAGTCGGATCGTACACGGTGGGTTCCGTAAGATCATAACATTTCCTTAAATGAATATAAAAAAAATTGACCTGAGATGGGTCAATTTTTTCCCTATGTTGTCCTGTGACCAAGTAATGCCTGTGCCCGGCGGGCGCGGTGGTATTGCTTAACTTCGTTGGTCGGTACTCAAATTGGTATGGACCAAACGTCCATCCATTTATTACTGCTTTAATTTGTTGTTAGAGTGACAGTTATTTAATTATACACACCCTGTCCAACTTATGTATGACTTTAGTAGACGGTAATTAACTGTTTTGTATGAGAGCCTCTTTTAGGTAACTGTTATTTTTTGTTAAAATGGCAAAATAAATTTTGTGAATATGCCAACTCTTCACCTTCAATGGGCTATGAGATACAGCCTGCTGCTGATAGACTGGCAAACAAACAATGGAGGCTATAGGGTCACGTTTTCATCCTTCAGGCACGGTATCCTATACCAAAAAAGGCTGTCATGAAGAATGCACCTTATTAAGGTTTATGATTTTAGTTTGTTGCGGTATGCAATTTAGAATAGGTACGGTTCTCGATTTAACTAGGTAGTGGAATAATTTAAAATTACTACATATTTTTATTCTCTTCTGGTATACATAATATTCAAAAATTGGTACGGAACCCGTCATGTGAGAGCTGATTTACACTTTACGTTTTATATCAAACTCGTGAAAGTCAATCGATATCATGAGTTAAAAAAATTACAGCCATTATTTTTCACATCTCTATAGCATGAATGACAATGACAGCAAATTGAAGGAAAGGGTAAGCGAAGGATGCGATTGTAATGTAATGAGCGACAAGGACGCGAAAATACATTTTAGCAAGTTAAACAGAGATAAAAACCAGCGAGCGAAAGTTATAGGTCGTCATAGCCTTAGGTCGATGTCGTCGGTCGTATCGAGACTGCTCGCCGGCCTTTGTTTTGTATCCTTTGCGAATTATAACTTTTTTAGGCTTGCCTTACACTTCTATCGAAAACCTATAGTATTTAGTGTTTTAATTATTACCTTATGAGCCATATCGTCAAGGTATTATTTATTATAAGATTATTATAAGATTGATCGAGCCAGTTTTTTCATGAAATGCATGAAAATGGGCGGAAAGGTCACAATCATATTATTTTTTTATTTATTTTGAATAATTCCCGGCGCTCAGATATTTTTTCAACACATATAATGAAATGATGATCCCTACATAAATCTGAGCTGATAGGCAGCACAGTGATTGCCAATTTTTAGGCCCTTTAGAACATGGCGTTATCACGCTTAAATTCGCGCAATCAACGAAGATAACGTTTTGTTACATTTTTGCAAGTAATTAATTATTTTCTTTTACGAAAACGTACGGCTAGCTGGTAAACATACTTATTTACCTACATAATACATGCCAGTATATACCAGCCCCTATCTAAGCTGAATGCCAGTTTAAAGTTTCTGCATGTGTCACAAAGAAAGACAATGGCTAAAAAATATATAAGAAAAATAGGAAGTACACACAAATCGAAATTCAATGGTAATTAAATAAAAAATTCATAAGCAAGCATTTAAATTTTTGCATGATCAACATCAATGTTTTTGATGACCAATATCACAGATATATATTTCGAAAAAATGTTAATATATCTGAAACCAATATATTGAAAAGTTTAGTATAGAACAAACTTTGTTGCTGATGATGCTAGGATACTGATCAGATCACCGAAAGTGGCCGATTTTTTTAAAAATAATCCTAATATTTAAATTAGTTTTTACCGCACATAGCCGTACTCGAGGTGAGCACTACGTACTTAAGAGCACAAAGTTTTTTTTTATTAGTTATTTTACCTTCTCAAAACAATACACAGAGCGCAAAAAGTATTATTATAAAAATCATCAAACAGCAACTGATTGACATGAAAGAGTTGACACAATGAGTTCTTTTCAATACCTACGATTTTTAAAAAACTGTTTGACCTAGACTTAGATGGATGGCATTGTATGAAACTCAGTGTAAAAAATCTGCCGCAAAACTAAAGAACATCTTTGAATGTATTCTATGACACTTGACTTTGACTTTTTTTGCATCGCCACCTAGTGTCAAAATCAAGATGCTTTGAGAAGCCTTTAATGAATAGTTAATTATTTAAGAAGCAATTGATTAAAAATTATAAAAAAATATCATTAATATTATTTTGTCCTATACTTAATCAGTTTCTATCGTGAGGAACAGAAAGCTTGGTTTTAATTTTTTGTTACCTATCACTGGTACATACAGACTACGACTATTATTAAATTAAATTTTTCATGAAGCAAAATGTAATTCTAGCCTTATTCTTTTTCGTTTCCACAACGCAACGGCTCAAGATATCCACCAATCGCAATACAGGTTTAAAGCACCAATGATGGGGTCGAAAACTACTTCGACTACACCAATCAGCGTTGAGTATTGTGGCGTCACTTTCGCCCGCCATTTTGTTCGTCGCCATCTTGAGCGTATGATTCAGACAATCAGTTGTTGTGTCGATAGTAATTTTGTGTATTTGTAATTATCAACGCGTATCTACCTCTCAAACGGTAAGGAATAGCTGTAATTAGTCCTGAATACTATTTTAAAACATTTAAAGTTGTCCCAACGTTCTTGTTTTGTAAGATATTTCAATTTAACCCCACGCCATTATTTCCCTCCTAAAAAATCACCTAATTTCTAGAGTAAAACTTTGTTTTGTTGCACACAGTGAACAATGGCACGTACTAAGCAGACAGCTCGTAAATCTACTGGAGGCAAAGCTCCACGTAAACAACTGGCTACAAAGGCAGCCCGTAAATCAGCACCTAGCACAGGCGGAGTCAAGAAGCCCCATCGTTATCGTCCGGGAACCGTCGCTCTTCGTGAAATCAGACGTTACCAGAAGTCTACTGAGTTGCTCATCCGCAAACTGCCATTCCAGCGTCTTGTGAGAGAAATCGCACAAGATTTCAAAACTGATTTGCGTTTCCAGTCTGCCGCTATTGGAGCCCTGCAGGTTTGTACCATTTCCGTCCGTAGTAATACTACTCAATGACTGATAAAGACGCAGTTTGGATTGCAGAACTGGGGTCTCCTAAAAACTGGGGTAATTTAATTTTAGACCCAATTATTACACCAGTCCTGAAAGTGAATGAGGTGACAATGAAATGCTTAAGTACTTATTGTTCCTATGGTTGTTTCAGGAGGCTAGTGAAGCTTATCTGGTGGGGCTCTTTGAAGACACCAACTTGTGTGCTATCCATGCTAAGCGTGTGACCATCATGCCTAAAGACATCCAGCTTGCTCGACGAATTCGTGGAGAGCGTGCTTAATGTACAACTTAAGTTATATTCAATTCAAATTCATAGTTTAAGTCCATTCTCGATTATAGGTAATTAACTATCTTGTTTATTTACATTATATCCATCATTGTCTTCATTATTGTAAGGAAGCTGCAGAACTGATTTTTTTACATTTATTGTCTAGATTCAACTCGAAAGTGAAGTGAGTTTTGAAAGTTTTCAACTCGTGTGGTTCAATCGTATGACATGTAAGCAATTAGATTAATGTTTAGTCTTGTGGTATGGATGTGTAGAAACCTAAGTATTTTGATTAGACGAAAATTATTATTGCACACATCTTGTGCAATAGGATTTTAACTATTCACTCTATTTGTAATGTTTTGGCATTCAATTAAATTAATTAGGGAATATTCAATCTTTTATTTATTCTGTTTTAAATACACCTTTCTTTTAGTACATAAGACTACCATTATTATGATTAGCAGACTTATGTAGTTTACATAGTAAATCTATATAAATCTATACTTAAAATAGAAATAGGAAAGATTTGATTGTTTGTTTGAATTGAATAGGCTCCGAAACTACAGGACTGATTTTAAAAATTCATTCACCATTAGAATTCAAAATTTTCCCTGATAAACATAGGCTTTAGAATATTTTCAAAAAATTTAAAGATCCACTTGATTTTTTTTTTTAATACCTTTGCAAGCCAACTTGTAATACTTGTGGTGATATAAATTTAGCTTGGACTGTTGTAATAACACTTGTGTCAGAATCTAAGTTTCATTTAGTAATGACTAATGATGAGATAAGAAACAGATCTCCAATAGTTAGCAGTGCTGCCATTGGAGTTCGGTGGATTCAACTATGCTATTAATTAATTTGCAAACATACTATGGGAAGCATCCATAAGCTGGTGTTTATAGCCGCACCGAAAGGTATGCACAGGCATCCTGGTTGGCGGCTCTTCTCTCACGGGCAGACGTTTTCTCTCACTCAATCATTGGCTGGCGAAGTGGATACTAGATGGTGTGGAGTATGTAGCGACAGTTAGGACAAATTCCATGAATTAGGTAGCAGCAGCAAGCAACTGCTACTTGTGGTCCACCAAGAAAGAGAATTAGGAGATTTGATGTTAAAGCACTTTTGCCCACCCATTATATGTTCGCATCCATAACACAGGCCTACAAAAAAAAATTTTTTTTTTGCTGCCGCTCTGTTTGTGTTTATGATCGATAAAGTAGGTAATGTACAATATATTGTCATACGTCATTTTAACTCATCAGCTCTAGTTTACTTACTACCCTCATTTAAAGTTTTTTACGTTCTTGTTCGGAAATAGTCATTATTACAATAACATCAATAAAGTTTATGTTACTATTTCATTATGGCTAGTACGTCCAGAAATTGTCTTAACAATCCTGATATATTTTGTTATATTTGTGGTGAATACATACTGAAAGATCAGCGTAAATCGATTACAGACACTGTAAATCGTTCGAATTCTGCTTACTTCAGTATTGAAATTTGACACATAGATAAAGTGTGGGTGCCTCATAGTGTATCTAAACTATGCGTTGAACATTTGCGACAATATGAGAAAGGGGCACGTGTGTCTTTAAAGTAAGACTTGAAAATGGTAAATTTTTTATTAGGTCAACAGAGCGGTTATACTAAATACCCATGTTTTATTTGTCTTTGGGACAGTCGAGCCAAATCACATCATTGGACACAAAAAATTGGCCATTGAGAGATGCTCTTGTTGTTGGAGAAAGAAATGTTATAAATGAAGCCTTAGTTTCAAGAAAAAAAATCATTTTCCCGCCATTGCATATAAAATTAGGGCTGATGTAGCAATTCGTTAAGGCTCTCGACAGATATGGTCAATGTTTTCAGTTTATTTCACAGAAATTTCCTAGTTTAAGTACTAAAAAACTAAAAGCAGATATCTTTGATGGACCTCAAATAAGAAAATTAATAAAAGACACTACAATTTTTGAGACTTCTATGAATGATCTGAAAAGGTTTTCGTGGAAATCTTTTGTAGCAGTTGCACAAAATTTTCATGGAAATCATAAGGCTGACAACTATGTAGAACTAGTAGAAGAAATGCTGGTTTGTTTCAAAACTTTAGGCTGTAATATGAGTATAATATTACACAATCTCGATAGTCATCTACATCATTTCCAACATGATTTAGGAGATTTACGCGAAGAACATGAGAACTTTTCCACCAAGACATAGAAACGATGGAGAATAGATACCAAGGAAGGTGGAACACTCATAAATATGATGGCCGACTATTGCTGGGGAATAATGCGAGATTATCCACGTCAGTTTCATTCTAAAAAATTACTTAAAAGACAATTTCTTGATGTTTAATACCATAAAATATACATATTTTTTGAAATTTGTATTTTTTTTTATCTCTGAAACTAGAGCTGATAGAAAAAAACCGTTAACATTTTTGATATCACCACGTAAGACATACTTAAAATCAGGTCTTAAATCCCCGGCACCAAAATCGTTGTAGGCCTGTGTAATGCATAGATCCTTTCAGTGCACTACTACAACAAATGTATTATAATGATAAACATACATTTAGATTAGGCACAATAATGGTGTGCAATAGCTTTAACTCCTGATGCTGTGTGTGAAAACCCTTCCTTCTTGTTTATTCAGCATGAAGTCAGTGCTTTCAAATGATTATTAGCAGTATAACTAGGTACTCCAATGGACAGGGTTTTTACACAGGATCTGGTAATGTTAAGGCCAACGGTGTAATCCCCTGTAGGATACTACTCATCAGGTAACAATAATTCCAATAACAAAACACATTTTCTTAAATAATTTAATAGTATATGTCCATAACAAAAGTAAAACTAACTAAACTTACATAACAGTGGACCAAATAACTAATGTTTTGACTCTTCTTCTATTTCTTTGAGTCTTTGCTCAATTTCAGCTACACTTTTACCATGCTCTTTATTATATCTATAGGATTGGAGGAGTTGCTCCTTCTCCAATCCATGAATTCTATCATACAGAGTTTTTTCAAATTCTAAATCAACATCATTCTCTTCTCTTAAATAGCAAAAATATATGAGAAAGACAGCTACACTACCAACAACACTGTAAGGTTGGTACCAGGGCATTTGAGTTTTTGGGTTATATTTTCTCATAACTGGAATAACTGTTTTTTTAGCTGCACCACTCGTTGAGAACTTGATGGGTTCATTTTCATTTGCAGTGGTGCTGACCCATCTAGTTGTTCTTTGATTCCGAAGAGAGAATCTGAAACAAAAAGTAGGTATTGAAATTAACACTGAAATTGTTCGATTTCACAATTGATTGCACAGAACAGCTAAATTAATGGACCTGTTTAAATAGAAATATTGCTTCAAAGTCAATCTAAAGTGCAAACATTGGAATTTGGTTACGCTAATTCCCATGCTACGGGTGCTATGTTTGATTTATGGAAAGTGTATTATAAGAAAGATTCAAAATTTTTTAAAAACATGCAGGTGAACTTCAGGGCTGAATTGGCAACGAACACGAAATGTTTTGAGTGTCTATCTTGGGAAACTCAAAGGTTTTTACTTATAATAAGATTTTTGAAACAAACCCGAGAAACTGCAGATTTTTATAAGTTAGCTGTGTTATATGTTTCTGCATTTTGCTTTCCTCTCTCCGAATATCCTTGAAATTGATTATATTATAATTGAATCATCTAAAAAAATGAAAAGTTTGTTTAGATTTTTACCTTTACTAAATTGCGCAAGCAAGCGGCAAGGCAAAGCTTTCATTTTCATTATTTTGTCAGTGTCAATAGCATTAAATGCCACTGTCAGTCGGTCAAATAGTCACCACAGACAAGATTTTTTTCTTTATTCCTTCGTCTGAGATTAGATTAATCGATCTCTGCAATATCAATAACAGGGACGTAGCTAGAAATACTATTCGGGGGTTTCGAACCTTAGAACCGCCCGAAACAATATGCAACATATTCATCTACATAAGATAGTAACCGGAGTGGTTATCAACCAAGCACTTTAGAAAACTCCGAAGGAAAGCTTGCTTGCATTTTCCGAAGTTCGGACCAACCGGATGCAGTAAATGTTTCGACCCTTGACAAAAATTACTAATTATGACTACGTAACAAATAACTTAGTGAATTTAATAAAGCTGAATATTTCTTACCTATTTTAGATTTGCTGCCATTGTAGCGGAATAACGAAGAGCATTTTTTATCCTGGAAATCCAAAATATAACTTATTTACATATAAAAGGTACCTAGCTATATCGAGTTCCTACTTAAACCTGTGTATATTCCTACCCATTCACAAAACTCACCTGACGAACTCCTCGCCCATATCGGGCTCGTTCAGTAGGCGATTTCTCTTAGCTTGCAATTCCGAATGCTTTTGGATAACATTCTTCAGCTTATCACAGTATCCATCTGCACTCTCGACAGTCTCATTGACGGTTCTCTTGGGCAATGGTAGCTGTATACTAGGCTTCGCAAACAGCGCCCAGACATCGCATTGGTCTGAGACATTCTGCACTGACATACATAATTCAGAGCGAAGGTTCCAAACGGATGATATTCCTTTTGCCTACAACATAAGACATTGTATTAGTAGTATACCTACCGCGTAGGTCTGAACAGGCAAGAATGATTTAATATCGTAAACAACCCGTGCTAAAAATTATTTTGCGCTTATTCGGAATGATAGGTAGATGGTTGGTGGATGATAACATTGATAAATTTAAGATATGACATTTCCTCTATTTACTATAATTATTTAAATGTACAAAATTCCGACACAAATTAAAATTTGTATGTGAATGAATAAATGAATAAAAATGAAATGAATAAAAAAATTAAATGAATAACTCACAATTTTTCTTAGCAATTTATGGTGAAAAACTGAAATAAATGTTTTTTTTTGTTTTTTTTTTTTGCCCTAACATGTATGTGTTGCTTTATCGGAAATAGAGATTGCAATCCGGATTATCCGAAACCCGATCCGGATAATTCATCAATTTTGTGTATTCTGATTTAAGCATTGAAAATTCGGATAATTTAATTTGAAACTTAATATTATTTTTAAATTCCTATTGAGCTTGGGCTTCTTTATTCGTCTATTTTACCTAACCGTAATCAAGAATTTAAGAGTCGGTTACAGTTGGGTACGGTCGGTACCTACACTAAAAATATAAATGAAAAAATTTGAATTGATTGTTTTTCGCTATTTTATTAGGCCAATTCTACTAAACGGATCGGAAAAAATTGTTCGTGGAAGTAAAATAATTGTTTATTCCTATTATGTCCTATAAACATCAGTGTCTATGGGATATAAATTACCTACCTTTATACGTTTATATTCGTTATAGAAGTAATATATGACTTACAGACATCTCTTGATACGATAGTAGTTCCTTCTGGGTTTGCTCCAACAATTCAGAGAGGGCAGTTCGTCGAAGCTTTTCCAATTGTAAACGCGAGCGTAAGGCCTCAACTCTTCCTTCTACTTGCTGATTTTCTTGTTGGAGCTTTGATGCGTTTGTCAAAGCATCACGAACACCACGGTTTAGTGATAATACCAAGGAATCGTCTACAATGTGGCATGGTAATATTGATGTAAGTAGGTACCACCTAACTAAATAATTATGTAAGCTTAGTAGGTACTAAGTCACGGTGGGTAGGGATCTAAGTAGGTACCTACCTACACAGTTACAGGGTTGATTTCAAATACTTTGTCTACACAAACAAAACACCCAAGTCAGCGGACAGGGCCGCCCTGGCTGACGATAAAAGAACAAAACACAAACACTGTCGAGTACATTATGACTTATGACATTCATAAAGGTACCGCGCGCCGAGCAGTGTTCGCTCGCGGGTGTCGTGCAGAGCCAATGAAAATGAAAACAACGTCTGTGGCGGCGCAGCGGCCGAAGGATGTAGGTACCTACGATCTACACATATTTCTTCAGGACATTCTCGGTTTTTTTCTATTTATTAATAAATATCTACCTACCTATGTAATGTAATGAGTAATGACGAATTATGTAGATATTTCAGTTAAGTATCAAGTACCTACCTACCCACAAAACACAAACCTCAAAACACAAACCTCTGCATAACTTGGTTGGGGCTAGATGATGGGAATTGTTTAGGATGATTTATTTAATATTAGAAGTAGGTACTAATACTTACATGAACGTTTTTCTTTCAGTTTTGTTTCATTATCATGTTCCTGAAGTTTTATTTTTTCTATGGTTGATTCAATAGAATTTTCCATGACTTTTGATAAGTAAATATGTAAGTAGGTAGGTAGGTAGGTACTTAGTTAATTTTATGCTTCACCAGCTTGGTGGAAGGGAAGTTGATACCGCGAAAAATTTGAAAGTCTGAATGACTACTGCTACATACCTACTATTAGCTAAGATCTATTTTCCTCCCCTATCCACCCCTATCAGGCTTGAGATTGTTGAATGTGAGTTTGGCGCCAAACCGTTTTGTACTTCTAACGAAAGAGGTTCTTTATAATCTTGTTTGGCTTGGCTACCATAGAGTTAGGTCTATTTTTTTTTTGTTTTCGAGGGGAAAAATCTGCAAGCAGATACCATACTGCATGGAGGGTACAGTATGGTTATGTGGGGATGTAGAAGATAGGCTTCAACGACCCATTATACAACCCCCCGGTGGCCAGCTTCTATGCTTACTTAATCAATGCTTAGTAAGATAGAGTTAGGTCTAACGGTCTAACTTATGGTTGTTGGCTACACGGAAGGTACCGAACGTACTAGCTACTTTACCTACCTGTTTTTTCTTCGTTGTACGAGGAATAAAACTAAGTTATAGAAATTTGGCGCCAATCATACACCGTCACTATCACTACATAGTATAAAACAAAGTCGCTTACCGCTGTCTGTCTGTTTGTCCTTATGTATGCTTACAACCTTACAACTTTAAACTACGAAACGAATTTTGACACGTTTTTTTAGCTAAAGTGATTAGGAGGCATGTTTTGCCCGCCGCTGCGTAGCTGTCGATAGAGAGGTACAGCTTGATACCTCCTATTTGCATTTGCTTCCAATTAACGAAGTTTGACGGATCTAACTTGTATTTAACCTACCATATACCATCCTCTAGCTAGGCTACCATCTACCCCCGACGATTCTACCTTTATGCTTGTAAACATAGCAACTATTAATAGTAACTAACCAAAGAGAATTAAAACACAGTAACTAAACGGGTAACCAAGGAAACGTTAGAACAGCAGTTTTAATTTTGGCAAACGTTTTGTTGTGTTATTGTTATGTTTGGTACCTAGTTGTTTTTTTTGCAAAAAATAGTCGTGATCTTTTTGCTTCGAGATGGAGACTCCCGACGCTAACGGATTTGTGAACGTAATGTGGCCCAGCAAAAATGTACCCCACGGCGGAATATTTCATACGCGCGTGGTGAACCCCACAACAGAGCAACAAAATTTTCTAAAAGGTAATTTAAACCTCCGTAGTAATACTACCTACAGATAAAACGGCGGCGGCCTCATTCCTATACTGATTCCAGCTGCTCTTCTAGCACCTTGCTGATTTTACCAATATTATACATTTGGCGGGCTGGACACTCAACTCAAAATGAAAAAGTGGCATGTGCTTACCCTTTGCTCTAAACTGCACTGTAAACCACATCAATCGTATAGGCCACAAAAATATAGGCCATCAAAGGAAGAGCAATACTGCAATATTATACTATTACCTAGCTATTTAAATACTTACGACTTCTTTCTACAGTATGGGCAGTATACTACTATTTTAGAAGTAAATCTTTAGTTTGTTAGCTTTGTACCGACAAAAAATATCTTATAATCAGACTAAAGTAAAATGCTAGGTCCAACAATAAGTAGGTAAATTAACTTACCAGTAGTTACGTGTGCGTCGTGTAGTTTCACGAGCCCACAAGATTTTACCATCAATATAATTTGAGTGAATTTTTCAGTTTTAATGGAAGAGTCTCGTATTGATACTAAGTTGCGTCATAGCACTGAGTATAATTTGCGACGTGGGCGTGATGCTAGCCCTCAGCTCAAGAGGGCTGATTCGGAGGATGGTGAGTTGGATAGGATGCGTCCACGCCCCCACACCTCCCGTCGTCGCTCGCTTTCCGTCATACATCAAGCGAGACTGCTGGATGAGGATGAGTTAGTATCGCTTATCGTTAGTAGTAAGAGCGGCCATTTTATTTGCTTAACTTGGGGCTAGATTATGCTAAGTGGATTGTCCAGAATTATTATTATATCCCATTTCCATGACGATGGGCCATATAGTGTAGTAACCCGGTTCTTTGGGTTCCGAATGGGAGGCATGCGTGAGGCTGTACTAGCCAACACCGCAGAGGGCAGGGCAGAGGCCCTTTATGTTAAGTTTAAAGGCATCATCCTCGTAAGCGTAATATGAAAAACCAGAACATTATGAGATATGAGAGATAATTTGACTATAGGGAGAGTGCGGAGACAGATGCCATAAACATTTATCACACACTTCCACCCCCGAGTCTACATATTAAGATGCATCTCTTGCGACTCCACTCAGATCGGCCAATGATAGCAAGCAAGAGGTGGGGATCTGGTTCTCTTGGGATCCCACTCCGCATGCGGAGACGAGAACTAGGAACTTCCCAGGGAGCACTCACTCAATACCCGTGCCTTGTCGCTACCAACAGCTCGACACAAGCTGCCCTGCGGGTTGATGATCCTTTGTGGACTGTTCAGAATTATTATTATTAATACATTTTTTTAGGTACCGACCTTTACATAAAGGAGAAGATAGAGAGAAACTAAAAGATAAACTGGCCTATATGATGGCTTACGGTGATTCGCCATGCCAGTTGGTGCCACCGCCATTGCTACGTCAGAAACAGCAGGCAAAGAAAAAGGAAAATAAACTGCCTACAGATAAAGAAAAGTGGAACGAATGTAAGTTTCTCTGCGCCCAATTTTAACCTGCTTTAGAAGTAAGGCTATGAACGTATTCCTCCATGAACTTTTGCCTATATTGGTGGCCATCGTAGAAACACGTCCATTGGCGTTGGCGAACTACAGAGTTAGTTTAGGGCTGCCAGAATAATATTTAGATCAGATTTCAGATTTTAATAACTTTATATAAGCTTACAAAATAAACACTACGAAATGGCAAATTTAATACGTAGGTAGGTAATTTATTATAAAATAAGAAATAAGGAGTTATTGATTTTCTCTTTTGAAGTGAACAGAAATGAAAAAGTTACACATCAAAACATCAGATAAACATCAAAAAGGAACCACTACCTACATTTACATAATCACTTAGGTACCTATCTAATACAATGTTTGTTTTGCCTATCTAAATCAAAGTTTAATGTGATTTAGATACATGTCAATATATATTTAGGTACCTATACCTACCTAAAGCTAAGCCCAAGATTCAATTTGATAATTTATCTTGTTCCAGTGGTGACGCAGATTCGTGAGCGTGCAGAATGGCTCGCTGAAATGGAGTATCTTGGTGAGGGAGACAAGCATCGCGATATCATAAACGAGCAAATAGCTGAGCGTATGCGCGCCATGAAAGCACTTGGGATTGATAGCCAATGCCCGACGGCACGGTAGGTCAGTTTTTGTTAACCGACTTCAAAAAATAGGAGTTTCTTAATTTGTCTCTATGTTTTGTGTGTAGGTACGTTACTTGAAATCTCCGCCAATGGTTAACCGATCTTGCTGATTCTTTCAATAATTTAAATCGTTTTAATAATGCCCAATTCAGATATTAAAAAGGGATATCCATGTTATTATGTTATCTTAGGTTTTTTACGTCATTAGGTAGGTAGGTACTTAACTACCTATTCAGACTCCTGTTGGTAGGTGGTCTTCTTATAGACATTCTATAGACATCTAATAGGAAGTTAATGTAAATAATTGTGATTTTAAAGTTCATTTAATATACTAAGCTACAGAAAGACAACTCTTTTTAACCCTCAGGTCAAGTGATTCCGGTTTGAGTACCAAAGGAAGTAAGGAACTATCTGCTACCCGTCAAAAGCCCTCTTCACCAATGGCAAAACTAGATTCCGGTAAGCTTCAATTCGGTATTATAAAGACATTATAAAGAAGAAGGTTTACCCGTTTACCCTTTTCTGTGCCAAATAATAATGTGTCTTTTACAGGACGTTCAAACACATCTAAGGGCTCAAATGTATCAAAGGATTCTAACAACGCTGCAAAGAAGAGAACTCCTAAAGGACCAGTTATCGAGCATGTTTCTGCGTACGACAATTTCACTCCGCTAGGTTATTCGCCAAGACGTCGACAATGATAGAAAATAATAAATCGTATTCCTTCGTATGTGATTTGCTAAGCCTTTGACCATTTTATACAGCGCTGGTGTTAGTGATTTTTGACCCATTATTAGAATTGAAATTGATTCATCCGGCTCCGGCCACTCAACTGTGTCGTAACAGGACTCTACGAGCTAGTTACCTAGTGATAAATTTATTTTAATATTATTTCAAAGATAAAGTCGTAGCTTAGTTTATATAATTCGTTATGTTTATTGGTTGAAAGAAAGTTGCCAATTTCGGATATTTATCGGGTTTGTTTTGTTTGATGCTAGCGAGTTGGCTAATGGCCTATTGACTATTTTCAATGTTTTAAGAACCTAATAAATTTTAATGTTGTTCGAATATACCTACATACTTACTTTAATAATATGTTTTTTTTCTTCAAAATTTACCTCTCACTGATGATTACTAAAACTATCTTTGTTGACTATTGAGTAAGTATTCTAGTACCTTCTTTCTTATCTACATTCTAAAGTCAACTAAACTTTAACCATTAACATCTTGTTAAATTTGTTGTTCTATCTTCATACTTATATTACTTACTTCATATTTGTATGGGCCAATCAAAGATGTGCTATGGACCACTGTACCTACTCCAGTCCAAGCTAGCTGTATGTATAGTAACTATAATACTTCATTGATTGTTTGCATAGAGTCGGTGAGTTACAAATGTTATTAACAATTCATATCTTACGTGATAGACCTGCTACCGTAGAGCTTTGTGTTATTCCTAAACTTTGATTCAGCTGAATATTATGTGGATTTTTACTTTATTTGCGTAAGTACTAAACATTAAATATTAATGTGAAGTTGGAAACTTGAACCATATTGCGAGGTGGGATCCGAGAGCTGGTCAGTATCTGGCACAGCAGCGTAGCAGCATTGCCGATTGCCATACAGTGATGTAATGCAACCAGCGTCTTGGGGCCGCTTCTGACTGGTATTGAAATGAATTAGTTGGGTAACCTATAATTTGTTTACAACAGTATGCAGTGAGCTTAATTGGTGCAATTGTTAAAGTACGATGACTATGCTCATGAAATGAAGGGTTTCGGAATCGTGTCTAATCTACGCACTAAATTTATTTTCTCTTGACAGGTTAAGTTCCTACATTTTCAGCTGCAACAGCGCTCAATCAGCTGTCCTCATTCTTGCTAGAGGCGGATCAAAAGGTATTCGTCTGAAAAACCTTCAAAACGTAGGAGGGAAGAGCTTGATCCAGATCACAGTAGACATAGCAAGAAGTGCTGGGTTAGAGGACATCACCGTTTCAACAGATCATCCTCTCATTGCATTGGAAGCTTACAAACGTTAGTGTCTTACCTAATTTTTTTTTTATATAATATACCTAGGTACTCCATGTAGATATCACCATCTTATGTAGATATGAAGGTCTGTCTGCGACGCAGGAGGTTGCGGGTTAGATACCCTTTTGGCACAAATTTTGGTACGATCTGCAGATATTTGTTTAGGGTGTTATGGTCGTTTCCTACATACGATTACAAATATCTTTGTAGTAATGCAACAAAAATTTTGGGCTAGATGATGCAGTGTGGCGTGTCCAGCATCCATGGTGCTTTCTAAGTATGGCTCCATTGAATATCGTTTTATTTTAAATTTGAAAAAATGTTTTTTAGATAATGTGTCTGTGCTACACCGAAGCTCTGTGACTGCAAGTGATGGGGCGCCATCTATATGGGGAGCCGCAGAGTTTCTTCTTCGACGGAGACACGTTGAAATTTTAGTTTTGATGCAAGCAACGTCACCCTTTGTAAAGCCTTTACAGCTTCGAGGAGCTCTTGCTAAGTTACAAGCTCCGAAAGCGTACGACTGCATATTTTCAGTCACAAGGTTAGTAAAATGTTAGTACTACCTAGTATAAAGTTATTCTGTGCAAAATGCAATCGCTAATTAATAAAAAGTAAAGTGTAGCCTGCGCTATATGGACAGGTCATGGCCAGATTCAGATGTCCCTCGGCCCAATAAAGGAGTGGAAAATATTTTCCGAATAGAATAAGATGTTGTAATAGAATGTTTGTACAAGGTAGCTACTAACCTTCGTATGATGTATGAGACGCCTTCGCCTCCGGCTCGGTCACGCTGTGTGTGGAGAGTTTCCGTGCGTGGCGGCTTTAACGCCCATTTTAATTTTTCAACACAAAGTTTCGTATTTCATATCGGCAAGTACCTTCTCCTACTTAGTTGCATTCTAATACATCGCATATTAGTGTGGGTACAAACAAAACTTCAGCCGATTGTGTATTTTGGAGAATTGAAATTAGGACCTCAGAGCCATAACGATTTTTCTATAGCTAGGTGCGTTGCTCGTATTCTGACTGTTTTTAATATTTTCATTGATAAGGTAGCACTTTCAAATAAATCGAGGGTGTAGAAGATTTCTAAGTCTACTAAAGCAACACGAGTAAAAATAAACTATCCGCCATATCGAATTCGAGAAAGACCGCATGCTCGTAATCTACACTCCATTTTAGTGGAAAGTAGAGAAGTAAAAAATTAACGATAAACCCAATCTTGAACTATTATTCTAGTATAGGTATAAAATGGGTACCTACTTATAAATATTTTAAACAATAATCTAATGCGGTCGGTTCCCACCGCATTGGCATTGGTAGGTAGTAACGTAAAGTAAAATATATTTTTTTATTGCAGAAGTCATAAGCTTCGATGGCAAATGCAGAAATCGAAACTTAATCCTGTTAATTTTGATGCTAACAAAAGGCCACGTAGACAAGATTGGGAAGGGGAGTTTTTAGAAACAGGTTCATTCTACATTGCTAGAAGACCTCTTATTGAGCAAGGTCATTTTCAAAATAGCAAGTGAGTATGGTACAGAAAAATAAAAACTATTAATACCTACTGACAACTTTTTTCAATCCTCAACTTCCTACCTTCCTAACAAGTTCCGTGGTGGTAAATAGGTACTTAGCCTAGAACCTGGCGCAGTAGTCGTTCTACGGGGTGCAGGCGTAGGTGGAGCATACCTTCTATGGTAATCTTCCTTTGATCCAGCCCGAGAAGAGTTTAGCTAACGTTTGATCCATTAGGAAACGCACACACACAGATATAGTAAATATATATCTGTGCTGTGCGCACACACGATGAAATTCCCATATTCTTTCTATCACTCAACACGTCGCTCATTTTTATTTTTGGGGTGGCGTGGTCGGATAACCTCCTAGTGAGCCCGTACTGCTACTTGTCCCCGGGGATTCGTCCCTGGGGAACGGTAGTAGGTGGCGGGCCGGTGCATCCCGGGCAACGCCGCTAATAACGTCTTCCTCCGGGGGGACCTTGTTAGCGGCGGCTAATAATCCGACAACAAAGGGGATGATAACCCTAGAAAAATTGTTAAATATGGCAAGTCTGAATACGAAACGTAGTCCCCAGGAGGGTACCGGTTCTACCGGAGAATCCCTCCCCGAGCTCAGCTCGGGCCGCCCCTCGTACTCTGGGGGGGGCAAAGAACTGCCAAAACCAAAATATAAAAAACGACCCAATCAACAGGCAAGGGCTGCATCCTCGGAAGCGCCACAGCTCAAATTCTTCACGGCTGCAACTGCGCCTAACTTACCAACTGCGTCGAGGGCGGCATCATCGACGATGCCAGGATCACCGCAGCCATCAACGTCCAAGGAGGCCCCTAAACCCATTTCCTCAATGTCCAGGGCCCCATCCTCGGAAATACCCAAACCCCCCCAACGCACCGTCTCACCTGCAGGAGCGCCCCTCGGGGCTTCTTCGCACGAGACGGTTATTGAACTGTCGGACCTCAGAGCCGCTATACCCAACCCAGGGCCAGACTGGAGTCTTGTTCCTTCGAAGAAGAGCAAGAAGAAGGGCAAAAAGCCCCCCCAGCCCCCAAGCGTAACCCAAAAGGCGCGGGCGCAGACAAGGACGACGGCAACTGACGGTGGACGTAATCAGCCCTTCGGAGCTAAGTCCACGACCAATGTAGGAGGGATCCGTCCCGCCGAAGTGGTCCAGGCACAAGCGCAGCCGAACGCAGCGCTAATGCCCGTCGACAGAAGCCAGACACCGGCTCGGCTGCCCAGACCCAGAGGGAAACGCGGAGGGAGGCTGGCAGCACTGGCCAAGAAAAACAAATTCCCACCAGCCCAGCCACAGAGTGTCAAGCGTTCCCGACCCGACGACAGCACTACACCTACGGGTGATAGTAAGCGTCAAAGGTCGGAAACGGATCACAGGAGCAACTCTGTGAGCTACGCAGCAGCTTTCAGGTCGCATGACCTCTGCGTGGCCGTTACCGTAGATCCATACCAAGACCTAACGGCGGAGCAAGCCATGGAAGTACGGGACACACTGGAGGACTACATCATCGACGGTGTCGTTGATCCGAACTTGTCGCTCCAGACGTCGAAACTGAACTTCCGTGGCCGTGCGCATTATAGCGATGGCGTCCTCAAGTTCTGGTGTGAGGACGACTACACGCTAGCGTGGCTTCGTCAAAGAATAGAAGAACAACCATCGCCCATCGCCGGGACTAAGCTTGTCGTTAAACGGCAAGCAGAACTCGAGCGCAGAGTAATGTGCGGTCTGTATGTGCCGACAGCACACAGGCCAATGGACATCGAACAGATCCGCAGGACTCTGGCGGGACAAAACCCACACCTCAACATCAACTCGTGGAACCCTGTCCGAGTGGAGAAAAGGGAGGACCAGGATGGGACTGGAACCTACCTACTCCTTCTCGTTCCCGAGTCTGAGGTGGAAAAGACCAAGTTAAAAGGCCGACGCCTGTACTGGCTCCTTGGTAACATCTACCTCAAACTCATCCAGAAGGATGAAACCAAGGGCGAGAACAACGACGCCAAACCAGCATATCCTGGATCCAACCCCGGTCCAGAGCCCGGTCCCTCTTCGGGACCCAAGGTTGACCCACAGCCCGGCCCCAGTTCGGGGTACGTGACTGACCTTTCTCCAGCCCCACCAACACCCCAGGGGCTGGACCCAATGGATACCCAGGATCCACCAACCCCACTATCCGAGGAGCGCTTTCTCGATACGGAGGGGAGCGATGTTGGCTATAGCGACACCGGCTCCTCTCCTATCAAGCGCTCCTAATCCACCACCTACACCTCCTGATCCACCTCACCCTGCCACACCCTTCATCCAAGCGAACCTCCAGCACAGCCTCACGGCTACCGCGTCCCTACGCAGAGTGCTGGAGGAACATCCCAACTCCGTGGCCCTTATCCAAGAACCGTGGATCAGGAAAGGCCAAATATGTGGCCTAAAAATTACGGGAAGCAAGCTTCTCGCAAACTCAACCGTAAGCAACCTCAGAACTTGTATTGTTGTTCCGAGGTCTGCGAAGACACTTCTAATAACTGAACTATGTTCCAGAGACCTAACAGCAGCTAGACTATTCCTAACTCCAAATAAGAATAGCACCTCACCACAAATAGTCCTAGCTTCAGTCTACCAACCCAGCGATGAAACGATACCCACACCTGAGCTGGTGTCCCTGATTGAGTACTGCGAGAGGGAGAAACTTGAACTCATCATCGGCACCGACTCCAACGCGCACCACACGCTGTGGAGCAGCCCCAGGTGTAACGACCGAGGAGAAGAATTGGTAAATTATCTTATCTCCACTAACCTCCTACTACTAAACAAGGGCTCAGAACCCACTTTTGTAACATCCAGAGCCCAAACCATCATAGACTTAACACTTACGACAGCTCAGGTTTCCTACGCCGTCAAGGACTGGCATGTCTCAAACGAGGCCTCATGTTCAGATCACAGATGGATTAGGTTCAACCTGGAACTGTCACTACCGAAACCACAACCTAGGCGCGTCCCACGTAAGACCAATCGGACTAAATTCTTCCAATTAGTCAAATTAGAACTTACCGACAAACCTAACCAATCGAACTATACAACCATAGCTGATATTGACAAACACACGAATCAACTAACACAAACTCTCATCAACAGCTTTGAACAATCCTGCCCGTTAACAACTCCCAAACAGAGGACGGACAGTCGATGGTGGGGTCCTGAACTGCAAAAGCTCCGTTGCAAAGTCAGGAAACTGTTCAATAGAGCCATGAACACTAGACAAGACGAGGACTGGGTGAATTACTACAATGCGAAGAGGAAATATAAGAAAGTAATTCGCCTTAAGAGAACTGAATGTTGGGAGAGATTCTGCACCAACATTGAAAATAACAGCCAAGCTACCCGTCTCAGAACGATACTAGCAAACGGGCCGGAAAACACGCTCGGGTTCCTGATTAAACCTGATAATACATACACCAAATCAGATGCAGAAACCAGCGAAGTGCTACTGAACTCACACTTCCCAGGCTGTCAGGTTTCAGACACTTGCACATGGGATGATATACCAGAGCTAGCGCCCACCGACCTAGACTGGACAATAGCACACAACATGATAAACCGCGAGAAGGTACTATGGGCAATAAACAGCTTCCTTCCCTTCAAAACACCAGGACTGGATGGAATCTTTCCAGGTATGCTTAGATGGTGCAGCGACATTCTAGCCGAACACTTGGTCAGAATATTTAGAGCATGTATCGCCCATAAGTACATACCCCAGAAATGGAGGGAAGTGAAAGTAATTTTCATACCAAAACCAGGAAGAAGTGACTACACCCAACCAAAATCCTTCAGGCCCATAAGCCTTACGTCATTTCTTCTAAAAACTCTTGAAAGACTCTGTGACAAAGAGATAAGGGAAAACATACTCTCTCACAGACCACTACACCAACAGCAACATGCATACAGCAAAGGCAAATCCACAGAATCCGCTCTACATAACGTAGTCTCACGCATAGGAGGTGGATTGACGTCCAAACAACCAACACTGGCAGCCTTTATTGATATAGAAGGAGCCTTCGATAAGACCAACTTCACCAGCATACACAGAGCTCTCACCAGATACGGTGTCGAGCCAACGTTGGCTGGGTGGATAAACAACATGCTCAAAAACAGAGCGATACAAGTGACAATAAACAAAACCACCAGAGGTATAGTTGCCAGGGGCTGCCCCCAAGGCGGCGTCTTATCGCCCCTTCTATGGAACATAGTTGTTGACGAACTAATCCGTGACCTCAACGGACGCGGACTGGTCACAATAGGATATGCGGACGACCTCGCGATCTTGGCGACCGGCTGTTTCGAGAACACACTATGTGACCTGATGAAACTTGCCTTCAGAACCATCGAATCATGGTGCAACGACCATGAACTCTCAGTTAATCCAACTAAAACGGAACTAATAATGTTCACAAACAAGCGACACCTGGGGAACATAAAACTCCCAAAATTATTCAATACAGAGATCAAGCTTAAAACCGAAGTCAAGTACCTTGGTGTTATACTAGATAGCAAACTGCTGTGGAACAAACATCTCGACAGCAAACTCCAACGTGCTACGACCACCCTCTACCAATGCAGCAGAATGCTTGGCAAAACATGGGGAATCTCACCAAAAATAACCATGTGGCTCTACACCGCCATCATCAGACCAACACTAACCTACGGAGCGATAGTCTGGTGGACTAGAACGGAGTTAAGCACCGTGATCGCTAAACTACAACGGTTCCAAAGAATGGCTTGCTCAGCCATAACAGGCTGCATGAGAACCACTCCCGGCGCTGCTCTAGACATCATTCTAGACCTAGAACCACTAGACCTTTATATACAACAAGAGGCTACAATGTCGGCCCTAAGACTACGTAACATGGGTCTCTGGGGAGCTACGAACAGCACACACGCCCAGATCATGGACAGGGCTATAAACTACGAACCCCTAATAGCTGCCCCATGTGATAGAATACCCAGCAAACCAATGCTAAACAAGCACTACCAAGTACAACTACACGAGCATCAGAAAGATGAATCTGACACGCATGAAGTCAGAATCTACACAGATGGCTCCAAAACGGATACAGGCACGGGTGCCGGAGTCCACTCACTGGACCTAAACATTAACATCTCAGTAACACTAGGAAAGCACAGCTCTATATTTCAATGTGAATGTGTAGCAATAACTCAGGCGGCCACAGCTGTACAAAAGAGAGCAATAACTGACCAATGCATTCGCATTCTCTCCGATAGTGCTGCCATACTCAAAGCCTTGGAGGGGAGCAGCTGCAACTCCAAGCTAGTGTACGAATGCCATCTGGCTTTAGAAACAATATCAACAAACAACAAGATTACCCTCCAATGGATAAAAGGACATAGCGGATCACTAGGAAACGACGCCGCTGATGAACTGGCACGGCGAGGATCGGAAACAACCATAGAAGGTCCACTACCCTTCCTCCCCTTGCCATTCTCATTACTCCAAACATGGATTAGGCTCGCAACTAGGAAGATACATGACGAACGATGGACACGCCTATCTGAGTGTAGACAAACTAGAGAGGCGCTCCCATCAATATCAAGGAAGCTAACTAAACGCTTAATGAACCTAAATCGACGGGACCTACGTATTCTAGTAGGTACATTAACAGGGCATTGCCCACTGAACAAACACCTATTCACCATCGGAGCGACAGACAGCCCTCTCTGCAGGGGATGCCTCAGCGACGACGAATCAGCTGCCCACGTAGTCCTGGAATGCGAAGGAGTAGCAGCACAACGTACAGAAATCCTCAACTTGCCGAGGTCACTCCGTGAAGCCTGCGAAGACCCCAGGAAGATTCTGCGCTTCTGGACGGAGTTAGGCTGGCTCTGCTAGCATCCAAACCACGCATACAGGACCAAAACGAGTCCAAATGCGGAAAAAGGAGTACTCCAACCCAACCCAACCCATAAACGTTTATTGATGAATAGATTTAAATTAACTAATTTAATCGTGGGAAACACGTTTCTCACTATAGAGGTATAATGAAAAGAGAGGGGAGTTAGAGTTTACATTATACATAGATCAATAAAAAAATTAGTAAACCTAACATAGGCTTTAAGGACTGACTAACAAAGTATTTACCTACTCGTATTATCTAGAAATGAATAAATAAATTATGAATCAAAAAATAAAGTGTGACATTTTTCATACTTAAAGATGGTGGATTTTATAGACGGGGCAGTAAGGTTCCCCCAAAGATTCCCCTTTATCTGGTAATGTAAAGTCAAGACTATCGACTATAATAAAATGAAATGTTTTATTGTAACCATATTTTACAATTCCGTGTGGTGCCGGCATAGAATTTCACCACCCCAACTCTTCCCGTAGTTGTCGTAAGAGGCGACTAAGGGAAACACACAGGGGGGCGGGCAGCAGCGCCCTCTGCAGAACAACTCCACCGAACTGCGATCCCCAACCCGCATGCCCCATATGGGGATTATGGGCAATAATCTCCAAATGATGAATAAAGCCTTACCTGCCAGGGCACAGCAAGAATTCAGCAGAACACTTTACCTCTCCCTAGTATAATGAATTGGAACTCATTTACTAAGATCACTCTATAATATATATAACTCAAAGGTGACTGACTGACATAGTGATCTATCAACGCACATCCCAAACCACTGGACGGCTCGGGCTGAAATTTGGCATGCAGGTAGATGTTATGACGTAGGCATCGGCTAAGAAAGCATTTTGATTAATTCTATCCCCAAGGGGATAAAATAGGGGATGAAAGTTTGTATGAAACTTTGTCAATTTTAAACCGTTTGGGCTGAGACTTTGCATGCATAAAGCTACTATGACGTATGCATCCCCTAACGCGAGCGAAGCCGCGGGCAAAAGCTAGTCATTCTATAACGAGTAGGATTTTCTTCGCCTGTGGAATCCCATTGTGTAATACGGTGTCTTAAAGGTTGATTCAGGTGACTGAATTGTATAATCGAAAAGATATGGTTGCCATCCACAGCTTCGGAGATTTATTTATTTATTTGGGAAACAAAGAGCTTTTAATTTAGGTAATAATAGAGTCTGCTGGTTAAAGACATTTATTTATCATAAGGAATATAACAAATTAAATTGCATGAGAACGAATCTTAATTCTACAATAAAATCTTAAACTAGAGCAAACGAAGTGGCAAACAAATATGAAAACTTTGATGGATCAAAGACATTGCTACTATAAGACAGAGGAATTAAATAAAGGTTCGATTCCAGCCTCGGAACGAATATTTGTACGATCTGCAAATATTTGTTAAGGGTGTCAGGGTGTTCTGGTCGTTTTATATGTATCTATCTACGCACTCGTTTATTATTATTTTTGTCAGTTATCTAGTTACACAAGCTCTGCTTAGCTTGGGGCTAGATTCTGTGTGAATTGTCCAGCATTATTTATTATTATGATTGGGCGCTGAAAGTGTCATTATAAGAACAATGTACCAATAATAATGTAATAATGTGTACCCCTAGCTGGGGTATGAATTAACTCCAAATTGTATAATGTAGCAAACCTATCAAGGACAACACACTCGCGCGCAAACCACACGTAAAACCGTGGGAACCAGGCGCGAATATGACGCGATACCGCGACGAATATGCAAATGGGATCCTAATTCACGGCTCGCGAATTCGCGCGTGTAGAGGCTTTTGGAAGTTGAAGATTGCATCTACGTGGTATTAGATAAGCCACATCGGTTTTATGGGCGAAGGCCATTATTCCCGCATTGCAGAATAATGCACCAGCTCATGGGTTTGGCCTAAGTCATATACCACAGAACTATATTGATTTGATTTATTATTAACCAACTTCATTATAATTAGATAAAAAAATATTTTCCGATCCGACGAAAATAAACGAAATTAAATAGGTAATGCTATTTTTGAGGAGGTTCTTAATAAAAATTAAAAACAGTTCAGTTCATTTGTTGTCGCTTTAATGCTTAAATTCGTTGTATTTTATTAATCGCTAGTTTGTTAGATTTTCATGACATAAAAAATACCAAAATGTTTGTATTGAGAAATTAGTTTCCTTAAAATTCTGCCATGTGTTAGCAATTCCATAGGTTTTTTTTTTCATTTTCATGTATCTACAATTGGCTGTTTAGCCATAATTAGATCTATGTATCGTTCCAATTTTAGTATATTTACCTACTGCCGGAGCAAGTACAAGATGTGGTCTTGGGTGCAAGCTTTAGGTGTCGATTCCATCAATTCCATAGGTAAAGACATAATATTATTTATAACATTATGTTATAATTGCCATCAGTTTATAACTTGTCCCATCCTAGGTAGAAGGGCACTGCTCGCAGGTTTGATTACCGCTTTCCGTGCACTCGATAATGCTAGGTGGGCAGTATCATACTTGCGACGTAGAAGGTTGCGGGTTCGATGCCCCCGTTTTCACATGTTCGTACGATCTGCAGATATATGTTTCAGGTGGTCTGGTAGTTTTTTTATGTATGATAAAAAACTATCTATTTAATTCATTATGAATGTAAGCGGGTTAACTACGAACTTATTATATGTTGTAAGAACACCATCGTTTCATCCCTTAACGAGGGACTTCACTAGACTAACATAAAATAGGTTCGTAGTTAACCCGCTTACATTCATAATGAATTCGTCAAACTACGATAGTTTTTATAGTAAAATATCTATTTAATGTACATAATAATGCTAGGATATATTAATAGTACTTCAATGTAGACATCCGTCACCGGAGCCTTAAACAAGGTATGCGCCAAGTGTCCTGGGGAGGATTAGTTGCATTTCTGACTGGTATTGATATGAATCAGTTGAGCTACCTGCAGTTTGTTTGCAACAGTCTGAAGTTAGCTCAAATGTTTCAATTCTTAATACTACTACCAATTTGGTAATTAATTGTAATTTTCTTTGTTACTAAATCCATTTTTTATATCATCAAAAAAAAAAATTACAATTTCAGCCAATTTCATAGCTGACTTAGTTAAAATAGGATTTTAGAGTAGGTAATAACAAATTTCTTACCTACCTCATTTAAACGTGTTTCAAAACCTCAGGGTACCAGGATTTCATAGAGCGTAGGAGGTAAATTAGCTCTCGACATGACTGCCTTGACAGAAGTGCACTTCGCGTTGTACGCAACTGTTTCCATGTTGTTCACCCCTTTGTGAATAAATCCTGAGTTTTTGGCATGCATATAATAGACGAGTCAATTAGTGGGGCTCGGGGGACTTTTAACCACTCAAAACGTTCAAACGTGTGGTGAAATCCGGTTTTTGTCTAATGAAAAAGGTCGGATTTCTACAAACTCGTACCTATGTATCTAGGCTCACGTTTACTAAGAGCGTGCCATACCTCAGCCAAAATTCAAATTTCGAGCAGAATCACAAGATATGATTTTCGTATGAGTGAGAAGCACAGAGCGATAGACGTGCTCCGTATTTTATATTTCCAAAACTGTTATGCCTAATTACAAGTTATTTACACAACTAATCGAAAAATTAAAAAGACGAAAACGAAGAAATTCTACTACGTTTCTTGACAAAACAAAAATCCAACAAAAAAATGAGGTGGTTCCTGAGATAAATAGCAAAATGTGTGCAAAACATGTATTTTTCAAAAAATAAAAGTATCGAGAAAATTTTCACCAATCGTGTTTTTGAAAAGACGGAATCCAAGATAAAAGTTCGAATTATCATTTACCTAAATATGAAGGTGGTAACTTTCACAGATTCTGAGATAAATAACGATTTCTAACTATAAAATTACATAAGGTACACTCTTAGAACATAATATTTATAAGTTATAGGAACTAAATAAAGTAGGTTTACTTTATACTATATTACTTTATATATTGGTAGATACGGAATCTAGAACACAGAAAGTAAAAAAGTTTGCTAGCAAATATTTACTCTTGCAGGTTCACAATAATTCGTTTTAAGAAATAAGCTGTTAGCTTAAGGTCTCGAAGAAGTATACAGGATGTTAATTATAACAGTCTTGTCCTTGAAATCATACGTTCAGTATCATGAGTAGAGTCCAATACCGATGAAAATATTTTGAAAATAGTTTGTTTGAATTAAATAGGCTCCGAAACTGCTAGACCGATTTGTAAATTTTTTTTTACCATTCGAATCCTTAATTTTCTCTGATAGACATAGGCTATAGCTATTTTCAGAAAAGTTAGGGATCCGCATGTTAAATGATTTTTTTGTTATACCCATGCGAAGCCGGAGCGGACCGCAAATATCGTTATAAACGAATTTCACCCAAAACACACGTGCACCCCGTCGCTAACCGGCAATCAAAGCTTTGTCGGGGTATAGTTATACTTTTTCTGGCTCTATCATAAATCTAAAGGCGAAGTCCCAAATACCCTGTCCATCACAGCCGGATCATTTTACATGACGCTGACGGAAAAACCGGGTAACTAAGCACACAACGCTGAGATAAGGGTCTGCAAACACATTTACTTTGGACACAGAACTAATTTACTACTGGACTCGAAGATTGCCATGAACAAAAAACAAGACACTGATTGAGCAGTGTTTACGCCTGATATAAATTAATAGCAACCCTTCAAGATATTATGGTTTTGGTGGGCATTAAAATATACGTCATTTTGACAGTTCGTAGTCGATACTCAGCTCTCAAGGCAACCTCTGTGTTTACTAAAAGCTAAATACTGTATTTTTTTATACAAAATTTGGTGATATTTAGATTACCAATGTTCTTAATCTATACTAATACATGTATGTATTTAAAGAAGAATGATTTGATTCTCTTTTCTTTGAATTGAATAGTCTCCGAAACTACTGGATCGATTAGAAAAGTTATTTCACTATTGGAATCCTACATTATGCCTGATGAACTTCTAATAAACATAGGTTATAGAATATTTTTTTAAAGTTAAGGATCCGTATGAAAACTCTACCAATTATGGACCGATTTGGACGATTCAAATAAGTGTCAGTCAAAAAAGTGTCACTGTTATGGAATACCAGGGTAGTTTTCAGTTTTAAATGAAATTAGATTCTGTTACGTATTTGTATAACATAGATCTACGCATGTGTGCGTGCCTGCACCAGCCGTGTCACCCCGGTATAATAAAGCAGTATGTAACCAACCAGTGGTCCTTTCGATAGTCGCAACGAGCTACACACAACGATATCCAAATATCTTACAGATTCAATTAAATTAATAAATGAATAATGCTGTACAATCCACACAGCATCATCTAGCCCAAGCTAAGCAGAGTTTGTGTTATGGGTATTAGATGGCTGATATACATAATACAATATATTAAATAGATAGATATTTTTATATCATATAGAAAACGACCAGAACACCTGAACAAATATCTGCAGATCGTACAAATATTTGTCCCGAGGCGGGAATCAAACCCGCAACCTCCTGCACCGCAGGCGGATCTTCGCCCACTGTTACAGAGGCCGTCATTGGAGCAGAAATAGCTTACCTAAGCTTTGAATCCAGAAAAGCCCTAATAAGTCCTAGAGCGGGGTCGTATCCACTAGGCGGCAAATGGAACGGTTGCGGATCATCTCAAGTTACTAATTCACCAATCACTGAGGTTGCTTCAAGTGATCTTGTTGTTCTTGGCAACTTCTGTTGGTGGCTGGGCTCTGCTGAGTAATACAAATAATATTAAAAAAGCTTTAGCTACCAGCTAGTAATAAAATAAAATATAAAAGTATATAACGTAGTAACTAGCGGTCCGCTAAAGCTTCGAAAGGGAATTAATCAAATAGGTATTTAAAAAAATAATAATTTGATAACACTGAATATATATATTATACTTTACCCCAGAGCAGTCAGTATCTGGCGTAGCGTAGCAACATTGCCATACAGCGAGGCAATGCAGCCAGTCAGCGTCTTGGGGACACTTCCGATTGGTATTATATTGTTTGCAGTCTCTTTAACAGTCTGCAGTAAGCACAATTGTTTTAATTATAAATATTAGTTCTCATTTGGTTGTTTAAATTTTCTGAACTAACTATTTATAAATCTATAACTAAAAGTAGTTACATTATTTTTGCTAGTAAGGACCGCCTTGCGTTGAAATCCTCCATCAAGATACATACTACATACATACTATAGATGTAGATAGATAAATGCCGGAATGTTCTGCCTGGATAAGTCATTAGCACACAAACTAACTTGCTACTTCCAACTTTGTTCGCTAATAGAAAACCACAGCTCCGAACTTGTTCAAAGATACGACCAGTTTTCTTAGGGTTGGCGCAAACGGTCAACTTTTTGGCAGGCACGATATTGCAAGTTCATTTTGTCCATTTATTTGCGCCTAATCTGACGACCTCTGGCGCGGTGGGCGATGAGCCGATGACATACATCAGTCATCTATTACCTACCTATAACTTAAACTGTGCTAAGTTTCGGGCTATATGATTCTATGTAGTTTGTAAATGATATTATGTCTATGATATATCATCATCATGTGATGATGATGATGATGTCTTTGTCTATGTTTGTCCAGCATAAGTTATTTATTTATCTAAAACACTCTTGTCTTGAATACATCGCAATCCGTGCCCAGCCACTGCGTCAGACAGCGCTGTAAAATTTAAATTTATATATATTATTTTTAATTTATGGATTTTATAACAAAAAAAAATATCCTGGATATCTGGATATCTATCTTACTTATATTCAATGTATTCCAACAGTCCCTATAACAATTTTCAATATCCAAATAATATTACCTAATTTATAAAATTATGTTTAACTTAATTGGTGAATGGAAACTACCTACTTAAAATCAGAGTCAAAGCGCTTTATTTCCTTTAAACTTTAGAGGACTCTTGGGCACCTCACTAAAATGGAACAAATTAAAAAAGTAATTAAGGGAAATAATGTGACGTCAATCTTTTTAAAAAAGCAAAGACGAACCTATTTAGTAGAAATAAATAACGTGCTGCTGCAGTAGACATTGGTCACCTACGTTGAAAAAGTAATTAACAAAGTTCCTATGTAGGAACGTTGTTAATTACTTTTTTCAAATTATGTTATAAAATAAAAATAAATAAAATAAAATAAAATCAGTTTATTGCAGGCACAAAAATAAGACCCATAGGCTGGTTTTAGGCTGGTTTTAGAGTCACGCTGACCGTCGGCGCTGACAGGCCAATATGTATGATTACTTATGAAGCGTTTTAGAGTAACACCGACGACTCAGCGCTGAGCACTGTCAGCGCTGTGCATACGCGCGCGTACGCGCCACGCGTCGGCGCCGCTGAGCACGCGGCGCCGACGCGCTTCCGAACTCCGTTATCGTTACAGAGTTACATTAAACGCGCGCGCCGACGGGGACAGACGAGCGCAACAATGAATCGCGATATACAGGGCGTGTGACGTTCAGCACGATACATATATTTTAGATATATATATTTTACTAGCGGTCCGCCCCGGCTTCGCACGGGTACTAAACAAAAATTTCAGAAATTATACACACTAACACGATGGGTTTCACAGTTTTCATACGGATCCCTTACTTTTTGTAACAGCAACATTGGGATTTTTGACATTGACTCGACACTCCATAATTGACACTGGCCGTAGAAAAAAAGCAAGCACCGTGCGCTATTATATTCAACCTCTTTTTCTATTCTGACGCGCCATAATAGAAAAAGAGGTTGGATATACAGCGCACGGTTCAATTATTGAATTTTTCATGCGGATCCCTAACTTTTTTGAAAATATTATATAGCCTATGTTCATCACGGAAAAAATAGGATTCTAATGGTGAAAGAATTTTTCAAATCGGTCGAGTAGTTTCGGAGCCTATTCAATTCAAACAAACAAACAAACATACAAACAATCAAATCTTTCCTCTTTATAATATTAGTATAGATATCTTTTCAAACCTTATTGTTTATCACAATAATGTAGAGTACATAGTATTGTTATATATTACTATACAATATAAACTATCTAACAAGCAACTCGAACACTCATTTGATTGTGCATGTCTGTACTCCACGACGTTCAGCACGACACTAAAACGAGTTGCCGCAGACAGCTACGCGTGAGAGCTACGCGCGTAGGCTTCAGCGCCGACGGTCAGCGTGACTCTAAAACCAGCCTTAGAGTCACGCTGACCGTCGGCGCTGACAGGCCAATATGTATGATTACTTATGAAGCGTTTTAGAGTAACACCGACGACTCAGCGCTGAGCACTGTCAGCGCTGTGCATACGCGCGCGTACGCGCCACGCGTCGGCGCCGCTGAGCACGCGGCGCCGACGCGCTTCCGAACTCCGTTATCGTTACAGAGTTACATTAAACGCGCGCGCCGACGGGGACAGACGAGCGCAACAATGAATCGCGATATACAGGGCGTGTGACGTTCAGCACGATACATATATTTTAGATATATATATTTTACTAGCGGTCCGCCCCGGCTTCGCACGGGTACTAAACAAAAATTTCAGAAATTATACACATTAACACGATGGGTTTCACAGTTTTCATACGGATCCCTTACTTTTTGTAACAGCAACATTGGGATTTTTGACATTGACTCGACACTCCATAATTGACACTGGCCGTAGAAAAAAAGCAAGCACCGTGCGCTATTATATTCAACCTCTTTTTCTATTCTGACGCGCCATAATAGAAAAAGAGGTTGGATATACAGCGCACGGTTCAATTATTGAATTTTTCATGCGGATCCCTAACTTTTTTGAAAATATTATATAGCCTATGTTCATCACGGAAAAAATAGGATTCTAATGGTGAAAGAATTTTTCAAATCGAGTAGTTTCGGAGCCTATTCAATTCAAACAAACAAACATACAAACAATCAAATCTTTCCTCTTTATAATATTAGTATAGATATCTTTTCAAACCTTTTTCACAATAATGTAGAGGTACATAGTATTGTTATATATTACTATACAATATAAACTATCTAACAAGCAACTCGAACACTCATTTGATTGTGCATGTCTGTACTCCACGACGTTCAGCACGACACTAAAACGAGTTGCCGCAGACAGCTACGCGTGAGAGCTACGCGCGTAGGCTTCAGCGCCGACGGTCAGCGTGACTCTAAAACCAGCCATAATTATCACATTATAAAATGAAATAAAAAACAAAACATTAAAACTACTAGGTAGGTATATCTTCGTCCGATACCTAACTATTTTTTATTTCTGTCCATGTGAACAGAAATCCAGTGACAGTATATGGGATTGGCTAGATAGTCAGAAACAGCCCTCAAGATGGTGTTGTTGGAGCGACTTAGTCGACTCCAGAAGGCTGCTATCCTCGTTCGTCTTATAGAGAAGAAGTCGGGAACTCCCGCATCGGAAAACATGCCCGACGCACTGCAGTGTCTTGGCAACCTCATAAGGGCCCGGTATGCGTTATTATACTGTACCCTTATGGTGGTGAAGGATTTTCTAGTGAAGTTGTACCAGAGTTGACAGGTGTACATACCAAGGCAGTATGCCTTAAATAGGGTGTTCTTCACGTCGGGACTGCAGTTAACAAATCGGCGTGCGAGCATGTTTCCCCTGACAGCGAGAGCCCTCCTCTCCCGCTCCATGTCGGCATCGTCTTTTGATGACTCTGTCAGTAGATGTCCAAGGTACCTGAACTGCTTGACCATCTTAATGGTCGAACTGCCCAAATATACCTCAGGCACCTTTTCAGGACCTCTTCCCGACCTGAACACCATTACTTCGGTTTTAGTGATGTTGTATTTTAATCCATGAGCAATAGCATATTGCTCACAGATTAAAAGCAGCTTTTGTAAACCTTTGATTGAGGGACTAAGGAGCACCATATCATCTGCGTAACTTAGGTTATTGACACAAACTTTACCTAAGTGGCATCCGATCCTGGTGCCCCTCAGCTCCCCAATCAGATCGTTGACGTACAGGTTGAACAGGTCAGGAGAAGTCAATCCACCTTGACGAACACCGCAATCTAACCTAAAATCGTTAGAAGTCGTGTCGCCCCACTTTACGTTGTTAATTTGGTTTCCATACCAGTGTCTCAACAGATTCACCACATGATGCGGTACCCGCGCATTGATTAGTTTTGACCAGAGAATATCATAATTCACTAGGTCAAAAGCCCGGCTAAGGTCTAGGAAGCACGCATAGATCGATGTACCTTGTGACGTGTAGTAGTTCACAGTGCTTTTCAAGCTCATAATGGCTGAATCCGTTGAGAGACCGGGACTGAAACCAAACTGTGCGTCATCAATGTTAATGTTTTTAAGCAAAACTGGATGTATAAGTCGCTCCAACACCTTTCCTATAACTGTACCTAACGATATAGGACGATAATTTGCAGAAGAGCTAAGATCTCCAGTTTTATTCTTAATTGTAAGTACTACTACGGTTTTCATGAGATTATTTGGTAAATAACTATATCGTATGCATAAATTATAAAATTCACTTAATTTTTCATGTAGATTGTCGCTAGCCCAGAGAATGTGCTCGATGCTGAGACCATCATGGCCAGGAGACTTGCCACGCTTCATCCTTCTGACAGCTATTCTCACGTCAGTAGCCGTGAATTGGACTGGATGGTCATCTATAGGGGTCTCAGCACTTTCGCACAGTCACTTTGAAACGTTTAGCAAATAATTCAGCTATAGACAGCGGATCCTGCAGACCGTCCATCGAAACAGGTAAGCTTTGTTTATAATTTAATTTCTTAGTGGCGTTCCAAAATTTTGAAAAATTCTTGTCTTTCCTGTGTATTGCTAACATATTCATTTTAACCTGTTCTTCATTTCGCTGACACCATTTAATTTTGTTTTTAAATTTTGAGCGGGAATTGCGCATTTCATTAAATATTCGCCCTTCAGACGGTCTGCCGGCCGCCACCCAACAGCTGAAGCTCTGTCTGGCTGCCTGATGGCTGTCCCTGACATGGTAGTTCCAACCAATCACCTTTTTATTTGTCTTACGTGCCCTAACATGAGAACTTTTTACTGCTGCGTCTTGCATTGTCTTAACAATATGATGATAATAATTATCAATAACATTATAATAATCAGTAAAATGAGTACAACATAAAATAAAATACTATATACAATTAAAATTTAAATTATCACAGTTATCAATACTTTCAAAACAGTATTTACCATAAATCCTTATCTGGGTCCTTAGCCAACCGGCATTCGCTATGAAGCGATTCGATTTTGAAAATTCTTATCGCTCTAGCGATGGCAACCTTCAAATGGATTAAACGTCAAGATTTTTGGTAGGCAATCTCAGAAAAACGATTGTCTATGGAAGTGCCCTAAGCATGTACTTTCCTTGGATACCTATGTAAACAAATCGGTAGAACAACATGGCGGATTAGGGATGTTCACTTGTTCGTCTAGTCGATAACATTATATCGATGGACGAGCTTGTCTTTTTAATCGACATCAAAAAAGGAAAGGTTCTATGTTCAACTGTATATTTTTTTTGTATCAATGAGGGCTACCGTTTTTGTACTCACCAGTTAGCGCCACTGTAAAGTAAGGTCAGAACGAACTTACTTATAGGCGACGGGAAAATATATTTACATTTTTCAGCGATTCAGCGACCCGCCCCGGCTTTGCACGGAAACCTCTTAAATTGTCAGTGTTCCTCTACTATATTATGCATGTATTATAGGTACATGTAAACCTACCTCTTGAATCACTCTATCTATTTAAAACAACCGCATCCAAATCCGTTGCGTAGTTTTAATGATTTAAGCATACATAGGGAAGGACAGACAGACAGCGGGATGCGACTTTGTTTTATACTATGTTATGAAGAGCGCATTTCTGAGGTGGTCCCATTGGAACCAAGTCAGGATCTGATGGTGGGATCCCGGAGAAATCGAAGGAAACACTCATTTTCGGAATTGGAGCTGGATCCGAGAGTTTACTGGAGGTGAAGCAGGAGCAGGATATGTAATAAAACACTGTTTTAACTGAATTGATCGCGTATATTTTGTATTTTGTTATAGCCTGACGTTTTGGAGGCTTTTCTGATTTGAATGCACTGTCTTCAAAGTGCAATGTGCACACATAAATGTCTTGAGTTCCTGGCCGGATATTTTCTAAGCCAATATTTTCTTACGATTCCCTCCGCCGGCTTTCGTTTCTTGGTAAACTAAAACAAGAAAAAATACGTAACTTATAAAGGTCAACACATCATCAGTGGTTTTGTGTCCGGTGGTCTTGTGTGGAGAGGTTCAAGTCCGTTAAGATGGACTTGCACCTCTAAGGTCAACACGGGGCAGTGTGTCATATTTTTGTCAAAGTTTATTTTGAATCCAAAAATGGTTTTCAAATGGTTTTCGTAATAAAAAAGTCCTCTACACTTGCCCAATAGTTACACTTAGGTACCCATACTGATCTTACCTAATTTATCGATAACGTTCGATGTTCGATGATGTTCAACACTAGCACCGGTTTTTATGTCTGCGATGTGAATGAAATATTGAGAATATTGCGGGTTTCTACAGCTCACAATAAAGATGATTCAAAATAATAGGTTTTTACACACTTTATATCACAATACAATGTACAATAGACACCAATTTAACGAAATGTTAGCCACTTACCGGTGTAAGGTTAGATTCGTCCTGTTTTTGCTTTGGCATAGGCCTCAGCCTGCTACAGAACACTTCATGGTACCTCTTCTATATGATTTTCAATTTATATTACAGTTTTGCTCAATAAATAAGTCGAAAACACGGGCAAAACATAAAAATCTCACAATGACTTCTCCTGACATGTAAACAAACCCGTTGAATGGAATGGGCATCCGTGACAATGAAACCAGGAAGAGGGCGCTGATAAAAAGAGTGTGTATTGATTTTTCCTAACGTTAAACCACTGTTGTGAGAAAGAGACTGGTAGTCCAATATTGCTTCCGTGTCAAATTCGACAATTACAACAGTTCCATATGATCGTTTTTCAGAGTAGGCAATGTACGAATATTTTGATTTCACCAAACCGATTGACAACATCGAACGATCACTTCCATCAAATTCCTAGCCAAGTGGCAGTTTTGAGAAGCGACTTCACGTAGTTGTCTATTCTCTTGATGGATACACTAGCGAACGCTAAGACCCTGTAGAAATCGAATCGAAACGGCGATTTCATAAACAGCTGTTGGAATTACGTCAAAATTTTAAGTAGCCTTGCGCTAGCGTGGATGTAGCATTCACGATCGCACCCTTGTTTCCCTGTGTCCACGAGGGATTAAAAATATACTTAACAACGAAAAAACAAGATAAAGCTTTTGCATATGATCGGCAAAAATTCACACATTTGGCTTCTAAGGGCGAGAGTCGAAAGAAATTACAATACAAACTAAAACGTCTATTGTCAAAATGCAAAATAGTTTTGAATTTCTGTTATTTACTCCAATATTACCGAGATGATACGAGTGTCGTAAAATATGTATTTTCTCCTAATTATTTATTTCTTCATGATTTTAAGAACTTGTTGAAAATAATTAAATAATATAATTATATAGCTCAAAACCATTGTTATTTTCTTTCTATTGATTTTAATTACACAATAAACACTGCCATAAGTATTTCAAAAGATTGGTTAAACTTCCAAATCGAAACAATTTTTTTGTTATGTATCACGTTTGTTTACAGAAATTCTATCTGAAGTTATAGGTAACAACCTACTTGGCTTGGTACTCCTTTTTATTTGACCCGTCATTTCATGAACGGTGAACGGACGAAATAAGCGAATGATTGAGTTCGATAACTATAGACTACAGACCGTACACCATAAGTTGTCCTGCCTCAGGAATTGGCAGCATTATATTGGCAGCACGATATTGCCAACATTATGAATCTTTTACCCCATTATGTAAACGTGTGTTTATGTTTTAATTTCATATTTGTATATAAATATATAAGTAGTTAGGACTAGGAAAGTTTTAAATTATGAAACAATAAAAATTTTAAATTATTTATTGAAATTGTTCTGACACTAATTATGGTCAAAAGGAACATAAATAAACAACACAAAAAATTCTTATAAATCGAAATCTTCAAGATCCACGACGATTTTCAGCAGAATTGACTTGTTGCAGGCAGCAATAGCTTCGCTTCTTTATATTATGTATTCTACTCGTGGTTTTCTCCGACATGACTGAAAATGACACATAAAATTTGTATTTGTATAATATAAAATTCAAAAATTCAATATTTGTATATATACAAATAAGGGATATCATAACAAGATAAATTAAATAACCTGGATAATTTACTTTTTATTTTATCTTTTTATGTGAGTAAATCTTATGATCCATTCTAAAGGTATCGTGTATAAAGCTGGTATCCCTATTTTACTTACCAGTTGCATTGATGGTGCAACGCGAGATCGCACTAGATTTAATGGATTTAACTGGGCATGGTCTGCCTTTTCTTCCTCACAAAAGGCACGCACCTTCAACACAATCTCTTTTGCACTGCTTTTGCATGAATAATTCGAAAAATATTAATTAATAACACAAATACGAGCGCAATACTTCAATCAAACTATGACAGTCTAACAACAAAAGATTGACAACCAATTGTGCCAACTTATCGGCATTTAGCGATGCGATCAGACGTATAGACAAGGCGATAGCTACGCAAAGGTTACTTTGTCTACCAATTGAACTTCGCCATCATTTGAGCTATGATGATTGTCGTTGCGATGCGTGATATCGAAGGAATATGTCAAATCCATACATTTTTGTACGTTTCTACCATCGCTTTCGATTCGCAAATGTTACTTTGTCTAGAGCCCCTGATCACAGTCCCTTTCCCCCCATCTAATACTTTTCATTGCATCGCGATTGTCTGAGCCGGCTGATACCACTGGCATTTTTTTGGCGTTATATAGGTAGTATCAAGTATCTGTGTTCTTTATTGTGTAATGAATAATTAAGTGTGCCAAAAAAATGATATTTCTATTTCTATGAGTATGACCATGTCTAATCTATGTCTACGTCTATGTGTAAATGAATATTGAAATAAACACCGTAAAGTACGCCTACCCTGCAATAGTATGATGTGAGAGGAAAAAGTCGTTGCGGAGTGGATCGTTTGAGCATAAAGGATTTTCTCCCCCGTTGGGTCTGTTCTGCTTCGTAGACTCAAACGGGAAATTAAGTTTTAGCTGAAAATGTACTGAATAAAATAATTATTTCAACTAGAATGAAGAAGGCTTTCAGGCATGAAGGGATTCAAGTTGCTTCAGAGTTTGTTGTGTTGGTTATTTTGGTTTAAGTTCATGATTGACAAAGTAGAAATAAAGTTTTTTATTCTTAACAAGCGGTCCGCCTGGTACTTCGCCTGTATACAACAATTTCAAAAATCATAAAATTTTTACGCTTTCGGTTACATTATTGAAGTTTTTATCTGGATCCCTAACGTTTTTGAAAATATGCTAGGGCCTGCCTATATTCATCCAGGATAATGAAGGATTCTAATGGAAATTCTTTAAATGGGTCCAGTAGTTTCAGAGCCTATTCAATCCAAACAAACAAATAATAAAATCTTTTTACTTTATAATATTAGCATATAGGTAGTATATAATTATATAGGTAGGTTGACTTTGACTTTCAGTCATTTGTATAACTATGCCAGTCCCGTATAATAAACAAAACTAAATGGATGAAAAGTCGAAAGCATTCTTTGCAAAACAGGCTGTAAAAGCCAACTTTTATTTACTAAAATTTTTTACGTCTGTCCATATTCAAACGTCCATAAATTCCATATTTACACGAATTATAATATATATTTAGGTATGTACTTTTTGAGTATCTGGCATCGTGTCAGCACATATCAGCCTTGCCATCAGCAGGCGATGCAGCCAGCGTTCTGGGGACGATTCCCACTCGTATTGATATGGATCAGTTGAGCTGCGTCTAGATTGTTTGCAAAAGTCTGCAGTTACCATAAATGCTTTAATTGTAAATACTCTAATTTTGTTATTTACAAGTAATTTTTCCTGGTTATAAAGGTTTCCCTATTACCAAATACATAAAACATCTCTGTATTTTTAAATTAAAGTATACTTTTTAGCTTAAAATTATCGAAAAAAAAGTACTCCTACAACATAGAAATTACAAAAATCATATATTTTTGAATCTAGCGCTACGCAGCGTCACGTTCTAATTAGATCCCAATTTATTAAGATTCACTTAACTAAAAACATTCGCAGTTCTTTGCAAACAAATAGATTATATAAATCCTTGGTCCTAACTTTCTGTCACTTTAATTAATTAACGACACCATTAGCAAAAAATACTTTCGTCTCTTCAGTTGTTTCCGAGTTTCTTAATTACAATTTGTGTCTGATTCTGATTATAAGAGTAAATGGGAGCAAATGAGCTACGTATAAAACAGAATAATTTATGAACGTAAAAATACGTATATGTAAATGGTCAATGATGATATCGTCCAAGCGTGAGTTTGTAACTGGACGGATATTTTAAGTCAAAACAAAACAGTCTGCAGTTAGCTCAATTGTTTTAATTGTAAATAGTAGTTTTAATATGGATATTTAATTGTAATTTTATTTGTACATAAAAGTGTAGTTTATAATAAAAATAATAGAAACGATATTTTTAATACTGTTTCTATTATCTTTATTTTATTATTCTAATATTTGTAGAATTGTTTACCTTTTTTATTATCTCACCGACATTAATAAAATAATAAAATAATAAATAATGCTGGACAATCCACACAGCATCACCTAGCCCCAAGCTAAGCAGAGCTTGTGTAATGGGTACTAGACTGATATACATAATACAATGTATTAAATAGATAATATTTTTAATAATATAATAGAAAACGACCAGAACACCCTGAACAAATTATCTGCAGATCGTACAAATATTTGTCGCAAGGCGCGAATCGAACCTGCACCCTCCTGCGTCGCAGGCGGAAATACTCCCACCGCGCCACAGACATCGTTGATAGGTATGTAACATTTTTATTTATATAGTACGTACTATTGAACTTCCGTGCGATTTCTATAGCCCTCCGCGCCGCACCGCCGAGGCTAGTCAGTAAGTATAATAAATAATCTTTCTCCTGTAAATTTAGTTTACTAATTTTAGCCCCTTGCAATAAGTAGTGTGTAATAAGTTTGATGGTTGAACCGGGAATCGCACCCGCTACACGAGAAAAATAATTAGCCTGTATCTTTTATCATATCGACCGAAAGGCTTCATAAAAAGGATAATGTTTTGCTAAATAATATAGTATCAGAAATATGAGGAAGACCGCGAATAATACATTTGATGTGAAATTTGGTTCGGAAGGGACGCAAGTAGTCTGTATAAATGTTTAGAATGTAAGTTATTATTTTTATGTGTAACATTTCTTTTTAGTATAAATTTTTTGAATAAATATTTTTATTTATTTCTAATTTATTTCGTATATTTTAAGGATATAGGATAACATGTTGTAGCCGTGTATATGTTATAATAGATTATGATAATTAATACGATATGATAATTATATGATAATTAATACGCCATAATACATTACAGCGTATTAATTATTTTAATTAAGTATCTTGCTGTACTACAATTATATTATGTGTAGATAATAAAATATACTTTATCACTGCCGTAAAGCCATGCTTGAACTTCAAAAGATCAGTAAATCCATTCAATAATTAATCTTCCCAGAAAATCATTGAGAACCTCTTTGGTAACTAATATAGTAGCGAAACTCATCATCATCATCATCACCAGCCTATAATAGTCCACTGCTAGACATAGGCCTCCCCTAATGAGCGCCAAACTATCATTTGGGGTTAGTGCCCATAATCCCTACGCTGGGCATGCGGGTTGGGGATCGCAGTTCGGTGGAGTTGTTCTGCAGAGGGCACTGCTGCCCGCCCTCCGGTGTGTTTCCCTTAGTCGCCTCTTACGACACCCACGGGAAGAGATGGGGTGGTGAAATTCTATGCCGGCACCACACGGATAGTATAGTAGCGTAACTAACCGTAACTAATCACATTAATCACATGGACAAGCCTAAGTAAAAAAATAATAACGACAAAAAAAATATAAAAAAAATAAATTATGTTGACCCTAAACTAGTTAATTATTTTACAATTTTTATGACAATGTACGGTCATTGTTGATTTACTATATCAGCGGCATATCACAGAAGTCATATTTGGCATTCTAACATCGATTAAAGACACTTTAGTTCGTAGATTTAACCTTGACAATTTTTGTATAGGTTAAAACCATTCTTTTATTATTTTAGTATAAGTTTTTGAGAATAAAGCTTTATTATCTTATATTATTTTAACGTCATACGTATGTATAAAATCACCGCACGCACTATCTATCTCTAAGAATTTTCTATCATCTAACGATCCTACGATATCGCGACGATACCATTGCCATAATAAAGCGATTGATTATCAGAATTGTAACCTGGTAGATCTCAATAAAGTTTTTTTGGAACGCAACCCGTTTGTATTAAGCGACTGAACGATGGTTGACTTGAAGAGATCACTACTTTAAGCATGTGCATGTCTGTTAGTATTGTTTTCTTTGTTTTTGTGATATAATAAAGTATTTTCTACAGATCTATAAAATCACAGCCTCACCTGTTCGCGCGGTTTTATATGCGGTATTGGCTGTGACTTATTCGACAAAAACTATTTACATTAGCATAACAATAAATTTGAGTAATAATAAAAATGTCAATAAACTCTAAAACAACAATCAGTTAATTCATAAGTTTTCAGCATTATTTTATAGCAAATGCCCTACTTCGACCCTTCGAATGATCCATCGAATGTACATAATCCATATGTGCTACTTAAATTACTTGTAAAACAAAGAAAATAGTAAAAAGCGATTTCTTATCATGCAGTCGGAAGCGTGCCTCGCTGTATGACAATACTGATGCGCTACGCTAGATACTGACCAGCTCTCGGGTTTCAAATATTCTTACTATACACTGCGCCAGAGGTTGTATAAACCTATATTAGGTATAGGATTTCAGTTGATTTGCCGTGTGGTGCCGGCAAAGAATTTCACCACCCCAACTCTTCCCGTGGGTGTCGTAAGAAGCGACTAAGGGAAACACACCGGAGGGCGGGCAGCAGAGCCCTCTGCAGAACAACTCCACCGAACTGCGATCCCCAACCCGCATGCCCAGCGTGGGGATTATGGGCATTAACCCCCAAATGATAGTGCCATCAGGGGAGGCCTATGTCCGGCCGTGGACTATTATAGGCTGTTGATGTTGATGATGTTGATAGGATTTCAGAGATATTTTGATGAGCAAAGTAAAAGTGACTAACATAAAAAACTCTACTTATAAAAAATGTACGTAAGCAAAAAAAAATTATTTAATAAATCACTTATAGCAGATAATAATAGATTTATAGTAGGTATTGCGATTCTGTCAACCCTCTTCCACGAAAGTTATGGTTCAGGATGAAAAACTCATTCATTTCCATCTAAATGGAAATTAACTGGGCATGAAAATGCCGTTTATTTATTTACGCGAACATAGGATCTGAAAAAACTTTTTCAATTTAAAAATATTACACTTTGTAGAGATGAAAAGGACAGATCTAAGTTAAATGAGTTTTGGAAATATGGTTTGGATTTTGAACGACTGATTTTCATTAAGTCTTGACAGTTATCAATAATAACTTTGAGTTAAAAAAACAAAAGTCACTTTTCTTATACATTTCTTTATTGACATAATTGAAATGAAATGATATATTTTATTTGACACGGTACATTACAGTTTAAATATCTAGAGCAAAATTTAAACATATTCGTACCTAGTTTTATTTTTGTTTAGATATACTAATTTCGAACTAATTAGTAAAACAAAAGTACAAAAACAGTAAGCTTCAACAACAAAAAGAAAGATAAAAAAACACCAAATTATTTTAAGCTTATAAGTTACAAGTAAGTATTAAGAGTAGGTACCTAACCAGTAACCTCCACAACCTGCCTGGCAAACAATCGAGTGTCGAGCCAAAAAATGTATGAACTCCGCCTGTTGCTGGGTAGATAAGTCAGACAGAATTATCTACTCAGTGCTGGAGTTTTTTGTATTATTGTCACTTGTGAAGTAAGTTACACACGGTTATAAGTAGCGTGTATACCTACTCATTTGTCTACCTAAGTTACTCTATAACTATATGTATATACATATATTTTTCAGTATATATTTGAAATATACAGAAAACTATAAAGAAAAATAAATAAGACCCTCAAATTATTGATGCATCATTGTTATTAATGCCGTCCCACCATCTTTACTCATGGATTAGAAATCACTTTAACATACATAGTTTTAAATCTGTTATGCTACTACTACTACAATTAATTAGCAATGTGTTGGCTATGGCGTAGCAGGGTAGCAATCAATGGTAAGTAGTGTAGCATGCTACGGCGTAGCAATGTGGTGGCTACGGCGTAGCAGGGTAGCAAGCTATAACGTAGCAACGACGTGTATCACGACAAGGTCATTAAATAGAAAGATAATGTTGTGTTATTTGTTATTCAATAAAGATGAGATACTGAATTAAAGTAAAAGTAGCAACTTTTCTCGTCAAATTAATATTAGAGAAAAATACTTCCAACTCTTTCACAAAGAATTCCTATTTTTCTTGCAACAACGCAGTGATTCTGATTTTGCAAAGGGAGTTAAAGTTTGCATTTTTGCAGGAAAACGCGGATTGCATTTAAAGAATTTTTGCTTATTCAGCAGCTTCGGTAATTTTATTATAAAGAATGTTGTGGTTTTTACAACCCTTGTAGTCGAAGAGAAAGAGTAAAAATGGCCTCATTCGACTAGGATTACTTATCTATTTCCACGTTCATTCGTTGCGTGAAGGCTTATCTGAATGGCGTGGAAAGGTAACTAATATTCAAACATCCAATCGACTAAAAGTCCCAACACACGCAAAATTTTCAGGAAAAATGTTTTCACGGTTTATGTAGTGTTGAAATCAGTTTTTTTATTCACCACAACTTTTTAACACTGTGGTGCTATGGTTTATCCGTTAGCTCCAATGGTGGAGCCGTTGGAGCTTGTTACAATATACGAAAGTGACATCTATTGTCAAAATGTGACAGCTAATAAACTTCTCGACAGTGCAATCCAGTGAAGTAAAATCCACACTTATATAAAATACAACAAAATTTATTTATTCAAGAAACAAAATCACAGTTCTTACAGCGAAACTATACAAAATTTCTAATGTAAGCTATATAATAATATAACCAAAAGAGGATTAACTTTTTAAAGAATACCCAAGCCTCCCAATTTGACAGGCAGGGAGGCCTGCGACCATGCCTTGTCATCCAAATCGATATTCAAAACCGATGATAAAGTATTCTTTATTATGTTGTCTAAGCCTTCCAAGAGCTCGCTGTGTTTCCACAGTTGACAACATCTCGAAGAATACATTAATTTATGTAGTGACAGGCAATAGGTACCTATTTAGTTATTAAGACTTTATATTTGTATGTATGTTAGTCTGTAAGGTATTTGTTTGTTGCCCTAGAATAAGTTTTTTACCATCCATAACTGTTCTTTTGTGTACTTAAATAAATGATTAATTATTATTATATAACATATATGGCGCTCATTAGGGGAGGCCTATGTCCAGCAGTGGACTATTATAATCTGGTGATGATAATGATAATATAACTTAACACCTAACTCATATTTTATTTATTAAGAATTATTTAATTTAGATAAAGTCCTATGAAAATATAATAATTATTTACTCGCTAGAAAAAACTTCTCACAGTCTATACTTGGTTATGTATTAGCTATTTTATTCCAGTTACAGCATTGCTATTCAACGTGGCAATGCTACGCGGAATGAAAATTTGCATAGATAGAGATAATATTTTAGGCTAATTTCACTCTAAAAATCGTAACCCAAGCCTTGGCCATAAGCAAGTTCAAAATAAATCCGTGAAGTAAAGGGCGTAGAAGAAAAAGTGTGCACAAAATAATAATTTTTGAAAGTTTTGTGCGAAGCTGGGATTCCTATTCCAAAATAAACGAAACACATACAACAAAACCTTTATTCAAAATAGGTACACCTTGCTACCGTTGTTTACAAAAGGGTATTCTATTCTAATTTAATTAAGGTACCCACTGGAGCCTGGTCTTTATCCAGGTTCTACATCGTAATTGGTTTGTGCCTCTGGCTCTGCCCGAATTAGAAGCATATCCGATATTTTACATGTAGGGTATTTTACATTGTTTTACATTATTTATCGTATATACAAGAACCATAGGTTATGAAAGAGAATGAATGAAGATCTAGATAAATATTGTAGCGCAGCATTCTCCAGTAGGGCAAGCACGGGTCTAAGGTAGAATAGAGTAAAATTACGTTACTTTGTCATCGAATGCGCAAATTATTTGAAATTAATTTCTTCAACTTCAATAATGTACGCAATGTATGGCGATGCGATGCCATTATTGTCTATTCTAGAGAACAATCTCCGTGGTTGGCCTACAGTTGTCATTCAAATAAAAGTGCTTTATTTTCTTTAGATTATAGATAAATCTCGTTCTTGTATAAACGATCAGTAATTTAAAACGCTAGGTAATGTAAATCTGATTTTTTTTTGAACCCGTTAATATTGAAGAATGTAAACTTAATCGTATTAAACATTAATGTAGATTAGTCAATATATTGTAAAAACTTTAGTAAAATCTCCGTAACATCGCCTAACCTTGAGTGATGGATCATTATTGTAAACTTACAACTTGCCCCTAAAAGCAATATTGCTGCTTATTTTGTTTTGACGAGTTTAATATATACATAATAATGCTATACGATACAGTATAGTATAATAACGCGATACAGAATAGTTTAATTCAATGCCTCAGCATTTATTATACTATACTGTACACTTTTTATACACAAAGACAATAAAAAAATCTGAATATGAATCACTGGCAGACATCAATCTCCCCGTCCCTATTAGCTCCTTAAAAGCACTAAAGCCAATACCAATCAGTATCATAAGCCCCTTGACTCTAATATTCAATTAGGTACTAAACTTATTAAAACAACATGCTAAATCAAATTGATAATACTACGAACAATATATAATAAAGGGGTAGACCATAATGAATACTCGGTATTCTGTAAATACAGAATACCGAGTATTCATTAGTAAATACTAATTTTGCCAAGGAATGTGCCAATATTAGTTCGAATATTAAAGCAATATTTCGATACGTGAAATGAACACAGTTGCAGAATAACAAGCAATATTTAGACTGACGCAGGTCTGACGGTTTGAAGTATTACACGCGGGGAATTCATAATAAACGGGCGTGGAACGTCAAGCACTCACATAGAGCTGCTTATTAGATTCATAAGGTTTATTTTTAGAGGTGTGGTCGTTAGGCTAGGAGACTAAATTTGAAAACTAGATTATTTATATACTTTAATATCTATTGTATCCAAAAAAAAATATACTTTTAAGAAAAACAAGACTTGAATTACGTCACTGTGAATAAAAATGACGTGTATGAAATTTGACTTGTCTAAGTGCTTATTTTGTAAGCCTAAAAAGAAATAAAGTTATTGAATCTGAATCACTGCATCAGCATTGCCGCGTTAGCGAGGTAATGCAGCCACCGTTTTGGGGCCGCTTCTGTTTTGATGTACATCCGTTGAGCTACTTATAGATTGTGTGTGTGTATTACTGAATTGTTTGCAACTGTCTGCAGCTAGCTCAATTGTTTCAGTTTTGTAAATTTGGATTTGTTATTTCATTCTGTTATTTCTTGTGCAACGGACCAGAATCTTCGCTGTGTAGTTTCGTGTGTAATGTAATGAAATTAAACCCCACTGTGCAGTGTAATGTGCACATGAAACAATTCGGGGGGATTTTCGGGGATCTATCGTTTCAATGTGTAATGAAACAAAATCGCTCCTCTGCTGTTTTATGTAGTGCCTGAAGTATGTAGGTTTCTTCGCTGTGTTGTTTTGTGTGTAATTAAATTAAACCCCCCTGTGCAGTTTCATGCTCTGTTTCTCTGATATAGGTACATCATCTGCTAAGGGGAATACAAGGAGGGATTTGTTTCATTTACAAAAATGAAACAACAGACTCCCTCTGTTTTCTCCATGGACGGAAAAGCTCCTACCCTTCGATCCCCAACATTCATGCTTAGTGTGGGGATTATGGCATTACCTCCTCATAAGAGCGAAGTAACTTATATTAGAGGAGGGAGAGGTAATTATATTATATTCATTATAGAGGTCGTATTTGTGCCACTTTAGCCACTCTCATCTATACTTTATGGTTTGAGAAAGGTTTATTATCTTTACCTAGATATTATTGACTGTAAGCATACTGTAAGTTTATTAATTACAGCTTATTGCCTACGTTTGCCTGATGTCATGACTCATGTCTAATCCTAAGCTTCACAAGGTCATAAAGTGTTTCATTAGTTTAGATACCATATTTTTGTTTTTTTTTGTACCAGTACAACTTTGATCTCATTTGTATACCTATAGTATACATATGTATATACCTAATGGCAATGTTGTGTCCGCCTGTTATTAGTGTTTAAATAAGACCTTAAAGCGCTATCCACACATTTCCGGGAACTCGTCCCGGCCGTGTTCCGTCAGGGACGGGGAAAAAATCGGTTACGTACAAATTGTATGAACTTGTTCACACAGTTCCGTGTCAGGCGTCAGGGAATTGTATGAACTTGTTCACACAACTCGGAACACGGATAGCCCTGACCCGGAACTGACCCGGAAATGTGTGGATAGCGCTTAAATAAATGTTTTTGTAAAGGAATATTTTTATATTATACGCTGTTGGCGTTCCCTATTGGATAAATAAAAAAGTTCTTGTGATCATAATTGTTTCGACTGAATACCAGCAATTATCAATAAAAACAAAAAAAATCTCGAGTACTGAGTGATAATGCAGAGCCGAGACCTTTTTGCTGCTGTAATATAGCACAGTCAATCTTTTCGTTAAACGACGTGGGCCTTAGTTTTCCTAAATGAAAATGAAAATGTTTGTTATGTGTTTTTTTTCGAAAATATGTTTTTGAGTCTATTTTGTACTGTGGCGCACATAAATGATTGTCTATGTCATGCTTAGGCATCAATTTAAAAAATAAACTTTTTTTGGACGGACTGGGATACTGAATCTTTGGGTGTATCATATTGTGCAACGTGGGATGATACCCACTATGAGTATGTGTAGCATTCGCATTTAGACTAACTCTCATAAATATCCTCTGTAGTGTTGGCTATCTTACGGTACGCCCCACACAATGCTTTCCAAAGGAGCGGGTTACTCAGGTAAATACTTAACCCGAGATCGTGGAAATGACATATACCTAATAATACTGGACTATCCACACAGCATCATCTAGCCCTATTATTAATGCTCCACCAACAGCTATTTGCCAAAGCTATTAGCGAATGTTATTAAATGTACAATGTTCATGTATTACACATTCCAATATTACGATAATGACTGGTAGGTTTTATTTTATCAGTAGTATTTAAAATTATTCACTTGATAACAATTGATAAACTATTCGCTGTAGTACAAAAAGAAACTCACGAGCAGTTTCGTAATTGAAGAAATGAGGATTCACGTAAAAATATATACTAAATATAAGCAACCACTAAAAAGTGCTCATTTGGCAATGTTATTGAGGTGACCAATGGGGTATACCCTGTTATAACACGAGTTGCGCAAAGGGGCATAACTAATGCTCAACGATTGAGGCCGTAGCGGACTTTGATTATTGCAATTACCATTCCTATATGATTGCTGTATATTAATCATGAATTGGCAAATAAATTATTTAAAACTGGGTCATTATCTCATTTCGTTTAATTTCATGGGTATTTCATTTTACAGAGATTGGAAGATTGGCATTTTCATTTAAATTATTAAGGTATAGCTATTTTGCGACTGTTACGAATATTAAAATACAGGACAGATTATTTGGTTTTATTTCCTTGTCACTTTTTATATCAAAAAGTTAGACACGTCTCCCTAAAGTCACTACACTGCTTGTATTAGGTATGCAATGCAAGCTATGCTTAGTTTGGGGCTATAATGATGCTGTGTGGATTGTCCAGCATTATTTATATATTTATCTTCGAATAGTCGATCTTTAGCTTAACTTAGGATTGTTAAAAAATTTCTTGACAAAAAGGCTTACTATAAAGTATCAGATTATCTAGATGACAAAAAATTTTGGGACGAGTTTTGCACCAACTCTAAAACTAACAAGCTAACAAGGTAAAGGTTTCTTGCTCGCTTCTTTACTTTACATTGAAAAGATTGAAGTGAACAATGAATCAAAGTGATTACTTTATTTCCCAGTATTACTAATGTAATTTGTATTTTGTGACGTGTCCAAGAGTCCTGCAAGGTCTAAAGAAAATAAAGCACTTTGATTTTGATTTTGAGTTACCTACTTTTCGGTGTTTCGAGATCGGCATCGCTCTAGCCATCCTTTTTTCAATATTCAATATATCTCAGCAACTAGCGCACTATTAACTTGAAATCCTTACTAGTATTATAAATGAGAAAGTAACTATATCTGTCTGTCAGTCTGGCCGACTTTCACGCCTAAACTACTAAATCAATTTTGATGTAACTTGGCACAGGTGTAGTCTAGGCAGGTAGAAAGAACATACATGGATAAATTTATCCGAATGTCGTGTTCCTCCGGGATAGTACAGGGATAGGTACTAAATATATATAACTGAATCCTATTTTCTTATATTTATTGTATTATTTATTTAAAAATACTATGCGATCAATTTTTGACTTCTACGCGGATGAAGTCGCGGGCAATAGCTAGTTTAAAATAATAGTGGGTACATTCGTGCGCTTGCACAGATTTACGAAAGAAATAAATATTTTATTGGTCTCACAACGATAGGCAGATACACATTAGTTAAAACCTCATTAAAACCATATTATAGTGACCCAAGATATGTGAACCAAAAAGGGTCTGCCTCAGCATAATGTGATTTCATGATGATCTGCGAAAAACTAACGTTCATTAGGGTAGGCCTATTATCCGGCACTGGGCTAGTATAAGCTGATGATGATAACTACAAAAAAAATTTCGTCGAAAAATACAAAATATTTATTCAGAAACTTAAAATACATTATATAACAGTGTTTGAGAACCCCTTTTAAGTAAAGTATTTTACCTGTATTAGGGGAAACTCGCTCTGCCGCAAACAATAGAATATGGAACGTACATTAAGTTCGGCTAGTTGTTATTATATAAGGCTACTTAAAATATAGAGCTTGTTATTTACAATAAATAAAGTTGATTTTTATTAATTTAATTGTCACTACCACTTGTTGACACCAAAAAACTATCTCCATATCTCACACATTAAGAGTGTACCTTATGTAATTTTATAGTTAGAAATCGTTATTTATCTCAGAATCTGTGAAAGCTACCACCTTCATATTTAGGTAAATGATAATTCGAACTTTTATCTTGGATTCCGTCTTTTCAAAAACACGATTGGTGAAAATTTTCTCGATACTTTTATTTTTTGAAAAATACATGTTTTGCACACATTTTGCTATTTATTTCAGGAACCACCTCAATTTTTTGTTGCATTTTTGTTTTGTCAAGAAACGTAGTAGAATTTCTTCGTTTTCGTCTTTTTAATTTTTCGATTAGTTGTGTAAATAACTTGTAATTAGGCATAACAGTTTTGGCGCTAAAAAATACACGTCTATCGCTCTGTGCTTCTCACTCATACGAGAAAATCATATCTTGTCATTCTGCTCGAAATTTGAATTATGGCTGAGGTATGGCACGCTCTTAACTTATATTTATAAGCCCGCGCAAGTAGTAAAAGCTTCTAATCCGATTACTGCGAGCTAAAATCCTGACGAGGGGAAATTACCTCATACTTACCCAGATGGTACAAAACTTTGTTATACTTACATAGATAGTTCATTAGGCTTGTGTCACAGAAAAAGCTTTAAGCTGATTGTAATTTAAAACCAAAATGAAAATTGTCGCTAGATTTGATTTGAATGCACCCATTCAAATCAAATCTAGCGAAACGCGAAACGCAATTCCAAATACCAGCGAAGCGAAGTTTTTCGACTGAAGAATTTTTTTGAAAGTATAAAATTATTAAACCACAAAAAATATCACGCGCCAACCAAATAAGCAGAGCTTGTGAGGCCACGTATTAAGTATTTTCCTTGCAATTTAATTTAGTTCTTCTTTCATTCTTTTGTTGGAGTTAGTTATTTTCGCTCGGAAGAAAGATATTATATTTCTGATTCTTTTCAATTTTCGCATACCTTCTTATTGTTTCAAAATTTAGTGATGACACTTTTTGTACTTTGTATGCAGTTCACTCATTGTTTGAATATTATTATTAGGTACCTATCAGACAGTATGTATAATAATATTAATCGGATCTAACCCAGTGAAAAGGTCATAGCTTAGGTGTGGGGTGCAAAATGGTGAATGACTAATCACGATTAGATTTTTATTGAACGAACGAATGACCGAAACAGATAAAAAATTGCTACAGATAAAAAATTAATTGATGTTTGAACACCCAATACCAACAGAAAGCAACAATAAATTCATATATCAAGGTTTCGCCACACCAATAACTTGTAGAAATTCATCACCAACCCCACCTCAAGTGCCGTATTGTTTGTACGAAACTCTATTGGCACGCACTGTCAGCTTCTTTTGTGCTTAAACATCCGATGCTATGAAATGAAGTGTTCAACTAACGTAATTTCACACAGATTTTTTTCACAATTTTTTTTATTGGTTTTCGAACTTAAGTTTGAAAGAGGCTTTAAGCCAAGTGTTTGTTTTTATTTTAGATATAAGATTATATAGCTTTTCGTAAACGTTTCATAATATGTACAATAAAGTGTTCATTCACTCGTTCATTCATTCATTCGTTCAGAAAGGTACAATAAAGTTAGGGCCCTGAGCGCCCTCCTCCGTTAAAAAACAATGACTGGTGAAAATAAAAAGAGTGGTTCACTCACAAATGCTCTGATGTGAACTACGTAATATAATGTATATTAGAATAATTTTCTTAAAGATTGTATTAAATATAGTTAAAAATTCTTTAAATAACGTCAACAACGTGAATTAGACAAACTGGTATTTTAAAGTAATCCAAACTTACCTAGAATGTGACAACGAAGCGATAAATCGTGTTGCTGATCCGTTGTCGAGTTGATAATGTATGTGACAACCAAAATTAGAATAGTAAACATAATTAATCAACCGCCGGTTCGCGGATTACGTTAATAATTAAGCAGTATTGACTGACAATTGTTTGATCAGCCTGTATAATCCAATTATCGTATGCAACTAACTGCTGTGTGAATGGTACTTGTTAACAACCATTCACACCGCAGTTTAATTTAACAGCTAATCCTACTAATATTATAAAGGCGAAAATTTTGAAGTATACCTAGATTGTTTGTTAGTTAAAAACTGCGAAACAGATTTTGATGAAAATTGGTATACAAGACCTGGAATAACATTGGACCTATATATGGAAGAACATATGGATTTTTTAAATTTTTATCCCAAAAATCCCTTGGGATCGGTAGTTACTCGGCACCCAGCTAATTATTGATTTATGCATCATAGCAGTGGCTATAAATTTACAGAAAAATATTATCAAAACGTTAGAAGTCAAAAAATCTCAAGTTTTCCACCTCTAATTAGTTTTTGACCATATGCCCATTAAACCTTATCAGCATGGTACAATGAGGCAATGCAGCCAGCATCTCAAAATCAAAGTGCTTTATTTCCTTTAGACCTTACAGAACTCTTGGACCTTGAACTTGGATCTTATTATTATTTGTATTACAGGTAGCTCGTGTGCATATCTTAGTCCTTGTCAGTGCACTTCAAATATTCATCCAGTCTATTTTTAAGAGTTCACTGAGGGGCACTGATCACTGATTTCGGCAACCGGTTCCAACTCTTCACGGCGCGATTCGGCGATACCAAGAGAGCACATCTCTTGATTTGCTGGTACTGAGCCCGGGTTGGGTTGGCCGTGTGGTGCCGGCATAGAATTTCACCACCCCAACTCTTCCCGTGGGTGTCGTAAGAGGCGACTGAGGGAATCACACCGGGGGGCGGGCAGCAGCGCCCTCTGTAGAACAACTCCACCGAACTGCGATCCCCAACCCGCATGCCCAGCGTGGGGATTATGGGCAATAACCCCCAAATAATGATGCCATCTATGGCGCTCATTAGGGGAGGCCTATGTCCAGCAGTGGACTATTATAGGCTGGTGATGATGATGATGATGAGCCCGGGTTGCAGCTTCAGTGAGTGTCCTCTCAGAATTGTGTTAGTGTTCATAGTGTATAGTGCCTGTGATAAGTCAGGTATACTGTAGTGGTTGGTAAGTATCTTGAAGATCTTTATTAGGTCTCCCCGCTTTCTATGTTTCTCGAGGGCTATTATATTAATATGGATCAGTTGAGCTACCTGTGATTTGTTCGCAACAGTCTGCAGTAAGCTCAATTGTTTCTATTGTAAATACTTGTTCTAATTTGATTATTTCATTGCAATTTTATTTGTTGATACATAATAAAAATAAATGAATAATAGTTTGTGCATGGACATGGTAATATCGGATGGATTTTAATTTTATGACCAAACTAGTTTTTTTTTTGCGAATTCATCAGCGTAAATGTTTTAAATACTTCGATTCGTATTTTGATTTATTTTTTTAGATTAATAATTTTGTTATAAGATATATATAATATAAAAATAGGATTAATATTATTATCATCGCGTGTCCCACGGAAACATGACACCGGGATTAAAAGGATATCTATGCCAAATTTCATCAAAATCGGTACAGTATTTTTGGCGTGTAAGACAGACAGACAGAGTTACTTTAGCATTTGCATTATTAGTAAGGGTTATGCAACATAAATTTGATTTCAAATATTTGTATGCCTTATTTTTGGTGGAACATAATTGAAATATTTAATGCATGCTATTTAAGCCTCAACTGTAATTTAACTAAGTTATTATTAATTTGACCTGTGTAATGTATTTATTAAATTTCCGTTGTTCACTAATTATCAATTAATTTGACTAATTGAAAAGTGAAGTAGCTCAACAATAATTAAAATTTATACATATATTTTTATTTCTAATCTTAAAAGACCAGTATAATTGGCCTGTCAGGCAATGGAGCCGTGACTTGGAGATGCTTCCGACTGGTATGATGGGTAAGTTGTGAGCTACCTGTAGATTATTTGCAACAGTCTGCAGTTAGCTCAATTGTTTTAATTGTAAATACTAGTTCTGATTTAGTTCTGTTATTTAATTGTAATTTCATCTATACTAGTATTATAAAGAGGAAATATTTGATTGTTTGTTTGTATGTTACGAGCAACCTGTATCGCAGGTGGATCAACTGCCATTACTAGCATTTGTAAATTAGTTATATATATTATGTAGTATAAAACAAAGTCGATTCCGGCTATGTGTCCCCTTGTATGCTTAGATCTTTAAAACTACGCAACGGATTTTGATACGTTTCTTTATAAATAAAAATAAATAAATAAATAATGCTGGACAATCCACACAGCATCATCTAGTCCCAAGGTAAGCAGAGCTTGTGTTATGGGTACTAGATGACTGATTTACATAATACAATATTATTAAATAGATAGATATTTTTATTATACATAGAAAACGACCAGAACTCCTGAACAAATATCTGCAGATCGTACAAACATTTGTCCCGAGGCGGGAATCGAACCCGCAACCTCCTGCGTCGCAGGCGGACCTTCGCCCACCGCGCCATAGTGGTCGTCTTTAACAGAAAGAGTTATTCAAGAGGTAGGTCTAATATATAACATGCACGTCTTGCACCCGAGCGAAGCTGGGGCGGGTCGCTAGTGGATTATAGCATAGCTCTCACTGCGTCACAGCCTTTCCCCCCTCCCCCCGTCTTCCACATAACGTTACATGAACCCTCCTGAGTAGTCAACGGTCACATTAGCGTTCAGCGGAAATCCGCTTAGTTTGGGGCACTGACTTAGAAGTAAACGTTTATTTGATCGAATTTCTTTAATTTCGCGTCGGGATTACTCTTGATTTCTTTAAAATAGTAATAATAACTAGCGGTCCGCCCCGACTTCGCACGGGTATTAAACAAAAAATTCTGAAATTATACACACTAAAACGATGGGTTTCACAGTTTTCATACCGATCCCTTACTTTTTTTAACAGCATTGGGGTTTTTGACATTGACTCGACACTCCTTATCTGACACTGGCCGTCTTCTGACCGTAGAGAAAAAGCAAGCACCGTGCACTATACCTATATTCAACCTCTTTTTCTTTTATGACGCGCCATAATATAAAAAGAGGTTGAATATACAGCGCACGGTTCCATTATTGAATTTTACATGCGGATCCCTAACTTTCTGAAAAATTATATAGCCTATGTTCATCACGAAAAATTTAGGATTCTAATGGTGAAAGAATTTTTCAAATTGGTCCAGTAGTTTCGGAGCCTATTCAATTCAAACAAACAAACAAACAAACAAATCTTTCCTCTTTATAATATTAGTATAGATATAGATAATTAATTGCCATTCATTAATTCCGATTCTTTATTTCAGACTGCATAGTTCCATAAAACTATTACCAATAAGTACTAAACAAAAACTATACATAAAAATAAGAATAATAGGCAAAGGGAGTAGACTTAGCATTGTGCTGCATGCAAATAAACATGCAGCGCTGATTTTAAATCAATTTCCCTCGGATAGGTGGTCACCGAGGAGTTGGGTTATTCCTGTTGCTTTGGTTTTGTTGCAGTCGCTTGCTTCAAATTGCACTTTTCAAGGAATATAGGCATGTTTGCAATAATGAGCGATACATTTTGAAGAACATCTATCTCATTATAAGGTAACCTTTCATTTTGGACAACACTTGATGTGCAGAATGCACCCGTGTTACCAATGTCAGTGCCACCACGTTAACGCAAGGGTAGAGTCTCGGACCAGTCGCCTTATTCTCCATAGACAGTAAGGCACGGTTTGGGCAAAGAATCTCCTATACAAGATTCCTTGCCTAAACCGTAAGAGGTCACAAAGTGTTCTGTGTAACGCGTTTGGCATAAGTGAATAAAGGCCCAGGGTAGTTCTGTTAGGAGTCCACATGGATAGACTGGGCACAAATATTGACTCTGCCAGCCGGCTGTGTATCGCCGGGACACACGCTTTCCTTCCATTTTGTTATTCTGTAAACATACGGGTGCGATTGATTACCGTACATCACTTTATAATTTCACTATTAATTGTTTACCTACGTATTTTTAAACGCCATAGTCACGGGAGTGAAAATTTTGTGGGTATTAATGTGTTCTGATGGCTGATAAAAATATCGGATAAAAAAAACTTTTTCTGTCACCTCCTTGTTGGTAAGAGGTTAGTTGATTGAAAATACGTACCTATATTTGTAGTTTAACATAGTAAAGTAACACTGACTTATTACTAAATAAATAATCAAACTAAGAGACTGAAAATCAAACTTTTAATCCGCGTGTGATAAGAATGGTATGGAACCTTGTCGAAGTATTTTATAACACATTCCACGCGTGTCAAAGTTGAACGGACGGTCCATTCCACCCAAAATGTCTGACCAATATCTTTCAGTTCTATCCCATTCTGATGGCGCGGGTTGTCGCTCAATATTGAAAAGATATGACAAAATTAAAAAGAACATTTCGCCACACGCATAGGTACATCCTTTGCGTACTTATTTCTATTGCATTTTGCGTCAATTTTTGTGACATATAAAATTACCTAACTACCAATCTCAGTATAGTTAATAACTTAATAATTTTAGTATTACAAAAACGACCATTATTAAAGCCAGTGTGTTTTCTCCTAGGGCGGACATCGAACCGACACCGTGACAGCCTGTGACAACATTCATGTGAGACATTGTCAATAAGATAATATATGTACAATGACAAGCAATTTTCGAAATGAAAATAGACCATGTCGTAATTATTCGATCCGTAAACCACAGACTGGTTGAAAACATTTTAGCAAAATTATTATTTATTACTCGATAAAATATCCATAAACGAGTTTATTATTGCTAAAGTGATTCATTGCCAGTTATCTGACGGAAATTAAAAAAGAGCCAAATCTTTTCTTTCTTCTTTTTATTTTACACTAGCGGTCCGCACAAAACTTGAATTTTTCATGCGGATCCCTAACTTTTTTGAAAATATTCTAAATCCTATGTTTATCAGGGAAAACTAAGGATTCTAATGGTGATAGAATTTTTCGAATCGGTCCAGTAGTTTCAGAGCCTATTCAATTCAAATAAACAATCAAATCTTTCCTCTTTATAATATTAGTAGTATAGAAACAACGAGTCAACTTCAACTTCTTGATTAACAGCGCCGCTTGCTAGTTACTTATCTGCCAGTTCTGTGTTGGAGTGTACCTACATAATTTTTGAAAACAGAATCAAATCGATTTTATGAAATATAATCTTTACTTTTTTATACATAATAAAATGTGTTACGCATTACTTTTTTTTTTTTTTTTTTTTTTTTAATTTATTTGCCCTTGTTACGGACAAATTAGGCTAAAGCCATCAGGCCATACTGCCTTGTCTTTTGTTGTTGTTTCTAAACTTAATAATTTGATACATCATATAATATTACTTTATAAACACAAATGTATTACATACTGTTTACATATTTACAATTCTAAGAATTAAATTAAATTTCACCAACGGTGGACTTAATAAAATTATACACATGACGATAAGTTAAAATATTCTGCAATAATTCTTGGGTAGATTGCGGGACCGAATCAGAACTACCAAAAATTTCAAGAAGTCCATCTATCAACACAAGGCGCTGAATGTTGAACGATGGGCAGTTAAAAATTAAGTGATCTAGAGTTTGATCTCCAGTGTTACAATAGCCACAAGAAGGTGAATTAACAATTTTCAAACGAAACAAATGGAAATTTAGACGACAATGACCAAAACGAAGACGACAAATAGTTGTATAAAATTTTCTATTGACGAAAAGCTTACTTCGGCAGAACCATGGTTGAGAATCAATTTGGGCATCTAAATAAGCATACCAAGTGCCCTTGTTCTGAACCTGAGTATAATCATAAGAATGTTTTCCCCAAGATTGATACATTCGTTGTTTTAAAAGACTTATAAGGTCTGTGTAAGGTAAATGGATATTTGTATCAGTTGTCTCAGGTTCAGGAATGTAATTAGCCTGTTTAACTATAGTATTTGCTAAATAGTCCACTTTTTCGTTGCCAACTACACCTATGTGCGAAGGCACCCATGCAAAATCTACTTTGATATTAGATTCCACTAATTCCACCCATATCTGCTTGATTAAATATATGATATAGTTAGTGTTAGCATTAAGTTTGTGATTTTCCAAGTTTTTTAAAACACTCATGCTATCACTAATTATAACCCAATCGGTGTGCCCTAAGTTACGACATTGAATATGTTTCAAAGCACTCAAAATAGCAACAGCTTCAGCTGTAAAGACACTAGCATGTTTATCTATTCTATAACCAACACCAATATTCAAAGAAGGATCAAATATGGCGAACGACACAGCCAGCGTTGTCATTTTTTGATCCATCTGTGTAAATAAATTTGTGACCTCTCCACTCCGACAACATCAAATAAACATCTTCTTTAGTGGACAAGTCATTTTTAATGACTATGTTAATTCCTGGGAATTTACTTATGAAAGATCCTTCATAGCAAGGTAAAACAAGATCTGATTGATAAATATTTAAATTTTTGAGAAATTGTAGAAAGTTTGAAAGATTTTGTAACAAAAAAAATGGCTTTATTAAAGTACCAACGCTGGACAAATTAACCAAAAGGCTATTTCTAGAAAAGCTAAAAAGTTTCAGGATAAACCTTTCTTTTAAATAATTCAAACGAATACTAATTGGAGGAAGTCTGCACTCAATTTGCATAGCATTAATAGGAGTACTTCTAAATGCTCCCGTGATTAAACGTAAACACTTATTTTGAAAAACATTAATACTATTGACAGCTTTCATGTCTGTAGCATAACAAAAGAAACCATATTCAAAATGACTTCGAACAAGTGATTTGTATAAAGTTAATAAAATTTTAGGGTCTGCTCCCCAATTGGAGCCAGACAAAGACTTTAAAATGTTAAACGCTTTTTGAGCTTTGTTGATGATTTGTTTAGAATAATTATTCCAGGATAAATTGTTGGAGAATAGTACCCCCAAAAATTTAACCTCAGATGACACGGGCAATGGAGTATTATTGTAATGAATGAGGGGCAAATTAGAGTATTTTTTGCCAAACACTACAACTTTTGTCTTCAATGGATTGACATTAAGATCTAGGTATGTAAAATATTTGTTAAGCTTAATTAATGCATCATTTACAATTTCAGCTGTTTGAACTAAATTTGCTCCAGATGCATAAACCACTAAATCATCGGCAAATTGTAAATTTTTTACATGTGACCCTAGTATTAAATTCAAACGACGAATATACAAAATAAAAATTAAAGGAGATAAGATACCACCTTGACATACTCCAACAGAACAATGTCTTGGACCATAAAGGTGTCTGTTATATTTCACAAATACTTCTCTATTCGTTAAAAATGTGTGAATCCAAACAATAATTTTACTAGGAATTCCCACAATGAACAACTCTTTGCAAAGAACATCAACGTTGACACTGTTAAAAGCACCAGTAATATCAAAAAATACAGCTACCAAATTACTATTTACAGATAATGAGTTAAGAATATCAAGTTGCAATTGACAGATACTTTCACGAGCTGAATAATTTCGAGGAAAACCAAATTGATTCGAAGGTAAAATTTTGTTTTGTTCAATATAAAATTCCAAACGCTGCTTAAGCAGCTGTTCAAATATTTTCCCAGCACAAGATGTTAAAGCAATAGGACGATAAGATTCAGGTAATAATTTTGGTTTAGAAGGTTTCAAAATTGGTACTAAACAATCTTTCTTCCAATCCATAGGTATAGAAATAGATTCCCAAAGTGTATTAAAAACTTTCAGAAGTATCTTTATACCATAATTACTAAGTTTCTTAAATATTATATAAGGTAATCCATCGAGACCAAAGGCCGTTTCCCTTCTAGAAAAAATGGCTGATTGTAGTTCTTGTAAAGAAAAGGGAATAGAAAGGTATTCATTATTTGAATTTAAATTCGAGTTGCTAGTTAAACTAAGTCTGTTTACAACAAAATCTGGAGTATATTTTGACAAGAAATTTAAAATCCAAGAATCATCCGCATCACCACTGTAATTATAAGATTTATTGAATTTGCGAACAAACTTCCATATATGAGATATTGGTGTACAACGATTGAAAGTTTCACACAGTGAAACCCAGCTCTTTTGTCTTTCTATTTTAATAGTCCGTTTTTTTACAGCTCGCAGCCGCTTAAATTCCAGAAAGGTTTCTTCCGTCGGATTGTTTTTAAAATTTAAGTATGCCTCTTTGGAATTCATGACGGCTTCAGAGCATTTCTCATTCCACCATGGAAGAGGAAGTCTTTTGCTTTTGTAATTTTCAGTAGGACAATGAGACTTATGTTCACTGTCAGATTTATTCGAACGTTTAGAACTGGGCAAAGATTCCTGGATAGATGACTGTAAAATTCTACAAAAGCTATTATATGACTCTAGAGGTTGACTAGAGTTAATTTGAAAATCAACTAAAAAATTATCTACCAACCTGCTAAACACTTTCCAATCTACCAACTTATAATTTGGGTAGATGGGCAAGTGGTTTGCTTTACAAGTTTGGAGGGAATCAGAACCAATGTTTATATTGTCAAGTAATACATTAATTAAAACAGGAAGATGATAGCTAAAACCCAGGGGACTGTCGTGAACTGACCATTCACAATTCATTGCCAAAGATGGCGAAGCGAAAGACAAATCTAAAGCGTTTGGACGCCAGCTCAACGAACCGATAGTTGTTGAACTGCCGTCGTTGAGTAATACCAAATTATTATCGTCAATAACCTCTAACACATCTTTGCCACGAGAAGAGTCGGAGCTACAACCCCAATGGGTATTATGGGCGTTAAAATCACCTGCAAATATAAAAGGGCTTGGAATCGACTTTATCAATGAATCAAATTTACTTTTACTAAAAACTGGACTGCTGTTTGTAGGACTGTAGAAACTAACAATAGATATTTTTTTATTATTTATAGTTAAGGTGACACATATATTTTGTAGAGAGTTATCGAAGTAGGTATCTATTTGCGTGTATAATATACTATTATGAATAAGAATTGCGACACCGTTGTGATCGTTGCCGCAATCATTTCGTTCAATGTTAAAATTTTTAACTTTAAACGACTTATGAGGTTTTAACCATGTTTCTGATATTATAGCTATATGAATGTTATGTTTATGAAGGAAATACATAAATACATCTTTATTACTTTGTAAACTTTGTGCATTCCATTGCATAATGTTGATAACAACCATTATGCAGATGGAGGCAACTTATTTCTGAGGGTTTTTTGTAGAGTATCTTTTATTGACGCAGAGTTAATAGGAACATCTTTGTTATTAATACATTTGGTGATTGTTTCGACGAGAAGGGTTATGAAAAAATCGGATTTCATCAGGTTTTGTACTTGGGTGTCCAGGGATCTTGCTGTAAGTGAGGGAAAAGCTTTGTTATTGAATAAGTCAGCGTAAGATGCTGAGCGTGACTTGACCTTATTTTCTTCAATTTTTTGTTTTTTAATAGGGCAAGCGGAAGAAATGGCAATATGATTGCCACCACAGTTCCTGCACTTAGCATCTTTAGGGTCCACCTGACACTGCCGGAAACTATGTCCCTCGGAACAGATGGAGCACACCTCGGTATTTTTGCAAAATTTGGCAATGTGTCCATACCTCAAGCACTTTAGACATTGCTTTACGGGAGGTATGTACACCTTAATCTCGTGTCTCCATGAGTCTAAGAAGACATGCTCCGGCAATGTGGTGGACGCGAACGTCACCGCAACTGATTGGGTAGGTAGGAACTGCGGTGGGTTTGTAGGACCAGTACGAACTCTGCGCATGAAGCGCCTGACCTGAATAACTTTGCACGAGCTACCGATCAGTGAAAAAATTTCTTTATTCGATAGCTCGGCAGGGACTGAAGAAAGAACACCTGTTATTTCAGCCTCATTAGCGGGAATGCTGGCGCGTAGGCACAGCTGGTCTAGTAATTTTTGACTCTGCAGGAATTTATTGGCATTATTTGCCATGTCAAAAGTAATGCCAACCTTATATTTATTAAATGTTTTGAGGTGTAGAACACCAGACACACCATGCTCTCTCAGAGCCTTTGAGAGAGACATACGATCTCGATCATTGAAAGGGCGGTCTTCGTTGTTTGAAATAAAAACAACGTACTCACCCTTTTTTGAGTCCTCGGGGTATCGACGCGAATACCCTGGTAACCTAAAAACATTGTACCTCTCAGATCCCTTGGGCGAGCTTTTGCTCAAGCCCTTGGGCAGCACCTCAGTGATGGTCGAAGTAGACGCCTCTGAATCGGAGTCCGACGACAACTGCCGCTTCTTCTCGTCCGGTGGAGGAGGCTCCCCGCGCATCCGTTTTTTCTTCATTTTGGCTTATAAAAAGCCAAAACAAACAGGTTTTTTGAATAAAAGTGAAAAAAAATCTCGATCCGCGCCTTTTCTGTTTGCAGGTTCCCGCCGAAAAAATGTTACGCATTACGTCATTAACCATCAACTTCTTTATTTATGGCGCCGCCGCTTGCTTTCCACCACAACTCTGCCAGTGTCGGAGTCGGAGTGTCATAAACTTTGAAGACAGATGATCGGTTTCATGGAATTAACTCTCATAATTTTGCATATTATATGTACAACCTACTTAACACTCACTTGACATTTTATTATGGTAATATGTGTCTAATTTGCGACTTTTATATTACTCTTGAATTTGACATGTTCAAACTCAATTTGCGCTAATTTTTTTTTATATAAAACTGATTAAGATTATTTCACTCAGATTATAATAAAATTTTATAAGTAAGAGGGATTCCCAAAACAATGTAGGTAAACAATTTCCTTTTGTAAGACTGCGACAAAAAAATGTGCGCATAGACCTTATAAAGCTAAGAACCTCCCTGTTAAATCAATAAAATAAATTAGGTACAGTAAAATAACATGCTCAAAATCAGCCCCTTAGAGAACCTAGAAAAGAAAAAAAGAAAACGAACAACAAAGGGCTACACGCATTTAAAATTGAAAAAGCCGTCATGATTAAGTAAAGTTGTTTAACAGCACAGACAACTCAATAAGGTGAGCTCCCACTGGAATTTGTATAAACATCGTTGGAAACTACGCAACCTTTCTTTTCTTTAGGGTTCTGTACTTATAAGTCAATTCTTATGTCAATAAGTCAATTCAATAAGTATGCAATTTTATATCTTTTTAGGGTTTTGCCATCGGTTGCAAAACCCTTATGGGATCGCTTTGGGTCTGTTTTGTGTTTTGAATCCTTAATATCTCAGAAACTACTGCAGCTATTGACTTGAAATTTGAAATAATAATACATTTTGTGCGCCCGCACATATTTATAGAAAAATAAAAGAAAATAAATGAAAAATCAAAATGAAGATTTTCCATACAAATTTTGAAATCGAAATTTTAAATGGAACGTACAAAGTCGAAAGTGGTATCAAATGAAAGGTACTTGTTTGTAGATTGCAAAATAGATTTCATACTTTTTAAAATATTTTGAAAATGGTCAAAAAAATGACCGTTCCCCCCCCCCTATCTCCGAAGATTGCAGAGCGATCGACGTGATATGTACCAAGTGTTTGTAGGTATTGGTCTATATTTTATAGGAAAAATATAGAGAAGTCTGTAAAAATAATACTTTTTGAAATATGGTCAAAAAAGGGCGGGAAAAATTTCTAAAGGAGTGACTACCCCCCCGAGTTGGGTATCAAATGAAAGGTATTGGTTTGTACATTCCAATGCAGTTTTTGAAATTTCGATAGATATTATACTTTTTGATATATTTTGAAAAAGGTCGAAAAATTGACCGGTACCCCCCCTCTATCTCCGAAGATTGCAGAACGATCGATTTGATATGTACCAAGTTTTTGTAAGTATTGATCTATATTTTACAGGAAAAATATAGAGAAATCTGTAAAAATAATAATTTTTGAAATATGGTCAAAAAAGGGCGGGAAAATTTTCTAAAGGGGTGACTACCCCACCGAGTTGGGTATCAAATGAAAGGTATCAGTTTGTACATTTTAATGCAGTTTTTGAAATTTCGATAGGTTTTATACTTTTCGAAATATTTTGAAAAAGGTCGAAAATTTGACCGTTCCCCCCCCTCTATCTCCGAAGATAGCAGAGTGATCTATATAAAATGTACTAAGCGTTTGTAGATATAGGTCTATATTTTACAGGAAAAATATAGAGAAGTCTGTAAAAACAAAACTTTTCGAAATATGGTCAAAAAACGAATTTTCATACAATGGGGGCTATTTCATTGAGAGCAATATCAAATCAAAGGTATGGATTTCGACAATTCAAAACAGGTTTTAAAAATCGTCTGAGTTTCATACTTAGTGAAATACGTAGAAAAAAGTCGAAAAAATAATTGTAGGTACCAACCCACTTACCTACCCACTAATCTCTGTAGTAACTGTAATAGTAGGGTTCCACAGCGCCACGAAACCGTTGTTCTCAAAATTTTAAAGTCCATACCCAATGTATTCCACTGCGCTCGAAGAATATTTAGATAATAAGATTATTGAATTCATGAATTCCACCGTGCTCCAAAAAAATATGAGAAGAGTAATATATTCTGGATAATCCACACAACATCATTTAGCGACAAGCTAAGCAAGCTTGTGTAATTCGTACTACTACGATATCTGTTATACTTAATAAAGTATATATAAGTATCACATTAGATGATTTATTTTTGTGTACGTAGAAAAGGACTAGAACACTCGAACAAATAATCTGCAGATCTTACAAATATTAGTCCCGAGGCGGGAATCAAACCGCAACCTCCTGCGTTGTAAGCCCACCGCGCTAACAGGTCGTCAATATACGTACCTACCTAAACGACAAAAGTTCAAAACCCTCGGCGCGCGAGTTACACTCGCACTTGTCGTACTTGTTTTTTCTACATTCTGCTAGTGTTTAATTTAATAGCAGATAGGAAGTTTGCGCCTTTTATAAGTTTGTTAAAGAAATTGAAAAATTCAAACCTACAAGGTTTGAAGTCTTTTGACATAGGTATTGATGATTTTAATAATACCTAGGTATACATATAGAAACCAACACGACGGAAAATAACATATTCTTTTTGCAGGGGACATTTTAGGTATATAATCGTAGCTTACAGAGTCAAGATAATTATATTTATTATTGTTTCAAAGCGGTGTACTTTTTAATTTTGACAAGTTTTGTGTAATATTTTTGTTCAGGACCGTCTTATTACTCTAAGTTCAGGACGATACAATATAGCGACGTTTCAAACTCTATTTATTTCACATAACACCTTTATTTCACACAAAAAAGAATCGTATTGCAAGCAAGAAAACTAACTCCAAATTGAATTCTCGTACTCTCGCTTACCTATCCCTATTTTTTTCCTTTATTTTATCCAAGTAGATTCCCTCTGCAAATATTTAAAGAGATTCGGGTAGGTAAGCCTTTAATTTCTTATCGCAGTTTACACAAAGATTTTACGGTTGAAAGGTTTACAAACGCTCTTTGAATAATACATCTAACGACTTTTTTATTTTGTGGTTACTTGCTGTTTTAGGAGTTCTTTCGACACCATAAAAGATGAGTTGATTGTCCCCGCTCCTGATCAGTACTAACTAATCCATACACGTTTTTTGTTGAACGTGCCCTCCCAAACAAAATCACCGCGCTTGGCAGGTATATTTGAGATCGGAGTAGATGTATTAATAAATAAATGATTCTGGACAATCCACACAGCATCATCTAGCCCCAAGCAAAGCAGAGCTTGTGTTATAGGTACTAGATAACTGATGAAATTTTTTTATTTCATGTTTTTTTCGCAAATATAATAGAATACAAATATACTAGTACTACCTTTATTAATAAAGAAAATAACATTGAAACAACCATATTATAAATTGTGTTTACAATAGATACAATTGATCTAACTGCAGACTGTTATAAACAAAGTACAGGTAGCTCAACTGATCTATATCAACACCAGTCGGAAGTCGTCAAGATGCTGGCTGCATTGCCTCGCTGTATGGCAATGCTGATGCGCTGTGTCAGATACTGACCCACTCTCGGGTCGCACGACGACGCTCAGATAATACATTACATTAGTTATTTAGTTATTAAGCCTGGCGGCATTGTGTTTTTGAAACACACAGAAGGAACTTCCTTTATTAAGTTCCTGAAGTCTGCTTTTACCACATCCACGAACTCAGTTTGAGGGCTTGTGCAACGGTCATGCTACTTGAGCCTTTAATTCTGTTTATTTGATCGACTCGATAGTAAGAGGGTGTCTCATCAATACTGTAGATTCTACGAGGAGGCGGAGGTAACGCCTCTCCATCTGCTTGTATAGGGCGAGGAGATAGGAGAACTGACGACCTCTGTGGCGCGGTAGGCGAAGGTCCGCCTGCGACGCACGAGGTTGCGGGTTCGAATACCGCCTCGGGACATATATTTGTACGATCTGCAGATATTTGTTCAGAGTTTTCTAGTCTTTGTCTTTGTATAATGATATTGTATTATGTATATCAGACATCTAGTACCCATAACACAAGCTCTGCTTAGCTTGGGACTAGATGATGATTGTCCGGCATTATTTATTTATTTATTTACTGATGCAATAATGTAGCACTTTTGGAAGCATCTGCTTAACCCAAATACGCTACGAGACATCACCCCGAAGAAACTCCTATAGTTTCCAGCAGTTGCAAAGTTAATTATGAACGCCGCAACTTCAGGGGTGAAATCGTAAAGTGGCGATCACAAAAGGCCTACCTCCACATTGATATGAAATCCGCATTTAGCAAATAATAAAACATACCCTTTTCAAGTTACCTAAGCTCCACGCTGTAGCAAGGTGACTACGAAATGTCGCCACAAATCCGGGATCCTCGGGTGGTCAGTTTTCTGGCCCATTTCACGTGGCAACGTGACGTCATGTCAACGAAATTACGCTTGTGGGCTGGCTTTTCGGCCTAGATTTCACGTGTGGACATTGTGGACTTAAATAACTCGGACGCTTGGATAAGTTGAATCTTGTTTGATTTGGTTGGCGAAGGGATTGATAGGAATTTGGTTGTAAGTCTAACGCTGTCAATATATGTATATCTATGTAATATATTGTATTTAGTATATTGTCATCTAATACCCATAAAACAAGCTCAAATTAACTTGGGGCTAGATGATGCTGTGTCTCTTTAATTACGTCATTTGACGTATTTGGCTCGTCTAAATAAAGCTAAAGAATAATACTTAATTGGGCTTTATTTTATTAAAAACTAGCGGTCCGCCCCGGCTTCGCACGGGTATTAAACAAAAATTTTAGAAATTATACACACTAACACGATGGGTTTCACAGTTTTCATACGGATCCCTTACTTTTTTTAACAGCATTGGGATTTTTGACATTGACTCGACACTCCATAACTGACACTGGCCGTAGAGAAAAAAGCAAGCACCGTGCGCTATATATTAAACCTCCTTTTCTATTCTGACGCGCCATAATAGAAAAAGAGGTTGGATATACAGCGCACGGTTCAATTATTGAATTTTTCATAAGGATCCCTAACTTTTTGAAAATATTATATAGCCTATGTTCATGTTTTATATGTATGGAAAATTTAGGATTCTAATGGCGAAAGAATTTTTCAAATCGGTCCAGTAGTTTCGGAGCCTATTCAATTCAAACAAACAAACAAACATACAAACAAACAATCAAATCTTTCCTCTTTATAATATTAGTATAGACACATAAAATTTCAAATTTTTTAAAATACACATCACAAAACTTAGATTATGCTCGTACTGTAGCATAGACAAGACAATTATATGTTGTAAGAACACCAACGTTTCATCCCGAGGGACTTCATCAGGGTGAGTGCGGCTCACGTCTCACGTCGCGCCCGTACCGCCTCTATGCGCTCACTGAAACGTTGGTGTTCTTACAACATATAATAGGTTCGTAGTTAACCCGCTTACATTCATAATGAATTCATCAAACTACGATAGTTTTTATAGTAAAATAGACAATTATAGTTTGTTTATTTTTTCTTACGCCAAAAAAACTTTACTGTCGTTGAAATATTACTCCAACTACCGCAAAATCATCTTTGAAGCAAACAGACCCATCCGATTATAATATCCTTTGATAAAGCTCGCCGATGTTATTTCTGCCTTTAATTTCAAGACATATTTTTTTCTCATTCCCATCACGTTTTTGCCAAATTATTGTCGAGCGTTCGACATTACCTACTCCATTTTCGTTTGAATCCATTGTTACGCGTTCACCGGATGTCCTCATTACGAAACCTCTCGTATTTTGGACCTTTTTAGACATCCCTGAAAATCATAAGAATCACATCATTAATTAGAATTAGTTCAGTTCATTTATTAATTCATAGGAACAAGCACTTGGTCAATTTAATTACAATTTATAAAATAGGCTATAGAAAATAAACTTTAATCTATCTATACTTATAATAAAACTGTAACAGGTCCAATTCTGTACATTGAAGATATTTTGAAAATTTTTATTGAAGGGCAGTCTATTATCGATACTGAAGCCAAAACTGTATTTTTTTTCATTCATGTCTGTCTGTCTGTCTGTCTGTCTGTCTGTCTGTTTCTTAAACGCGCATCACGCCGAAACTGCTGGATGTATTCGAATGAAACTTGGTGCGATTTGAGTTCATACTACGAGGAAGGACATAGAATACTTTTTATCCTGGAATTCAGTAAGGTTCCCCTGGGAGAGGGGATGAAAGCAAAATTCTTTAACCTCGCATTACGCCGAAACTGCTTGATGTATTCGAATGAAACTTGGTGCGATTAGAGTTCATACTACGAGGAAGGACATAGGATACTTTTTATCCTGAAATTCAGTAAGGTTCCCCTGGGAGAGGGGATGAAAGCAAAATTCTTTAACCTCGCATTACGCCGAAACTGCTGGATGTATTCGAATCAAACTAAGCGTGATTTGAGGTCATACTACGAGGAAGAACATAGGATACATTTTATCATGAAATTCAGTAAGGTTCCCCTGGGAGAGGGGATGAAAGCTAAATATATGAAACAAATATATGGCAATCGCAGACAAAGTCGCGGGTACAGCTAGTATAGTATAAATACTAAACTGACAAATAACTTAATCAGCTATATAGAGAGGTCTTGTCAAAATAATAAAAATAATTTAAAGGAATTTAGACCTTTAGTCCATGCTGTGTCGTTCTCGTCTGCATATTCGTATGCTCCCCTAGTAATGCCAACTTTAATATGTTTTATAACGCTCTGCTGGCATGCGACAGTTTGATTTTTGCATCGGCGATGACATTGGCCCATAAAGAAAGAGCCTAGTAAATTAGACCCCTTAAAGATTTCATCGAATGGCGTTGTAAGGAAGACCTATAAGCAGATACCAATCAAACCAAATTGGCCTTTATATTGCCCACATGCTACTGGCTGATGTAGCTGAAATTCAGGCTAGGTCAATCATGGCCTTGGATTTGGAATTCAAGAAAATAATAAATTGTTTGCTATTTTAATATGGATATACAGAACCCGTAAAATGCAGATCAGACTCGCACTTGCCTGGTTTATTCGTTGCACACGTTTGCGGAAGGTTTTGTACCATAATTTCCTTCTTATAAATCATCGGAAGTAGGAAATGGTGCCTTCAAATTATTTTAGTAAGAATAAAAAGAGAAAAAAAAGTATAATTCAAGTCCAACAATACGTGTTAATGTAACTCGTCTCGCGCAAAAGTATTTTTTTCAGGTTTCCTGAGTTTATTTTAAACTTTTTATCACAACAACAAAACAGCTAACAAAGCGAGCACTGAACCTTGTCAAGATAATTTTAATATAACATTGTCATGCAATGCACGCTTTGTGAAATAAATAAATAATGCTGGACAATCCACACAACATCATCTAAGTAGAGATTATTTTTAGTTTTTCCTCTGATAACCTGTTGTTCTTCTATTTATAAGAAGTATCTACATATATATTGTGCCCATTATATAGAGGTATTATTACTAGCGGTCCGCCCCGGCTTCGCACGGGTTTAACAAAAATTTGATTTTTCAAGCGAATCCCAAACTTTTTTGAAAATATTCTATACCCTATGTTCATCAGGGTAAATTAAGGATTCTAATGGAGATAAAATTTGTCAAATCAAGAAGAAAGATTTGATTGTTTGAATTGAATAGGTTCCGAAACTATACTTGAACATTATATAGAATAATTTCAAAAAAGTTAGGGAATCGATGGGGAATCGCATGAAACATTCATTAATTAAATCGTGCGCTATACATTTAACTTCTTTTTCTGTTATGACTCCGCTGCTTGCTTTTTCCCTACGGCCAGAGTCAGTTATGGAGTGTCAAGTCAAAACCCCAATGCTACTAAAAAAGTAAGGGATCCGTATGAAAACTGTGAAACATAACGTGTAAGTTTGTACAATTTCTGAAGTTTTAGTTTAATATCCGTGCCAAGCCGGGCGGACCGCTAGTTTATAATATATTAATCATCTAGCACCCATAACACACTCTCCTTAGCTTAGTGCTAGATGATGATGTGAGAATAGTTCTGTATTATTTATTTTATTTGTTTAAAACGTTTGTTTATTTAAGCGGGGATTTTTCATTTAGTTTTGAATCAAATCAAACACTATCATAGCTTACCCCGTAAAGCAACTCATGCACTAACAAACTGAAAAAAAAAGATTTATCTACCAAGTCAATATTACTAACCATACATACCTCTAGATTATTTACAAAAGTATGCAGGCAGGTGTATCTTGCTACAGTTTTTATCAAAGCAAACATTGTCGTAGCTACCTCGTAGCTTATCCCGTAGCAAGCTACGAACTCATGCACTAACAAAAAGAAAGTCAAAGATTTATCTGCTTTGCTAAATTGAATGACCTTACATCTAGATTGTTTATAGCAGTTTGCAGATAGCTGAACTTACCTATAATTTATATCAAAGCAAACATTCTTGTAGCTTATACCGTAGCCAGCTATCCCGTAGCAATTAAGCTACGAACTTGGAGTAACAAACTGAAAGACGAAGATTTGTCTACTAAGACAAATTTAATAACTATACCTCTAGACAATTTATAACATCACGTTGGTAAGTGTATTTTCCTACAGTTTTATGAAAGCAAACGTTCTCGTAGCTACTTCGTCGCTTAGGCTGTAGCAAGCTACGAACTCATGCATTAACAAACTGAAAGTCGAAGATTTGTTTACTGGGCCAAAATTATTAACTACAACTCTAGATTGTTTACAAAAGTATGCAGGCAGGTGTATCTTCCTACAGTTTGTATCAAAGCAAATATTCTCGTAGCTACCTCGTAGCTTATCCCGTAGCAAGCTACGAACTCATGCACTAACAAAAAGAAAGTCAAAGATTTATCTGCTTTGCTAAATTGAATGACCTTACATCTAGATTGTTTATAGCAGTTTGCAGATAGCTGAATTTACCTATAATTTACTTCAAAGCAAATATTCTTGTAGCTTATACCGTCGCAAGCTACAAATACATGCACTAACAAACTGGAAGTAAAAATCTATTTGGATCTATTATTTTTTTATTTTATTGATGAATAATTTATGTCTGGTGACACATACAAAATATAAAAACTTTAAAAAAAATATTCCTTGTTTCTCAAAATGCTTTTAACTAATTTTAATTTTAGGTGACTCCATCCATTTACTGTGCTTTCATAAAAAAAAGCTGACATTTTTACATTAACTCTAGTGTACACTCTTGATTTAAAATTTCAATAACTTCTTGCTTTATTTAAACTTACAAAATATGCAATTAAAACAGTCTGTAAACAGTATTCCCTAAATTGTTATAAAATAAGAAATAAAGTGGTAGTGACCACTATCTTTTCGATCGTTAGTTAAGAATGAAGTAATAACTAGAGAACAAAATATTGACACTGACTCTGGTAGATAAAGTATCCGTGCTAACCTTGATATCTAAACTTTAGGGTTCCTTTCTATAACGGTTTCAGTAGTCGGATATTGTCGTAAAACTTTATTATTAGTTTTCATGGTTCCAAAAGTTTTTGTCGGTTTTCGAAAGAACTTATGCCGTAAATATTAAGCTGCACTTGCGTTATGAAAGGACTTAAGAAACTAAGAAGGTATTTTTACGGATTTTCAGTCCATGGATTTGTAGATTTATGGTGATAGGGGTATATAGTAACCTGAATCGAAGCAGTCAAGCCCTGATTATTATAGGACTAGCTAGGCTGGCTAGGCCTGGACAATCCACAATACTTGAGAGATGTCAGTACAGCCGGGGGCCCGTGTTTCTCTGTGGTACAGATCTACAATTTAGAGTTAGAACGGTTCGATTGTCAAAATGAAGTAGATAAGGAACCAATTTTTGGTATTTTTGATTAGAGAGATGACACGTATAAAAAGTATTGATTTATTGAACTCTGGTATTTCATTCGCAGATTTAGTTTTACCTATTTGAATTTTTTTATATCATTTACATTTTAAATTAGGTACTTACAAAAAAATAATAATACATTAAGATCGGAACTTATTACATCTAATCACCTTACTTTGTAAAAAAAATCTTCGTTTTTGCTAACGTTACACTATAATTTAAAATAGGGTCTATCGCAGAAAAAGCATGAATGATTATTACTTTGACATAGTTCTGTCCCATTCTGATCGCGTGCGGACTATGCCTATGTTAGAGCGTTACAGCTTAGTTGTCTCTTTCAATTTAGGAAGAAATTATAAGTGAATCTTTACTTTGAAGAAAATCGCCTATAGCAGTACATCAACTCAATTTCTGCATTATAAGGGTGAAGTGAAGATAGGGAAACCGGTTAGGTAGGTACCAAGCCTAGTAAAGATTTTCATGGTTCCGGATTTCTTAATCTCGGATCACTCTACTCTTTCGGCACTTAACTTACACTTCTTTTTTCACTTTCACCGTTCATTAGCTTTATTTTGTACCTAGTTGTTATGTAGGTAATCTGAAATAAAAAAATCATTAATAAAATCGAATAATTAGATTAAAAGATGTTATGATTCCTATTTATATGTACTTAACTACCTATTTAATGCCGCAGCGATACTAAAGCCACCAAAAGATAAATCTATTTAATATATTAAACTATGTAAATCAGTCATCTAGAGACCCTAACAGAAGCTTTGCTTAGCTTGGGAGTTGTCCTTGTCCAGAAATATTTATTTATTTTATTTACTACATCACACACTAGAGTCTCAAATTCTCAATGTAACATAATACATAAAGTAGGTGTATCAGATGTACCGACATACATACCTATTCGTGGTACATTCTACTTTATACACTAGCTGTATTATCAACACCATCATAATTATAGCCCACACAAGCACAGGGCTAGAAATAGGCCTCCCACACAAGACATCGCAAAGAGCAGTCTACAGTTGCCTTAATCTATCGATTATGAGCACTAAGGTCTTACTGGATTTTTTAGTTTGGTAGTACGGCGTAATACGTACCGAACTAATGTTTTTGTTATTTTATTATACTGCGTAAGTGGGCGAATTGGGAGTTGCCCCATATATGTATGAAATTCTATGTTCGCCTACTCTGCAAGGAGAACGTGGAATAAATCGTCCTTACACTCAGGTTAATGTCAAGGAAATTAAATAAAATAGCATTTTTTTCTACAAAAAACAGAAGCATAGAATTCCGCAGAGGTAAGCATTCCGCACTGAGGGAAGGTCGTGGTTGCATATCCCGCCTAAATCTAAATTTTATGGGGTATCATTAAATTTCCTGGAACCCGTATTGTTTTATAAAGACTCTTTCTTGAACAATTTTTTATATTATTTCAGACGGCCGTAGCAGAGAGACATTATGGTAATACCAACCGTGTATTCAATGCCGACCTCAGACATTTCTTACCGTTTTTTACGAATACTAAGTCAATATTATTTTGCCATATTCCGGTTTGTTGAAGCTAACTTTGGTATCGCGCCATCCAATGGAGTTTTCCTTGTTATTACTAGGGTTCAGTTCAAACGGAAGTCAAGACAATGATTAATTATATTGTTAGTTGGAATTTTTTAGGTGTATTTTCTTTAGCCAAAAGAATTAATTTGGACTCCTGCCATGATTTGCCGCGACTATTTTTTTTACATGATTAAGTTTTATCTTTACCAATTTATAAAGAAGAAAGATTTTATTTTGTTTTTTGGATAGACTTCGAAACAATCAGGCCGATTTGAAAAGTTCTTTCACTATTTGAACACCCTGATGAACCTGGCTAAGTATAGAATTCATCTACCTATTCTATAACTAATTTTAAATAATATTATCATAATTGTTGTGCCCCTCCCAGGCTCATGTTGAAGCTGTAACCTACCTATTTTAAGACCTATACATATGTCCAACATGAACGCAATAAAGAATCTTGAATATATTAAAACAAATAAGCGATACAATTCAAACCAAACCCTCAGTAATGTAAACCAAGGTGTGTGTATAAAAAATTATAATTTTTATAAATACCCGTGCGAAGCCGGGGTGGACTGGTAAGGGAAACTAAATATATCGTGTGTCTGAGTCGCATCGTATGTTTTTTGATGACTTCCTTTAGGGCTCTTCTTTTTCTTAGCTATGGTTTATGAATATCAGTGTATCTTATTACAAACAGATCTAAGTAAATTAACGATATATATTATTTTTAAATTTGTTGTACATAATGACGATACCATGTCGAAATGTTTGAACGATGGTACAAAGCTTTCCATTGTTTAGCAGGATTCATTTGTCAATGACAAGGGGAACCTTCGAGCCACACAATGGTTCAAGAGCATGAAACTAGTCACAATACAACACTGCAAATTAGCAGATACTTCAGTCGTTAGAATTACTTGAAAATCAAAATATGCCTACTTGATAAGTATTGATCGTATGAACAATTACTAAAGAGGTATTATACCTATCTACGACGTAGACTGGGCGTATGACTGATTTGTAAAGTGTCACCTTAATTCTAAGGTACATTTTACTCTAGGCTCGCAGGAGGCTGTTTATCTGGCTAAATGCTGATATAAACTTTGCACGTTTGTCTAAAGCTCGAATGAATCCTCGAAACTTTCCTACGTAAACAAACCTGAAACGCTTCGGGTAGAAACTTTCCTACGCTTATCACCCTGGCTGGGTTGCATCTTACCCTGTGACTCAGGGCCAACTGTTGTTATTATTGACAATTCCTGTTTTGTATATTATTTTATAAAAACATAGCTTACAACTTTATGAAGGGATGGTAATAAATGTGTATACTATTTACCATAAGAAGTTTCTTAGTTCGACGAACTCATTATGAACTCAAACTACTAGTAGATTCATAGTTAACCCGCTAACATTCACAATGAAGTGTAGATACTGTTTATGTACACACTGTGATCTATTCACGTCAATGTATTGTGTACGAGACCATGAGTCCTGAACTTTCAGAATTCGCTTGGCAAAGGAATGAATAGTAAACATCCAAACCAACATTCGAGAACAATAGACTTGAATATTAATTATAGCATCAGCGGATCGGAATCTTGTGATTATTATGTTAGACATAATTAATTTTGATAAAATTAATTTAAACCACAAAATATTAAGCAGATTTCATTAAGAATGTAAGCGGGTTAACTACGATCCTATTATATGTTGTAAGGACACCAACGTTTCAACCCTTAACGAGGGATCGCTTCAATGCGCTCACTGCGTTCTTACAACATATAATAGGGTCGTAGTTAACCCGCTTACATTCGAATGAATTCATCAAACTATGAACGTTTTTATAGTAAAATATTACGCAGATATAAATATTCTTCAGTATTCTAAAACCGAAGTTTACCGATACTTTTATAGATGGATGATGAGATGAATGTTCTTAGAACAGTAGAACGCACGGATTATTAGATGTTTTTGTAGAAATATAATCATCAAAAAAAATTATTAGATTTTTTAATAGATATCCTAGATATATAATCGTAAATTAAAGAATATTATAATCAAATCACCAAATTAAACTATCATTTATAATAGAAACTAGAATGAATCGTTGATACTTTCCGTAATCGAGCTAACTGCAGACTGTTCTTAACTTATAACTAGTATTTTTATTTTTATTATTTTACATTATTAAGTCGACCGACAGAGAACTAAAGTCATCGATATAGCTAAGAGAATTAGCAAACTGTAGTGGCAGTGGGCCGGCCATATTTCGCGAAGAACCGATAACGGCTGGGGTAAACGTGTTCTTGAGTGGAGACCGCGACTCGGTAAACGTAGTGTAGGACGCCCTCCTGCCAGTTGGGATGACGATCTGCGAAAGACTGCTGGCAGATGCTGGATGCGACAAGCCGAAGACAGTGCGCTATGGCGCACTGTCTTCGGCTTTAGGGGAGGCCTATGTCCAGCAGTGGACTAACATAGGCTGATGAAGATGAATGAATTATTAAGTCTGTCAGCTCTGGATTTAGTTAAATAATCTTCAAGATAAATTAAATGGCTGCTTTTCTAAGGTATTAATCCCATTAGGATAGCGTAATAGCAAGTTATTTTCACTTAAGAGATAATTATCATTAGAATAGAGGGTTAAAGCTTTTAATCTTAAAATTCTACAATTTCAACACGAATAAGTGAATAGTGTTGGGATCAATTAAGGTGGTAATTCGGCTTATCGATGAAAATTTTCTCTGAACTATTACATAAATAGTAGATCAATATTATATAATAGATTGTATGAGATAGATATTTATAGATAGATATTTTTATCATACTTAGAAAACGACCTTATACTTGGAACAAATATCTGCAGATCGTACAAACATTTGTCCTGAGACGAGTATCAAACCCGCAACCACCTTCTTCGCAGACAGACCTTTGCTACCGTCCACTGAGGTTGTAATCGAGGCATAACACATTAGACTAGACATGTGTCGTTCCGGACCGTAATAGTTCCTGGAACTATGTCCTAAAAAGGAATAAGTCTAATGATTAGACTTATTCCTTTTTTATCTATCTATTATCCTAAAAAGGAATAAGTCTAATCATTAGACTTACTAGATAATTAATAATGATTCACCTCACAGGTTTCGGTTTTCTGCAGTGTATCACCATAATCAGCTTTCGCTTTAGCAGGGAAACCGAAACTGACGCCGAATTTATCCAACACTTCGTGCCGTATAATGGTGAAGCCATATTTGTTTCCAGACACAGCAGCCAAAAGCTAACCGAATGTTTTTTTAGTTTTAAGACTTTTTACCTACAGCAAACACCCTTTGTGGATGTTATAGATAGGCCAATGGCGATGATGATTTGTTCCAAACATTTTGGTCGTAATATTGTTTGCTTTCTTGTCCACCAGAAATTTAACACAACAAAAGACATTCCATAAGACGGGTTATTCCCATCTGATCATATGATCAGATTGTGGTTGCATCTGATCAAATAAAAAGTTCCCGATGGATCATTGATCAGATGCAACTGCCAAGTACAAAAGGCGGCCTTATCGCTTAGAAGCGATCTCTCTTCCAGCTTAAAATAATGAAAATCCTTAATTGCACAATAAAGAAATAGAACAATTATTATGATTTTATACGTCAATATAATTTATGAAAACTTGATGTACCCTCATAAAAATATCAATATGTTATGCAATTAAAAATAGCGATATACATTATTTATACCTATACCTACCAGAAATAAGAATAAACTGCTTATGCCCACTCCCGCTTCTACAACAAAACTCCAAGTGAGTTGCAAAAATTGTCTATAAATAAATTCAAACGGATCGTCAAAGATATTCTTTGCAAAAAGGATTAAGTACTATAAAATATCAGATTATCTAGACGATAAAAATGTTTGGGACGAGTTTCACTCCAACTCTCTAATCTAACAAAGTAAAGGTTTCTTGTTCACTTCTTTACGTTACATTCAAAAGATTGAAGTGAACAAAGAATCAAAGTGATCACTTTATTTCCCAGTATTATTTATGTAATTGTATTTTGTGACGTGTCCAAGAGTAAGATGTAAAGGAAATAAAGCACTTTGATTTTATGCGGGTGCGTACAATAGTTCATAGCTGTAATCTCTCCTAGGCCTGTAATAACATTATGCATTACAAAAGCTTTCTGCAAGGGTCGTTAAATGTAATTAATTCAGTTGGCAGATGAAGGGTAAAGGGTACACACCACAGGAGCTCTAACCTGTACGCGTGTCGTGTAACAAGGTAAATTAAACGAGGTTAATTTCTGCTGCAACGCAGGTAATCTAGATATAATGGATGAACTTTAGTTGTAACTCGTGGGTTTACTTGCCTTTTATTTATAGATATTTTTAGGGAAACCATCAGCAAGTTAGGGTTACATATTAAGGTATTACAATGATGTTTCCGTGTGAAGGCGGCATAGAGTTTCACCACCCCTCCACTGGTGGGTGTTGTAAGAGGCGACTAAGGGATACACACCGGAGGGCGGGCAGCGGCGCCCCTGCAGAACAATTCAACTGCGACCCACATGCCCAGCATGGGGATTATGGGCCAATAACCCCCAATGATGAATAATGCCATCTATGGCGCTCATTAGAGGCCTATATCCATAGGCTAGTGATGTGATGTGATGTAATACGTTCTATTGCTATTGCTGGCGTGTATTCGACTGTGCGATGTTCGACGGTCTATCCTACAACGACCATATTGCTTGTTATGAAACTACTTGGTTACAATACATGGACTCATTGGCCATTCAGTACAAGTTGTCATTTTCGATGGCAACGGTTGATTTCCCAGAAAATGTCTTATAAAGGAAAATCGAGGGAAAATCATTATTATCCCACAGTTAAAGGCGTCACAGGATTCTATTACTTTTATATCTCTTGATGTCTGAAGATAAGCAAAACGATACCTACTTGTGCAATACACGGCTTCGATATATTAAACAACATTATTCGAATTTTTTTTGGTTAATCTTTAATTCTTTATTGCATGATAAAATATACAATAAAATTTTTAGATGTGAAATAATGGCAAAGGCGAGCTTAACCCTAAAAAAGAGTTCCCTTCCAGCAAACTTCAGTAGGTGCGTGTACGTAAAAGGCGATAAATGAATTAATTAATTTTAACCTACTTATTTAATAGACTACTACATAAATATAATATATACAAGACAATACATCAATTACAAACTAAAACCTAAATGTGAAATTATGGATGTTTCTTACGTACTATACAATAACAACTTTCGTGTTTTAGCGAATTTGTTATTCATAGAGATTCATACATTAACCGGTAATATTCATAATGTCTCTTGACGCCAAAACTTCTGAACGGAAATTTAGTAATAATCAAGTTGAGTGCCTAGAACATAACATAAACATAATAACTAGTATAATAAGTAATATAGGTATACTAGTTATTATACACGCGTGCGCAACCATGAACAGAAGTAACTAAAGTATATAATATAAAGAAAGACAGGTTTATACCTAACACGTTACTGCATCCGTTGTTTGCACTCCATTGAATGGGGCTCCTTATGAGTGCGGAATCTAGAACTGTATGTTAGAGCCTCGGCCGCGTTAGGTTTTCTTACCTCATCTTATACCAGCAGCTACGGATAGTAATTATTAAGTAATTAATTAGGTAGCCATTATTCAACAACCTTACAAAAGATTAGTTTTCACACGAACATTTAAGATTTACTTAAATGTTACAAAAGATTAGTTTTCACACGAACATTTAAGATTTACTTAAATGTTCGTGTGAATTGACATTTCACTTTGGAAATTCTTGCAAAAAGTAATTTTAGAATTTATCGAATTTGATTTTGTATTGATGTGAGAGTCCTAGTTGAACGTCTATAACTCTGTAACAGCGTTTTTTATCAAGTTGTAAAAATCTGAAAGACCATTTAAATTATTTACAAAATTCTAAAATAAAAATTAAAATATAAGCGAAGTATTTCTCAGATGCCTTTTTTTAAGCATGTGGGCCGAAAGCGGATTAAACCGGCTTTAATTTAGGTTTTACGAATCTTTACAAAATCTATGATATCTTTCAATTCGAATTCCAAAGATTTCAAAAATGATTTCTCAGTCCACATGCTCATAAATCTTAGTTCAAGGATTAGTTAAATAGTAACTTATATAAGTAACAGATAATACGATAATTATTATTTAGTTTTATCATACATTATGTATGATTTGATTCTGCATCTCATTATAGTCTGTTAAGTATATCGTATCCTAGATTCCCAATAATTTGTCGGGGCTATTGGAGGAACTCCATATAATAGTAAATAATGGCAAGCTTTAGACGCACTAGTGGCCTTACAAAAACGCATCTACCAGGAACAGACGGAAAGTCAGGGTTTAAGTAATAGTGCTGGACAATTCACACAGCATTATCTAGCCCCAAGCTAAGCAGAGCTTGTGTTATAGGTACTACATAATACAATATATTATATAAATATTTTTATAATAAGTAATAGCGAGATGTACTTATATAACGTGGTATCCTGCTCTATGCTTGATGTGTGTTCTTAATGGGAGCGCTCAGAGACGGCACACATTATGTGAAACGATGCATTGTGGTTGTGTCTAAGTAAAATGAGACTGAATAAAAATGTTCATAATGGGTTGAGAAGAAAAGTTATGGTGGAAATTACGGTTAAATACCCTCTCGTCGTTAGTGGCAGGATTTTTTAAATGTGGAAAGGACAAAACCTATATTAACATAGCGTCAACGACACGTCTTTATTAAATGAGTATTTTTTTAATCTATGTATACTAATATTATAAAGAGGAAAGATTTGATTGTTTGTTTGTTTGAATTGAATAGGCTCCGAAACTACTGGACCGATTTGAAAAATTCTTTCACCATTAGAATCCTGAATTTTCCGTGATGAACATAGGCTATATAATACTTAAAAAAGTTAGGGATCCGCATGAAAAATTCAATAATTAAACCGTGCGCTGCATATTCAACCTCTTTTTCTATTATGACGCGTCATAATAGAAAAAGAGGTTGAATTTGCGCACGGTGCTTACTTTTTCTCTACGGCCAGTGTCAGTTATGGAGTGTCGAGTCAATTTCAAAAACAATGCTGTTAAAAAAAGTAAGGGATCCGTATGAAAACTGTGAAACCCATCGTGTTAGTGTGTATAATTTCTGAAATTTTTGTTTAATACCCATGCAAAGCCGGGGCGGACCGCTAGTTTATATACAAAATTAGGACCCCCAGGGGTTATTATTTTATTTAAAGAACGCGGTTGCGGGATAGTCGTAATGCAATCACAGCGACAATAGAATAAAATAAATCACCTCGGACTAGCTATTAAAAACAGTAGTGGATGCTTCCGACTGATATGGATCAGATAAGCTACCTTTAAAAGTTAGCGAGAAGTCCATTATGAATAGGAATATTGATTATGTTCGTAGTTAAAGCGCTAAAATTCATGTTCGCGGTAGATTGTTTCAGCCTGCAGTTAATTCAATTCTCACTTAAAAATAGTAGTTCTAATTTGGTTCCACACTAAATCCTCATTTCTTTGTCAATAAACTATTCACTTTTCCTACCTAAACGCTCCGGTAGGCAATTGGTACATACATTAATTAGAACTTTCTGCGTCACAAACTGGATCGACCTGACCTCGAGCCAAAAGCAATTTCCACGTAATAAACTAACCCTGGACAAGATGACAAGTGGATTGTCACCTATTTATCAGTGTCGGGGTAGCTAAGAGCAGTGACGCGACCGTTCCGTGATATAGGGGCATTTTAAGCCCATTTCAGGCCACTGTCGGGTATTATGCCCCTCCTAAAATGAGGCTCCTAATTACTTCCCTTTTTCCGTTAGGTTTTCTTAGTCTCTGTTACGAAATCCACGGTTTGAGTTCAAGCGTCAATTTACGCCGCAATTGTGGTGGTTAAGTTTCACCACATAAAAAATTAAATGAGTAATTAAAAAAAAAAACCGACTTTTAAATCATTTGTTGAACAATAGCTACTAATTCAACAAAAAAGAATTGTAGAAATTGGAAGTTCCTGAGATATGCGACGACAAAACACTTCATTCCCTTTCTCGAAAACTACTGAACCAATTTTGATGAAATTTGCAGTTTTCCGTGAGTTAAACAATACAAGTTTAACAAAAAAAGGATTATTTAAATCGAACTTGTTGTTCAAGAAATATGCGGGGACAAACATACAAATATACATACATACATACGCTTTTGAAGATGTCACACTTGTGTAGAAGCTGATATAGACATATAAGAGAACTGATCAGTTCGGGAAATATCACTTACGGGTCAAATTGACACCCTCCTTCTTTTGAAGTTGGTTAAAAACTAGTTTTACCTGTCGCTTTCTACATTATTTCCATCATAACCACGAAACACGTAGCCCGGGAACATAAATAAGATTTTTAAGTTTACCCAGAATTTTACTTTCAGCCTCGTGTGGCATCAAGAGAGACATTTTTAATATTTATAGCTCTAATAAAACGCTATCTGGTGGAGAACATGCGAATTATATGCAAACCCGCCGCGGCTTTAAAGTGTTGAGACGGATTTTGGGAAAACTTGAACCGCTGTGGTTTGGATTGAAACGAGACGTCCTTTGGTATGTATACAATACTGGTCACAAAGTCACTTACTACCTCACAGTAAGAGATATCTTATCAGATCTCTTAAGAAGTGGTCAAACAGCAGGGTAACTTGATGTTTTTCGAGTTCAATAAATAAATCCATATCTTCTATGAATAATTGAATCTTTAGCTAAACTAATCGCGAATATCTTCACAAAATTACACATTCGAATTCTAACGTATATGAAATTAACTTTAGATGGTGGGACGGAAATCAAACGTTGTTTGGGTACCATTGTTACGACCTCTGTGGCGCGGTGGGCGAAGGTCCGCCTGCGACGCAGGAGGTTGCGGGTTCGATTCCCGCCTCGGGACAAATATTTGTACGATCTGCAGATATTTGTTCAGGTGTGCTGATTGTTTTCTATGTATAATAAAAAATATCTATTTATTTAATAATCTTGTATTATGTATATCAGTCATCTAGTACCCATAACACAAGCTCTGCTTAGCTTGGGGCTAGATGATGCTGTGTGGATTGTCCAGCATTATTTATTTATTGTTTCTTTCATCTAAGGATTCAGTGATCTCAAGTGAAGATGAACATCTTACAAGAGATGTTCAAGTGAAGATTCTGTGACGATGGAAACCATTGTTAAAGGTAACTTGTAAAGCGATTCTTAATTTTTAATATTTTTACGAACTTTTGCTTCAACATTTGTTGATAAATTATAATTCAACAATTATTTAGCTTAATTTTTTTGGATGGAGGGATTTTTGCCCAACGGATCTAGCAGACTGGTTAAATTATAATAAGACTAGCGGTTTAGCCCCGGTATAGCACAAATATTAAACAAAAGTTTAGTTTTTCAAAATATTCTATAGCCTTTGTTCATCAGGGAAAATTTAGGGTTCTAATGGTGAAAGAATTTTTTAAATCGATCCAGTAGTTTCAGAGCCTATTCAATTCAAACAAACAATCAAATCTTTCCTCTATATAATAATACATAGTATAGACATAGAAAACTTATAACCAACAAAAGGTTACTACTCATTTTTGCCTAGATGTAGCTTAAAAAGTTAGTTCGTTTCCACGTTCGATATGAAAAACACGTTGAGATAAACTCATCATAAAATATAATGTAGGGAAAATTAACCTGCCTGTTAAATAGAACTCTGCCTAAACTTGGGAATTTGAAAGTAGCAATTTAACCCATATTACGATATGTTAGGTTGAAAAGTACTCAGGTAACTTCATAATAAACTTATTTACTTGCTCTCATCTTAACGGTTTTATGTGCTCGTAAAATGTTGAGCGAAAGATTTACTGTCAGGCCGTGTAAACGAAGATTTCTGGTGAATGTTGAAATTAACTTTCATTAAAATGGGATTATATATAATAATTATTTGAAAAAAAAATTTATAAGACAATTAAAAAACCAAATAAGAATTAGTGTTTAAAATCAAACAATTGAGCTAACTACAGGTAGGTCAATTGATTTGGAATCAATTGACCTACCTGTAGTACCAATACCAGTCGGAAGCGTCACCAAGAAGCTGGCTACATTGCCTAGCTGTATGGCAATACTGATGCGCTGCGCCAGATGACTAGACGCCACTGACTAGCTCTCCGGTCGAATTATTTGGATAACTGCGTCACAATTTTTCTTCAAAATTAAAGAGTTCAAAGAACCACCATTTTGTTTTTTGTGAACAGTTGGTACATTTATTCAGGCTATACCTTAAAATAGGCAATTTATCAATCAATTTCTTGTTGAAATACGCGTCCAGTGACGTGTCAATCTTATCAGCACTCCACGGTAGCTACTATCAAATACTTCCACATCATTAGAGTCTATCAGTCATGTTCATTAGAGCAATGAGGGTAGGGTTCGGCGCACACAATGGCGAACTTTTGTGGCTTATTCGAAATGCGGAACCTCTAAGAGTCGTCAAGGTAAATTGTAATTTTTAACTATCAAAAATACTTACGGAAATAGTAAGTGTTAAATTAATATTAGTTCAATTAGTGCCGATTTTTTACCCAACCAAGCCCTTTTTCGATGAACGGCGATATTCTTGGTAATACAATTTCTATGATCCATTCATCATCATCATCATCAGCCTATGTTAGTCCACTGCTGGACATAGGCCTCCCCTAATGAGCGCCATAGCGCCCTGTCTTCGGCTTGTCGCATCCAGCATCTGCCAGCAGATGATGATAATGATCCATTACTGTCGGATAATAGAAATACCGAGAATATCGCCGTTCATCGACTGTTCAAAAAATCCTAACTGAGGAATAGTTGTACTGTAAGGGGAGGGCTTTGATTTATCTCCCCGATAACTGTAACGTTTTAAGTTATTTTGGCATTTCATTATTATTGGTAAAAACGACATAATTACATAAAATCATTTTTGATTTGATGGATGAAATGTGTTTGAAGCAATTAACGCGAAAGTTAAAGTGCTAAGTTATGTTGATGTTTTTGTCTACTACTCGTTTGACATGACTCTCGTACATTTTTGACATTGACTTTCCTCCCGCAAAACAGTGAAGAATTGTAAAGTTTATGACACTCCATAACTGACACAGGCAGAGTCGTAGAGAAAATGCGGCGCCGTAATAAAAAGAAGTTGAATATATCGCGCACGGTTTTAATATAGAAGTTTTCATGCAGCTCCCTAACTTTTTAGAAAATATTCTATAGCCTATGTTCATCATAATGTAGGATTCTGATAGTGAAATAATTTTTCCATCGGTCCAGTAAAGCGGTCGAAGCCAATTCAAACAAACAAAAAATATTTTTTTTTCTATTTCTAATATAAGTATAGATATACCTAGTTACATATTGAAAAACTGCGGATTGAAAAATCGACCCTGAGCTAACTCTTCTCCTGTTAGTGTCATAATATAAAAGTTAATCTATTATTAAGAGTTGATACTACCTGAAATCAGTTTTTTTCAACGATCATATCTTCCACAATTCTGAAGCATTTACTTTGAGATTTTAATAATGTTATAGTTCAGGATTGATGCTAGACCGCTAGTGTTTCGAAAACACGATTACATGAAATTTAGTTGTCTAATCAGCTCCTTTTGCTCTCCGTATTTTTATGTAACTTTAATTTGCGTGTTTAGTTATGTAGGTAACTTTTCTCTACAAGAGTGCCAATCATTGACGAAACTCATTTGAATATATACAGAAAAAAATATAATGAAAACCTCGGCTACTTCCAATCATAAAATCACTTAAAATTCGTGATTGAGCTAGGTAGCAAACAATACATCAAGCAGTAAAATAAACTACGGAAATTATAGTGACCATTTTGGCAAGCAAATAAAACAGGCAGCGTAATGTCGCCCTATTCCAAGAACGTAATCAGTTTCAGTAAATCTCGTTGCCATATATTCGACCCCCATAACATTCAAATTAGCCGGCCGACGTAACTACCTGAACGAATGGCGTTTGGTATACTGTTAAATACACATTTTAGGGGTTTATTTCACTTAAATGGGGCCATAGATAACGTACGAATTATGTACGGCCAAAGAGGGCGAGGTTTTTGGTTTTTGTCGATGTCTAAAACTTTATATAAAACATTTAAATCAGATGTTTTAATTGATAATTTAATCATCTATGAAGACAATTTTAAAGGGTTAGTGTTATCTTGGGGATGATTCAGAATTAAAGTAAATTTATGGTATTGATACAGATCAGTTGAGCTACTTGTAGATTGCTTGCAACTGTCTCCAGTTAGCTCAATTATTTAAATTATACATACTAGTTCTAATTCGGTTATTTAATTGTCATATTCTATGTTACTAAAGGATTTACTTAATATTCCATAAATACGTTTGTAGAAGGCGTTTTCGGTTTAACTTAAATAAGTAAGAGTGTCATCCTAAATACCTAATACATTGTATCATTATATCTAAAAATATTGCAAAAAAATAGTTCTTTGCCCACACTTTTATCGACCTCCTCTGTAATTTTACCTCATGCATCCTATATTATCCAGGTCTATCCAGGTATTCCTTGCAAGAAGACTACTTGTGCCTTATTCGTAGGATTGCTGTTGCTATTCATATTATATAAGCCTGCTGGACCCCTGTTAGAAAATCGCCTTCCTTTTTCCGGTGTCAGGCAATTGCGACCAGTAGAAATTCGTAGCAAAGCGGCGCTTTTTGTAAGGTACTTTAAAATCTGAGCATAACGGGACTCGTGCAAAGCGGAACTAACCTAAATTAACTTGTAACTTTAAAACTGACAGTAATTACAATCACAATCACGAACGAAATACTTTATGTAAAACACAGAATTATTTTAAAAAGACGTCGCACCAATTGAACCTATTCCCAAAAGCGGTTACATTGAGGCATACAATACATATTAATATAGAAAATTACATAGGAGCTATAATAGGTAGGTATGTCTATGAGATTAACTACGGCCCCACACTAGGCTCTAGGCCCGTGTAGCCGTGCACGATAATCAGAAAATTAACTAGTTTCTAGGGGTCTGAATATTAAATCAGTAAAGAAAACTTTATTGATTTAATATTCAGTTCAGGTTGTTAGTTATGTTTAGGACATAAAGTTATTATTAAATGTGTGGTTTGGAATTGATTGTTAAGAAAGTTAGTATAGTTGAATGGATGTATGTGGTATGTAATGGTGTAGTTCTGTTTGTGTGTGTGTGTGTGCTCTTTTATGTGTAGGAAAAAATACTTCTGGATGCCTTCGGCCTGGTGGGATGAGGATCTGCGGCTTTAGGCAGATGCTGGATACGGCTGAAGATAGGGCGCTATGGTGCTCATTATGGGTGGCCTATGTCCAACAGTGGACTAACATACGCTGATGTTGATGATGAATATTTTATAATTCTTCCGGATTTCATCAGCCCAACACCCGACGCTCGGTCAAACAACACATAAATGCTGAAACATGCAAATCTAGCTTCAAGCCTATATTTACAGCGTAGGCTACAAACCTAGAATCGTATAACTACGGACTATGTTGCAACAAATCAATAGATACTAGGTACGTTACGTTGAAACACGGCATTGTTTAGTTCATAGAAAATCTTAATTATAGCTTAGTTCTTGTATAAATATTTATCGGGCTATACAGGGGTTTCTAGTTTTATTTCATTCGTATAAATGAACCATGTACAGCGCGATAAAAATTAGTGTGAAAGTAATTTTCGTGAGTCGGAAAGCTTTCTTACTATTTTTATGTGAGAAATAACGGGGCCGTTTGCGACGCAGGAGGTTGCGGGTTCGATTCCCGCCTCGGGACAAAAATTTGTACGATCTACAAACATTTGTTCAGGGCGTTCTGGTCGTTTTCTATGTATACTAAAAATATCTATGTAGGTAATAATATTGTATTATGTATATCAGTCATCTAGTACCCATAACACAAGTTCGCTTACCTGGGGGCTAGGTGATGCTGTGTGGATTGTCCAAACATTATTATTTATGTGCAGACATTATAATTCTATACCTCCCTAACACCATATAAAAGTGATATGATAACCCTGTATACCTAATCGTTTTATGAATAGTTTAAATTATTTGCTCTACAATAGCTGTGAAGTCTGTTATTATTTTTATTGTGTCTTGTAATTTATTAGTGTTGTAATGACATATTATTATTTTCTTACACTTTTTACTGGTGATTGCAATCATTGCTGATTTTCTATGTAACCATTGTTCAGAATTGATTTTTTTTGTCATTTAAAGTTCTTTGTTTAGCGTAGGTAAAAATTTTACAACGTAGAATCTACGTACTGTTTAGAAACTAACTAAGTAACAAATTATTAATAACCCAACATGTTAAGAACGTCTTAAAAAGTTATTTGATAAAATTACTGTCTATAATTAATTATGACTGATAAAACATAAACGGTATGATAAGGTCTGTAAGGTATTTGTTGATATGGGCCCTAAGTAATAAGTTTTTACAATACATAACCGTTCTTATGTTGCCTGAAATAAGTGATTTATTATTATAAACTACTCAAAATTATGCAACATTATAACATTAAATAATAACTTCGTATTATGAGTACTTTGACATAACACTTATGAACACTTTGAATGACTCTTGTTTTACATTCTGAACAGACACCACGCATCTGTCCAAACTTTTCGCGCCTTTTCCGGGATTACAATAGGATTTGTCTTTCTCCAACTGGCGTTCTAGTTGTTATTCACTTAGTTTAGGAATTCATTCCTATAACCAGAATGAAGTATTTTACTGAATAAAAAACAGCATATCCCCTTCGCAGGGGAATCTTTAAGGGGATTATTAGACCAAGCCGAATATTGGCTTGCAATGGAAGTTTTATAGTCCTGCACGCTCCTAACAGTTTTTTTTGGATGAGTCCAGAAGAAAACAGCAACTAGAGCCATAATAGAACAGCAACTAGAGCCATAATAGAAACTACCAAAGTTAGATAAACCCATTTCAAAATATAGGAAAACAAACCTTGTGTCACTGTATACTATCGACATTGTATAAAACAAAGTCACTTCCCACTGTCTCTCTGTTTTTCCATATGTATGCTTTAAAACTACGCAACGGATTTTGATGCAGTTGAAGTGTTGAGTGAAGGTTTTTATACCAGCATCCGTACAAAGCCGTGTAAGCTCGCTAGTAAATTATATGTATGATGAGTGCCGTGTGGTGTCGGCATAGAGTTTCACCGACCCCTCTCTTCCCGTAAGTGTCGTAAGAGGCGACTAAGGGAAACACATCAAGGCGGGCAGCAGCGCCCTCTCTAGAACAATTCCACTGAACTGCGATTCCAACTTGCCCAGTGTAGGGATTATGGGCAATAACCCCTAAATGATAAATAATGACAATCTATGGCGCTAATTAGGGGATGCCTAGAGGTCCAGCAGTGGAGTATTATGGGCAGATGATGATAAATGTGATGAGTGAGGTAGATTTGGGTCAGTGACATCCAAAATAGTTTTGCAAGCATTACTATCACAGTATACACATGGATCCATATGTATACTGTGTTACTATCTTGGATCTCACTGACCCTGTATGTGAGACTGTAGGTGTTATTTTCATTCCCGTGTAGGTGTGTTACAACGAGACATTTTGTTCTACCAAAAGACATTGCGTGACGAAAACAACATTCGACGTCGATAAAAATTCAAACAAGGATAACTTTTAAGCTGGGGATACACATGCCAGTAAATCTTATTAGACCGGATGGATATGGATAATATGGATATAATATAATATGTAATATGGATCAACTATCTACATTTTGTTTGCAAGAGTCTGCAGTTAGCTCAATTGTTACTCTAATTTAGACTCTAATTTAGTTAGATAATTGTAATTTCCTTAACTAGACCGGACTAAATTTTTACCTAATGTACAGGGTGATTTTTTGTTTGATGTTTTAAACATTGTTGTTGATGATTCTAGAAGTCTGGTTACCGAAGGTTGCTTGTGTTTTAAAAGTAACCCTGTATATACAACAATATAACAAGTACCTACCTACAAGTTTAATTTTTGTCGCTAATTTTGAAAATTTCTTTTGATTTCAATCAAAAACAAAATGCAGCCACCATTGCCTGTATAATGGTCTCGGATACACTGATAGTTAAATTGGATAATCAAAGTAGCAATTAATATAATAAATAATTTTCTTCAGTGGAGACCGCGACTCGGTAAACATAGTGTAGGACTGCTGGCTGATGCTGGAAGCGACTACCTGAAGACAGGGCGCTATGGCGCTCATTAGGGGAGGCCGATGTCCAGCAGTGGACTAATACAGGCTGATGATGATGATGATGAAATAAATAATGCCGGCCAATCCACACAGTATCATCTTGCTCCAAGCTAATCAGAGCTTGTATTATTGGTACTCATAAATGAACAAATATTAGCTGATCGTAGAAAATATTCACGGTATTCTGGGTATTTTTATGTACAGTAAATATAAATATATACGTCATGGTCATAAGGAACTATATCAAACTTAGCTTTGGGCTAGATGAAGCTATGTGGATTGTGCAGCATTATTTATTTATTTTCTACTTTTAAACTGACCCTTTTAAACATCCCATCCTTTATTAATATTAATTTAATATTCATCCAAAATTAACAAGGAAACCCGATGCCTTAAAGATGGTAATTTTACTACAAAAGTGCTAAAACAGTGTAAGTATATATTCTGTGACTGTGTAAAAGCAAATAAACAAAAATGAGGCGTTATGCAAATAGATAACGTCCATGACATTACTTTGCCTAACTAAAGCTGGGGATACACATGCCAGTAAATCGGGAAAGTAGGTGGTATGAAAGATGCTGGCATGTACGAGTAACTGTCACACTGCGGATACATTTAGTAATACTGGCATGCATACTGTGCCCTGGCATGCCAGTATTACCCTTGAGCTGGGGATACACATGCCCGTAGCTGTCGCGTCTGTTCACACGTGCCAGGTTAGCAGCCCCCCGCGTCCCCTCCTCCAACGGGCATGCAAGAAAATCAAATGTTGCGCTAGCTACTTACAACTAGCTAGCTTCCAGTTACAGACATGCCAGTAAGTGAATACACATGACTGTAGCTGGCACTTGCATGGAGCTGGTATGCTAGTGTGCAAGCTACGGGCATGTGTATCCCCAGCTTTAGTTAGGCAAAGTAATGTCATGGACGTTATCTATTTGCATAACGCCTCATTTTTGTTTATTCGCTTTTACACAGTCACAGAATATATACTTACACTGTTTTAGCACTTTTGTAGTAAAATTACCATCTTTAAGGCATCGGGTTTCCGTGTTAATTTTGGATGAATATTAAATTAATATTAATAAAGGATGGGATGTTTAAAAGGGTCAGTTTAAAAGTAGAAAATAAATAAATAATGCTGCACAATCCACATAGCTTCATCTAGCCCAAAGCTAAGTTTGATATAGTTCCTTATGACCATGACGTATATATTTATATTTACTGTACATAAAAATACCCAGAATACCGTGAATATTTTCTACGATCAGCTAATATTTGTTCATTTATGAGTACCAATAATACAAGCTCTGATTAGCTTGGAGCAAGATGATACTGTGTGGATTGGCCGGCATTATTTATTTCATCATCATCATCATCAGCCTGTATTAGTCCACTGCTGGACATCGGCCTCCCCTAATGAGCGCCATAGCGCCCTGTCTTCAGGTAGTCGCTTCCAGCATCAGCCAGCAGTCCTACACTATGTTTACCGAGTCGCGGTCTCCACTGAAGAAAATTATTTATTATATTAATTGCTACTTTGATTATCCAATTTAACTATCAGTGTATCCGAGACCATTATACAGGCAATCTTTGAGTATCTAGAACGGGAGTTGCCAAGCGCTTCTGTCAGTACTAAAATCTTTCTGTCAGATTTCGAGGGGGGCGAGGTAATACGGTACAGCACACGTTTACATAATCACGCACACTAATGCAGAAAAATAAAGCGTCCATATAAACGCACACTAAAGTAAAAGCTGGACACAAACAAAAGAACACGCACACAAATATAGAATTAGTGTTGTTACACTATTGTTTAGTTACACACTAACATAAAAAAGTAGTGCTGGATGTAAAAAGACCGAAAAAATAATGAATTCGAATGAATGAAATCAGGGTTGTTAAAATTATACAATGCTTTTTTGATAAAGGTATTGTTTCTTACTGAGGGATTTTAGACATGCATTTAAATATAGAAAAAAAATTGTTCCGAATGAGAGAAAAGCGAAAAGTTGGTTTTCCTTTCATTTGACATTAACTAAGAACCATAATTTGTAATTGACGCCCCGTCTATTTGGGACAATTTTTTTTTTATTTTTGCAAATCGAAAAGTTTTCATTATGTATATCTATATGTTTTCATAGAGAGCAGGAGAAGAAAAGCGGCAGTTAGAAAGAGAGAAAGAAAGACAGAAAATATATTTATAGTGATAGGTACAGGCAGGGTACAGGGATAATAAAATTTTATCTAGAACATTATGTAGATCGGGCCACCCCGCCGCCGTGTTTCATGTCATGATCAGTGCGGTGTTCCTGCGCTACCTATAAAAAGGATATTTTTATATTATTAATATTAATAAATTGATGGAGAAAATTCCTACTAAAAGAAAAAACACGAGCTATCTATCATCACTTCGCTTGTGTCTTTCTGTATCGAGGTTGTTTTGTAATTCCTTTTTTTTATAAATAAATCTGCTTCTGACTTATAATAATATTATATTATATATACTATATTATTATTATATCATTATTTGTGTCATTTTATTTGTTGCTTCATAAAAATCTATATTACATTTAAAATGGAATAATTTATGGTAAATGTGACGTACACATTTTTTCCATAAAAAATGGATTCTGGTATCTGTATACATTTGCATAACCAATTTTCCGATATCAATAGATTTTTTGTTACAAAAAACATCGCATTTTACACAAATTTTTCGTTCATTCCATCATTCGTTCAATCAATTTCACTCAACTTGTCCCCGCACTATGCCTTCTACCAAGGAATCACAAACTATATAGGGATACTACCAAGGAATAAAAATGTCGCAACTGATATTCTATTAAAATCGAAATTATACAATATAACTAAAAACAATTCAGAAAAATATCACTTACTTGTGAAGGAAACACTATGTACCCTTAAGTTGGATGTCTCCAATTGCCTTTTATACCCATAAACCGCACAATTCACCATTTTTGGTGAGCACTACCTCGCGACACGAAACGACAGCAAATGGCCGCGAAGTTACGAGTGAAGTAGTTTTATTATTCGTCTATGGCCAGTAAAGTCTTGTGACCAACAGAGGGGTATCCTGACCTTGCCAACTCCCGTTCTAGATACTCAAAGCAGGCAATGGTGGCTGCATTTTGTTTTTGATTGAAATCAAAAGAAATTTTCAAAATTAGCGACAAAAATTAAACTTGTAGGTAGGTACTTGTTATATTGTTGTATATACAGGGTTACTTTTAAAACACAAGCAACCTTCGGTAACCAGACTTCTAGAATCATCAACAACAATGTTTAAAACATCAAACAAAAAATCACCCTGTACATTAGGTAAAAATTTAGTCCGGTCTAGTTAAGGAAATTACAATTATCTAACTAAATTAGAGTTAGTATTTACAATGGAAACAATTGAGCTAACTGCAGACTCTTGCAAACAAAATGTAGATAGTTGATCCATATTACATATTATATTATATCCATATTATCCATATCCATCCGGTCTAATTAATTTTATTAGAAGTTTTATATCCACCAGAGACATCAACAAGGCGTTAAGGTCTAAAGACGTCTAGAATTCTAGTATAATAAACAATTATATGTAAACATACTAAAAGTTCCGTGCCGTTGCCGTGTGGTGCCGGCATAGAATTTCACCACCCCAACTCTTCCCGTGGGTGTCGTAAGAGGCGACTAAGGGAAACACAGCGGGGGGCGGGCAGCAGCGCCTTCTGCAGAACAACTACACCGAACTGCGATCCCCAACCCGCTTGCCCAGCGTGGAGACTAGGGCAATAACCCCAAAATAATGATGCCATCTATGGCGCTCATTAGGGTAGGCCTATGTCCAGCAGTGGACTATTATAGGCTGGTGATGTTGATGATGTTGATAATAAAAGTTCAACAAATTTAATTATAAAGTGTATAATTAGAAATTTTATTACTTCAAGCAACCTGTTAAGTTTTCTCATTAAATAATCATTATCTCGCTTGAAGTTTCAATTTACTTTTCGAAATATAACGCAGCGTTTGAAAATTAAATCGACCTTTTCCGTTAAAGGTAAAACCAGCTTTAACCGACTTCGAAATTGGGGAAAGGTTTTGTATTATGTGAATTTTTATATACGTCTCTCGGTTTCTCCGTCATTTAACCGATTTGCATGAATCTTTTGCAGTTATTTATAGATGATTAATGATGAATGAAGTACAACGTATATTAACAAAGAAAATTACTAATTAAAAAATAAATTCATTAAAATAAATTAATTTTAATTAATTATAAATAAATCAGAACTAGAACGAGGACTAATAATTTAAATAATTGACCTAACTACATATTGCAAACAATCTACAGGTAGCTCAACTGATCCGTATCAACAGTTAAAAATTAAAGGATTAGAAGTCAATTTGTAGTGTTTTCTAGAACAATCATAACCTATAGTAAAGATAAATATAAAGATAACTTTATTTGTAGCAACAAGAGGTAGGTATACAATTTTACTTATTCTAATAATCTTTAAGATAAAGAGCTACAAAATGGCGTCCGACTCAACATATTTTCTGAAACCTAGCCTTAAGGTAAAGGGATCACAGCGCTGATCTTCCGTCGAAACGAACTGACACGTCACCTACACCAACAATTATGTAATACTAGCGGTCGGCGCCGGCTTCGCACAAGTATTTAACAAAAATTTCAGAAATTATACACTAACACGATGGGTTTCACAGTTTGCATACGGATCCCTTACTTTTTTTAGCAGCATTGGTTTTTGACATTGACTTGACACTCCATAACTGACATCATAGAAAAAGAGGTTGAATATAGGCGCACGGTTGCATTATTGAATTTTTCATGCGGATCCCTTACATTTTTGAAAATATTATATACATATATATAGCCTATGTTTATCACGGAAAATTTAGGATTCTAATGGTGAAAGAATTTTCCAAATCGGTCCTGTAGTTTCGGAGCCTATTCAATTCAAACAAACAAACAATCAAATCATTCCTCTTTACAATATTAGTATAGATTTATATAGATATAGATGTATATCATAAGCTATAACTGATGTGATAGTATAACAAGAGTATCTTACCTATATGAACTGGACACTGGCAGAAAAGTGACAAATCAGACACATATTGCCATATCGAAGAAGTCAAGTTAATTCATCTTACCTAATAATTATGTTTTAGCAATAATTTTCATACCGAACATTTTTGTTTGCAAGCTTGATTGACTTCTTGGCAGCGGCAAAATCTTCCGACGCGGTCACGCACGTCACAAAAATAACCGAATCTATACTAATATTATAAAGAGGAAAGATTTGATTGTTTGTATGTTTGTTTGTTTGTTTGTTTGTTTGTTTGTTTGAATTGAATAGGCTCCGAAACTACTGGACCGATTTAAAAAATTCTTTCACCATTAGAATCCTTAATTTTCCGTGATGAACATAGGCTATTAATATTTTCAAAAAAGTTAGGGATCCGCATGAAAAATTCAATAATTGAACCGTGGGCTGTATATTCCACCTATTTTTCTATTATGGCGCGTCAGAATAGAAAAAGAGGTTGTATAGCGCACGGTGCTTGCTTTTTCTTTACGGCCAGTGTCAGTTTTGGAATGTCGAGTCAATGTCAAAAACCCCAATGCTGTTAAAAAAAGTAAAGATCCGTATGAAAACTGTGAAACCCATCGTTTTAGTGTGTATAATTTCTGAAATTTTTGTTTAATACCCGTGCGAAGCCGGGGCGGACCGCTAGTCTATAATAATATTATAAAAGGAAAGATTTAATTGTTTGTTTGAATTGAATAGGCTCCGAAACTACTAGAACTATTCGAAAAATTGTTTCACTATTAGAATCATAAATTTTCCTTGATGAACATTAGGCTATAGAATATTTAAAAAAAGTTAGGGATCCGCATGGAAAATTCAATGTTTGTAAAATACCGTAACATATAGACATTAAATTAAAACTTTACTCGGATCAGAGTGATCATGAATGGCAGTCCCCAAGGGTGCTACAGACGTCACAACCAGTTTTATAATGACTATAATGAACTTATTCAGTTATGCTAATGAGCTGGTACATGTCCTGCTATTTTTGACTTGACACAAACTAAGGTCATTATCGCTTGACAGGAATCGCTGAAAGCTAGGGAATCGTTTGTAGTTGGCACCAAACGGATGGCGGCTGAAATGTGGCGGGGAGATGAGCGAATATTGCCATAATAAAAACCCATTATGTTATTCCATATACATATCTGTGCACCAAGTTTCATCAAAATAATATTATATAATAAATAATATATAATAATAGCTCTGCTTAGCTTGGGGCTGGATGATGCTGTGTAAGGGGCTGGATGGTCCAGTATTATTTATTTATGTAAGGCATCGCTGTATACTTGACGTACAAATAAATCACGACCTATGTGAATTTCTATGCTTACTATAAATAGTACCACACGATTCATCATTTTATTCCGTGCCCGGTACCTTCCTGGTACCACTGGTACGGTCATAGTGTACACTGTGGTCATAGGTAATGAGCGAGTAGAATACAGGGTGCTCAATTTTTATTAAACGAAATGGGGAAGGGGTCCAAATACAGCGTGCGTTTTGGAGAAAATGTTGCTTAGGTTTATATTTTTTAACACTTTGGAACCATATCTTTGTAAGCTTTTTGAAACACTAGTCTCGTAATTTAGCCGCGAATCATTATTGTTCTAAAGAACAGGATTTAAAGATTCTATATATTCTATATATTCTATATATTCTATATATATATAAAGATGCAACTATTGCTAGGCCCGTTGAGATACCTGTAGATTGTTTGCAACAGTCTGCAGTTCACTCAATTGTTTCAAACGTATACCTATACTAGGTAGTTATAATTTGTTTGTATTATTCGATTGTACTATAAAACTGTTATCTTTGTTAAAAAAATATTATATGGAAACGGTTAAAATCGGGGTCAACTTCTAAAAAGGTGGAAGTATTTATTATGGAGCTAAGTACATGCAAATAGAGACCAGCAAAATCACTTTCTTTGATCGTATAGAAATGGAACATCCTGTATAACATATTATAATGAGGTAGGTAGTTTGGTAAAGCCGCGTTAGAAGGGTTGACTGAATGTTTTGACCTAGGTATGTTCCCTTCTGCCTATAAAAAGCTTTATTAACTGTAAAATCGCTAAAAAGAGAACAATAACTGAACGCTGTAGGCCAAGAAGTTTTTGTACAAATAATACTTTGCCTAGTTTCTAAAAAATATTCCATGATTCTTTGAAAAGTGATTTGAAGCCATGACCTTAAGCCCAATATCAGCCTGTATAGTCCACGGCTGGATATAAGCCTTCCAAATGTATCACAGACAGACTTTTTTATTTATTTGATAGCAGTCTGCCCCGGCTTTCACGGGTATTTTACATTACACGTTTGGTTACATTATTGAAGGTTTCATACGTATAAAAGTAAGGATTCCATGGAAATGGGGGATACATTTTTTTAATACGAACCCCAACTTTTTTGTAAATTCTATGCCTATCATGTACTTACGTAAAAATTTAAAATTTTTTTTGGTAAATAGGGCGGCTTTTTTATATAATAATTAAAATTGATTAGGCGCTTCGCCTACCACAGTGTTATTGCTGACAGTAAGATGAATATTCGCGAACATGTAATTGGTCATTTTTTTTTTTTTTTTTTTTTTTTTTTTTTTTTTTTTTTTTTTTTTTTTTTGACCATATCTTGTCTTACAAGACTTTTTTATTATAATAATAATAATAATAATAAAATCGTTTATTCATATAAAGGTCTTACATAATACACAATTCGTATAGGTACTAATACAATTGAGTAAATCGATTATGTGTTTATGACCTAGTTTACCATAAAGTTGAACTCCTCGCTCTAACTAAGTTTATTAAACTTGTGATGTAGACGCGAAGGTCTCTACCTCGCGGCATAGTTTACAGGACTATTTACGTGATATAGATTTAACAATTATGAAAGTAAAAAACAAAAATTTACTTAACGAAGACAAGTGAAAAAGAAATATATTAGAAATGATGTTATTTCATTTCTCACAAAGATTTAGCCTAACCTAGATACTTATGTTTAAGACAATTTGTTTGTGTTTAAATTGTTCTTTTTTAATATTCAGCCAGTGTCAATTGTAAGTGTAAGTATGCGCGTGGGTATGTATGTAGAAGGGTGTATGTATGTGTGTGTGTGTGTGTGTGTGTGTGTGTGTTTGTTTGTGTGTATTGTGTGCGCGTATGATATTACTCAAATTAATTAGGACATAATTTTTATTAAGTTTTCCGTGTTATTATAATCTAGAGTGAGCAAGTAAGTTTTGACCTTCACCTTGCACTCACTATAAGTTAATTTCCTTAAAGAGATTTGTTTGCTTAGGGTATTATATAGGTATGGAGCCAGAAAAGGAAAATGTTTTTGTGCTGATTGTGTATTACAGTATGGAGTCTTATATACAAGATCTTTCCGCCTCCTACTGAATAAATCTACGTCTAGCGTTGGACTTTTAAGATGCTGTCTCAATATAATTTGATGGATACATAATTGTCTCACAGTGAGAAGCTTACAATCTCTATAAAGGTTGTCTGTTGAGTATCTGAATGGTTTAGAGAATGCTACCTTGAGTACTGCCCTTTGCGCCCTCTCTAGGGGGAGCAGATGGGTTTTAGCTGCACCGCCCCATGCTGTTGCACAATAGGTGAGTAAGGATTCGCAAAGCGCATAGTATATTTTGTATATATGTGACTCGTTAGCGGCGTGCTTGATACCTTTGAACACAGCCATGACTTTTCTAATTCGCGATGTTAGAAGGTTAATATGTGGTAGATACGTCATCTTTGAGTCTAACGTCAGGCCAAGATATTTAATAGTGTCGCAACATTGGAGGATAGGGCAATCCACGCAGTTTGTCGAGGTTTTTTGGAGGCAGTTTGCAGTATGAGCTTTGAGTTGGAATGATGGATTGGTAGAGTCTAGTTTCTTAGTATTTTTTAAAGAGAATGTTACGTATTTAGTTTTCTCTGTATTAAGGGTCAATATACTTTTGTAGAGCTGTTTAGATATTAGGTTGAATCCCTGTTGAGCTTTAGCGTAAACCTTCTCCCAACTCACGTCTTGGAACAAGAGCACTGTGTCGTCAGCAAATGCGATTAATTTGCCAGACTTCAATTCTGTTTGACATATGTCATTTAGGTAGGCTAAAAATAATGTAGGTCCTAGAATGCTTCCCTGGGGAATACCGTAAGTGACCGGAGTGTTCTTTGAGATGTATGTTCCAATTTTCACTTGTTGCTTTCGATTGGTTAAATAACTTTTCAGTAAGTCAAGTTGTTTGCCACGAATACCCATATTGTGTAGCTTATGTAAGAGGAGTGGAATGGAAACAGTATCGAATGCTTTAGCAAGGTCGATGAAGATAGCAAGGCATTTTTTCTTTACATCCAGTGTTCCAATGATATAGTTGTTCAGTTCAGTGACGGCGTCGGCAGTTGACCTTCCTTTTCTAAAGCCAAATTGGTTGTTTGATAGTAGTTTGTATTTCTCTAGATAATTGACCAGACGTAAGTTGATAGCTCGTTCTAGTATTTTAGATAATGCAGGTAGAATAGATATAGGCCTATAGTTGGTTGCGACCATTTTATCACCGTTTTTATGTATAGGTAGGATGACAGATGTTTTGAATGCATTAGGGAATACTGCGGTAGAGAAACAGAGGTTGCAGATGTATGTCAGAGGTTTTAATAGACTCAATTTATTCTGTTTTATTAGTCGCGAAGATATATTATCCCAGCCTGTAGAACTATCCAGTTTGAGTGCATTTATAAGGGATATCATTTCATTTTCAGTTGTTTCTACTAAGCCGAAAGAGTTAACTATATTCGAGTCGTTTTTAAGTGACGCAGGGTCAATTTTCGGGTCGTTTGTAATTTTTTCAGCAAGGCTTTTGCCTACATTTGCAAAAAAGTCATTTACTTGATCCACAGATTTTTGAGGGTCGCCAGTTTGCAGTAGTAGATCATGAGCAAGTGACTTTTTTGGTTTGAAGTTTGTGATGCTCGTTATTGCCTGCCATGTTTTCTTCATATTTTTTCCAGCTTTATCTAATTGGTCTTTTTCATACGTATTTTTTAGTTTCCGTAAAAGAGAGTTACAAAAGTTTCGGTATCTTCTGTAGCAGATTTTAATAGATTCATTATTTGGTTCTTTTCGTGTTTTGGCATGTAGTCTGTCTCTATGTTTCATGCAACGTATGAGGCCAGGCGTGATCCAAGGCTTTAGGGGGGTTTGCCGACGAGGTCGTCTTACTTGTAGTGAGTTCTTTTTGACGATACTCATAATACAGTTAACAAACCCTTCCGTAGCCGAATCACAGTCAGTATCAGAAAGAACGAAATTAAAATCAGTTTCAGCTAACTCCTTTGCTATTGCTTCATAGTTTATTTTAGTATATGTTGTGTTATCCTCTATGGTAGATCTTTTTTCCTGGTTGCTAAGGACTAGCAAAACCGAATCATGGTCAGTTACAGTATTTTGTATCACAACTGTTATGGCACTTTGTGTTGTTTTGATGAAACAATGATCGAGACAGTTTGTTTGTCTTGTCGGTAAAGTATGTGACGGTAACAGGCCGTGGAAAGCTAACAGTTCCAAGTATTCAGAAGTTTGTCTATCCAGTACATCAGCAATAATGTTTATGTTAATATCTCCCATAAGTACAATATTTTTATATTTTGCTAAGTTTGTAAGCAGTGTATTCAAGGATAGCATGAAATTTTCAAAATTACTATACGATGGAGACCGATATATTGATATTACAGCAAGCGAGTTATTTACTACCGTGATCAAGCAGTTTGAGTCTGTTAATGGGGGTTCATACTGCTTGTAGCTAATATTTGTTTTGATTAAGACCACTACACCATCATTTTGAAGAGTATTTTTATTAGTGCCAGCAACATCGTAGCCATCCAAAACAGGTAGAGTATTTTTTTTCTGTAGCCAACATTCGGTTAAAATAATAATATCAGGCTTTATTTTTGTACGTTCTATCATTATAGCAAAGTCATCAAAATTTTTAGTAACGCTCCGAATATTTTGCGTTATTATTAATAATTGACGTTTCGATTTCGGGATTAAGTTTTTACAGTTTTCAGGGACAGAATGGTAAGTTTCAGAAACTACAACATTATCTATGTTAGTGCATAAGTTAATGATGTTATTACTCATAATATTTATAGTTAAACATTGAGTGTGTAAATACACTCAGAAGTATGATGAAGATTGTTTTCCCATAGAATAATGTTAGTAGTTTTGCCCTGAAACCATAAATACCGTAACTCCTTTCCCTTATTGTATAATGTCTGTCATTTGATATAATATAATTATTTTTGTGTGTCCGTATTGTATTTGTGTGTAGCAAGTGTAAGTGACGTGATGATTGAGATTGGCTGAATAGTAAAGTAATAATTGTACTGTAAATTATAGCTAGAAAATATAACTTAATACTATTGTAAATCATTTTAATGTTATAGCTAAGGTATTTTATGTAAAAAAGTAAGTAGTATATCCTATCTTGTAGTCATGCTACACGTTCTAGAGCTCGTATATGCTCTTCGTCTCTGATAGCTATGCTCTTGGAGCCTTCTTCTTTACGCAGCAATATTTGTCCATGTGAGGTCCAGCAGAAGGCGTAGTTATAATTTTTTGCAAACTCTCGTGCTTTGTAGAAGAGGCCTCTTGTTTTATTAGACAAGTGTTCGCCTATGTACACTGGTTTTGATACATTTTCGAGGCCTGGGATTGCAAGATGGGAAATGCTTAGTTTCGCGTCGCGGTTGGATTTATTGTAGTTTCTGTGCCCATTCAAAATCGTTTGTTTGAGCTTCATAGTAGCGAACTCTATTACGATTGGTCTAGGAACGTCTGGCCTTCCAGGGAGTCGTCTGGCGCTACGTATGTCAGAATGTTGCGCTTGTACACTCAGGGTCTTTAGTAGATTATCTACTATAAGTTGCAGGTCGCGTTCAGATTCATTCGGCGTAGATGGAATGTTTCTTATCTCGAGCTTATACGAACATGTTTGTCGATGTATGTCCTCGATTTTATCCTCCAACTGCTTTATTTTGCTGCAGTTGGCTTCATGATCAATTGATATTTTTGTAGTTTTTATCAATACTTCTTCGTAATGCTTTGTAAGGATCTCAATCTTTTGTTCAGTTTGTTCATTGTGGTTTTTGATGTCCTTGACTTCCTTTTTTATAGTATTAATATCCGACATCAAGGCAGTGAATTTGTCATCCTGGCTCTTACGGAAATCGACAAATAATCTTGTCATGTGCTCAGATATTTCTGATTTAAATGTATTGAGCGTAGTCTCTAGTTTAAAAGAGTTTACAAGTTCCGGGCTGCGCAGTGCCCTTCGCTTTATTCTCCGGCTTATTCCTGTGTTGCCCTCATATTCATCGGTTTCTTCTGAAACTGAGTGGCTTGGCCCCGGAGGAGTATGTTCGATCATTGTAGGCCTGTTTGTGGCTTATTGTAGAGCAAGACCTATTGCGCTTGCTATTAGTAAAATTTCAGGCGTTACAAATTATATTTTAATAGGCTCTGCGTCGTTTTATTCTTTTGACAAACTCTTTAACATTCCTGTATAATAAGCTGTTGCAAAATATATGATACGCAAGAAAGGCGCAAGCATAAAAAGTAACTGTAGCTTTTTTGAATCAGTTCACTAATTTCGAGCCGATCTTTCAATGCCTTCTTAGCTTAGTTGGTATAAGCCCCAACTGCGAAGCGGACGACCACTGGTTCGAATCTTCACATGACGCAAGATCGAGTCAAGGGTAAGTCGTGCAGGCGCAAGCAAGCCGAGTCATATAAACACTCACTCACTGCGGACGCGGCCGGGGACTCCACGGGCAGCAGGGCGCAGGCTTCCAGTCTGAGGATGGACAGGTCGAAGGCTTCGGGCGCAGTCCAACAATCACTTAAATTGCACCAAAATAAATCGTCAACAGGTCCGTTCACTACGAAAGCCGAGAGGCGAGAGGTCCGCTTACTGTTGAATATTTTCTTCCATATGAACTCAGCTGTGTAAGACCAATTTATAAATTAACTAGAACTTGCTAAAAGAATAATAAAATTTGATTGTTTGTTTGCTTGTTTTTTTTTTAATTGAATAGGCTTCGAAACTGGGTCGTTTTGAAAATTTTTTTCTCCATTAGAATCCTATTTTCCTACTACATAATTAACATAGGCTATGTAATATTTTCAAAGAGTTAGCGTTCCGTATGAAAACTTCAATAATGTAACACAACATGTTGAAAAATTTGTTTTTTTAAATAGCGCTTGTTTATCATAAGAGTAACTTTCAAATTAATAATATTAGAATGGATTTATCGCTTCGCCTACCACAGCGTCATTGCTGACAGTAAGATGAATATTCGCGAACATGTAATGTGTCATTGAGTTTCCGCTAACTGCTGAAAATTTAATATAATCTAGTCACATTTTCTGCTATATAACCTCAACTGTGTAAGGCCACACTATAATTAACTAGAACTTGCTAATGTCTGCAACTTCGCACACGCGATGTCTATTTAATGATTGTCTTTACAAATATTTAATGAATTAGTTATTTTATGGAAGAAAGATTTGATTGTAAGTTTGCTTGGTCTTTTATTTGAATAGGCTCCGAAACTACTGGATTTGAAAATTCTTTCACTATTAGAATACTACATTATCTCTGTTGAACACAGGCTAAATTAAAAAAACTTAGCGATCCGTATGAAAACGTCAACAATGTTAACTCAAGGTGCGTAAAAATTTACAACTTAAATATCATATAAATAGCAGCGCCCTCTTCAGAGCAACTCCACCGTACTGTGATCCCAATCCGCATGCCCAGCGTGGGGATTATGGGCAATAACCCCAAAATGATACATAATGCCATCTATGGCGCTCATTAGGGGAGGCCTATGTCCAGCAGTGGACTGGTTATAGGCTGATGATGACTGTTATAGAATAGAATAGACAACTTCTGGCGTAGATTCGCCTGCGACGCAGGTTGCGGGTTCGATTCTCGCCTAACAAATGTTTGTACGATTTGCAGACATTGGTTGCGGGTGTTCTGGTCATTTTTAATGTAGGTATAATAAAATTATCTATCTAATGTATTGTATTGAGTATATCAGTCATCTAGTACCTACCCTTAACATAAGCTCTGCTTAGCTTAGGTTATGCTGTGTGAATTGTCCAGCATTATTTTACTAGCAATGCTGGACAATTCACACAGCAATAATAATAGTACTGTCGCACTCCAATACAAAAGTGAAGAAAGCACTTCGTCCGCGGATGATTTTTTTCGTGGATAAGATATACAACAACAACAACATCAGCCTATAATAGTCCACTGCTGGACATAAGCCTCCCCTTGAGCGCCATAGATGGCATCATTATTTGGGGGTTATTGAACATAATCCCCACGCTGGGCATGCGGGTTGGGGATCGCAGTTTGGTGTAGTTGTTCTGCAGAAGGCGCTGCTGCCCGCCCCCCCGGTGTGTCTCCCTTAGTCGCCTCTTACGACACCCACGGGGAGAGTTGGGGTGGTGAAATTCTATGCCGGCATCACACGGCACATAAGATATACTTACCCCAAAAATATAAAATATTTAGTCAAATTTTGAGAGTAAATGAAAGTCAAAATTTCTGAAATCTAATTTTATTTCGTCTCTTTTAAGAACCTACTACTTATGAAAAATACATGAATGCCAAGATAGGAAATGATTCACTATTAGTATAAAGATTATGTTAGACTATATTAAAATTATAATTATGAAAAGCTCCTTTGTAAAGAGGTTATTATTTTACAAATAATACAAACATTAATAATAATGCTGTACAAAATTATGAATTCAAGCAAAAACATCACAGTCAATTAGAAAAAAATGTTTAAAAGCCTGTAATGGTAAATGTTAAGAAAAATAAAATATGTTTCATTTTGAGCTAATTTTATACAATGTTCTGTTTTGTTTCATAAATAAAACTTTTAACACATCGTTTCTTCTATTTTCTAAGCCTTTTCAAACCTAATTTCAAATCAAAACGTAAATATTAAGATACATCCAAAATTTTATGGAATTCTCATATTACAAATAAAATTTTCTAAACTTTTTATAACAAACTGACATAAATTTAATCGTATAAGCCGTAGGGTCCAAATATAGGGCAAGACAACTAAAATTATTTTACAAAATACACTTAAAGTATTTTTGTTTCAAATACTAAAGTACTAACACACAAACAACCACGTTATACTCACAATAATGGATAGAAACTACATCAAAGAAAATATTACTTCACAATTATTATTTCAAAACATCAAATCGAAACGTCAAATTATTTTTTTCCAAGCGTAGTTTCCCCACACGGTTATCTGCAATTTATTATCATATATTTTATTTACATTATTATAATCAATAGCCTAGCTTATTATCTCAATATGAACGATATTTACAACAATTTAATTTCAATTAATCAATCTAATAACAAATATTTTATAAATACTCTACAATTTTATTATAAAACCAAACAACCGAAATTAAATACATAAATAATATATAAACTATGTCAAATAAAGTGAAAACACCACCATTTATCTTTTAACTAATATAAAACCATCTACCTATAATTATATTAAAATCATGAAACGTAGGCCTTATTCGAAGCATGTACGTATAAATAATTACTCAGTATAACGTCTGTTATTATTAAAATTTGATTACAAGACAATTATTATTTACTTTATCTGGCAGTGCCTAGGTATTTTGTTGTTCTATTATATTAATTTGAGAAGATTTTTGTACAAGAGATACAATAAAGGTATGGATAATTAAGACACAGTTTATGATATAAGGTATTGCACGAGAAAGAAACAAGTGATAAAACACTATGCAAGAGACACTGAATGAAGTCTAAACCTACTATCACATGGATTAATACTTCTGACTACAACATTAATGTCAATTCATGATATAATATAACAATACCTAATAATTATATCATTAAACTTTTAAATTCACAACATCTTACCGGTACCTAACTTATCTTAAAAATTAAGTTACCTCTTTGGTCATTCTAAAACACCCTTAACTCACCATTAAAATTTACTTCCTTTTAGTACCTTAATATTGAATATACAATTCATAAATAATATATAAATAAAAACATTTTAATTACTGGGAACCATCGTAACGCCGATAAATTAGTAATTTACACATAAAGGACTAGTTGGTTTGAAACAGCCTTTTATAATACATGAGTTTATGTTGTAATCTACACTGTATAGACCTTTTTATTCTATTATAAAAGTCTTATTTAGATCACAGTATCCAGGTCTTCATGGACCTCGGTGATTGACGATCATAGAAAACTTTCTGAGGCGCGCGTCTCCTCTCTATCAACGGCGGAGACGATCTCGACACCCTCCTCGTAATTGTGTAGTTTTGTTTGGTTGTTGACACAGAAGTGCTGGTCAGGGTCACCGTATTGGCTGTGGTAGAACTCCTCACGCATCATATGGTTCAGATTTCCACACCTAAAGAAAAGAATTTCTTGAAACGGTTTCCGAAAGTCCCTGTTCGTCGTTGCGTATATTACGGGGTTTAAGAGACTGTTGAAGTACCCAAGCCAAAGAAAAAGTGCACTTATGGCATCGGGAATGGCATCTTCTGCGACAAACGGCCGGAGTAAAGCTAGCACGAAGAAAGGAAGCCAGCAGATAACGAACGCTGACATGATGATTCCGAGGGTAGTGGACGCTTTGCGTTCTTTCGCTAGATGAAATCTGAGCTTTTTCTGATGCGGTGAATTGCTGTGAAGTAAATCTTTGGCAATGTGGCTTTTATGAGCAAAGTTTGAAAGGGACGTGCGAATTCTATTCGTCTTTAGTTTCTGACTGCTCTCGGACGAGAGCCTCCTTCGCTCTTTTACTTGCTGTTGGTTGGGCACTAGTTGTGTGGGTGACTTATTAATGGTGTGAATGGGTTTGGTCGGAGTTTTGTTCTGATTGTTCTGGAGCATGGGACATTGTGACTCGTTGGATTTCCGTTGACTGGAGAAACACCGACCAATGGTGCTTTCTGTTTTGTCGACACTGATCTGTAACAACGAGAATGGGATTCAAACAAAAATTTGATATAGGAGTCAGGGTGAAATAATGTCATACACCCGATCTACATTTTAGAGATTATGATTTTATAAGCTCAGCTTGAAAACTGTCTACTTGTGGAAAGAATTTGGATGAATTATAGGCAGAATCAAATTTGTTCGAGGCAAATTTAATGAGTGAATAATAAAAAAATATCTCTGGTTAAGATGGTTTTATTGGTAGACCTAGCAAAGGTGTGATATTGATAAATAGTGACCTTACCGTTGTATTGGTACTGGCAGTTGATCCCCTCGGCGGAGGCTGTGCTGGCGGCTGGGTTCCCAACAGCTTCGCTTCAGCTGCTCCGCCATTCTTCACATTGATCTCCAAGTAGCAATGCGTTTCCAAGTGCGATTGAGCTCTTCTCTCATCCTTCACAATCTTCCGAGCAGCACTGAATATCTTATAATACACCACAATCATAACCGTCAATGGTATATAGAATGACCCGAAAGTTGCATATATCTGGTAAACCTGGTTCTGCGATACCGAGCAGGATGTCTCAGTCTTTTCGTTGCCAAGTATCAAAACAGGTGGGAGCGAGATGAATGCCGCAGTGATCCATACGAGGAACACACAAAACAACATTCTTCGAGGAGTTCGCTTCACACCGTACTCTAGAGGCTTTGTGATCGCATAGTAACGGTCAACAGATATCATGCAGAGGTTTAAAATACTTGCTGTGCACGATAAGACGTCACTGGACACCCAAAAGTCACATATAACGGGCCCAAATGGCCATGTGCCCATAATATAATAAACAGTAGCGATCGGCATCACAATAATAGCAACACAGAGATCACTCACCGCCAGTGATACAATCAAATAGTTACTAGGCCTTCTAAGTTTCCTAACTAATCTAACAGCGACACAGATCAATACGTTGCCAACTGTCGTTCCGACTATGACGATCAGGAATATCGTGACGAGAAATATCGTAACAGGTAAAGAGTGTGTTGAATGTTTAAGTTGCGGAGACTTGGTCGAATTGCTTTCAAATATAGTCCAGTTCTCTGAGGAGTTTGAGTTAGTCAAGTTGAATTCGGGTATGGATTCGTTGAATTCGACCGCTGCTAGTGTTGCTTTGGAGAGCAACAGAAGAGACACCAATGTAAGAAGACACGAAGGTAAAGTAACAAAGCTAGGCGGTGAACGGTGACAGTTCTGACCCGGGGTCGCCATACGAGTCCCTGGCTTGGGCGGTTATTTGTCTCGGCTTCCCAACGTAACCATACATTGATCGTGTCTATTTGAACAGAGAACAATGATCAGTAAAGTCGAGTCAAGTTTGAAACACGGCTTCGTCGTGAAGCTTTTTGGTCTTTGAATGGCGAGCTTGATTACAATCGAGTGTGGGGTTTAATTGACATATTGCTTGGATCGACTTCCCGGTTCGGAGCAGAGCCATTGGATTGTGGGGTTGCTGGTGGGAATTTCGTTCTTGCGTCTTGTGTTATACAGTTTGTTATCGGGTGGCGGTGTCTTTGGTATGAATCGACGGGTTGTTTTATTGCGCTCGGAAGGCGGCTCGAGCTTCTACTCCAATATCCCGACTGTGGATTGCTTCATTAATGCCGATGATTGTTGAAGAACATTTCCTGCAAAAAAAAGAAACAGTAATTTAGTACAGTTTCAGTAAAACGGAATCAAAGGGGCGTTTGGGATAATCTGGGATTTACTCCCGAAGATACATTGTATTCAATATATTTGTGTAGAATATATTTTGTAGGTGGATGAATGATCACAATTAACATTCATGTAAACATTGTTATTGTGATATTCTACCAATTTTTTTATAAAAGATTTGATCTTTGTAGAAATAATTAATTATACATTGATTTATGTAAATAGGTCCTTTGTTAGCAAAGTCGCTGGCAAAAGACAGATCAGAATTTGATTTAAGGTCCAGGCACTTTATTCTAAATCTAATAATTTCATGAGCTAATTCACTTTTAACACCCAATAATAGATTTTATTCAACCTTTGAAAGTTCATTGTTCATTCTCCTGAATATCCACATCACACTCATTATTATAAATGCGAAAGTTTGGATGTTTGTTTGTAACTCCTTCATGCATAAATTATTGAATCGATGTAACGTATAGACGAGGAAAAAAAATATAGTATACGGATTCTTTATTTTTATCACTGAAGGCGTTACACCGACCCAGTTTTTTAATACCTCTGTAATAGTGACATACGTCGCCGATATTACATGATAGTTAGGTTTATTGTGTGTTAGATAAAGGTATAAATATTTTATATCGGCTGTAGTTTTTAAGTATTTTACATCTTATAAGTACTTGACTAATTTTAAATAAATGATTAATATTATTATAGTTTTGTTTTGTAAAGAAGAGATCATTCAATTGTTGCCAGAGATGCTAAAAATAGACTTTGGTGACAAGACTTTGAAATACATAATAAGAAGTTAAAGTTGAACGCGGACCAAGCAACATGCAGAAGTTAGTAGTGAAGTAGTTGTTTCGAAGTAATTTTTCATGTCTTTTTTAGTAGCTTAGTGACGGTAAAATATTTAAGGCATCCAGCCAAAATTAAATTGTTTAAATATGAGATGAAATATCTTGTACGCCTCTTACCAAGGTGATGAGATATTGCTAAAAGATCGTTAGCAGTTAAACAGACATTTTGAACAGTTTATTAGCGTTACTCTATGTTTCTTATAAATATTTAATATCCTATCAAGATTAATCACAATAATAGGCACATTTAGGAATTAAAAACTAGAATGAATCTGTTTTTACGCCGAAATTATAGAATGATTAAGTAATTTAAAATTTACTGGTAGTTATTACTGTTACTGAAGTTTCTTGCGAAAGGTGAGTTATGTATCCAGTTGTGAGCATAATCTTATATTAGGTGTAAAGTACACAAGCAAGCTATGAGTAATTTTTTTTTAAATAAAAGATGGACAAGTGCGTGTTCACCTTAAGACACACAACCTTCTGATAGACCTTACAGTGGTGGGTAGGTGAAGCTTATGACCGTAGTTCTATAATGATCTCTATGGTCTACTAGTCTTGCTTTGTAGGAAAAGAACGTGCCTAAGCCTTACCGCGGTTAGAAACTAGTTCTATAAAAAGCTGTGTGTTTTATGTGTACCCAGTAAATTAATAAATAATCCACACATCATCACCTAGCCCCAAGCCCAAGCCCAGAGCTTGTGTGGGTATATGACTGATATTCATGATAAAAAATAGTACATACATAGATATTTTTTTTATATATAGAAAACGTCCAAAACAGCCTGAATAAATACCTGCCGTTATTAAAAATATTTGTCCCGAGGCGGGGATCGAACCCAACCTCTAGCATCGAAGCTGGACCTTGGCTCACCGCGCCACAGAGGTAGTCAATTTATTTCACCGTCTCTGGTTAATATCCTGCATAAGCAATATGCATAGCTATTCGATGCTTAATAATTTTGTTTATCTTCGACTCCTACCTGAAATCTTTATTCTTCTTGAAAAACTGATTAGACACCATTTTTTTCGATTCCCGTTTTTCATTCGTGTTTTTTACAACGATGAGTTTAGTTTAAAGTTTAGTTTTTGTCAGTGATCACGTTGAAGACACTCAAAGTAAACCCAGTCTATTTTTTTCACTCCTATACGATTTAACAAATAGTGAGGAAAAACAAATCTAGAACCAAACAATAGGACAACAGGTCATGATGTCACAAACAAAATAAAACAATATGCGATTAAAGGTTAGTTAGTTTTGAGTTTTCCACTATTTTGAACCCGTTGCATTTAATTTTCATTTCATTTATTATTCACTGAAACCCTCATATCATATTACTTTACAATGTAAAGTGTATATTAAAGTGTAAAGTGTATATAAATTGTATAGTACCTTAAGTGTAATCCATAATAGTTTCATAAACTTTCTGCATTCATGTTGCATGGGTAACAAAATAACAATTATATTATTGCTAAATAAATGTATTAGTAATGCGAATTTAAATTATTTCTAAATTATTATGACCTAAATAAAAAATTATCTATGACCTGTTTACTGAATCCATTAAAAAAAAAATACAGAGAGAGACGAAGGATAAAAATAAAATAAAATAAAAAATAAAAACGAAACGAAATACTCGATTGCGGAATGATTTGGAGAATTTAAACAGAGCTTCAGAGTGTATAACTCGCATTAACAATAAACAGTAAGTATTCTCACGAATGGATAAACAATGGACGTCTATCGATTGAAATAATGATGGAATAATATCAATTACACAGAGTTATAAAAACCTCTTTATACAGACTTGTACAGTAACCGATGTAACATAAACTGTGTTGTTGAATTCTAATAAATCAATACCATACACTACTAACGGCATACATAAAGAGGGTTGGTAAACTAAATTCAAGTCGCTCAGCGAGCTATGGAAAAAGATATACTCCGAGTTTCTCTAAAGGTTAAACAACGAAAATCGTAACGAATACATCCGACAGAGAACCAAAGTTATCGATGAACCTCAAAGAAAAAGAAAACTGAAATGGCAGTGGGCCGGTCATTTCACGCGAAGAACTGACATCGGCTGGGGTAAACATTTTCTTGATAGGATACCGCACTCAGCAAACGTAGTGTAGGAAGCCCCCCAGCCGGGTGGGATGACGTCGTACGAAATAATGCAGGCAGATGTTGGATTCGAAAAGCTAAAGCCAGGGCGCTATGGCGCTCTTGAGGCGAGGCCTATGTCCAACAGTGAACTAACACACGCAGATGATGATTATGATTAATTACTTAAATAAATACGTGAGTACTTAGTTAATATTATTGATCCATCTTACCATTATTACTGATTGTTTTATATTGAACAGGTTTCCGATTGCTATTTCATAATACCCATTGGATATTCATATTGAGTTTCACAAAGGGTAAGAGGAAATGTAACCCAGATAGAAGTGGGTTAAACGGAGCAAGGTGTAGTTAGCGGCACGGAAGTTGAACCTTGGCCTACGCTAAGCACGTAGATAGGGTAGAATAGAGATAGATTACGTCATATCCTCATAGAATACGTATAATACCTATTTGAAATTCATTTCTTCAACTTTGTTCAACAATTATTTACGCATTCGATGACGACATAATTATTTTCTATTTTCTCGGAGATTGATCAGAGGGAAAAGCACATCGATGTTTGTTTAGGATAGAATATAAATTACTTACGACTGCGAAACGTCGTCGTTTTACTTAAATATTTGATTTCACTTTTTAAACCCTGCCAATTTAGATAGATACAAAGAAAACAATTTATTGCTCACTTAACAAAAAAAAAATATTACGAATGAAAGCGGGTTAACTACGGACCTATTTTGTGTTGGAAGAACACCAACGGTGGAAGAACAACACATAATAGGTTCGTAGTTAACCCGCTTACATTCACAATTAATTCTTTAAACTACGATAGTTTTTATAGTAAGATTAGCAAAACAATAAAATACAAAATAAAATTTACAAGAAAAGACAATTGGCGGTGTTATTGCTCAAAAGACATCTCTACCAAGCAACCGTGGATGGATAGGATCGTTGGATTAATTATGGGGATCTGTATATTTTATTTACTCATGTTCATCAGGGATAATGTAGGATTTTAATTGTGCTAGAATTTTTCAAAACGGTCCAGTTATTTTGGAGCCTATTAAATTCTAACAAACAAACAATCAAATAATCTGTGCTCTTTAATCTCTACTATTTCCTAATAATTACTTCTATAATATAAGTATATATATGAAACCGGGTACATACCGGTGTTACGGGGCGTAATGTTCCATTCCTGGGAGCATGAAACATTATAAATTCGTCTCGATGCTCGTTACGAGCGCATTATATCTCCTTACTGATCGCACAAACGCTCGCTATGTTACACGTTATGTTACGCCCTTTAATACTGCCGCCTAGGCTAGAATACTGACCGTTCTAGCCTAGGCAAAGTGAGTTCTAGACTGTAGTATCGATTTGGCAGGATAGTTAAAACGTAAATGTAATAGCACAATTCAAACAATATAAATAGTATCAAATCAATAAGTAAGAACAAAAATGGCCGACACTCAGCGGATGCTATGGAAGGAATATCCAGTCTTCCGCGCAACGATAGAGATTGCAGGAAATATAATATTATAAAAAAGAATTAACCGACTTAATTTTAGAATAAAACAAGGTTCATAACATTCACACAATATTATTAAATATTAAAAAAAAATTACCTATTAAAGAAAATTACATTTATATAACCAAATTACAACGAATATTGACGATTTAAACTATTGAGCTAGCTACAGACTGTTGCAAACAAACTACAGGTAGCTCAACTGATCCATAACATACCAGTCAAAAGCGTTCCTAAGAGCTGCATGCCTCGCTAATAGCAATGCTGATGCGCTGCGCCAGATACTGATAAAATATAAATATAAAAAGTAAAATGGACAGTCATTCCACGATATTACAAGCATTACACAGACGATGAATGCGTAGGCATTCGAGCACGTTGTTTTCGTAATTTTTTGTTCGGTTAAAAATGAAATATTCACCGTGGCACGAGCCTTGGCATTGATGAATTGGCAGGGAGAGTATTCTATTTAAAACATTTGTGATGAAATCTGAAGGTGTATGAAAACTGTAGGTAAACACGTCACACTTACTTTTTACTCTGGGCAAATTTTCGCCCACTATATTATGTACCTCTATAATGCTTGTAAATATTTCCACCATATCTTTCTTGCTGACCTTATTGATGGCTTATTGAAACTTTGCATTGCTTTTTACATTAAGAAAATGTTAATGGATACATCCTTATCATCATCGACATAATGTTTCATTAATTAAGATTTGACATTACCTATATTTATCATCATTTTATAATCGTACCAAAATACCGACGGAAATGTAAATTTGTTTGTGAATAAATATATAAAAAATATAATAAAATATCATCTAAGTATTTTAGCAGTTTAGTTTTTTAATAACTTATTATTCTTAGACAAGATTGTAATACTATGATTATATTAATTTAAGAATAGATACTTGCATTTTATACAAAAAAACAAGCTTTTCGAAAGCAACTCCCAAACTAAGTTTTTGGATATTTGTGTTCAGTTGTTTACAAAAAAATATTTATGGAATATCGCCTAAGTATAAAGTATACCTGTTATAGAATAGAATAGAATATTACTTTATTGCACCATCAATACACTTAAAAGGTTACAATTTTACACGATCTAAATGTTATATCTTTGTTATATGTGTTTACATTAGTGTGACTAGGGCATACCTCACACCCCACTGCGAAGCGTGCGTCCGGGGGGTTTTAAAACTACCTTTGGCCTGCAGATTGGTAAATTTAAGATGTCATTATAAAAATACATAAGAAAAGCTGCCCTTTCTCTGGCCAGAGCATTGAGACATATATTTTGCTTTAATGATAAAACTGGCTGTTCGTGTTCGCCTCGGCTTTGTACGGGTTTTAAACAACTGTCAGAAATTATTAATTTCTGACAGTTGACAGTTTTAGCGCACGTTGGCTTACATTATTGGAGTTTTCAAACGAAATCCTAACTTTTTCTAAAGATTTCAGAATTTGGATTTAATAAATAATATAAGCACATAGACAAGACAATACGGTTGATTATTATTAAATAAGATGTAAGTTGCTATTGATTTTCTCTTCTTAAATATTGTATAGCCAATGTTCATCAGGTTACAATGCAGGATACTAATGACGAAATATTTTTTTTAATCGATCATTTTTGGAGCCTGTTTAATTCAAACAAACAATAAAATCTTTCCTCTATTATTATAAATAGTAGGTATAGATAATGCATAAAAACATCACTGTATATTCCGTAGACAGCGATAACGAAAAAATCAGCAGATTACCAAAGCGTTGAAAAGAAAATAAATAAATAATAAATAATGCTGGACAATCCACACAGCATCATCTAGCCCCAAGCTAAGCAGAGCTTGTGTTATGGGTACTAGATGACTGATATACATAATACAATATTATTAAATATATAGATATATATTATAATAGATAGATAGATATATAGAGATAGATATATTATAAAATCACGCGCTGCTATCGATCATATTCCAAGAAAAGGTATTTTGATCTGTCTGTCTGAAATTGAGAGACGTCAAAATGAACTCAAACGAATCTATCTATCTAATAACAAAAGTAAATGGATGGATGGATGGATGGCAGCCATTAGAAGTGAATAATGGCATGACGCCCTCCAGAGGTCGTTTTCAGGTGAAACATCGCGTTGGAGACATTAATACACGTTCTGTTTTATCTACCATCTGATGGGAAATTATGTTAGATCCATTTCGGATTTGCAGTTATTTACTGATGTCTGTTTTAGTGCACGCGCTTTTTTTACGAGTTAAAATGTTGAACTTTACAATAAAAAATGCTTTATTGTACACCAGAAAAAGACACTATAACAAACAAAATAATATAAATTTAATGATATTAAATTAATTAAAAGTATTATGGTAATATAAAGGTAATAAAATAACGAATCTTTATTATTGTATTAATATAAAAAAGTGACGCAATAACAAAATTCAACACTGTATGATATAGACACATCAGCCATAGGCTGCTCGTCTATTAACAAATAAATAAATATAAATAAAATACGACGGTTAGAATGAGCGATCTTATCGCTCAGAAATGGTCTCTTTCAGGCAACCTTTAATTTCACTTGACTTCTGGATCCTACTTAATTAATATTCACAACATACCGACTAATATCGTTATAATTATCAGACTAATATTGGACTGATACTATTTACTCTGATATTAAAGTATAAAATACATAGAAATCCCTCTAGTCTTCACAGGACATATCAATAAATGTGCACACAGCATAGTGCGGAGTTGAGGCTATAAAAGACTGCTACGCAGAAAACTAATTAATTTTAATTCCTCTTTTAATTACCATTTATTTCAGGATGTGTACTTAAAATTTCTTCTTCCTCATTAATAAATTGTGATGGACAATTCACAGCATCGAATAAATCGAATTTCACAGTATACAATTTATTATTAAAATTGACCATCATAAATTCTACCGTTCGAAAATTCACTCTTTCTACATCAGTGAATTTGATAGAACAGAATTAATGCTACCAATTACGAGTTGATCATTCATTTTATTTCAGGGTATAATTTATTTGCTTTATGACTGCGCGGCTGCCAATGTTTTGTAACTGTTTACTAATTGTGCTATTTGTAAGATGCAAAATGGATATGGAGCCAAAGATGTACCTATCTGGTACATATTTGTCTCTTTGAACAGAAAGGACAAAATTTTCCCAAATGCTATAAATTTCCCAAACTAGAATAGAATTTAGTTTTATCACGGGTTATAGAAAATTATTTACGATTTGCGGCAAACTAATTTTTCTTTGTGTTACTCTTTGCACAATGTAGAAAATACTAAAGACCAAATAAAAAATATTTAAATTTATATCTCGCGCCAACCCCACACGTTACCTCTTTGTGGATGTTGGTCAGCCTATTTTACATAGATGTCGTTGTAGACCCGGCATTAGCTAATTTTTACCAAGAAAAACGCATGTGTAGCCGTGGCATAGCTAGTTATACTTTAGGTATATTAAAAACTAAGCAGCGAGACAATACGCTTCCGATTATTGATATGCAACAGTCTGCAGTTACCTATATTATTTCAATTGATAATTTAGTATTTACAATCTAATTTGGGTTTTTTTTGTTGTAATTTACTTTGTTACTAAAGATTTTAGCCTAAAAACAATAAAATAGAAGCAGGTCAAAAACCGCTTACCTTCGAAACTCGTAAAATTTCCCAACGTAATAATAACGCACTTGAAACAAGAACGCGATAACGATACTCCAAACCTAATTTAATAATCGTTGCGATAGCAATTCCACTGATAAGAGATAACACCCGCCTACTTGATTAACAATTTGGGAGTCGGGGATTCACCATAAGGTCAATATTATCAGTTGGTAGAAGTTACTAACTGGAGATTATAGGGGATCAGTTATAGCTGTAGGGCTGTCTTGTCTAAGGTAGGATAGAGAAAAAATACGTCGCTTTGTCATCGAATGCGTTAATTTTTTGAAATTAATTTCTTCAACTTCAATAATGTGTGCAATGTATGGCGATGCGATGCCATTATTGTCTATTCTACCCTAGAGAACAATCCCCGTGCTTGGCCTACTGATATACAATTTATTTCTAGTTAACAAAGAAAATTACAAATAAATAACCAAATTAAAACTAGTATTTACAATTGAGATAACTGCAGAATGTAGCAAACAAACTACAGATAGCTCAACTGATCCATATACAATACACTATACACTACAATACCAGTCAGAAATGTACTCATGATGTGTGTCTCGCTGTACGGCAATGCTGATACTGCCCATTTATAGTTTGCCTTAATGTCACTGCTGATTTGTAAAGGACGTAGCTCATCTATACATAATAAAAATTAGTATTAAAATATGTGCTTAAGTGACAGCATGCAGCCAGCGCATCTGCTTTCTGCAACTAAAATGTGTGGGAGCAGTAACTTATAGATATATAAATAAATAAATAATATCGGATAATCCACACAGCATCATCTAGCTCCGAGTTAGAGCTTGTGTTATGGGTACTAGATGACTGATATACATAATACAATATTATTACATATATAGATATTTTTTATTATACATAGAAAGCGACCAGAACACCCTGAACAAATATCTGCAGATCGTACAAATATTTGTCCCGAGACGGAATTGACATCAAGATATGGGACAAGGTTATTGAACGTAAAATAATGCTTCCACACCGCTACCCTAAGGCTATACTTATACTTCAATGTGTGATTTTCGCTGTCCACGCGGACACAGCAGTAAGCTCGCTGACACAAAGAGTCAGCAAAAAAACTGTAAGTTGTTGCTCTCAAGGGAGCAGTCAGCTAAAGCAAAGGCCACTCGTTTCAAACTTACGGTAAGTAAGGAGTTAATTAACGAGTCGGCCGTAAGCTTCGAGTGGCCCGAAAGTTGTAGATAGATAGATAATTCTTTATTTCAAAGCCTTACAAATAGAATACAATCGGTACTTATATTAACTTAATGTCTGGCCATGGAATTGATGGCCTTATCGCTTTAAGCATAGTAATAATAACAGGCGAAGATCGGTTTTGAAATGTTATTTTGTTGGATTTCCCGCCTCGTAAGAAATATTTGTACCTACGATCTGCAAATTTTTGTTAAATTTTCTGGTCGTTTTCTATGTATAGTAAAAAATATCTATCTATACACTCGTATATACATAACATAAACTCTGCTTAGCTTGGGGATAGATAATGCTGTGTGAATTGTCCTGCATTATTTATTGATTTATTTGGATTGTTGACCTTATAAGCTTTTGATGGAAAAGCAAAACGGCTCTGGCAGTGTTCTGCGAGGTGAGGTGGGTACCCATAGAGTTACTTAGTAATAACTTATGAGTTTTACGGGTCACCTAACCTATCAAAGTTAAAGGTAACATTCGGTTCGCAGGGTTATACACAAGAGCAGGTCAAAGTTTTCGCTGTTTACTAATTTAATGCCCTAGTGTGTAGTGACCTTAACAGAAGCTTCAATATTGAAGCGCCTGCCATCCAAACCTTCGTCATGACCTGCATACCCATCTCAAGCTAAACCCAACCTTATTAAATATGAGATAGAGATTAAGGTTGACCAACAAAATTCTGACTAATATCTACATAATTCATGAAGGAAAACCTAATTTTCTATTCAGGTTTCGAAGTTTTTGCCACAGAAATTTTAAGCACGGGTGCAAAGAAATGTGAAAGATAGGTAAAAGAAGTTTTTGTCAGGTATTTTGTTATTTATTTAACTAAAACTTAATATTTTTTTTTTCATATATAATTTATTTAGTTTCGTGGATTTGTTTTTAATAATTATTACTTTATGTACGTGTAAAATGTATTTATATTATTTTCTAATATATATATATATATATAAATAGTATAAACCAAGGAATGTTTGCCTGAGATCGCGGTCACAAATGAGGCAAATAGTTTGTTGGCATTATATAAATTATTAGTACTTAACTAGACTAATAAGCCTATTATCCTAAAGGGCTAATGAAATGGAATGATATAATTTATTAGACACGACACATAACAATTACCATACATCTAAAGAATAACTAGGGTTGGCTAGGTACAAACTTAGTATGATAAAGCGGTTATTGAATTAATAAATAAAACAGAGATAAATATGTATATCTATAATTACGAATTAATAGGTAGGTACCTAACCAATAACCTCTGCAACCAGCCTGTGCCTATTAACATTAGGTATTTGCTTACGGCATTCAGTTTTACTGAAATTCATTTAAAGCCACTAAATCTAGGGTTTCTACCATTCTACTATATTACAGTATTATATGTCTTTAAATGTAAGTTTTTATAAAAATAAACCAAAAATTCAAAAGATATCTCAAACTGTCATTCAACTAAGCCTTTGCTGTAAGAGAAAGATAAAATTTGAGTAAAAATTTATTCAGAGCTCAGAGCTTTTATGTTATCTACAAAAACGGTGAGGTATTTTCCACAAAAATTAATGTGGCGTACCCAAATTTGCTTTTCTATGTCATTTATATTTTTTTATAAGACTTAGTATTAAAAGATGTAAAGAAACGTTCAAATATCGCTAAGTCTTCTTAAGACTCTCAAAGAGACTGAGAAAGTACTAATTTCATACAGTACTAGCGGTCCGTTCCGGCTTCGCATGGGTATTTAACAAAAAATTAATTTTTCATGCGGAACCCTTTTTTTCTTGAAAATATTCTAGCGCCTATGTTCATCGGGGAAATTTTAGGATTCTAATGGTGAAAGAGTTATTCAAATCGGTCCTGTAGTTTCGGAGCCTATTCAATTCAAACGTTATTCTTAATTTTGTCTCCTGAAATATGACACCTGCCCATCACTAACACCTATCTACTTTAGACACCTAACTGCCTGTAGTCTATACTAATTTTATAAAGAGGAAATATTTGATTTGTTTTAAAATATATGAGATAGTCTGATCAAAGCGACGAGCGACCCGAGAGCTGGTCAGTATCTGGCGCAGCGTATAAGCATAATATATATATCTATACTAATATTATAAAGAGGAAAGATTTGATTGTTTGTATGTTTGTTTGTTTGTTTGTTTGAATTGAATAGGCTCCGAAACTACTGAACCGAGTTAAAACATTCTTTCACCATTAGAATCCTTAATTTTCCGTGATGAACATAGGCTATATAATATTTTCAAAAAGGTTAGGGATCCGCATGAAAAATTCAATAATTGAACCTTGGGCTGTATATTCAACCTCTTTTTCTATTATGGCGCGTCAGAATAGAAAAAGAGGTTGTATAGCGCACGGTGCTTGCTTTTTCTCTACGGCCAGTGTCAGTTTTGGAATGTCGAGTCAATGTCAAAAACCCCAATGCTGTTAAAAAAAGTAAAGATCCGTATGAAAACTGTAAAACCCATCGTTTTAGTGTGTATAATTTCTGAAATTTTTGTTTAATACCCGTGCGAAGCCGTGGCGGGCCGCTAGTTATATATAATTGTCATTCAGCGAGGCAATGCAGCCTGCGTCTTGGGGACACTTCCGACTGGTATTGATATGGATCAGTTCAGCTTATAGTTTGTTTGCAATAGTCTGCAGTTAGCTTAATTGTAAATAATAGTTTTAAATGGTTTCTGCTATAATTGTTATTTTCTTTGTAAATAAAGAATAACGTTCTTCGGTCCAAATAAAGACCGGGTTTCCGGTCGCCTGGTCGCGGTGACTAAGTTGCATGTCATGTCATTGTTGTCAATTTTAAAGATCTTGGAAGACTCCATAATCTTTAAAATTGACAAGTATTTTGTAATACTTGCCGTGTGGTGCCGGCATAGAATTTCACCACCCCAACTCTTCCCGTGGGTGTCGTAAGAGGCGACTAAGGGAAACACAGCGGGGGGCGGGCAGCAGCGCCTTCTGCAGAACAACTACACCGAACTGCGATCCCCAACCCGCATGCCCAGCGTGGGGATTATGGGCAATAACCCCCAAATAATGATGCCATCTATGGCGCTCATTAGGGGAGGCCTATGTCCAGCAGTGGACTATTATAGGCTGGTGATGTTGTTGTTGTTGTTGTAATACTGTTATTATAAAACTATTTATTATTCTGCAGTGTACAATTCTGATATGAGCTAATTAAAAGACTATTTTATGATTTCTTATTTTACGGTTTATCAGCAAAGGGAACATAGGTTTAATAGTATTTTATGAATTTTATTATTCAGAGATTTTGGATTGTCCAGCATTATTTATTTTTTATAAATATGTGTAGTCTATTAAACAAATCATTTATATCCTCTTCTGCATATTTACCTACTATTATAAATGTGCCTCTCTCTCAATGTGGTTTGCTGGAAGGGAACTCTTCTTAAGGTTAAGCTCGCCTTTGCCATCAATTTTTCAGTTAATGTTTTATTGTATATTTCATCGTGCAATAAAGAATTGAAGAAGAAGAAGGAGGTTTATTGTTATGAATGATTTGGGAGCCTTTGCCTTGAAGTGTGGTTCAGGCTAAAACGGTTAATCTCCCTAAATACATACACATACACTACACTATTGCATTTATGACAGGTGACCAACTGAAAAAGGTGTTCGTTTAGCATCTACAAAAGACAGTGTTGTGTGTTATCTCACCTAAAGTTCAAAAGGCTGTAGTTGAAGGGCTGCAGGGCTGTTATGATTTATTGTGCCGCACGTCAGAGGGACTGGCTACCCTCGTCATACCGAATTTTGTTTCCTTTCTTTATTGCGGACGTTTTGTGCTGTGCGATAAGTGTATAAAACGTATGATGTCGAGTGGAGTGTTAACTCGTTGGAGGAAACTTTATAAGACTATTACTGATTCTGAAGATGGATTGTGGGTAGTTGTATACTGCCATCAATTCTTGGCTGTAGCTCGGTTATTAACTCGGAACCTTCTAACACAGGTATGTATATACTTAAAAGAGGGTTCTGAACTCATGCACTGTATATTAGTTTAAGTTTACATAAATAAATATTTGTATTTGTATATCCAATCGACCCGTTGTCACGATCGCTGCAACGCGATGGAAACGTAGGGGGAAATAAGGAAACGTAATAACAAAAGGTACGCTATAAATACCCGATAAATGAAATAGTCTTTAATATTATAACAGTAAAAGAATTTATGTTGAGACTAAAGGAATTTTCTTTCTTTCTATAAAACGTCTCAATGTAATATTTTTGGCGGCAGAAAAAATACGTTTGTATTTGTCATCCCGAAAAAAGATAGAGAAGACTATCTCTCCTATTCTCCTTATCTTTTTTTTCAAGGTAACGAGTAAAAACGTGTTTTTTCTATTAAAATATTTTATACAATACATGCATATCTAATGTATGTAGCAGATTACAGTAATGTATTTAACAGAGCTATGCAGAATTTCAGCCCGATCTCTTCAGCTGTTTCTATGTGAATACGTAACAGACAGACAGATGTACAGAATAACTTGATTTTAATCCAATTATATAAAATACAAATTTATCTACATATTTTTACAAGTGCGAAGATGGATAGTTCATCTTAAACTCTGTTGCAAGAAAATATCAACCAAAATAGTTTAGATTTTTTAAATGTGTCGAACAGATCTAAAATGTCTGGAATATTTTTGTTATAGGTACCATAAAATAATAACTATGGTACAAGAACCAATTTTATTCAAATTGAAACAGGAATTACGAAGTGTCAGAAACAAAACAGATGGTTTCAACCGGTCGAGTTATTTCACTGTCGCTTCAGGGTACAGTCAGCTAAAAGTTTTACTTACTTATCTATTCTATGACCGCGCCACCGCCGGTTTCTCAAACAACTAATATTCTCGTTTTCTCGAATTGTAATCTTATGTATGAAACATATTTTTTTTACCGTCCACTGTAATGTACAAAGGATAAGCGTCAAATTTTTTTAAATCTAGTGGTTACTCAGTTTACTTTTGAAGCCGATTATAGGTAACAAACTTATGAAAATAAAAAACACTGGACCAATTTGTAGAGCAAAAATTCTCACTCGCAGTAGTCAAAGGAGAGTGGTTTTTAAATGAAGCAATAACTTACAGTGAGTCTTAGTTTAGTTTTATGTTATACTTAAGCATGTCCGTAAATATCACAATAATTAAGTTTTTTTTATGTACCTACCTATTAGTTTATAAATTTTATTATTTGTGTATTAGTATATTTAGTTTAGGTTGGTATAAAATATCCAAGGTTATCTTAAGCACCGCCATCCTATGTTTTCCTTTCACCTTGGTCGCCTGGAAGAAATCGCTACAAGCGATAAGGCCACCAATTCCATGGCCATAGATTTAGTAAACTTTAACTTTTTTTTTTGTTTTTTTTTTGTTTTCTATTTGTAAGGTTATGAAATAAAGTGTTATCTATCTATCTATCTATCTAGTTTTGGTTGGACGAGGTAAATGCAGCCAACTTCTTGGGAATGCATCCGACTGCTATTAATATAGCCTGTATATTATTTTCAAATAGTTGTTTCAATTTCAAATACTACTTCTATGCATTTGGTTCTGTTATTTAATTTGATATCAGTCGGAAGCGTCCCCAAGTTGCTGACTGCATTGCTTGTTAAAACTAAATAACCCATAAGCCAAGTCTATGGCTAGCTTGTATATAATCATTATACTCAGTAAGTATATCTATATCTATACTAATATTATAAAGAGGAAAGATTTGATTGTTTGTTTGTTTGTATGTTTGTTTGTTTGTTTGTTTGTTTGCTTGTTTGTTTGTTTGAATTGAATAGGCTCCGAAACTACTGGACCGAGTTAAAAAATTCTTTCACCATTAGAATCCTTAATTTTCCGTGATGAACATAGGCTATATAATATTTTCAAAAAAGTTAGGGATCCGCATGAAAAATTCAATAATTGAACCGTGGGCTGTATATTCAACCTCTTTTTCTATTATGGCGCGTCAGAATAGAAAAAGAGGTTGTATAGCGCACGGTGCTTGCTTTTTCTCTACGGCCAGTGTCAGTTTTGGAATGTCGAGTCAATGTCAAAAACCCCAATGCTGTTAAAAAAAGTAAAGATCCGTATGAAAACTGTGAAACCCATCGTTTTAGTGTGTATAATTTCTGAAATTTTTGTTTAATACCCGTGCGAAGCCGGGGCGGGCTGCTAGTTTATATTAAAGAAAAAAAAAAGACTGAAAGACTGCTGGCAGGGTGCTATGGTGCTCATTAGGGGAGGCCTATGTCCAGCAGTAGAATAATATAAATAAATAATAAATAACATAATAGACTAATACGTTGATGATTATGATATTTAGTACATTAATTTATAATATGTACCTATACCGACTAATAATTGAAAAACTGATGTATATTTTTATTAAAACTCATAATAATTGTGCTCGACCTTTTTATCTAGATTAGATTTAGGTATTGAGATGAATAAAATAATTTAAACATTAAACAGAAATAATTTGATAAGATTCGTATTCAAATGTTCTTTGAAGGTTGACATTTTTGGGATTAATTTTATCACGAGTCTAATCTGATTTAATTTTCGTTTTGATATTAAACGAATTTTGTAAACGCAATAACGCTTTAGGTTTATTGTATAAAATGTTTAAGAAAAACAGACTTACAAATAAACCTTTTCAAAATATGAATCGAAAAACCAAAAACACTCAAAAGATAAAACCAGATAAATCTGATTTAAACAAAACCTGACCTTAACTCATTCCAAATCCCTCACATTTCATAAACAAACAGCTATTGTTTCTGTTTCATTAAATAAAATTATTAATATTCAGGCGATTATTGAATTACCATATTCTTCCCACTTTTGATCTAAAAATTCAACGCATTCGCTAGAATGATTTATTTTACAATTTTGATAAAAGAGGCGAACACAGTGTCAATAAAACAGTTGGTTCGTTGCGCTGTAAGCGTTGTACCTACTTTACTATCTACAGTGGTCTCTTCGGTGTTGTAACACCGTTGAAAACCAGCGCTGCATTTTGCAAAAACTCAACGCATTCGCTAGAATTATTTATTTTACAATTTCGATAAGAGAGGCGAACACAGTGTAAATAAAACAGTTGGTTCGTTGCGCTGTAAGCGTTGTACCTACTTTACTATCTACAGCGGTCTCCACGGTGTTGTAACACCGTTGAAAACAAGCGCTGCATTTTGCGAAATTAAAAAAATCAACATTCTGGGAAATCATACATCTTGAGATTTCAACTTTATGCGAAATCAACCTGATGCTCCTAAAGGAAATTATACCTATGAGCACTTGTGCCATAGCTGAGCCGGCTTTTTTGTTTAGCTTTCATTTATCACTAGAAAGACCAAGGCCGTCAATTTGACCGCACGGCGATTTCATTCTTAAATATTTTACAAACTATGTTTTTGTTTCTTTTCATATTTTATGACTTTTCCTAATTTGCTTTCGTTAAGCTTAATCTATATAAAAAATATAAAATTATAATGTTGTATTATGAGATTCCCTTACAAATACCTACTAAGACCACACACCGTCAATGTGACGGCATATAAAGGCAGCACTATGAATAGTAAATAACGATTTCTTCAAACTAATGAAGGTACTTTTGTTTTTATTCATGTTGAATTCTTAGTAAGTTGTTACTATCTAGCTTGTTTACATTACACTTAGTAGACATTGGTTTCGTTTAGTGAGCAGTAGTAATTTGTTATAAAAAATGAGTACAAGAACTGTTGCGATATCGGGATATACAACAAGATGTGTCAGGTGATGAAAGTGGTGACGATTTATCAGACAGTGTTTGTGAAAACCGTGATGCAGAATTTCAGCCGGAACAGGTCACTTCTTCGTCAGAAGACTCCGAAGTAGACACGTCTGCTACAAATAACAATATCATTGTAAATTCGAGCAGAGGACGCGGGGTATCTCGTAGATCCATTAGCGGCGGGCGAACAGCGCGCGGTGGACGTTCATCTAGGACATCATCAGCACCGGAAGTCGGTATGTTACAAGTAGCAAGTGACGGCACAGAATGGACTTGTATTTCTAGCAAGTACACCGTAAGAGCTGAAGTCGGAGATGGCCTGTTCACGTTTTTTACAATATACTTCATTTAGCAGCTATAAACTCGTGGATTCTATACCGAAAAGTCACAGGAATAAAAATTTCTCGGCATGATTTTATCCTTCAACTAGTGAGCGATCTACGTGCCGAGTATGTGAAAAAAATCTACTTCAACTGCGACTCAAAGACAAGAAAATAATTCTGAAACAAGTGAACGATGTACTACAAACAATAAGAGGCGGCAATGTCAAGTCAATAGTAATTGTAAAAAAAACAAGTACGACAAGTGCGAGTGTAACTCGCGCGCCGAGGGTTTTGAACTTTTGTCGTTTAGGTAGGTACGTATATTGACGACCTGTTAGCGCGGTGGGCTTACAACGCAGGAGGTTGCGGTTTGATTCCCGCCTCGGGACTAATATTTGTAAGATCTGCAGATTATTTGTTCGAGTGTTCTAGTCCTTTTCTACGTACACAAAAATAAATCATCTAATGTGATACTTATATATACTTTATTAAGTATAACAGATATCGTAGTAGAACGAATTACACAAGCTTGCTTAGCTTGTCGCTAAATGATGTTGTGTGGATTATCCAGAATACATTACTCTTCTCATATTTTTTTGGAGCACGGTGGAATTCATGAATTCAATAATCTTATTATCTAAATATTCTTCGAGCGCAGTGGAATACATTGGGCATGGACTTTAAAATTTTGAGAACAACGGTTTCGTGGCGCTGTGGAACCCTACTATTACAGTTACTACAGAGATTAGTGGGTAGGTAAGTGGGTTGGTACCTACAATTATTTTTTCGACTTTTTTCTACGTATTTCACTAAGTATGAAACTTAGACGATTTTTAAAACCTGTTTTGAATTGTCGAAATCCATACCTTTGATTTGATATTGCTCTCAATGAAATAGCCCCCATTGTATGAAAATTAGTTTTTTGACCATATTTCGAAAAGTATTGTTTTTACAGACTTCTCTATATTTTTCCTGTAAAATATAGACCTATATCTACAAACGCTTAGTACATTTCATGTAGATCACTCTGCTATCTTCGGAGATAGAGGGGGGGGAACGGTCAAATTTTCGACCTTTTTCAAAATATTTCGAAAAGTATAAAACCTATCGAAATTTCAAAAACTGCATTAAAATGTACAAACTGATACCTTTCATTTGATACCCAACTCGGTGGGGTAGTCACCCCTTTAGAAATTTTTCCCGCCCTTTTTTGACCATATTTCAAAAATTATTATTTTTACAGATTTCTCTATATTTTTCCTGTAAAATATAGATCAATACTTATAAAAACTTGGTACATATCAAATCGATCGTTCTGCAATCTTCGGAGATAGAGGGGGGGTACCGGTCAATTTTTCGACCTTTTTCAAAATATAACAAAAAGTATAAAATCTATCGAAATTTCAAAAACTGCATTGGAATGTACAAACCAATACCTTTCATTTGATACCCAACTCGGGGGGGTAGTCACCCCTTTAGAAATTTTTCCCGCCCTTTTTTGACCATATTTCAAAAAGTTTTATTTTTACAGACTTCTCTATATTTTTCCTATAAAATATAGATCAATACCTACAAACACTTGGTACATATCACGTCGATCGCTCTGCAATCTTCGGAGATAGGGGGGGGGGAACGGTCATTTTTTTGACCATTTTCAAAATATTTTAAAAAGTATGAAATCTACCGAAATTTCAAAAACTATTTTGCATTCTACAAACGAGTACCTTTCATTTGATACCACTTTCGACTTTGTACGTTCCATTTAAAATTTCGATTTCAAAATTTGTATGGAAAATCTTCATTTTGATTTTTCATTTATTTTCATTTATTTTTCTATAAATATGTGCGGGCGCACAAAATGTATTATTATTTCAAATTTCAAGTCAATAGCTGCAGTAGTTTCTGAGATATTAAGGATTCAAAACACAAAACAGACCCAAAGCGATTTCATAAGGGTTTTGCAACCGATGGCAAAACCCTAAAAACGTGTGAAAACTGCACAATCTGCAAAAAAGCTGTTTGTGGAAAATGTATAAAAGATTTAAAAAAAACTATTACTTGTTACAAATGTTACTCAGTTTAAGTACTAAAATTGTTTATTATTAATAAAAAAATAAATTGTTTTTTTAATGCAATATACGCAATAATTTCATAGGTATTCTGACTGAATCTCTAGTGCCGTCAAATTGACCGCTGCGGTCTTTGAAGGTATAGTATGTAACCCGGCCCTTCTAGTGTTATAGATATAGTGACAGAAATGAAGATTTTATATTTCTAATTCAAATTCAATACATTATGTCGCGAGCAAAATTAGATAGAACGCTAACATAAACAACATTGTTAAACTAAATGCCCATTGAATAGAAGGTTATTATTTTATTTTAATTTTGGGACTCTTGTCCCCTGAAACACAGGATTACCTAGTTCAGGCTGAATTAGGTACTTCCTAATACTTAGCTTCATTTATATATATTTAGTGCACATAAGTTTTGTCTATTTCCTTTTTATGTTACTTTGAAAAAAAAAATTATATCGAACAAAACCAAAAGTTAGGTTAACTTTTTTCATGATCTAGGCCTAGTGGGTACTTGACTCGACTATTTATTTATAGGCAAAAACCATTTGAAGCTTAAACCGGAATGATGTGGCTGAAAAGCTGTGAGCTGTGACATTGATTAAATAATAAACAAAATTCAGATTATCCTTTTATTTAATATCGACGGAACAAAGGAATATTTAGATTACCGCAAAGTTATCAGACGGTTATGCAAATACAATTAATTTTTGATTAGAAAAAGCGTGGGTATTTCGTTCGTGCCAGTTTTTTTAATATTTTTCTTCTCATAATTTGTTATGGTCAGATTTTCAAATAAGCTTGCTAGGCATTAGGAAAAATCGGTGTAAGTACTGAAAATATATCAGATCGCTGCGCTGGTCGAAGCGACGCGTGTCCCGAGAGCTGGTCATCTAGCAGTCTTATATATGAATTTGTTGATGAACCTGTAGACAGTTTGTAGACCTGTAGTAGTTAGCTCAATTGTTAAAATACTAGTTCTTGTTTACTTTTTATTTATAACTGTTATTTTTAATTATATCTATCTATGCAAAATGTGACAAATAATATTTAATATCCAAGCTTCCGACCCTTTGAGATCGGGTTATTGTAAAATGATAAACAAGGTTGTTACTAAAATTATAACGATGCTCGTTAAAACTTAAACTAGTCGTTGCTACGTGGATGAAATTAGTGAATAATGTATGTACGAAGCAGTCGACGACAAAATTCATGTACATGCAAAATACCTGTGTAAGTTCGTTGTCGGACATGAAATTGCAAGGCAATAGTGAAAATTCATTTGTTTCCAACTTTTTTGAGTGGCCACGCCTAATATGAGTGCGACGGAACTTTGTCAATTTAAATATTTTATGTCACACCTATTTATACTCGTATCAGCGTGTTCTCAAAATCGGTTGGAACTTTGTCAAACTAATTTTTTTTTATATAATACTAACTATTTTTTCTGCTTTTATATCAGTTTATGAATGAAAATTTAACGAAATCTTTTATAGAGATGATAACAGCAAAATAAAATTACTAAAAACAAAACACAATCAACAATTCGATGAAAATACACCATCATGTTCCATTGTGTTGTACAGTAAGCGTCAGAGAAAAGGATACACCCCTTAATAATGACATCGAGCCGTTTAAGATTTTTGTTCAATGACTAATAAGAAGTGGTGGCTAAGCGGATCAGACATCTGCTCGGCATGCTGAAGGTCCTAAGTTCGGATCCTATGAATACAACTTCACTTTTTGATGTTTCATTTTTGCTTTCAGCTTTTGTTAGTTTATTGGTGGTTATTGTAATATTTTCGAAAACAAATATTGAGAAGGTCTTATGTAAGTGTATACAATAATATGGTGTATAAACAATATTTATTTATTTCTCGAATTGTTTACATTACTTGTCATAATAGTCTTTATTAAAATAAAAATTATTACACATCAAAAATTTAAAAAACATAATATTAAATGAGTAACAAATTGATTATAGTAAGTATTATGCTTAGGTTATTAATTACTTAAACCGATATATTCACAAAACCAAAACGATAGCAAAATAAAACAAAATAGATAAGAACGTTAGTCTTCGTTGAAATTTGTTGAATAAAAAAAGCTTCAGAGAAAAGTATCCACCCCGTTTTAAAACATTAATCTTTGCATGTCGCCACTGTCGAGCCAAGACAAAATGCAAAATATCAAATCTAACAAAATTTATTTTACTTTATCGGAATTACCACAACCAAAGGTTTGAACCAGGGTCCCATCGGTCCAACTGCACTCTAAGCCGCTAAGTTAACCACCCGGCTATTGAGATTCTTACGTCAGGCGGTGAAATTAAGAATCATTTTGTTTAGCATAATATGACTTGTTGGTAGAATATAATTCTTCGCTACTGATTGACTGATATTGTATTTTAAAGTCACCCTCAACGCAAATAAATAATTATTTGCTATTGCGGGTTGACTTTAAAATTGATATGACAAATCATTAAGTGTTGTGCAAATCTGTCGTTAATAAAGGTGTTTGTGTTATGCGATATCTATTCCTGTTTTGAAACAGTTATAATAATAATGGTTTGATTAACAACTTATATATTTTAATTATATATTATACTTATATTAGGTCCTTACATATGAAATTGGCGTTTTGTATGGGAGGACCAAAAAGTCGAATATTTTTTAATATAATATATTTAATTAATCAAAGTATGAACCATTATTTTCTATGCACTTTTGCCATCTTATAGGTAGTTCATTGATCCCTTTACTAAAAAAACCAGTCGGACGGGAATCAATAAAATCTTTGAAGGCGATTTGGACTGCCCCATCGGAGTTGAATTTTTTCCCTTGCAAGAAGTTATCCAAATTTCGAAAAAAATGGTAATCTGTTGGAGCAAGGTCCGGGGAGTACGGAGGATGTCTTAGACTTTCCAATTGAAGCTCTTCTAATTTAGTAGCCGTCTGTTGCGCAGTGTGTGGTCTAGCGTTGTCGTGAAGCAGCAGTGGCGTGGAGCGATTGACCAGCCTAGGTTGTTTAGCCGCTAGCTTTTCCATCATGGTTTGCAATTGCTGACAATAGACATCAGCCGTAATAGTCTGGCCAGATTTGAGAAAACTGTAATGAACAATACCGGCACTAGTCCACCAAACGCTTACAAGTAACTTTTTTGGGGTTAATTTTCGCTTGGGGCAGGATTTGGCTGGCTGGCCAGGATCCAACCATTGCGCTGAGCGCTTCCGATTATCGTAAAGAACCCATTTTTCATCACAGGTAATGATTCGGTTTAAAATACCTTCATTATTGTGCCGGTTTAGTAATGTAACGCAGCAGTCGACGCGCGTTTGCCGGTTTGCTTCAGTCAATTCGTGAGGTACCCACCTTTCAAGCTTTTTAATCTTCCCAATTTGCTTCAAGTGAATTAAAACAGTTTTATCACTAACACCGCAGCCTGCAGCTAACTCGGACGTGTTTTGCGATGGATCCGCTTCCAAAGAGGAGAAATTTGTGATTAAAGTGGCCAGTACGAAAAACGCCAATTTCATATGTAAGGACCTAATATATATCGTTATAAAAACCAAAAATTGCGGTTCTCTGAACAAGAACACAGTATACAGACGATAAAATATATTACTAGATATGGGCATTACGGTAAGATTATTGTTTGTTGTAAATATTGCTAAGTTATTGTTGCAATCATGTTACATTACAAGAGACTAACAAGGTATGTTTTATTGTATTTCTAATTGTCATCTTCATTACAGAGAAAAACAGTTCGGAGATGGATATAAAGGTGATGTGAACTGTGATCGCCAAGGCCCTCGCCCAATGGCTTTATATCAATTAATCTGAGCAACACCGTAATATTAGGGAAGTTCACTCAGAGGATCCCTTCAAAACTACGCCTGCAGTGCTGAAACTTTTGGAGTGTCACTGAGCACTGTCGACGACATCTTTTTATGGAGAAAAGTAGGATAGATGATAAATCCTAAAAACATATTAGACCTCAGAACAAGGCTAAGGGGGCCTAACACTAGGTAAATATCATATTATAAATATGTATATAAATATGGTGTATTGTTGACATTTTTACTAACATCATTGCAACAGATATAAAAAGGTTTATTGTTTGTAGGTTACTGTGGACGGATGTCATCCAGGCGAGCTAGAGAAACTGGCGGCCGCATGAACAGTGACCGATGCCTTGAAGTTTTGAAGGACGTAACGCTGCCGTCTATGCATGTCGCATATCCTGAAGGCCAAATATACCTAGTTTAGGATAATTCTTCAGTTCATCGGCCCCGAACCGTCCAAGCCTGGTTGAAGGCCAAGAAAAACAACGGAGTGGCCGGCTAAAAGCCCGGACCTAAATCCAATAAAAAACTTATGGGGTCAGATGGTTTTAAACTTGGATTTTAGTGAAATTATAATATAACAGGTATCCATCTATTTCTTTTTTTTTTTTCAAGAAGTTTTGTGTTAACAATACACTATCTGACCTCGCATATTTTTCTTATGTTATGTTTAAAGGGTTATCAAAAACTGTGAAAAGAGAAAGATATAAATTGCTTAACTGTTACAGTTAGCATGTTGGTTCTTACTCTCACATGCACAGATATCAATATTTCATTTGAACCTCATTTTTTTATTCAACAAATTTAACCGAAGGCTAACGTTCTTATCTATTTTGTTTTTTTTTTTTGGAATCGATTTGGTTTTGTGAATATAATATAGGTTTAAGTAATTAATAACCTAAGCATAATACCTACTTACTACATATAATCAATTTGTTACTCATTTACTATTATGGTTTTAAAATTTTTGATGTGTAATAATTTTTATAAAATAAAGACTATTATTATGACAAGTATGTAAATAATTCGAGAAATAAATAAATATTGTTTATACACCATATTTTTGTATACAATTACTTAATACCTTCTGAATATTTGTTTTCGAAAATATTACAATAACCACCAATAAACTAACAAAAGCTGAGAGCAAAAATAAAACATCAAAATGTGAAGTTGTTATTCATAGGATCCGAACCTTCAGCATGCCGAGCAGATGTCTGAACCGCTAAGCCACCACTTCTTATTAGTCATTGAACAAAAATCTTAAACGGCTCGATGTCATTATTAAGGGGTGTATCCTTTTCTCTGACGCTTACTGTACAACAGCGGAGATGAAACAGAAAATGGATCATATGCTTTCATCTGGTATTTTAACCTAAATCAACTCAACCCCATTATAATATTCTAACGCCTACGTTTATAACCTCAATTTCACGAGACCCGCGGCACGACGACGGCGTCGATTAGAAACAATGACTTGATAAAATCTGTATTAAACATGAAATATTTAACGATTACACCGAAAATGATGGCGTGTGTTGCGATTCGCTTTAATTATTCCGCCAAGCAAACCAAAACGTTTCCGCTTCAAGTAGGTAATTAAATATACATAAATAAACTTGATTGTTTCTTTTGAATGGTTTATTTTAATTGTGTTGTAATCTTATATTTATTATTGTAATTAGGTCCACTGCTGGGAAATGGCCATCATTCATTTTGATCGCTTAGATAAAAAAAAAAACTTATTTTTTTGTTAACTTTTGGTGACTTTAGTATCGCTGCGGCCATTGATAGGTATTGTAAAAAAAATACTTAGGTGTATTTTAAGGTGCCTGACGTAATATTTATATCTAAAATGCAACACAGGTTGCTGATTCGATTACCGACGCGGGACAAAGGTTTTCATAAACAGCGGGTATTTGTTCTGGGTCTATTTGAATGAGTGATACTCAACCTTTTACTTTGTGGTCAGTTAAAGATACGTGTAAATGTCCAGCGTTAAATATTTATTTATTTTATAGCTTATGATAACCGAATTAATGATAGTTATTTTATTGGATATAACCATTTAACAAGTGGCCTCATACACTTCTAACATATTATTCATATCATTTTGTATATTATAAAAAAATTTAATAATTTAACTCTTGCAGCGTGTTGATAAAAGTGGCCACCTTTTGCATTCAAAAATCATACAAAATTAACAGAGTTCCAGATCCACTGTACTTGAAGAAAACTCAACCACCTAGCTATTTTATGACACCGTAAATAAAATTTACTATACCTGTACCTGATCTAATCGGTAATGACGGCCTAAAAGCAACCTCGGCGCCGAGAAAATGCAGTCTACTGCGAACAGTGACTTCACTCAGAGTTTAGTTCAAGTCTATAAACATGGTCTTGTAGGTTACCGTCAACACATTCTGTTGAGGGGTTAAAGTATACATGAAAGCGAATCGAAGTCCAAAATTTCGGCACACCACCGTGAATCTTTTCACAATTGGTGTGAGTTGACAAACGTAAAAATATTATACTCGATCTGCAATTCACCCGCCTTTTGTTTTTAATGAATAAACGATTGAATTTATGCGTCGAGTACAGTCATAGGCGGGTTCTAGGACCCCAGTAGGGCAAGCACGGGCTTTCTTGTCTAAGGAAGAAAAGAGAAAAATTACGTCACTTTGTCATAGAATGCGTAAATTATTTGAAAATAATTTCTTCTACTTCAATAATGTACGCAATGTATGGCGATGCGATGTCATTATTACCTATTCTAGCCTACATAACAATCCCCGTGCTTGGCCTACAGAGCTTCGGAAGGCATATTACGCCCTTGTTTTTGCGCTTACAGGAGCTTGCGTCTGCCGGCCCAAAAGATCATCGAGTGCGTGTAGCACACCCTGTTTGTAGTCACAAGGTTGTGCAGGTGCTAAACACGCACGATCGCTGAACGATCCTCATCTCAAGGGTCTATATCCACTATAAAGATGTCGTATGCGCACATGTCTAGTTTCCGTCACTGACAGAGTGTCAGAGACAGATGCCATTACAGTAGGCCAAGCACGGGGATTGTTCTCTAGGGTAGAATAGACAATATTGACATCGCATCGCCATACATTGCGTACATCATTGAACTTGAAGAAATTAATTTCAAATTATTTACGCATTCGATGACAAAGTGACGTAATTTTTGTCTATTCTACCTTAGACAAGAAAGCCCGTGCTTGCCTTACTGGCCTGTAGCCAGTAATGGACTCTTTCTAACGCCACGGAGTTAAAATTCTGCTAGGATAACATAACATCTATGTAACAACTATTGAAAAAGTAAACTTAGTCGCAGGGAGCAAGCGTAACATAGATATCGTTATCTATGTTACGCCCCGCTTTGAATCGACTGCGAAGTTCGTAATATTTCTATTGATGCAGAATCAATCTTCCCTGTTCACGGTTGAATTTCAATTGCTGATAGGTCATGCTTGGATATGCAAGTTGGCTTCGATTCCAGTTTCAATGGATCTATTTGAATTTCCATTATGAATATTCTTCAGGAGTTTTCTTCCTCTTCTCTCATTATACTTGATACCTTAATTAGGTAATTAAATGGGTTAAGTTCTATTTTCTGTGTTTTTATCTGTATTATATTTACGATTCATATAGTACAAATGAAAATAGTATGCAGTTTAACTTACCGTGTTTTTCTGATTTGATTTTCTGTTTCATAAAATACATACGCGCGGAAATAATTATTAAATTTTTATCCAGAAATATAATTAGGTTAATTCCAGGTCACTTTTCTAGAGCTACCTATTGTAAATTTTTCTATATACTAATTTACTAAACATTGTTAGAACTCTACTATACTGATATCTTGGAGATGGGCGTTGCGATCTGTGACACAGAATTATATTTTTACAGGTCGCATTGCTTCCTATTTTTGTTTTTAATATTCGAAATAAAGATTTTTTTTATGTTTTTCATTTATTGCTTTTTATTTTCGTGAAACGTAAGTAATTGGACAAATAAGCTTATTTGTCGGACCAAAGACTGCGACATAATGTCGCTCTACAAAATACATTAGCTAAAATAAAAAGCAATAAATGAAAAACATAAAAAAAAATCTTTATTTCGAATATTAAAAACAAAAATAGGAAGCAATGCGGGTAATGGGCATTAATGTAGGGCAGGTAATTAGGGCATTAATTAGGGCAGGTAATGTAGTACATAAAGCTTGTACAGAATTACGAACATTAAATTCGTCGCTAATCACATTTATAAACCAAACCTAATTCTGTGTTAACCTAACCATATTAATCGAATTGGTAACATCCTCTTTACGAATAGTAGGTAGGTAAAGGTAAGCGCACACTTTTCAACAAGCATCTAGAGAGTCGTATAAAAACTATTTTACTCCTTTGAGCGTAGAGTATTTATTAGAAATATAACACAATGCACGTGTAACAGGAGATGTACAGATTAAACTTTGATTTTTAGTAAATCATCAATACTTTCTTAAATAATAAATAAATAATGTTGGACAATCCACACAACATCATCTAGCCCCAAGCTAAGCATTGTGTTATGGGCACTAGATGACGATATACATAATACAACTTTTTTATACACAGAAAACGACCAGAACTCCCTGAATAAATATCTGCAGATCGTACAAACATTTGTCCCGAGGCGGGAATCGAACCCGCAGCCTCCTGCGTCACAGGAGGACCTTCGCCCACCGTGCCACAAGGGTCGTTAAAATTATAATTCTATTGCATAAAATATGGTAACAGTAACAGGTGGTTAATGTTATGATTTATGAGCTCATGTTTAACTATTCTATAACACGCAATTATACTTATGTGTGGCTTAAAATTAATAAATTCTTCAGTGTTATAAAAATTATGTTCATTCAGCCACTTAAGAACCCCGCGACCCTCGCTCACAACTTCAACTCGAGGCGCGTGCAAAAATCGCCCCGAATATCGCTATCTCTGTTTAGCTGGCGCGCGCGGGACGACGACGACGCGATAGCAATATTAGCCGTTTAAAATTTGGTATGAATTTGGTTGTGTTCCGTAATACCAAAAATTATGAATTAAAACTTTTTGTATTCTTCACATAGTAATATGGTTATTCTGTAACTAGACAATATAAGCTATGTTCCTTAACAAACAACACGTAAGATATTGTTGTTTTTAATAAGAAACAGATAGGGAGAAAACTTGTCAATTTTGGCATAAAAATATGCAAAACGCGATTGGCTTTCATTTAATTTTAGGTAAGTATTTTGAAAAAGTCTAGGAACCTAGATAAACACTAATCGAATACAAATAATACAATAATAAAGTGGTAATATGCTTGAATTAGAAATAATTTTGGTATCACGTTTGTATGGGCAATTCGTCCTCCGCTGGCCTCTTAAGTATTTTTTATTAAAAGTTTTTCATTAAGTTAAATTCCTGATCTACTTTGTTATAATATTTTATACACATAGTTAAAAATTTTGGTGTATCGCTGATTTAAATTTTCTTTAAGAATGTGCCTTTTGGGTCTTTACGGGTTAGAACAAATATCCATGATTTCTTACAAAATTTTAGTTCAAATTTATTTCTTCATATTCCTTTTTGTTAGCGTCTTCCTTTATTTTACGTCTTGGTTTATCAGTAGCCAGATGTGCGTTCACCTTTACCACAGCCTGCTCAAGAAGTAATGAAACTGTCGCAGAGAGTTATAAAACTTGTGCGTAAATGTCTGTTTTGATAAACAAACTTTGTTTCCCAACTTTTCGAACTAAAAAGGGACTTAGGGACAATCTTATCGTGGTTTACAAAGTTTTGTCAAGTACCTATAACTAGCATAATAAGACCCATCAGCATCATCATTACAACGTCGGTAGATGGTTCTTTAGTCGTGGTTGCTCAACATATTATTAAATCACACGATCCGATGAAACGCGATGCGTGTTGAGTTAAATCAAATCGTATTTTTTTCGACTACCGAGTTTTTTTGTCTTCAGCGGGGAAAACTGAAAGAAATTTTTTGTATTTTAGTTTTCCCGTTATGGGTATTTTTAGGGGGGAAACTCACCGACCAACAAACAGGCCGACGACGTTTCGTAAGATGAGGGTTAATAATGTTATTCAATCATAGAGAATTAAACGTATTGAATAACATAAAACTTTACGAGGCAATGTAGTCAGCATCTTGGGTACACTTCCGACTGGTATTATATGGAGCAATTGAGCTAATTGTGGTTTGTTTGCAGCAGTCTGCAGGTAGCTCAATGTTTCAATAGTAAATACTAGTTCTAATTTGGTTATTCAATTGTTTTTTTCTTTTTTAATAAAAGTTTTTGATATTTATATTTGTGAAATAAAGAATATTTGATTCAAACTTTAACTTATTTAAGGTCCCGGTGATGGCTGAATTTCCCACAAGTAACTTAGATAAATACAATTTTAATACAAATCATCATGGGGAAAATATGCTCAAATTACAAATCCCCCAACGTTTAGGCTCCGGCGACATTGATGAATTTCACAAATATATACAATCTTAGGTCCAGCAGTGGACTATTATAGGCTGATGATGATGATGATGATACAATCTTAAAACTAAAATATTAAGATTGTATATATTTGAGAAATTCATCAATGTCGCCGGAGCCTTAACGTTCTCAGCTGTCGTGGTAAACTTTCACAAACTTCTAACTATTGCTTCAGTGCTAACGAAGTAACAAGTTGGTAGATAGTACCCGGTTTTTAATGTTCAAACTTTGTCCGTGTTTTGTACAGTCGTGATGAGGAATTATGTGTTCCGAGAACTTATCTTCTTTGTGCTATCTAGACCGAATGTGGTGCACCCGTCGAAAATTAATAACCTACGAAAATAGTTTACTAATATTTGATTTTGTGTTGAATGATGAAGTCTCTCGTTAAGGCGTAAAACGTTGGTGTTCTTCCAACTCAAAATAGTTCGTAGTTAACACACTTATATATACATAGGTTTTTTTTATATTAGGGTCATAGTTATACATAGAAAAACAAAGCTTAATTCGGCTCATAATTATTGTTACTAATAAAAATATTTCGTTAAATCAAATCAATATATGGTTGGTTTTAGTGATTCATAGGTACGCTAAAAGACCCCCTTATAAAGCGCACGCTATTCCGCCACATCGTCTAGGTATACGGCAGCTTTATGAATGCTAATTAAAATGCCGATAGCCGCAGTTTTTTGCAGAACAAGTTGCGCATCAGCGTAAATTATTTTAAAAAGTTTGTTATGACCCTTTTACAAAATGAGGTGCGCCACTTTTGCTCGATGTAGCCCCAAAGAACAATGTTGCTTACAATTTACATCGCAGAAAAGCTAAATCTTTGAGACGGAATATACAAAACAAGACTTTAAAGCTCGCAAAACGTAGTAATTCTGGTATTACGTGAAATAATAACTTTTCTTACATCTGCCTGTTTTGAAGATTACTCGGCTTTCTGAACGAAAATGTTCGACATGACTCCAGCCTATTTGTATAAGATTGTTTTTCAACAATTGATGAGGTAAAGTTTTGTTTTGGTTATACCTATTTCTAGACGTTTTTATTTTCTTTTGCGTGAAAACTTTTCCAAATAAAAAGAAAATAAAGTTAGTAACAGCTAATTTATAAATCAGTAAATAAAGAAATAACTTTCGCCTAAGTCTCGAAAAGTTAAGCCGTGATAAAACTAAATCCCCTCCAAATATCTTTTAGTCGCATAAATATCTGCGAAAACGGTCCGAACGTATAATGAGACGAGGGTCTACACATCCTGAATACACGGTAAATATTCGATCCAACTAATCCGTTTTACAATAATTGGATTTTTATTTATATTAAGAATTATATTAAAACGTTTGAATATTAAAGAAATAAATTGTTGCTTTGTTGTTAATTGTAAAATTGTGTGTCCAATCATTGAAAAAGGCTATAATCATTAATTCTACACTAGCTGTAAGGTGCCATAAATGATTACAGCAGCATGCTGTAATCATTTATGCCATTGTTGCAATGAAACATGCAATATTAAATAAGCATCTAGTTCTGAATTCTGCTTTTAATTTTAGCCGACAGCTAGATTTAGCTGTTAAAATTGTTTTAGATAAGGCACCTCTCCAACCTGTTATTCTAGAGGTCATCCCAACAACATCAGTTTTGGTTTACTACCAATTTTAGCCACACTCCTAAATTAGTTACCCAGAAAAGATGACAATACCCTTAGATTACGAGATCGATGCCACGAAAACCCGCAGTGAACTCATAAAAAATCTAATAACAACATTGTTAATACCTTACTAGGAACTGGGCTATCACTTTGATGTGATAGTGACAGTGACGCCCTCTACACTAAAGTGTCTAAGAAAACCAGCGCTGTAGTTGATCCCCAAGCTCTTACAGCGCTGGGTGGCAACCGTTTTGCTTCCACATATTATAATTATTCTTGTCTCCTTCTGTTTATTTCTATATTTTGTGGACCCAAAAGAGATTTCTTTCTTTCTTTTCAAACTATAGCCCTGGCTAAATTTATGTGCTGCAACAATTAAAACAGGCCCCATTTAAAGTAACATACGCTATGCGCCGCGTATTTATTTTCTCTCTATCGGTCTAAATGTCTAACCGTGTATCAAAACCTTTATCGGTCTTCAACCGAAATAGCTATAATCTATGAGTAATATTCCTATAGAATGAATTCCATTCAAACTCCCATTTATTCTGAATTAGTGTACTTATCTGGTATAGGCATGATGATGGAACTTTTTTTCGTTTAATGGCTTATGTCTTTTGTTAGGCATCTGTAAATACAGCGCAGCGGTGCCGATGGACCTTAAAACCTCCTAAGTTCTATTTAATGGAACGTTAAATCCATCTTTTATGAATCTGTCGAATTATTAAACGGTTTATAGAATTTTAATTTTAAAAGCTTGAGCGGTCCCCTTTTTTCTTTTCTGGAGGCCTGGATTCGTGAATACCGTGGTACTTTGGATATATATGAAAAACAATTCAAGTGAGAGTGTAAATCGAACGCCGCCGGAGGTTTCGATCTTTTGACGATTATATTATTATATGCAAATGGTCAGTATTGTTCGAACGTTTTTATTATATTTCAAAAAGTAGGGAAGGTACCAAAACCTAAACTGTTTTGAAATGTTACTTAATAACCAATATTCTCTTTTAATCTATTCTCTTCTATCTATTCAGACGGACGAAATTAATGTTTTATTATAAAACAAATTTTAATTAAATAAATAGCGGCAGTATTTACTGAGATAAAGATTGAAAAAGAACGAACAAAGATTGGTCGTAACTGTTTCCGAACGGATCTCGAAACTCCTTAAAGTTAGTATTATAAATAACTATAAGAACAAGTAGATGCATCAGACAAATGTCAGAGTCCAAGTCGTAGAATAGTAAGAGTCGACTTAAGATTTTCAAAGAAAGGGCAGCGCTTCACATTACTATTTATATAAATATAAATGAATAAATAAATAAGGCGGTGGGCGAAGGTCCGCCTGCGACGCAGAAGGTTGCGGGTTCGATTCCCGCCTCGGGACAAATATTTGTACGATCTGCAGATAATTGTTCAGGGTGTTTTGGTCGTTTTCTATGTACATATAAAAAAAAATATCTATCAATGTACTAATATTGTATTATTTATATCAGTCATCTAGTACCCATAACCCAAGCTTAGCTTGGGGCTAGATGATGCTGTGTGGATTGTCCAGCATTATTTATTTTATTTTATAAGTTATTTATTGTACGCCCAATAATGCAGAATACATTGTGAATTTCAATTACATTACAACTTTAAACAAGTATTTCATGTAACAAACAATTTTTCTTTGATTAGATTTTATAAAGAATTCTAAAAATTCTAAATTTACTGCCATCATAGGTTTGGAAGCTATTAAAAATTACCATTAAAAAACGACTCGTTCGTAAAGGTACGTTTCAAATGTATAATTTTACAGTTGAATAATTTATAAAATAAAATATTCGTATTTACAAAAAGCAACCTTAGGACCGAAACAGAAAAACCTAAAAACGACCCAAATAAAGCACCCACATTTATTTACATAAGGTTTTAGGACGCTATCATATCGGCCATTCAAACAATGTTGTTTTAGCCGAGAAAATAAACCTCACGTTTATTTTTCCTTCATTAAATATTCTTTCCTGTATGAAGGCTTCTGATCGCTGAATATTGTATGAACGGGATGGACTCTCGCAAACTGAATACATTTTGTACCTCGAGAACAGTCTATTTAGAATGAGAAACTCTTGGTAAGAAGGATCAGATCTTTGTGAGGTAGTTGTGAGGTCCGTGTACAGTGCGCGTCAGAATTAGGTACCCCAGTCTACATAATATTTACAACTACTTCGAATTCCCTTGTAACTTATCACAAATGTTCACATGTAAAAATTTATCACGCCGCCGCTCAGGATCGAATCACCCACCATAATATTCAAAGTCTGAAATTCCCGACAATAACAACTATTGTGCCCCACATATGAATGAGATAGGGGGGGTATATGTGACGCGCACTGTACATCATGGGTCCCCCTGTCTACAACAGGCTGCCGGACACAATTAAAAGGGATGCAACTTCCATTATGGTATTCAAAAATAGACTCAAGAAATGGTTATTGGCGTGCTCTTTTTACTCTGTTGAGGAGTTCTACAGATTAAATATTATTTAATAAAAAAAATACTATAGATTAAATTATTATTATATTAATTAATTATTTCATACTTGTACTACATATTACCATAATTTTTGTATTTTTTTGTTAGAGGTCAATATTGAAAATTATATTGATTAACTTATTTTTATTTTGACTTGTAACTTGGTGTTATAAATAAAGTATTTGTATTTGTTAAGACTCAGAAAGTCTGGATCTACAGGCGTTCGACAGCTATGCTACATGGAGGGAAAGTACCTTAAATATTGTAGATGGAACATTTTACTGAAAGAAGATATTATTTAATTAAAAAAACAATTTGAACTGCATTCATAGATTTTTAAATAGTCACATACTTGAACCGGGAATCGAGCCCGCTACACGAGAAAAATATTTACCCTGTAGCTTTATCATGCCTATCGAAAGGCTCAAGGTGTCCCGGCAGACGGGCCCGGTTCAAGCATTTAAATATTACTACTATTTAAAAATCTAAGAAAGCAGTATAAATTGTTTTTTAAAATAAAATTATGTATTGTCTTGTCTTCTTTCAGTTTAATCCCTGTGTATTGACTATAGAATTAGTTGAGCTACTGAAGGTCACTACGAACGTATAGATATGTTTTTTCAGATCATTTTGTGTGTTATCATTATCATCTTTGATTCGAATACCAATATTAAATAAGACAAGTGTATTTAATAGTGGTATTTATTTTATGTAGTTAAAATTATGTATATACTTACCGTAACCGTTGTTAATAAATGCTTTATTCGAAACACAATATTATCAAACAGCAAGAAAATATAGATGGAAAATCCCGCGTAAAAACTAAAATCGTATTTGAAAGAAGAACCTATTTTCAAACTGGCCATGGTCTGGCCTTCTGCGTTCGAGCGTGCTGTCAACTGTTTTGCCAGAGTAAACATTTTTTGCCGGGAAATGCATATTTGATTCTATTTTTAAAATGGACAACGGTTAGAATGGAGTTTGAATTTATAAATGTGGAGGTTGGAGCATGAAGTTCCGCTATGCAATTCGGATAACAAAGTGGATAATCTAATATACTGGCCTCTCCAAAATACATTTAATTTTATATAGCTTTTTATTGCACTGCAGCATTTTTATTTAACCACTTTTTGGACATTCGTTTTGTGGCATGCAACCACAACCAAAGTTGCAGAGAAACCTTTTCTAGCCCGACAAAGCATTTATTTTTCGTAGCCAACCTGTTTCAAAAATAAAACAAAACCTTTCAAAAAGTTAGTCCATCGTTACCCCATTTACCGGGAAACTCGAAAAGCCGCAATTAAAAAGTTGGGCCATGCATACTTCATTCACAGGTTCCAACAGGTGTGCCAACCTAGCGAAAACAATTCACCCCGCTAATAAACTAGACAAAGTAATCCCGAAACAAATTAATGGTCTGTCCGTCAGTCCGATCACTCTGACAGTAATCAGGGCGGGATAGGTTTTCGGTTATTTGGTGCGTAAGGCCGAATAAATCGTTCCTGATTTCGGGTGTAACACGGCACTTTGTTAATTTAATCATAAATTCGGAATTAAATTTGAAAAATGAATGTGATAAGTGTATCTACATTATGTAATTACTAAAAGTTACTAGGAGGTATTATGACACAAATTCATGAAAAATTTGTGTGGTATAACTTTAACTCGATGATATACCTAATTATGAATAAGTAGATACATTATTTATTTATATTATAATATTCATGTAATTAATTTAATATTGTACTAATGAACTCATGAGATACCTCAGTTAGATTTTCCTCATCTACCTACAAGTGTTGACGTTTCTGTATAAAAAGCTTTTTTCTTCATTAATTCTAAATAGCATTTACATGGAAACGAAATGTAATGTTGCAAGGACTAATCAAATATCAGTAGTTTAGACTTTTATTGTACGTAGATAGGTATTTTTACTATAAAAAGAAAACGACCAGAACACCCTTAACAAATATCTGCATTCCGTACAAAATTATTTGTCCCAAGGCGGGAATCGTATTCGCAACTTCCTGCGTCGCAGGCGGACCTTCGCCCATCGCGCTACATAGTTCGTAGTTATTATTCTTCGTTATTAGAAATATTTTGTTTTCGGCTTCTTTTCGGCTCACGTATGGCCAACATAACAGAAAATAAGCTGATCTACCAATAAAGTGAGTGGTTGGCAGAAATAAAACAGTGTGAGGCTAGTAATGTTAGTATGTTTAATTATATGATATCTTCCGAAGAAAAATTCGGAGTTACTTAGTAACTAGTCCTTGTTAGAACAGGATAAGGTTGAATTTCGAATAGCACTAAATTTATTGTCATAGATATACTATTTATGTATGTATCGTTTATCGATTTGGTGTTAAATTAGAAAGCGTTTCGATAAATACTTACAAAAACCTAATCATTATGTAAGGCACTAATCAAAGAAAAATCGTTTATACATGTGTACTAACTAACTGGCTTAATGCCTGGATTGCCACCTGTCCCTCTGCCTGCCTGAGAGAAATCGCTGATGAGCGATAAAACCAAAAAAATTATCACTCATTGTTGAAACAAGAAATCGTAACTTCTGAAATTGCGATCAAATCCTACGTACGCCCTACATACTAACATAACATTCATAAGAAAATTGCAAATAAAAACCAATCAGAATAATTCAATCAGTTGAGCTACCTGCAGACATTTGCAAACAATCTAGAGGTAGCTGAACTGATCCATATCAATACCAATCGGAAGTGTCCCCAAGAGAGTTCATAATATATCCATCCCCAGAAAAAGAAGATCATCCCTTCAATTCAAATACGAAAACCACTGCCAAGCGAACGAAAAACCTTTTTAAAACCATTGAAACGAGTTTCACGAGAGTTCTCTAATCAAAAAGGACTTATGCGAAGCTGTTCTTAAAAATAGGCTTAAAAATACTCAACAGGGTATAGATGACCAGACCTTTGTGTTAGACGCCAGAGCAAAAAATCCGTAAAAGTCCTTTTGAAAGTGCTCGCTGTTTTTTCAAAGCTTGCTTACTTTTCATCTTTCTTTTGTGAAAGTGTGGGGCCAATGATGTTTGTGTGGGAAAAGTTTTTTCAGTTTTATTGGAGGGGTAAGGAAATTTAGTTATAAAACTTTCTACGAAAAATCATGAACACCAAAATATCAAACTGTTGCTTAACTGCCATAAACTTGGGTCGGGGTGTCGCAAAGAGGGTCCCATACATTTTTTTTTTTATTTTTTTTTTTAATTAATAATATTGTAATAGTTACAAAAGAGATAGCCGAAATTTTCAGGAAAAACAAAAAAAAATATTTATTTTAGACTTAGAAAAATTTTCATCGATTTTGTATGGGGCTGAGACTTAGAAAAATTTTGATCGATGCCTAACTGTCCCCGACGACGAGTGTAAAGAATCGCATTCGCGATAGCTCCGGCGCTGCGGGAAGTGCAGCCTCTCCGCCATTGCGTAACAAGGGACAGGCACCACTGCTCACCTCCGCAGCTTCGGCTTTTTGGTCGCCTTCGGCGACCAGCCTCAGCCGCTGCGGCTCGCGCGGTGCCTGTCCCTTATTACGGCTGGCGGAGGCTGCACTCCCTTCGCGCCTCCGGCTTATTATATACACTCTAGGGGCGCCACGCACAAGACCACGTGGAGTCGGGGTACTCTGTGTCGGATCCGCCACTCAAATTGAACCTAATCAACTCTTATCGGAATGCTCTGTATCGGTATCTGTATCAGACACAGTTTGAACTCTAGCGCCGAGGTCATAGAACTTTGGGGTCAATAAGCTGAACCAAAGTTGCACCCCTAGTGACCCTCTTTACGATGGCATAAGAAAAAATATATGTTATATATATATAAAAAAAATACATGTCGAAAATTTTCTAAGTCTTTTTCGCCTTGATACTGAACGACACACTTTGACCTCTAGCGCCGAGGTCATAGAACTTTGGGGTCAATCAGCTGAACCAAAGTTGCACCCCTAGTGACCCTCTTGACGATGGCATAAGAAAAAATATATGTTATATATATATAAAAAAATATATCAAAATTTTTCTAAGTCCCAGCCCCATACAAAATCGATGAAAATTTTTCTAAGTGTGGGACCCTTTTTGCGACACCCTAACCTAAACTTGTCATAAGTAATAAATAAATGATGCTAGACAATTTATACTGTATTATCTAGCCCCAAGCTAAGCAGAGCTTGTGTTATGGGTAATAGATTACTGATATACATAATACTATATAGGTATTACATGGATAGATATTTTTTATACATAGAAAACGGCACCAGAGCATTCGGAACAAATCTCTTCAGATCGTACAAATATTTTTCCCGAGGCGGGAACCGAACTATATACTTAGTTAAAGCCTTTATTAATATTGAAGTGTACATTAAATAACCAAAGTAGATATTTTGTATATTTATATATTATAGTTAAATCATAAGATTTAAATGCAAGAACAAAAAAGTAACTATTTGTAGAGCTCATTCTACAGCTGATTCTTCATTCACTTAACACTTAGCACTCGCACTTGTTTAACATAGTGTTAATCAGCCATAAAGATTAAACTTTTGCATTATTATGGTTATTAACACTTAGGTCTACAGTAATATTATAAAGAGGAAAGATTTGTATTTTTGTGTGTGTATTTTTGTAATGAATAAACTTAAAAACTAGCGTGCCGATTTCAAAACTTCATTCACCGTTAGAAAGCTACATTCATCCTCAGTAAAATAAAAGAAGAGAATTGCTAGAAAAAAATAGGGATCCATACCAAAACTTTAGTAACGCAACCCAATGTGAAAAAATGGCAACATCTTTCGTCCCATGCGCTGCAGAAACTATTGATGATAGAACAAAAGTACGTACTACAATATTGAACACCATATCAACAACTACAAGATACTTTGCGATACAATTATGTAAAACTAATAACGTCACAATAACCACTCGTGCGAAGTCGGGACGGGCCGCTAGTTACTTATAAAGGCATAAATATAAACCATGATTTGAGTTTTATGTTTTCCGATATGTCGTCAAAGTTTTATGCGCCATAATCACTGAACAACTCAAGTCATAACGAGTTAGTTTTATTGGTAGAACGGTCTACCCTCATTCTTCTTCATTTGCTACGAACGCTGCCAATACTAAGTTTTAATATCGAACGCAACTCGATTACGACACACGTTTCAGAGCCTATTCAAATCAAACAAACAACCATTCAAATGTTTATAATATTAGTAGGTACCTAGATATTATATAATTCGGTAAGATAGAAGAGGGTTGTTTTAATCCAAGCGGACCCGAGACAGTTAAACCATGGTGTCTCACATTTTGACACCATGCTTTATACTAAAGTATTTTTATTTTATATTTACCATGAATTCAGTTTTGTCCGCACCATAAGTCGGTGTCGATGGTACGGACAAAACTGAATTCATAAACAAAACAGCCCTCTTCATCTTACCGAATTATATACAATCTAGGTACCTAATAATATTATAAACATTTGAATGTTTTTGTGTTTAAATTGAATAGGCTCCGAAAGCACTGGTTTGTAAATAAATACACTTGCGAAACCAGGGTAAGGTGGTTATTTATAACTTTAGATCCTTATTCATAATTCGTGTTAATTCGGGTGATTGACGAGGGATTTTAAGGGCATGAATAGATAATAATAATAATGCATTATTAATTACCTATTCATGCCCTTTAAATCCCTGTCCCAATGATAATTTTGCAACTATGATAAATTTTTAATCGACTTTAAAAAGAGGTTCTATGTTCGACAGTATGTATGTTTATTTACATGTTTTTGTCGATTACTCCTATATATATATTATTAGATTTATTATAAACCGATATTTAAAAGATTTTCCGCATTAATATTAACTAAAATAATGAGAGGTCTACGATGAAAAAAACCTGATTAGTATTAAATACTAATCAGATTTTTTTCATCTTTGCCCTGCACAATTTAAAAAAGTTTAAATAAGGAATTTCTGGTTGATTTTTAGATAATTATCAGTATTTTTTCTTTCTTTTACTTGTGACAAAGAAAGAAAGAAATATTTTATTAGAACCCATAACTTGTTATGTACCTCTAGATACATACAAAATAGCGACAAAAACTGATGAGAAATCAGAGTAATGTATAAAATATACCAAACAACTATATTCTCGCAAAAACAAAATAAAAAACATAATATTACAGGGGCTCAAAAAGATTACTGTCTCAGCATTATTACTAAAAGTGATAACCGGATGTCCGTACCAACCTTCAAGAAACAACCTTCAAGTACCAACTGCTAATTATTATGATAGCGTGCCTTACTACCAATTTAGCTAGCTACCTTTATTGGAGTAATCATGAGAGCCATAATTAGAGGGGACATCGTTAATATAATTGCTGTTGACTGTACTTACTAGTTAAGATAGTTGTGATAAGAAGACGGAGAATCGCGTGTGAGGATGGTACGAAGGAGGTTCCGGATATGGTAACTTTTGGTCTAGATGATACCTTTTTATTAGCATGTGTAGACTTCTTGGTAATTGTGAATGAATCGCATCATTTAATGTAAGTGGTGGATTGCGCGTGTACAACTACATGGTATACAGCTAAAACGCAGTTGCGTTACTGTCATACTTTTCATATTTAGAATATAAGTGACATTGACGTATTTGTTTGATTCATGGTCCAAACGCGTTACATTTACTTCGTATGCAATAGATATAAAATAATATCCAAAAAAAATCTGTTTCAAGGAAGTCAATTTATATATCCCCAATTTCAATTAGGTATATTCCAATTAAGATATCCAAGTCCCGCCGAAATCATAAATTTTTGAAATAATATTGAATTTCCTAGAGATTACACCGAGTGCGAGAGCTTACGTACTATAGTAACAAAAATCTTGGTTATAGCCTTTAAAATAAAATGTACGTAAATAATAGTAATCTAAATAATGTTGATTCTTCGTTGAGAGTGACGAAGAGTTAGGAATGTTTAGAATAGAGCATATAAATCTCCAGTCTATCAGCCAGAACTCTAATGTTTTTCAAACGACGAGAACCATTTGTTCACTACACCACTTGTCAGATAAAAATAATATTTCTCGTATCGCAGCTTGAACGGAAAAATACTCAAAACGTGAGGCAAAGAGCTTTGTGATGTTTTTTCAAGAAATTAATTTTACAAGATCTTTTGTCATGTTTTTCTTTGGGTATCGTGTTTACTCTTTTTGCTCTGTGAGTTTTGGAAGAAAAATATTGTTTTATAAAGGCCTGATCAGGAAATGATGATAATATGAGTCATCAGAGAAATCTCATAAGAATAAATTTAGGAAATCGATACATGTAGTATAAATGCACCTACTTGTACCCTTATAAGGTATACCGAACAATATTCCATATTATTGACTTCCACATTGCGTAATGTCTTTGTCTTTATTTCAAAGACAATTAATATGACTCGCTACTTTAAATTCCAAAAACCAGTTTAAACCAGCCAGAAAGCACCAAGAGTTTCGTAAATTACGGTTCCAATGATAAGTGCGATGGTTGAGGTCATGTGAGAATTCCCAAAATATCACGTTTCTTGGGAACCCTAAATTACTTATAACCTTTGAACTACTACCCTCAGAACATGGTCATAGATGTCTTTATGTCGTGTCTACAACTTCATTAGTTGCAATGCACGCTACCACCATTCGTTTATGAGCTCTATCCCCTGAAAAATAAAGTAGGTAATTCTCTGACAAGGCATTTACCGTCCGTGAACTTTTTACACTTTGTTAACTTTTCCATGAGCGGTGTCGGGTGACGCGCGTCGATTTATGGTGTTTGGTGTCATGAGGGGAAATTTTCAAGTTATTTTATTCGTGTTCATTATAATTTAACATGATTTTATAACCAGCAAACCTGTACTAGCTTTTGCCTGTGACTTTGAACGATTTTCTTGGACAATCATCAAGTTCAGCCATATCATTTAATTCGTATCAAAAGGAGTGAAGTACTTTCTTATATCTGTTTGATAGACTCATTAAAGATTCATTCAACCTTCTATGACAACAGAATAGATGCAACAACTTTTTATTAAAAAGTTATCCCGACTCAGTCGAAGAAAGAACATTTCAAAATATTTTCATTGAACAGTCTGTGATTAATTTTTTGAGTTCGGTGGCCACAATCGGCAACTTCGTGTATCAGCCTAATCTATACATAATAAAACGATTCAAAAAGCTTGAAAAAGGTATCGCAGACTTACCTTGATATATGTTGGTAAGTAAAATAGAATCTCAGCTAGATTCTATTAGATCGGAGATTCGTTATGACCTGGAATTTATCACAGCCTTTACAAATCGGAATATTAAATTCATAGTACTACTCGTACCTATAGCAAAACAATTGAGTTCTAAAAATAATCCTCTCCATTCAAGCCGAACTCCACGTTGCGTAAAAATAAGTGTTCGATTTTTTAATTTAAAATTGGATCTCCTGACGGCTACCGCTATCTCCCGAGATTTTAAATATTGTTGTTTCGCTTTCATTAAGACCGATTTATAATTTATTTTACTAACTCATTTAGTTATGTTACTCATCTCATTTATGTGTATCTCACTCAATAGACAACAGCCATGTTAAGGTGATTCAGATTTCTGTAGGGGGCTACAGGCTTTCTTGTCTAAGGTAGAATAGACAAAAATTACGTCACTTTGTCATCGAATGCGTAAATTATTTGAAATTAATTTAATCAACTTCAATAAGTAGGTACGCAATGTATGGCGTATGGCGATGCTATGTCATTATTGTCTATTCTACCCTGGATAACAATCCCCGTGCTTGGCCTACAGATTGCAATAACTTTATATCTTTAGCCTTACGAAATAAGTACTTAGATAAGTACATTTTTATACCATAACTATTATAAAAGTAGAAATTATTTTATAATATCATATAAATTGGTGACTCCTAGAATTCGATAAACTAATAATTCATTAGGTACTTAAAACATAGCTCATTTTTGCCTTCAAAAATCGAAATAACCGTGACGAAATCAAACGTTCGTTTATTTAATATTTTCACGAAAATAGCATCAAAAACTGATTTTAAACAATCTTCAGAGTTTTAAGCTAGACAGTGGATTGTTCAGACGTCAAAACCAATGTTACGCCACCGGCTCAACATTATTGATGAAACTTCAACACATGTTGATATTGATTTAACCGCGATTGTTTATTCAATATTCTAGAATCGACTTGCATGCATTTAGCCGATGCTAATATCATACTAATATTTAGCGTACGGGTAAACTAATATTTAATTATATTAGTTTATTACGTTTGATTTAATGTATTGAGATTATTTTAGTTAATAAAATATAGTTTCAGTTTTATTTCTAGTTACCAGCTGCAACTCCTTTTATAAATCCGCCTATCGTCTCCTCTTAGCTTTGTCTCTTTTAAGACAATATAGCCATAGATGTTGAACCTACTGCATAAAGAAGGCCGTAAAACCTACTTGGTCAAGAATGACATTCGATTTTCAATTGATAATGAAAGGAAATGGGGAGTTTCCTACACGGCCATACCCTTGAGTTTCATCGATTGCCAGGCGTCTGGCGTCCACCCATCCAATAAACTAACCACTTGTCATTGGTAATTCTTTTAATATTTTTCCCATAATCTACTTAGGTTAGTTTCTTAAAGAAACCGAAATGTTTTTGTTAACGGTTTGAAGTAATATGTTCGAAACATGGCATAAAGAATAGGTAAGTAACGAGATCTTTAAAGATTAAGAAAGTAAAAAAAGGGCCGGTTTGGATCAGATTTGAAGCATTTGGTGGGATTTCTATTTTGAACGAAAAATCACTCTCACAACACACAACCAACTTTCTTTAAAGGGCCATTTTTACGGACGTAAAAGTGGTCCCTTACACAGGTAAAAACTTTTTAAAGATTCTAAGACCCAAGTACACCAACAGATGGTTAATTTTAATACGGTAGCTTTGAAGCTTTTGAAAAAAGTTTTAATATGAAGACTTGCGTCAAAAACTTTGCCTAACTTAAAGTAGCTATTTGTCAACTTCTGTGGCACTACTTACATCATTCCACATGATGGTATTAATAACCAGAAGGAGAAGAGATAGGAACGTCAGATTAAAAAAACAAAGGGGAAGTACGTTTAATAGATCGACAAGCTTTTAAGCTTTTAAGTCAAAAGTAGTAACAAAGTTATAATAACTTATCAAAGTTACATACGAGTCATAAATTAGTAGTATGAAATAGCTATCTTGTTATAACATAAATATAATTGCTGCATGTCAAGTAGGTACCTTAACTCTAGCTTACACACATAAGTAGCTATTTGGTAATGTTAATTAAGCTATATAAGTTATTTATCTTATTAAATTACCAATTATAAATTTAAATTACGATGTATTTGACTTAAAAACGGTGTGCTTACCTTGATGAAAATATAATAAGCTAATTATTCTGTCAAGTCTTGACATGCATTGTTTATAAATAACTATCGGTTGGCCACGGCTTCGCACTTATTTATTAAAAATATAGTTTTTATGAGATTCCCTACATTTTTTGAAAATATTCTATAACGTATGAAAAGGATTCTAATGGTGGAATTCTTCAAATCGGTAGTTTTGGACCCTATTAAATCCAAACAAACAAACAATCAAATGTTTCTTCTTTATAATATTAGTATAGATGAGTCTCACGATCGTTGGAAGTATTCACGATTATTCAAAGAATTAAAAACTAAGGTCAGAGATTAGACGGCCGATTTCGGGTTCTAATAAAATAAATAAATAAATAATGCTGGACAATCCACACAGCATCACGTTGCCGTAATTTTTGTTAATAACATTAATTATATGTAATATATTATACGGGTAGATATTTTTTAATGTGCATAGAAAACGGCCAGAATACCTCTTCAAATATTTGCAGATCCTTTGTCCTTTATCGTCCTGTTCCTTTAATTATTGCCAACCATTTTTTATACGAAGCGTTTTGTTTAAACCATTTATTTGACAAGATAATATTATCTTGTCTAATAAATATGCAAAGAGATAATAATTAACACCAACCTAATTTTTAAAACATTCTTTTTTACCTAATTATTCATTTAATTAATTGTAAGTTTCTTGAAAATTAATAAATAAATAAATAACTTGTCCTATTACAAACCCTATCACAGACAAAAGATAACTCGTAATTACCTATCAAAGCAAACAGTTTCATCCCTTCAGAGAATAGAGAACTCTAAATTAAATTAAAGTTAGCCCTAAAGGGTTCCACTAGGGAACTAAAGGGATTCTAATTGAGTTTTCTGTTGTGCTAATGAAAGTTTGTTTTCTATTATTCGTAGTTCGATTCTCGTTTAGCAGTTTACCTGTCAACTTGATACTGAAGGATAGCAATTTATTTAAAAGGTTGAGTACAGCTGGTGACGGACCGGGAATTTTGTAGAAACGGTTGACAGCCAGGGGATTATTTCTGATTTCAGAACGAATTTCTGGTGAATATTATTTTTATAATACACACTCTCTATTATTTTCAAACGACTTCTACAGGAACTTTGTAAAATAATATAAGAATAGCTTTTTATTTTCATAATTTAAAAAGGTATGAAACAAAATCATTTTTTTTTAAATTTAGAAAGAGATATTAAATATATGTGCAGTCTTTAACCAAAAATAAAATAACCAACATTATAGGTCTTTCAATAACCATAATATAGCTTGGGATACCACATGTAAAAACCCTAACTCGCCTTCTCATCTTAAATGACATCAGTAAGGGCCGCCTTCGCAGACATATCAGCAGAGGCCCTCAAACGGCAAAAATACGCTAATCTTGACCGAGGTTACCTATTTTCTTGAGCAGTTGGGCAAACCATTGATCCTTATGAGGATCTTGTATACTTATCTATTCATAGAGGAGGAATATAGATCTTATATATCTATACATAGAGTCCACAGGTGACGGAATGCTGGCTTTTATTTCGGACAGCTAATAAGCATCGCCATCCAACGTTGCAATGCTGCCAGCATTCAGGACACTACGTCTTCCGTAGGGCAAGCACGGGCTTTCTTGTCTAAGGTAGAATAGACAAAAATGACGTCACTTTGTCATCGAATGCGTAAATTATTTGAAATTTATTTCTTCAACTTCAATAATGTACGCAATCTATGGCGATACGATGTCATTATTGTCTATTCTGCCCTAGAGAACAATCCCCGTGCTTGGCCTACTGGCGACGACTTAGATTTTCCGGAAATAGATATAAGTTTAACTACTAGATGTCATTGTTTTCTTCTGTTAAGTATTGTAATCTTATTTGTCAATAAATTGAGTATCTCTATCTAAAAACAAATAAAAACCGAAATACCTAACGTCAACATTGTCACTATCTTTTCCTAGAAAAAGTACCCAGATAATATCAACCCGACAGCCCGTCACGAGGAGGTTCCTTTTAGCGCAAATAGAATATGAATATAATATGAGAAGTGTATGAGACACGCTACTTCTTAAATGGGAAGGTTATTGGACATCTGGGTAAGTTATAAATATAAGGCTATGTTTATAGAAGGCAGCGGGAACGTGGGCACATTGAGTCCAAGAGAAGACATCACTGCTTGAATAGAAAAAAAAATGGGGTGTTAAAATATCTCAAGATATTGTAACAATAGTCTGTTCGGATCTATTCTTATGCGAAGTGACCACTGACAGTAAAATTGCGCATGTTGACTTGCGCAAGCGACTTCTGACGTGTTAACGCTCACAAGGGGACTTCTGATATGTAAATTAAGAAATCTCAGTCATGGAAACAGTCGTTAATTGACTCGTGGAGCTAACATTAAGTTTATTCATCAAAGTACGAGGGCCTACGCACCATAATAACGAAAATTTAATGTTATTCTGTCAAATGCTGTCAAATATCACTTCCGCCCTCGCTCCGCTTACTCTACCGTCCTACCGAAAATGATCACTAAAAGGGTTTGGACAATAAAGCTTATAGGCAATTTCTGATGTCGGTGAAAATGGCAATGGCAGCAAATATTGGCAGATGCTGGGAAGTAATTTGCATCTTTAATGGGTCCTTAAAACGTTATCCCGACCCAAACTAGTCCCGCCACCATTTTATCTTGTTATTACGTTTTTATTTTTATGTGAACTATTTACAATTGAGCTGATGCAGACTGTTGCAAACAATCTACAGGTATCTCAACTGATTCATTTCAATATCAGCCCGAGACGTCCCCAAGATGCTGGCTCCTTTGTTCCGCTGTATAGCAATGGTGTGCCTGATTATAATCGATGACCAGTTCTCGGATCAAATGTCGCTTCGACCAGATACACAGATAATTTGTTAAATACTTGGAGATCCTCGGTACCCTATGGATCTCGACTCTAAGGCGAGCAATTACGTAGGCCTTCATATTTGCGCTAATATAAAAAGTATTTGCCTGCCGTGTGGTGCCGGCGTAGAATTTCACCACCCCAACTCTTCCCGTGGGTGTCGTAAGAGGCGACTAAGGGAAACACAGCGGGGGGGCGGGCAGCAGCGCCCTCTGCAGAACAACTCCACCGAACTGCGATCCCCAACCCGCATGCCCAGCGTGGGGATTATGGGCAATAACCCCCAAATAATGATGCCATCTATGGCGCTCATTAGGGGAGGCCTATGTCCAGCTGTGGACTTTATAGGCTGGTGATGTTGATGTTGATGTTGAAAAAGTATTTATATAAAATCCAATACTATCGAATATCGTTTCCTTCCAATAAATCGACTTCTATTTCTAGACGCAATAGATCACATGGTAACATAGTACCAGACCGCGGTTATCCATTGTTCAAATGATCCCTCGTGATGGATGTTCATCTGTCGATGGATTGATCTTGGCAATATTAAAAGAACGGCCAGACGCAAAAACGAAGTGGTCTGCCTTTAGCGTCTGCATTGAAGTTGTCAGTTGCTTACTGTTCTGGACACTAAGATCCTGTCTAGTTTTCAACGATAAAGAATGAATCCTTTTTAGAATATGTTTTTAAAACGTCCAAAAAGTTGGAAATACCTCACCTGGTCGCGGGAAAGAGAGACCTTTTAAGAAAAGCGCAAAAAATATTCTTTCGTAAAACAGGTAAAAGAGCCTAGTCAGTACCTTAATAGGTTGTGTTGTTTACGAAAAAGTGACTTAGAGGAAGCATATAATATATGTATATGTTGTTTTCTATGTATAATAAAAAATATCTATATATTTAATAATATTGTTTTATGTATATCAGTTATCTAGTACCAATAACACAAGCTCTACTTAGCTTGGGGCTAGATGATGCTGTGTGGATTGTGCAGCATTATTATTTATTATTTATTTATATAAGTAATACTAACCTACCTACGAATAACAAAAGTCAATTTAATTGATCGCAGGGTTCCTAAGGTTTTGAGAAAAATATTGTATGTACAAATGCACTTTTATGGCTTTTAGAGTAGTATTTCTTTAGGACATTTGCGGCACGGTCGCCTCTAAATAAAACAAACTTGTATGTATCAGTTACAACTAATATACACAGTGACAACTAATATTTTGTATTAGTTAAAAAATAAAAGTTCTTTAAGAGTCTTTACGAGTCTTTTTCAGTCTCAGTTAATACTCTTAGTAATTGAAGGGCTCAAAGGGCAAACACAAGTTACAGACGAAAATACAATGTTTACCAAAATATTAGTTGTCTTCATAAATCCTTAGCTTCGACAAGACATGTAATAAACGACGAAGATTCTGTTCTGGTACACCCCACTTCCTTCCTCCTCGTGATTTTATGTTCCCTATGTTCGTGAGTTTATTTACCTAATGTTCCACGCTTCGTTTATTCAAATCCAAATTGAAATTTCATGTTGAGCGTTCCCCTGATGATATATGGCGTAATTCTGTATTGATATACATAATAATATAGCTTTGGCTTGTGGGTTTATTATACAAGAATAATAAGTTGGAAGATTGCCTTTAAAGAAAACTAGTTTTTGTGCGCGACTTCGTCCGCGTAAAATCGAACATGGTTCAAATTGTATTTGAATTGGTATCTAACGTTATTGATTTACGTTGACATTTTAACAAACAAATAGGTATTTAATAATAAAAAAAATATGATTCGGTTAAAACGATCCCGTGAAGGTCCGCCTGCAACGCAGGAGGTTCGATTCCCGCCTCGTGACAAATATTTATACGATCTGCAGATATTTGTTCAGGGAGTTCTGGTAGTTTTCTATGTAAAATAAAAATATATCTATCTATGTAATAATATTTTATTATGTATATCAATCATCTAGTCCTGAATACTGTCAATGAAACTGATATTAAAAAAGCTTTTAATCTATTAAATGTAAAAAAAACTGCAGATCTCTGGGGCATTTCCGTTAGACTTATTAAACCATTGATTGATACACTTGCACCAGATCTAGCTTTTATATTCAATGAATCCATTGACTGTGGCGTATTTCCTGATCTAATGAAGCATAGTAAAATAATTCCATTGTTTAAATCGGGTAGTAGGTCTGACCCCACTAACTTTAGACCAATATCAGTATTGCCAACGTTCAGCAAAGTTTTTGAAAAACTTATTTTACATCAATTGCTAAGGCATTTCGATGGCAATGACCTGCTTCACTGTAAGCAATTTGGGTTTACTCGCGGCAGGTCAACTACTGATGCCGGTGTAGAGTTAGTATCGCATATTTTTGATGCTTGGGAGAAGTCGCAAGATGCTTTAGGCGTTTTTTGCGACTTGTCAAAAGCATTTTGATTGTGTACACCATGAAACATTAATCAGGAAACTGCATCATTATGGAATAAAAGACAACTCTTTGGATCTTCTTACTTCATACTTGTGTGACAGGATACAAAGAGTTGACATTAATGGGGAATTGTCTTCGGGATCTGTAGTTACAATGGGTGTACCGCAGGGGTCTATCCTCGGTCCTTTCCTATTTCTTGTTTATATTAACGACCTCCCTCATCTCGTTAAGAATAATCACGAGATTGTATTGTTTGCTGATGATACTTCACTAATTTTTAAAATTAAACGTCAAAACACAAATTTCGACGATGTGAATAATGCAATCTCAAAAGTAGTCAATTGGTTTAGTGTCAATAATCTTCTGCTTAATGAAACCAAAACGAAATGTATTAGATTTATTCTACCCAATGTAAAACAAGTTAAGGCCGATGTAAAGGTAAAAGAGGAATCTTTAGAAATAGTAGAAAGTACTGTATTTTTAGGAATAACTTTAGATAGTAAACTTCAATGGGGCTCACACATAGATAAGCTATCGAAGAGACTTAGTTCTGCAGCGTATGCAGTCAAAAAAATCCGTCATCTTACAGACGTTGATACTTCTAGACTAGTCTATTTCAGCTACTTCCATAGTATTATGTCTTATGGCATACTGCTGTGGGGGAACGCTGCAGATATTAACACCATATTTGTGCTGCAGAAGAGGGCTATTCGTGCAATCTATAATATGGGTCCCAGAGAATCCTTGCGTGAAAAATTCAAAGAAATAAACATAATGACAGTAACATGTCAATATATTTATGAAAATTTAATGTACACTCATAAAAATATCAATAAGTTCATTAAAAATAGCGATATACATAATTTAAATACTAGAAATAAGAACAAACTGGCTTTGCCTACTACTAGGCTACGTAAGATTAATGTATCTTTTAAAGGGCAATGTATACGCTTCTACAACAAAATTCCAAGTGAGTTGCAAAAATTATCTATAAATAAATTCAAACGGATTGCCAAAAATATACTTTGCAAAAAAGCTTACTATAAAATATCAGATTATCTAGACGACAAAAAAGTTTGGGACGAGTTATGCTCCAACTCTAAAACTAACAATCTAACAAGGTAAAGGTTTCTTGTTCGCTTCTTTACTTTACCTAAAAAAGATTGAAGTGAACAATTAATCAAAGTGATCACTTTATTTCCCATTTTTATTTCTTATTTAACTTGTATTTTGTGACGTGTCCAAGAGTCCTGTAAGGTCTAAAGGAAATAAAGCACTTTGATTTTGATTTTGATTTTGATTTTGAGTACCCATAACACAAGCTCTGCTTAGCTTGGGGCTAGATGATGCTGTGTGGATTGTCCGGCATTATATAAATACTGAAAGCAGGCTCAAGAGGGCCGTTATTTGATCCATATCAAATATAAAAATAAGTTATCTACACCAAACATTTGGGTAACTTATTATTTCGGAGGATGAAAATTAAACAAGCCCGAAAATAATCACTAATAATATATTGGTTATGAATGTTCTGGGCACTCTGCCTTCTGAAATATTTTGTCTTTATTTTATTATATTGAAGGAAAAACACAGCCAGGCAAAAAATTTAAAAAAGTTTACGTATAACTGACGGGTATAATAAGGTTCCAAAAAAATAAACTAGATAATAATATTAGAATAGATATAGGTAAAATAAATTTTGTAAATGTCAGTCGATAGATCCCGGCTATAGGGTCTTGTTTCTAAGATGGGAGTTCTGAGTACAGAAGTTCTTAGTTCGCTAATTGGAGGCACTTCTGACCCCATTGCTGTTTCAACTTTAAAGTTATGTTCTACAGGTAAAAGGTCAGGCAGGCTCTATCTAAGTTTCATACTGCACTTCATAGTGATTACGAAGGTGAGTTCTAACCACCTTATCCTAAGTAGTTTGGGACTCTAGAGGTCGATACTGAAGGATATAAAATTATTATAAAGGTTGTTTGGCAATGTACCGGTGGGTTTCACTATTTCTGAGCCAAAGGTTGATGGACAGGGAACGAATGCTATGAGTAGCATTTATGGGTTTGTATTGAACAGTATCTAAGGCGCTCATCAGGGGAGGTCTATGTCCAGCAGTGGACTATTATAGGCTGTTGATGATGATGATGATGATGAACAGTACTGTTGATAATAGGTTTTTACTATCTCTAACCCTGACCTGACAAAATTATCATAAAAGAAACTGTAACTGCTAAATAGAGAAGTAAGTCATGAGAAAGCTATAAGCTCTCTTTTGACTTTCTTAATAATTGAATTATTTGTCGTGAGTAGTCGTAAAAAGGGCCCGGTAGACTTAATGCACCTGAAATAAATCACCTGGATGCATTAAATGCTGCGTAGGGTAGACTTAATGCACTTGGGTGAACAAAGTACACCTTTCAATATAGCACCCGTTAGACTTCAATCACCTTGGTGCATTAAGTGCTACGCACGGTAGACTTGGTGCACCTAGGTGGTAGGTCTACCGGGCCGTAAAAAGTACAAAACAAAAATAAATAATTAAAAGATCTTACAAAGATAGAGTCTACAGGTGATTTGAATGCTGGCTATTATTTTGGTCGATGAATAAGCATCTTCAGCGTGACAATGCTGCCACCTTTCTGGGCAATCTGTCTTCCGGTGACCGCTTAGGTTTTTTGAAATAAATAATATTACATATTATGTGTAAAAAGTTGTCTTAAATGTTTAATTTCTGTACAAGAAATACCTAAATAAAATAAAACATTATATTTTAAAAGGTTGTTAAATAACTTATACTTGTAAGTTACAGCCGGTTCACACATGTCTCCGTCTTACTGTTCCGTTTTATTGTGTACACAGTTTTTTCGTCGATGGCATAATATGTGGTTGTATGAGCGACTTCACACATGGTACAGTATTCTGTATACAGATCGACGAACAAAATACGTACACGATAAAACGGAACAGTAAAACGGAGACATGTGTGAACGGGCCGTAAGACATCTCTAAAGAAAAAAAACTTCGTTTGAAACTGCCGAAAACTCAAATTCTACTCGGAAGTACGCGATTTTGTCATGAATTCGACCCATGAGTCGTGCATACTCAATAATCAATCGTTTATCGGTTCATCGGCCGCCTGCAAGGAGATACCGTCGTAAGTTGACATGACACCATGATTCGTCGCGTTATTGTGTCGCCATAGCTACCGTGTTACGGTTACCTTTACGGTTTTAGTACATAAGGTGTCTATTAATATTTAAATATAAACTGTGATACTAATCTCTCGAGAATAAATTTGCATCATTTTCTATACAATCAAACAAGCGAATAAATTGACAAAATCGGTCCATAATGGTTGGAGAAAATAATAAAGAAAATAGGAAATATTTACCATAGATAAATTAATCTATGGTTATCCTTTCCTATTTTCATATATAATTATATATAGCCGAACATAGAACCTCCCCTTTTAATCCTTATTAACAAAAATAAATTCAATTAAATAAACAAAAATAAGAACTAGTATTTGAAATAATTACGCTAACTGCTGGCAAATTAATGAATTATTATTTATGGTTGCTAATTTTCAATGACGTAGGAATTTGTAGGTTTTGCCTATAGGTACTAATTTATTAAGAGGAAAGATTTGATTGTTTGTTAGTTTGAATTAAATTAGCTCCCAAACTACTGGATCTTTCACCATAAGAATCCAATTTTTTACATGAAGACATGGTTTAAAGATTATGATTAAAAAAAAGCTGGGGATCTGCATGATATATTTAATTTTTGTTAAATACCCGTACGAAGACGGGGCGGACCGCTAGTTATGTATAAAAACTAACTGAGACAGTAAATTACTAAACATTTCCATTTATATTATTTGTTGCGTTTACATGTTGGTTATAATATATGTGATGAAAACATGTCAGTTCATATTTGGCACGGAAAAGACTTGAATCACAGCATGCGGCTCGCTCCAAACATTGCTATATTTAGTTCTACCTCATTAGACAAGCTCCTACGTCGTTTATTAATAGAGCTGATGGTAAACGGGAAGATTAATGTTTTTATCTTAATGTTCTTTTTGAAAACAAAGTTTAGTTTGCGGCTTCATGAAGGGTACGAGAAGAGAGGTCCCCTATATTATTAAAACTTGGATATTTTCAACACAAGAATAAATATATCATAAGCAAAGTCGTTTCACGCTGAAAAAAACTGCTGGACAACACAACATCGTCTAGCCCCAAGTTAAGCATATCTTGTGTGTTATGTACTAGATGACTGGTATACTTAATACAATATATTGCACAAATAAAAAATATATACATTAAGATCCTTAAAGTTTTCTTGGATACCAGTTAATCTTCTAGAAACTAGTTAATCTTTAGACTATCGTGCACGGGTACCCACTACACGGGCCAGTGTGGGGCCGCTAATCTAACAGACAGACTACCTATTATAGTTAGCTACTCAGTTTTTTCTATGTTTATGTATGCCTACTTTTTTTTTGTTTCTAATAAATAATTTTATTTTGTACTTAGAAAATGACCAGAACATCCTGAAGAAATCAGCCGATCGTACAAAAATTTGTCCCGAGTATTATATAATAACGAGAAGGCATTCATTGTTGTAATCCGCTGGGAAATCTTATTGTTTTTTAGCAATAAAGCAGAGAACAAAAGCAGCCAATAGGGGAAGCAATTTTTTTGAGCGATCACACTTTGAAACTCCTCGGGCAGAAGTTTTACTGAACTTATAGTTTTATACAGTCACGTCGTGGTAAAATTCCACAGTGTACAGTCGTCAGTAAAATGCCCATGTGAACAACAGTAGGCAAAGCACGGGGATTGTTCTCTAGGGTAGAATAGACAATAATGATATCGCATCGCCATACATTGCGTACATTATTGAAGTTGAAGAAATTAATTTCTAATAATTTACGCATTCGATGACAAAGTGACGTAATTTTAGTCTATTCTACCATAGACAAGAAAGCACGTGCTTGCCCTACTGTAGGCTTTAACTCTTATTATTTACTGCCGCCATTATTATTGTCCGCCCGGCTTCGCACGGGTACTTAACAAAAATATCAAAGTTACACACCATGTAAACGTTCGGTTTCATTATCGAAGTTTTCATACGGAACCTAAACATTTTTTAAATATTCTATAGCCTTTGTATATCAGGGGTAATTTAGGATCCACGGTGATAGATTTTTTTAAATCGGTTTAGTAGTTTTATAGCCTATTTAAATTTATAATTTATATGTACCATATTAATTTTGTAGTATATATATAGGTATTAGAAAAAAATGGTGATTTCGTCTTCAAGGGTGCATTAATTATTCATGAGAATTGTTTCGACTGCTAGTATTTTTTTTATCTCTTCCCTACGCATCAAGTGTCACTACTACCTCCAAAAATAAAAAAAGGTAGGTACGATGAAAATCAGATGGCTTCAAAAAAGACGACAAGCTTCGCAAGACAATTCCACAAACCAAGTCAGTTGTTAACGAGATTTCCGCAAAATCTCGTTATTTCGCTTCCGATTGTACCCGAGTCTAAAGAAAATTGAAAAATGGTCTGTTTACTGAATTGTTGGCAACTCAGCGATTCTTTCGCAGAGTCTACAAAAAGTATTAAAGTAAAATTACAATTTGAAATTGCACAAACTCAAACAAAGGTTTTGTTTGGAAACATTAAATTGCCTCGGAGCCTGGATTAAGTTTTTTTTTTTAATTTCGATACTTTATTTATGTTTTCTAACAAATGGCTTTGTTATGTTAACACAAGAGTCGTTATATTCTTCAAAAAGTCCATATTAACGAGACATGGGATTATATATAATAGTAACGTGCAAAATGTACACAAAATTAAAATTAAAAAGACCTTTAAAATCCGAAATAAGCACTAAAATCTCTCACAAAGGCCGAAATATATCATCAAGACTTGGATTTTAAGCAAAAGGTCTCAACTTTCTCCGTTTTGTTTTGATATCGAATCAGGGATGTCTTTAGCCGGTTCCACCATTGCTTCCAGTATTCATATTTAATTAAACAGAGGAAGGTTTTTGGTTTCCCGCCAGATTTGTTGTTCGTTGTTATATCTCCCGATAATAACCTAAATATGCGCGATTTATTAAAAATGATAAAATAAAGACTTACGCCTTACTTAGAGAGTTAGAAAGCTATGTCTAGTTATTTCCAATTTTGGTAATAACTAATTTTTTAAAATAAATAAGGAAAAGAAGTGTTTCTTGAAAGGTAACCGAACCCCAGAATACGGAATGCAATATTTATAATTTTTAGCTACTTTATGGAGGTTTGATATTTTGGAAAGTAGCGATAAAGAGGATCTATTCTGATAATGGGTTGAAACACCACCAACCTGGTACTTATTTATTGCAGGCGACACGACTGCCAAATCCGACATCTGGTATCTCCTTGATCTAGCTGGACGATTTGCTGTTAGGATGTCACACACAACAATAAATGGCACACAACCGAAGTTCACTGTTGAAAGAACTTCTATCTGGACAATTTAAAACGGTTAATGCCGAGATGAAGTGACGTCTCCACTCACGGGCGCGCGGAGCGGTTGTGACAAGCCATTCGTAGTTTTCCCGTAGGTTCGGTAGTAAACTACCCTCAAATTATCAGCAGAATCGAACAGAGGGTTTAACAATAGTGTCTCTAAATCTTACGTCACGTTCAACCGAGGACAGCTTTGTTCGCGTAATTGTCCGATTAAGTATTCTATCAAGCTATTAATGAATTAACCTATTTATCGCCTTAGAAGTAGTTATTTTCACAAATTACTACAAATATTTTTAACTCCAAAATTTTCCAAGCAAAGAACGGACGACTGAATAAAAAGGAATAAGAAATAAACAATTTACTTCCGCAAACAGACTTACAATGGTACTACAATTGATAACATAAGAAAATACTTGTCTGTAAGTATAACAATTGATAACATAAGAAAATACTTTAATGTAAGCCCAAAAACCACAAAATGGCCTCTGCCTCAGCATAAGAACAAACAGGTAAATATTGCTGGATTTTAGTCCCACACAAAAGCAAAATACAATAAAATCACCGATAGAAAAACATTTTACTCTTAAAGGAAAGAAATAGGAAAAGGTTTCTTATACGTATTACGATTCATTGGTACTCAAGCATTCATAGATATTTTTTATCATAGAGAGCACAGATCAAAGAAAATAGATACGATAGAAACGGGGCTGCCGACGTGGGCGATGAAATGACGCTACGGATTTTCAAAGGTAATAAAATCAATAACTATTGATGGCTTCGGAAATACTGATAAGGGCCTGCCGTTCACTTTGTGGTTAGGAAATAGAGAAATACATAATGCTGGACAATTCACTGAGTATCACCTAGCTCCAAGCTAAGCACAGCTTCTGTAGGCACTTGATGACTGATAATGTTTAATGCTATTTTATATTACACTAGCGGTCCACACCGGCTTCGCACGGGTATTTAACAAAAATTTTATTTTTCATACGGAACCCTAATTTTTTTGAAGTTATTCTATAGCCTATTTTCATCACGGAAAATTTAGAATTCTAATGGTGAAAGAATTTTTCAAATTGGTCCAGTAGTTCCGGAGCCTATTCAATTCAAACAAACAATCAAATCTTTCGTCTTTATAATATTAGTATAGATAGAATGACGTCACATGCAGCTTTTCATTCTGTACATATAATGCGTTGTCAATTTGCTCAGGTTTTTAACCAACTTTTTGTATCACGTACCTGCCTAACACCTGTTTTTCGATTCGCGTCAATTCGCGACGTACCTAAATCCGATCTTTTTTGATGAGAGTGTACATTTCACCTGTTTAAAAAAATCTTTTTAACAATACACTATTGTAATCATCGATGACTACAATAAAACACTGTGTACAAGACACGGTGTTTCATTCATAACAAATTACAATGTAAAATTCCGTAAGCTATTTACATACCGATGTTTAATAGACAGATTAATAGAACAGTTGCAGTTGCACAGTAAAATGTATTGTTATAATTCAACTGCTTTTTTCAGTTAGTTTTACTTCTTTGGACAATAGGCTCCATTTTTACTTACCAAAGCGGTGAATATTACCGAAAAATCGATTGGGTTCACCGATTTTTTTTCAGTGTAGCTGTCGCTGTCATTATTCAACAATACACTATTGTAATCATCAATGACTACAATAAAACACTGTGTACAAGACAAGGTGTTTCATTCATAACGAATTACAATGTAAATTTCCGTAATCTATTTATATACCGACGTTTAATAGACGTTCCGTTAATTAATTTCATTCAAACGATTACTCTCTCTATCTTTTGTATTAATCTGCATTATTTATATTAATATTATTATTATTAATATTATTTATTTATATTATAATTTATTGTTTGCTTGATTGGATTGAATAGGCTCCGAAACTACTGGAAGAATTTGTAAAATTCTTTCACCTTGAGTATCCTGCATTTTTCTTTGACATTATCTTTGATGACATGGGCTATAGAGTATTTTCTAAAATGTTAAGGTTCCGTATAAAACTTAACAACAAAAATGTAACCCAATGTGTATCATTCGTAAAATTTATAATTTTTGCGGAATACCTGTACAAAGCCGGGACGGACCACTAGTAGCTATAGGTATTTATGTATTGCCTGGAAGAGATCGTTTCTATTTCTAAGCAATAAGCCCCCCTGTATTGGTCTTATGTAATGTATTTTGATATATGCCTATTTTATGAACAATAAATCATTTTTGTCCGAACGTTTAGACACCTATTCATTCTTGAAAAAGTGAAATATACGAAGCGAAAACTTTTAGTAAAGTGGTAGATAGAAAGAAGATCCCAGTTGGCTATAGAATTCCTACGTGACGTCCCTTGCAATGTTTTATAGCTCAATAAGTCATCGAACACTCATTGATGGTAACAATATAACGCTGACAAAAAGCAGTAAAGTTTTTACGGACCATTTCATCACGATTCACGTCGTGTAGAAAAGGGGGTAATATAGCATAACTGGCATTGTAGGGGTTAATATAGTGTCTATTTTACCACCCGTTCCGACGTAAAAGGGGTGGTTTATGCTTTATTATGGACAAAAGTCGCTGAACACGAATTGATTTATTATTACGTGATCAGTATTCCTCTCCAAGGACTCCCATTTTACTCTATGCAATATAAATAAATAGTTTAGTCAAAATAACAAAGGACTAAAAGAATAAAAGTACTTAATCTTATATTTTATGAGATAAGATAATGCATGGATAATGCTAGTGCCTAAACTAGGTAAACATCTGTTTTTCGGGCGAATAAAATGCTGACAGCAAACAAAATCATAAAACCTAATAGTCCCAATGTATATCTACTAATGAGATTACTTATGTTAGCATTAGATTTATGTATTAAATTATGGTCATTTCTCTCTTGTCCATTTTTTATATTGTTCTTGTTGTTTTTTGATAATAATATAAATGAATTAATCCTAAGTTATCTTTTCATGTGTATAATTATTATGGTACCTACACGATTCCCGTAATATTTTTATGTGACAAAAGTCGCTAACCACATACTTTTTCCATAAATTGCTGGGCACACTACGACGTTGTTTGTGTATAGCGACTAGCAATCCAGGAGTCATCAAGAAAGTCGATTAAAGGATCACTTTCTTAATTGGGTAAATTTTGTTTTCTTATTTATTTTATCTTTTTCTTGAAGGCCACGGCTTAGATAGCATTGAAATTTGATTTTGTTTTTGTGAATTCAATTACTAAGGTACTTTATACCAAACTTTATTAACAAGGAAAGTTAAAGCATAATAAAATAAACTTTTAATTATAAAAAAAACATCATTTATGTAAATAACAATAACCTTTTACAGGTATTTGTGTTTTATTTTTTGAAGGGACTTAAAATAATCTTCACTGACTTTGACTTAAAACACATCATTACAGGACAGGGGAAAATGGCGACTCGTCTGAAAAATTGTTTCACTTCACACAGAAAAATTGTTCACACACACACAATTCTTACCTCTTTATAATATTAGTATAGAAAAAGATAAGTCAGAGTGAGAAATAACTTTGTTTGTTATCAGATAATCATGAATAAAAGGGGGTAAATAATAAGGTATTTATTAAAAATCTTATGTATAAATTAAATTTCTTTTAAATTGATTTTCTTACGCAGTACCAAAAAAGTTAGGATATCCTAATTCCCTTAACCCCGTCACCTTAGGCAAAAATAATCTTTCAAGTTTCAAGGACAGACCTCAGGTAGACACTTTACGAAATTGTGAAAAGGAAAGGATATGTAAATTGATTGACATAGCATCGATCAATGTCGTGTTAAAAAAGATGTTAGAAAGTAGTGGGTTTATTCTCTTAGGATGGTACGTGCAGGCAAAAGTAATTACTCTGACCGTATTTTTATCATTTGTATTATTTTTTATCACAGAAAATTACGATCAAATACAAGAAAATTATTATAATTTTATTCTCGAACAGAACGTTTTGTTACGTGACTATACCTCTAGTATGAAGCCCGACGATATGACACTTGTCCTACGGGAGTTGGAGAAGTGTGGGACGCGACATAACTCTCCAAGTGACGTGTGACCTGACCAGAGAGTCAGTAGGTATCTGGCACAGCGCATCAGCATTGCCATACACCGAGGCAATGCAGCCAGTGTCTCGGGAACGCTTATGACTGGTATCGATAAGGATCAGTTGCAACTGAGTTAACTACTGACTGTTGCAAACAAACTACGTTTACAAGGGTCTGCAGTTACATCAATTGTAAATACTAGTTCCAGTTTGGCTATTTTATTGTAATTTTTTGAACTAGTTCTTAAAATTTACATAATATAATGAGCTAAGTGCAGACTGCTGCAAATAAAAAGTAACAATAATATAGATAGACTGACTAGTTGGAAGCTTATTTTTGTATAAATAATTGAAGCTATATTTCCATTCATACTTACTTTAGCAGTTTATTCCCTAAGGCTGATGTAAAGTTACCTGAAACAAAAAATATTTTAATGAATGTGAAGTTACTACCACTTTAGCTCTTAAATAATTGGTAAAAATCATTTGAACCAATATGTTAGTTAAAAATAGTGTAAACCTAAAGCCATGCCATATGCATACAAATTGTAGATAGAAAATTTTACTAAAAGAAGACTTGATTTTTTTTATATAAACTGCATTTAAGGATTTCGATTATTGACGTGTCTGAACAAGGATCGAAAACGCCAAACTGTTAAAAAAAATCACGCCTAATTTAACAATACCGATCAAAAGGCTCAATCGTAAGGATATTTTTTTCCAAGAAACATAGCATTTATTAAATAAAAGTAAAACGTTACAGTAAAATTTTCTATGAAACAATATTAAAGATACTTTCCCTCCATGTGGCATGGCTGTGGGACGCCCTGTATAATAAAAATGTCGTATATCAAAGAAAATTACAAATATCTAACTAAATAAAAACTAGTATTTATAATTGAAACTATTAAGCTAATTGCGGACTATTGCGAACAAATATATCAATAAATATATAAATGAATAGCGGCCTAAAATTGTTTACCACAGTATCACATCATCTCACTCTCTCAAATTAATCCTAGCAAAGAGCTTTTGAACAGAGGAGTCGGTGGGAGACGTTGCTCAAAGCGAAGGTATACACCACAACGGTAAGGAGATCTGATACTTTATCTTCAACTCCATTATCGTAAGCGTTTTTTCCACAGAGACGAAGATATAGCTGGTGAACTACTGTAGCAACGCGTCATCAGGACTTACAACCAAATAACCAGACCACACACCACAGACATTTACACGTGAAAATTTACCAACATTTGTAATATTGATTACTAGCGGCCCGTTCCGGCTTCGCACGGGTGGTTATTGTAACATAAAGATAATAGTTAGATATATATCATCAAAGTTTTTTCAAGTTGATATGTTCTTTAATATTGTAGAACATACTTCTGTTCTATGGTCAATAGTTTCCGCAGCGCATGCGACGAAAAATGTTTTATGGACCTTTTTTTGCACCATGCATCGGTTACGTTACTAAAGTTTTAGTAAGGATCTCTAATCTTTTCTAAAAATAAATATAGCCAAAAAATATATAAATATATATTTTTTTAAATAGGCACAGCTTTGAGTTTATTCATTAGAAACATACACACACACAAAAATACAAATCTTTCCTCTTTATACTATTAGTGTAGGTACATAATATATGTATGTATGTTTAATAGAATCTACTGGTGGTTTTCCTTGTGGCAAGTTTAAAATCTAACAAAGATTATATCCATACTTCACATTCGATTTCCAAAGCAAGTCAAATATAAAACATCGGCACTTAATCAATTCCAATTGCCAACCCGCATCAGTAAATTTTATTAAGAAAGAATATAAAAATATTTATAAAGTTAGCCTGACTAAATTCGGTCCTAAGCTTGGCATTTGCCCACACGTGAGAATTTGTAGAGACTACATATTGAGGTAATACGACTTTATTCACAAAGAAAATTACAATTATGTTACACCAACGAATTAGTAGTTACAATTAAAAACAATTGGAGCTAATTGCAGGCTTTTGCAAACAATCCAATTATTTATTTTCGAACGATTTGATTCGTCTAATTATTACATCGATGTGAAATTATACCGCAATTATAACAAACCGAAGCAAATTAGGCGTTTATAGTGCTGTTCCAGGATTGTGGTAGAAAACCACAATAATACATGAATATAATATTTTATTATCAACTAGGTAAATGATTTCGTTCCACTAGTTATACGAGCTATTGGAATACAATAATTTGGTTTGGCTATTATTGTGTTGAGTATACTCAATACTCTAGGCCTAGGTTAGTAGGTACAAAGTTTGTACTAATCCAGGCCAAGAAATGCAAAGGCATAAATTATTTTTTAATTAATTATTTGTTAGGTATTTAATAGTTTGGAAAATATGTCTACGGGATCGCAGAAATAATATAGGTATTAATTTAGTATAAATGTGTACTGTGGTTGTATTGTAATGAATAAATTAAAAAAACTACTTTAACGGCTAGCTAGTAAAAAACTATTGTTACCTTCATACGTAAATAATATTGATCAGATTTTTATTGTGAGAAATTACAATTTTGTCGATAGCTAATAAATAAAAAATAAAAAACATTTAATGCATTTACATTTCTTAACCTATTATAAGAATTGCACACAAATTAATCACAGATAAGAGGCGGAGGGAGTAGATTCAGCATTGTGGTGCACAAAAATGCGGTGCTGATTTTAAATCTACCCCCCTCTGGTGGTCACCAAGGAGTCTTGATAGCGGGTTGTTATTACTTATATAGAAAGGTCAAACGGCAACACGTTCATAAAATAAGAAAATTGTGCCCCGGATTTCTTTGAAAAAAAAAATCTCTGGTTCTGATTATCGACCTAACTGTACATTAGAAAACAAACGACAACTGAGTCGTTACGCTATCTGGTTTTTTGGCGATTTAGTCCAAAAGCTATGTAACCTAAACGCGATATAGTCATATCGAGATTTAGTCTTAAAGCGATCTAGTCATATCTGCTGTCTAGTCGTATTGAGATGCAGTCCTAAACGTAGGGGAAAATAAAAAACAAAAGGTATGCAGTCCTAAAGCTACTAACCCTCGAGAACTGCCTAGCTATTTTCAATATACTGTATCTGTGGTGAAAGGTGAAAGCCCGCATAGGGTCAACCTTTTGACAATAAAGAGGTCACCCTTTGAAGGGAACACGTAGCCCCTGGCCGTGAAATTAAATTGCAGGACTTTTTTGAAAGGGCTTTTGTTTTTGTTTGTTGTGACAGGAAGGAAGAGCTTTTAATTAGGTCGGTCCTGAAGGGTTTATGCTCCGTTTTATGTTTGTATACTGTTTTAGAGGATTGTCTTCGTTTTATGGAGGTGCTAGTCGTTAAGGTCTTTGTCGAACTGAAATTATTGGTTAGGTGGTAAAATTTATTTATGAAACAAAATCCACAGCTCTTAGATCTAAATAATAAAAAACTCTACAGCCGAAACAGATTTACATTATACCAATTAAACAATTATTTTAGAAATTTAATAGTTTATTGTTTTATTACAACACTGCCAATATACTCGTACAAAGGTAATTCAAAAACGAAAAAAAAAAATCCGTCGGCTTTTATTTTTTTGCTAGGTTTTACACGTATTAAAAAATATAATGTTTTGAAGCTTTGTAAACCAATTGCTTTTAATTCATATTGCTATCTAATTTGCAGCATCATGCATCAAGCACAATGGTGTAGTTCAGCGATGCTGTGACAGGATTCGTCGTAGGCGTCCGTTGCGGAGATGAACTTGAAATGTACTCATAATACTATTATAAATCTTTACCTGAATTAGTTATTCTTTCCTAGCCTATCCTAAACAAGTTGCGACATGAGTACATAACACAACTGTACCTAGGTAGTAGGAACGAACGGCAAGCGAACGTGTTTGTGGCCAATTGGGTACAATTTCGTTAGCCGGTAACCCGGCAGACGATGCGGGCCGAATGAGTTGGATGCATTTAGAAATGACGCGGGCAGATTATATGTACTGGTGGCAGGTAGGATAGGTCACTGGCTGGCTAAACTATGCAATTTTAAAAACTTGGCCGACTATAATATATGTGTAGGATTATTTAGAGTTGCCCTATATTACAACTGTTTTGTCCTGCCTATAATAAGGTCTACAAGTGAGCAAGGTAAATGAATAAACGGTATATATTTATATTAAAGACAAGTTGTTACAGCGATGGATTACAGGGACTGGCGTAAGTACCTACATTGCCTCGCCGTACACGTTTGACCTACTTACAGTTATTAGCTTGGTCATCGAAATGTGTCCCTACATATGGGTATATAATATGGGCATTGGGCATAAAGTATCCAAAGTTAACCACGTAAGGCTAATTAAAAGTTTTAAGTAAGCGCAAGTACCGCTGATGATAATCAGGGGCAGAGCATCTTTCCCTGAATGAGTTTATAAATAAATACTACACATTTCTTTTACATGCCTCAAATTACGTACCTAAACCAAAACATAAGTAAAAAAAAAGTACTAGAAAAAGTCAATAGAAAAAATAAGTTTTCTGTGTAAATTCGACAAATGTTTTGTTTAACCTCAGAGCCGTTGGTGGCGATTGGATGTTCCTGATGTTATTTTTTTTGGTTTAACAGGCTTGAATTATCTTGGTGCGTGATTAAGTTATATATTTTATAATAAGTTTGATAAGCTTTTCTGCCGTTTTGGTGTCAAAAGTCAACAGACAGAGTTTCTTTCGCTTTATCATATTTATTTATATTACCTATGTTATGATGCCTAAAAGTAAGTTCCTACTCGATTCTTCATTTGATTTTGAAATTCTCTTCTTGTTTAATTAATTTGAAATTCTTTATTGTTCACCAGAAAAAGAACACAACAAAAGTCATCACATAACACAAGTAGGTACCTACAATAGGCGGTCTTATCGCTTGGAACCTGTCATGAGTGTTAGCTAACGAACAACACGGTACTTATCAAAGTCTTATAATAATTATAATATATTCGAAATTTCCTCACCTTGAGGTAACTAGATGGTTGACCATTTTTTTTGGCCAGAACTTGACCAAATCTAAAACTTTTGAAACTATCATGGTTATTAACACTATTAGTCATATAAAACGGGATATTTACCATGATAAGAGTTTTGAGTTTTCCAATATTTCGGCACAGTTTAATGCGCCATGATCACGGAACAACTGATGCTCCGTGACACAAACAGTTGTTCCGTGATCATGGTTTAATAAATGACTTTAGTTGACCAAATCTGTACATACATATGTACCATAGAATTAACTATGTAATAAAATTACTCATTTCAGTTCTTAAGTAAGTGAAATTTGACCATTGAGTATTTTGGCTGTGCCTTTAATTTGTACCCTATAGGGTACAAATTACTACAACTACTTACTACAAAAAAAGCAATCGTTTACAAACCCTGTAAAATGGAATAGGATTCAAAAAACATGAACATCTCAAAGTGTGTTGCCAGGTTCCCCATCTGATAATGGACACTGCGTCAAAAAGTCCGTGTTTATTAGCTTTTAGTAAGTAAATACGTATAAATCCAACCAGTGTTGCCATAATAGCAGTACAACCAGGTCAAATCCATCAGCGGGCTATCACAGAATACCTAATCACCAGTATTATGATTAATGGTGTGCCATGAGTTGTTTTTTTGGTTGCAGGTCAATGGTGTAATAGTCCGTAAGAAAAAGGGGTAGCTAAAAATAAATGAAAAAGTTTTTAAGGTTTTAGAAGAACTTAGTCCTAGTAAATATTTATATAAGAAGAAGATTATGTATTAACATGTAGTAAAGCTTTTTTTATTACTTGTGCATTTAAATTTTTATATTAAATTACAATTATTTTGCTAACAATTTTGAAAATTGGCTTCAAAAACGTATATGCACTTTCATGTAAGTAATTAGATATTTTTTATTGTTAAGTAATTTTTAGCTGTAAGTTTTAAAATTTGAAAGTAAATTGTAATACGCATACAATAATATTATTGAAATAAATTTGGAACGAAACAGCGCGCTCCAAATGAATGGTGCCTGCAATACAGTTTTACTAAAAACTACTGCGGGCATCATCGAATTCCAATAGTTTTTACAATCACACAATTTTTGTATAATACGCCAGTTGAGGCTCCAATGCCGCCATCTTCTTCCGGCGGCCTGCGGCCTTCATTTTGCCTCTACATGTTGCGCTTCGTTATATGCTAAAATCCAATTGTTCATAGAAAAATATATTTTTTTGTTTACAGTTATTCAATGATCGACATAGCTCTGAGAATTAGCAAACTGAAGTGGACAGTGGGCCGGCCATATTTCGCAAAGAACCGATAACCGCTGGGATAAACGTGCTCTTGAGTGGATACCGCGACTTGGTAAACGTAGTGTAGGACGCTGTGGGATGATGATCTGCGAAAGACTGCTAGCAGATCCTGGATGCGACAAGCTGAAGACAGGGTGCTATGGCGCTCATTAGGGGAGGCATATCTCCAGCAGTGGACTAATGTGGGCTGAAGATGATGATGATGAATGGGAAAAACTTCTACAAGTTTTTCCCATTATTTTTCTTTTGAACCACTTCCAAACCTTATGTTAGAGCAATTAAAATAAAATAATATTCAAGACAAAGCTTTTTTACATTTTAGCGAGAGTAACGACAGCGACAGATTGATATTTAATTAATTTTTTATTCCAAACAGATTAAAATTATTCCCATTATTCCCTGAAACTTTAAGGAAATTGAGAGAGACGCCATTGTTCATGTTTCCGCTTTACGAATAGCTTGAGGAAATTAGAAACTGAATAAAGCACAGTATTAATATATTTTCTACTTTGTAACTTTTTATGCTACTGATAATTAATATTTAATTGTAATTTGTGGGTAAAATATTTATGAACATAGTTTTTTCAGATTTCAATAAATTTACTATTTTAGGCGTACATAATTAGCACTTAGACAAGTCAAATTTCATATTCATACAGTCAATTACTATAAAAAAATGTGATAAGTTGTTATTGATTTTCTCTTCACTTAAGTTTTTTTTTCACTAGTGGAAGATTTGAAGATGGCAATCAAAATTCAAATGACAAAGAAAAAAGGCATTTACTGTATTAAAAAACATAATACAAATATAGTAAGAAATGTGCACACTAACTGTATACAGATATATTTTGACAAAATATAAGTACATATTTATCAGTCGTCTATTTAAGAACATTTTTTTTATTTATTTATTATTATTTATTACAAATATATTTTTATTGATAAAATCATGTGTATTTTGACTTCAGAAAATTCCTTAATTTGCCGTAGGTAACTTGAAAACATAAAATTTTGTAAATAATTCTCATCACTTCTACATTTAACTGATCATATTTTTATGACACTTGCTGAGTCATAGCGAAAATCAAGTGGCATAAAAAAACTAGGTGAAGTTAAAGTTGATGACACCTGTCCACCCACGCAATAAACACCATGTGTATTTTGGTTACGACTAAAAATAAAAGAAAATCGATTGACAAAGAAAACCATAATTTGCTGTACTAAGCTTGACAACACATAGATAATAAATCTTTACACCTATCTGTTAAATGTATGTGTATTTATTTAGTCTAATACGAGTACAATATGTCTGTCTGTATCTAATTCCCGCTAAGCCGACAAGCTGGCGTTTTGCCTAAAGAAGGTACATGCGTTTGGATTTGAACCTAATTTAGCATGCTAAAGTCTCATTAATCTTTACAATATCTGTTTGTAGTCAATGGGTTGGTACATATCTTTTAAGTATTTGTGCAATGTATTCTTTCGTACATGAAAATTGGTGAATAAAAACCAATAGGTATCATTTATTTTTACTGTAGTTAACAATTGCACACAATTATGACTTAAGGTTCTGATAGTAAAGAATTAGCTTACGCATTTTGCTACTAAGTTTTTTTTCATTAGTATGTGGAAGTGAAATTGAAATTATGACTAGTTGTAAATAATTAAAGACAACGACTTATCGATAAATGACTATCGCGAAGTATGTTTTGGTATGCGAACGAGAAGTGTTAATTCGTTATTGATATTTACATTGTTCAGCAATTTTTGTCGCCTATTTGGTAAAGTTTTTTACTCTGCTTCACATGCTGTTATAATGAAATAAGGTCGAATTTCAGGCTTAAAATATATCTCTGCAAAATTAAATTAAACGCTGGTTTTTTCCTCCTAGACAGGAAATTATGTTCCGCGTAGACAATCGGAATGGAATATAATTTTCACCTAAACAGCTGTTTGGTAACTAGTGGTTTTCGTCGAAAATTATAATTTACCTGAGCTAACCAGCTACCTAGATAAAATTTTATTCCATTTTCGTAACCGTGCTCCCTACCATCCATTAGGCAATTTAGTGACGTGATAAAGATGCTTAGTGCAAGCTTAACGCGTTTGCGTCATTCGAAGATGAACGTTGTTGACTCTATTGCGTGGAAAATAACGTCTGAAATCGTTTGCACAACACTTCATGCGTCATTGGATAAATAATTTCATCTGAAGACTCGGATCACAATATACCTCGTAATTCAGTAGAAACACAGAAAAGGCGTATTTATCTATCCAAGGATCATATAAGTTTGATGGAGTTTGACTATGTCTAAATTGAGAACGTGAATGCAGGAATTCGGATACTATCAGTCCGCTCCGGCTTCGCACGGGTAATTTAAAAAAAATTAAACACTCACTAACACCAACACTAACAACGTTGGTTTTTATAGTTTTCATATAGATCTCTAACTTTTTTTGGCAGGATTGAGCTTTTTGGCATTGACTTGCCTCCCGCACCCTAGAGACAAATTGTGACGTTTATGACACTCCATATTTGACACTGGCAGAGGCGTAGTGAAAAGCAAGCGGCAGCGGCGCCATAATAAAAGAAGTTGAATAAATAGCGCACGGTTTTACGATCCCTAATTTTTTTGAAAATATTCTATAACCTACTATGTTCACAAGATGGATGTTAATGGTGAAAGAAGTTTTCAGATCGGTCCAGTAGTTTCGGAGACTATTCAATTCAAACAAATAATCAAACAACCAAATCTTTCCGCTTTATAATATAAGTACCTATAGATATAGAAAACGCGTATTATATGAGTAGATGGCGCAGCGCATCAACATTCCCATATAGCGAGGCAATGCAGCCGGCGGGGCGGCGTCTTGGATGCTTCCGACTGGTATTGATATGGATCAGTTGTAGATTGATAGCCACAGTCTGCCGCTAGCTCTGTTATTTCAATTGTAAATACTAGACATAATTTGAACTACTAATAGATTCTACAGGTGATCGGAATGAGGGCTTTTATTGTGGTCAACGAGGTGGCATCGCTATCAAACATGGCAATGCTAACAGCAGTATGGGCACTCTACATTCTGGTAAGGGGTTAGATAAAAAAAAAACAGATATGTTTATATACTATTTGGTAATTTTGTATTCTGTTAATTGTATAATATGTGTAATAATCTATTTTTTTTTAAATAATAACTTCTACTATTACTTTAATTACAGTTACTAGTCACAATACAAAGCCAAAATTTTGTTCGATAGTCTATTACTATGTTTTTGTTTACCTATAACCATTTTATACAGATTAAACTACTTTATGTAGACCAGTTTTCTTTGTTTAACTTTTTTTTATATAAGCATTTTATAAACCAGATATAGGCTAAACTTGATATTAAAAAAAACATGATCTGTGGAGTAGCCAGAGTTTTACGTTTTAGTAAATAAACGAAATAAGATTAAGTATTTATAATTTGAACAATTGAACTAGCTGCAGATTGTTGCAAACTAACTACAGGTAGCTTAACCTGTGATCCATATCAATACAAGTTAGAAGTGTATTAAAATATCAAAAAGTTTATTCTTTTCTTATATTTTTAATTTTTTCTCCACTTTACGTTCCACGTTTGTCATTCAATCTTGCGTTCGAACCCAAGATGAAATGAAAAACAATCAATGGATCAAGAAAGGAGCGGAATGAAGAAGCAATTGGCGCACAACTTGAATGCTTTGGGTGACCCATTTTATACGGGTAAGTATTTACCCCATATAAAATACGAAAGACTATTTTGTACATCTATTTTATAGGGGTACACCAAAATATCTACTGTAAAAAATATCATAAACAATTTATTGGAGTTTGTTCTTCGACTTCAAACGTAATGGGGATTATGCTTATAATGAATGCAACTGTACATTACGCCCCGTAACACTGAACAGTACAGACAGCAGGAATGCACATTACATTACGCCCAGTAACCGTAACGCCGCCGGTCAGTAACCAGCTTTATGTTCCTGCTAGGCGTGCTTAACACGTGAATGCCTTGCCTTTGACAATTGACCCGGAATGAAGAAAAGTCTCGCTCATTGTGTAACTCTAGTCGTGAGAAAATGAAGATACTCTTTTATTCAGTATAATTATAATACACGCATACACTTTGGGTTTTATACGGGTCACAGGACGTTGCCTGTTCGATTCCCGAATTGTTTGTGATCTGCAGATATATTTTCTGATCAGATCAGCTCGATAATCAAGGTGTATCTCGCTATCGATACAATCGGTTACAAACATAGATACATCCCTTACCTACAGCGCTGGTTCATTGGATAGTTTTGTATTAGTTCAATGAATCGCAAGTTCATCCATTGAACTAGATTTGCGCTCGTGAGAAATAATTTGTATTGTTATCTGTAGATTCCATAGTTACTATGTACAGAGAGCGTCATATATTGCTTAACATTGACATTAAATATTAATAAACACTATCGAAATTGGGATGATCATATAATATAATAGAATCGTTCTAAATGTATATTCGTGATTCTCAAAGATACTATTACGTGATCATTCGAATTCTTACCTCTTTATTTTTGACATAAACTATACAAGGTGTCTGGAAATATGTGAACTAAGCCGAAAGGGGAATCCCCCCTTCCGGATTGGTTTCCGAGGAAATAACTTTTGCTAAGCTTGTCCAAGAGTCCTGTAAGGTCTAAAGAAAATAAAGCACTTTGATTTTGATTTTTCTATACAATTTTTAGAACTTCGAAGTTTTTTTTTTCCCATATTCGTCTCCTTTCACGAGTTTTCTTACAATGTGATTAGCATGAGGTATATACCACTAAAATTTCAAAGTACCTATCTAAATTTTTTTACTAAGTCCTAAAAAAATAGGTAGTTACCTACTTATTTTGTTCAAAGACAGGAAAACATTTACAAAGTTTTTTTAAGGTTAGATAATGCAATAGATGACTTTGGGTCCCAGAATCTCCGCATAACGTCTAAGTACACGTCATGTTACGTGGAAATATAAATATTCAAGTACTTAGTAAGATAAAATATGCACAAGAGTAGCATCATTCTCGCATCAGCACAAGAAGTGTAAATGACAGCGATAACATTATCACAAAATTAATTAACCTAAGTTCAAGGTCAACTTCTATCGGATTTTAAACAAATTAAGTTTTTATCGACATTCTTTTGTTTAACCTACTTATGTGTTTGAAACGTGTCTGTGCATGTGCTTACTTAGCTCATTACTTTTTGCCTTAAATGATCAGGCGACATAATGTGATGAACGGTAAAGACATTAAAACATAACGATATAAGTGACATTTTCAACTCAGCTCCTTGACTGTGTTCCATTAAAGTTCTAGACAATAGTAATTATGAGATTTTAGTTTATTTTTACAGTTTTACAAAAAATAAATCATTAAAAATTTCGGGACTAATGATTTAATATTTAAAATGTAACTATTTACGGCATTTTCTAAGTTGTTTACCTTTGTTTTTTTACCAAAGTTTTAGAATGTTTAAATTTTCACGAGGCTATGGGATGACTAAAGAGATGAGTTAAAAAGCTATTAAATAGAAATTGTGATATTTTCACTAATCAACCTGCCTCTTTACGTATAGTTTTTTTTATCAGTTTTAATTAACTGTTTATTGCACATATGAACAGATTTATGAATAATTATTAAGAAAATGATTATGAAATACCCAAATTAGAACAAGTATTTACAAAGGAGCTAACTGCAGACTGTTGCAAACAAATTACAGGTAGCTCAACTGATCCATCCCAATCAATCCATTACCATGCAGTTAGCTCAATTGTTTCAATAGCAATACCAGTTCTCATTTGGTTATCTAAATGTATTTTTTTTCCATACAAAAACCAGTAAGAAGCATCCCCGTATTAAAAAAATAATAACCTCGCTTAGTAAGAAATTAGTCTATAGGTAATAATAATAATAAAAGTTTATTTATTCAGACTTACTCAGTCCATACATATAATTTTAGGTACAATATTAAATTAAATTAAACATAAATATTAAAATTAAAACTATAATTAAAATTTATATTTTAGAGTTCAGCAATCATTCAACACAATCCTAACTCTTTAAAGAGTTAGGACTCTGTTGAATGACTGCATGATGGGCGAAGCAAACTTACTGGTAAAAATCTATATTTTTATTTTTATTATTTTTAACTAGATATACTAACCTAACAACATGACAATCACTACCGGATAAGACATTTTATCATCTTTCGAGTGTCTTCTGAGTGGCGCTGGCGAACGTATCAACCACGTGCCTATGTCGTCAATGTTTGCGCCGTGCAAACATAAATAACGTACATACTTACGTTAATAGTTTTTGTGACTATTTGTTTTTACACTTATGAAGCGGTGGCTGGGATAAAATAAATAAATAATGGTGGACAATTTTTATAGCAACATCGAGCCCAAAGCTAAGCAGAGTTTGTGTTATGGGTACTAGATAACTGTTTGGCTTTATATGCTTACTACATTACATTTAAAGGTACTTATAAAATAATTTATTTGCCGTGTATCTGCAGTGTACAAAAATATTTAATCCCGAGGCGAGAAACGAAACTGCAACTTCCTGTGTCGCAGGCGGACCTTTGTTCGCTGTGCCAGTGCCAATGAGGTCGTCAATGTCTAGGTAACCAAATAGGTACTTGTAGTAGGTACCTACTATGAGTAAAGTTTGATAGTTGACTGTCACACCATAATGGTAACAAAATAAGTTAATAAGGCTTTTAGAATATTACTTGTCTTTACGACATGTCCACAGAATAAATTACCACATTCGGTGTTTACAAATGCCTATAATAATCATGATTTATAGTTACTTTGACCTTACTGTCTGCCACTGCTCGTCAAGCGTAATCTAAAATGATCCGTATCACGAAGTGTTTGAATCCGATTTGGCAATCGTCAAACTGTTCTCTTTGGTTGGGCTCAAAGTCAGGGTCGAGCCCTTACATCATGTTTACCAACTAAATACAGTAGGAAGTTTCTAACGCGAATTGATTTCCGAAACGACTTTGTGTTCACCGATTTATGGAGCACCTAAGTGTTTTGTGAGTTTTGTAACTAGCTCAGTTAGATACTTATGGAACGAAAAACGGTTCAGCTACTTTTGCTAGATACTGTATCTCGTCTTTGTCTTATTCTCCGCTACCAAAAGATTGTGGCCGTAGGGTTACCTTACGTTATACGTTACAGTTTGGTCAATTAAAACTTTAAAAACACCGGTACAACTTCCTTAGCTGGACCTAGGTTTACTCAGAGGTTTATTATACATTTTTAAGAGCTGGGGCGATTGTATTTTGTTATTTCATACTAAAGTCACGTTAGCTGCGCGCGAGAACCGCAACTGCTTATGAAAAAATACCCGTTGCCTTTTGTTATTGAACATATTTATCAAGTAGAGAGTATCTACGAAAGTTCTAGAAGATAATAGACAATCAAATGTATCTTTGTCATAATATTGTGTAATAAGTATATCAGCCCTCTGGAACCCTCAACACAACTTCTTTAATTTGGGCTAAATGGTGCTGTGTGTATTATCCAGTTCTATTTATTTATTATTAATAATAAAATGCGTCCTATTTAATGCTACGAATTTAAAAAATGTCTCACTATTTAAATGGGTATTGATCGCTACGTAACCACGGCAGTGTGAAAACGTGTTGAAAAGGGAAAAATAGAATCAATTAATACGACTGATACCCTTTACAATAGTAATAATGACAATGCGATCGCGTAAGTTTTGAGATAAGATTTGGAATGTACATGTAAGACATATCGCTCGTAGTGATAAGGCCATTTTTTAGACTCCCTCTAGTACTTTGGCTGACATGCTCAATTGGATAATTTTTTTTAATTTTTTTTTAGTCTACCTATCAAAGTATTTTGTATTTAAGATTTTTGTTATATTATAATAGTGCGTAAGCCCTCGCACTCGGGCTAACCTCTAGGAAATTTAAAATTTATCCCAAAAAATTTCGTATTGGGCCCGAAATTGAAATAAAATTTTCGATTTCGGGACTCGAACCCGCAGCCCTTCCTCACCACTTCATGTAGTGGTCAGCACACTCCCGTACTGAGGGAAAGCCGCGGGTTCGAGTCCCGAAATCGAAAATCTTATTTTCTATGTCTATAAACATGGTATATTTGAATAATCTATGTCGATCAAGGTTCTTTATGGTCGATGTTTTGGACAACATCACCACCCAACTAACACTTAGGCGCTAAGACAAGAGCTATATTAGATGTATAAGAGCGCTAACCAGATCTTACAGTTATTAATAAGTGTTACTATTTGGAGTTAGAGCGCACTATAACTCCTCTATACCCCCGAATTGGGCACACTTTTATATCGCCTTGGGTTATTTAATGGCTGTACAACAGAGTTACAGATTTGGTTTAGAGGTATAATAGAGCTATTAGAGAGCTATAATAGCGAAAACTGAAACTACAAGAGATAAAAACGCGATAAATAAGCGGAAGTTAAGTCCTTTAGTGGTACAATAGATTAATATAGCGTTTATTAACTCTTTGGGTGCTTTGAGGGCTGCAAATAGGTGACTACTAACTCTTTAAGGGGAACAACAGAACTACAACGTCACTCACTATGTCTTTAGGTGGAATGAGGGTGGCAAATGGGTGATTATTAACGCTCTGAGCTCCAAAAGGTATCTATAAGAGCTATAAGGTTCTTAAATTTTAACATCACGATATTCTTTTTTTATCAACAGAATAATTACTTCTAGTTTTGTGTGCGTAAAATGTTTAGATATTTATTAATCCAAAAGGGCGCCTCGTTTGTGAAACTGAAATGAAATCGTTTAGTTCCAACTTATTGACTACAGGAGAGGTTGATTTTTCACTGCGAACGTAAGTACATTGTGATTAAGTATATGTATTATTAACAAATTATTCAAGCGCCCGATGACTAATGTCTCTTTACTGAAAATAAACAATGTATTAGATATGGAGTAACATAAAAGTTTTCGAAGAATCGAATAAAACATTGTTTATTCCAGTTTAAAGTATCGTGCTTGTCGTAATTAATACACATAATGAAGCATAAGTAAAATACTTTATATAAATCATAGTTGCTTCTGTTTTTATAACCTTAGTCAGATCAATTCGCAACCTTTAAATGGTGGGCAAACAAATTTAGGGATCCGTAGTACTGTCTGTCCGTAGCTTTTTGAGTGACATTCATTACACTTCTATTTTACAGTAACGCGAAAGTAACGCATACTGCTACTTTAAAACCACTCAAAAATAAGAAAAAGGTCCTTTATATTATGTTTATGTTTAAAATTTATCAATTATTTAGAAATCAGATATAGATTTCTGTGTTAGGCTTATAAGTACTTATGGACTAGGCTTATAACTACTATAGGATGCCGGCATAGGAGATTCAATTTTATGTATATATTTTATTCACTGTATCTTTTCTCTCTCCTCTCATTCATCTCCTTCATCCTCCTTCATCTCCTCTTTTCAGTGACGTCATGAAATAACTTGTATTTTAATTTCAGAATGCCGTACACAACAATTGTACAAACTATAGAAAAAGGAAAATATGTGCTGTGTACTGCATGCTCCATCGGATCCATGGAAACATAATAATAGTACTAAAATGGCCTAAATGCAATGCGTTAAAACTTGTAAAATCTACAAACACCTTACTACAACTTGATGGGCGACGAATAAAGTGTCAAGTAAAAATAAGAAATATTTCAACTTATGCAGAAGCTGAACGCGAATTAGATTTTTTGTTATAACGATATGAAAACGTGTAAAACTTGACAAAAAAAAAAACAAAGAGAAAGATGATGTTGATAAAGGACTTGATAAGTCGGAAGGCGGCCTCTGCAAAAGAGACCTACTAGTACAAGCTGTAGGTCTGATTGTGAATGATATGATACAAATTAATAACCTCTTGATCTTGACTATATTTTTATTGATTTATTACTATAAATCTTGATGATAAGCTGAATTTCATGAATCTTTATCAGATAATTTTTTTGCTTTATAGTTTTTAAATGACAAATATAAGGATTCAGTGTGATAAATAAATATATTTGAATATGATTCATTTAAAGAAAAACTAAGTTAATTTACTTTGTATAAAAGAATAAAAGAAATGTGATTGAAATATTGTGTTTAATTTGATTTATTATTTAGAAAATTATGTACGGGACCCAGATTGACATTTTCGCAGAAAACTCCCGCTTGACTACTTCTAGTACCTACTATCACTTCGCCATTGCTCTGATATCAACAAGTGAACAAATAAGGGTTACAGAAGAGGTATTGAGATCTATTACTCTACCTAAACCTATACAGAAGTGACATTAGGCACTAGAAGTTCTATGATAGCGAAAAATGTTCCCACTGTTACAACTTTAAGTAATATAAGAGAGTATTGTACCTCTTTAGGTATTTGGTGCTATAATAACCATTGTATAAGTAATTATTGCTTTTGTACAACTTTTAGTTCTTGGCAAGAGTTCGTTAGCGCTTGCATAGCACTTTGGGGGGTTGTAGTCAGTGCTTACTTCTTATTTAGATTCTATGGTTGTAAGATTCACTTACAGCTATAAAACAAGATGCTTAGCCTGTATTATAGCGTTACAAATTGCTGCTGTATGTCTTTAACCTTTAAACTCATCTTGTTATTACCCTTAAAACTATGCTGTATAGCTCACAGTGGAATATTTTGTTAGACTACACTCTTATGTTGCCAAAAGTTGTTATTGCTGCTGCTATAGCACCTTTATATCACGTTAAGGTCTAAAATAAGCTCTAATTGACGCCAAATTGTTTGTTGGGCACATCATGTCAATAGCGTATTCAATGTCAGTCAGGTGATTTTGTAATATCAGTAGCTACTCTACATCCGGCAATTCTGACCGGGTCGGTTTCCTGTACAACTCGATAAAGCTGTAAGCAAACTGCTGCTACAACACAAAGAGACAAAAAAAAAATAGATTTCGTAGTATGAACTGATAGCATGTCTGTTTGTAATTTAACCTTTCTTTGTGTGTTTTGATGTATGTATGTATCTAATGAAATATATTAATAAGTAATGCCAGAAAATCCATACAGATCTTATTATTTAGACATAAGCTATGCAGAGCTTATGTTACGGGTACTAGATAAATGATATGCTTAAAAGAAAATTAATAAAATAGTTGGATAATTCACATTAACTAAGTTAAGCAGTGCTTGTGTTATGGGCACTAGATAACTGACCTCCTTAAATATTTTTTTCCTATGCTTTACTATCGACACGACATCATTCTAGCCCCAAGCTAAGCTGGGATTATGCTATGGGGATAATTTTGACATACTTAATACAGGACATACATAGATAAATTCCTTTTATTAATAGCAAATTACCGTAGCTTAGCGTCAATTATTTTTACGAACACAATAACTAACACTCTTCTTGTGGATGTTAGGTTAAAGTTTAATCTAAAAGTTGTCGCCTTCGTGCGCAGTCAGTGGATCCACAGCTTTACTCAGGTCACAGATAATATATACCCCAGGCGATGCGGTGTATTATAGGATTATCTCTAACCAATGCAATCGCTTTAGGAAATTACTTAGGAAACATGGGAACCATATGGGAACAAAGTCTTCTTTGATCTTCCTAGCGTACCTATTATTTGCTTGTGATTTAATTTGATTCATTTAATTTATTTTATTGTATATCTCAGGATGCCTTTGCCGTGTGGTGCCGGCATAGAATTTCACCATCCCATCTCTTGCCGTGGGTGTCGTAAGAGGCGACTAAGGGAAACACATCGGAGGGGCGGGCAGCAGCGCCCTCTGAAGAACAACTCCACCGAACTGCGATCCCAACCCGCATGCCCAGCGTGGGGATTATGAGCATTAACCCCCAAATGATAATGCCAAATGATAACACTCTAATACAAATAATAGAAAACCATGCTGAATATATTCTCAAATTACAAATCCATTGACATCTCCTGAAATGGCCTAAAAAAACAATTATTTATATAAGGATGATGTTTTTGATTACCAGGTTTGAGCCAATTTATTTCCAAGTAAATTTTTAATCGGTACATTCTTTGTTGTAGTATTCTTATTACATTGTAGTGTAAGAATTACTGTGTGGAACCATTTCAAACTAAATTGTTAAAATTATTTATCATTCAGTGTATTTTATCTTTATTTCGAAGTAGAAATAACGCGTTTTGTCACCTCCATGTTTTTTCTAGAGCTAAGAGTTTATTTTTGCTAATGCTTTTACTGATTCATTCGAATCCTCTCGAGGTACAGGTACTTGTAAAATATTCAGCCGGCATCATCCGAGTGGAGTATTCGCCGACTTAATCAAATAGTCTGGCGAAAAGTGGAAACGTGGTGGAAACCCTGGGGAGAGCGGTGCTCAGTGTTGCCGTTAAAATACGCATGGCGACATTTACAGAATGGGATGGTGACTTAAGAATTTATCCATAATATTAAGTTAAAACATGATATAATTAGATATGTTATTGTAGAAGTGGTTAGGTACGTTTTTTTTTAAACTTATTTTGTAATTTTTATCCAAGAGAAATGCTTTCTACGAGAATTTTATTTGAAGTTTTCGGAGAAGTTTCGTGAATTTTGAATTTTCTATAAAGACGATTCATTTAGGGATGGATGACTTTTAGAAGTGTTCGAAAAGGTACAAAATGACGATTTTGCTTATGTAGGTACGTCGTAGTAATTAAGTCAAAATTAACTGACGTAATTATAAATTTACAAAAACATTTTGGAAATTATATCTATTAAATCGAAATAACTGAATCAAATACTTACCTACACAATACACATTCATAAAAGTACCTCAAAATTAACTCACCTAATAAAAAATATTCAGTAACATAACAAAAACTTTATTTAGGTACTTGAAATAAATGAATCGAATATTTATCTACACATTCATTGAACATTCAGAAAAATAACTCTTGACGGAGTTAGTCAAGAACAAATGATCTCAATAACCTCATTATTCAATGATTTAGAATTGGCTTCACAACAAAACAGAAGCTATTTAGAACCCTGTAATCCCAAACGGGCGTTGCTCTAACACATACAAGACAATGCCATTTAATATGGACCACATAATACGGGTGGGGATTAAGTTATGTCGGACGCGACATGTCACCGTAATTAATACCTACCTACCTAATGTCTACATAATACAGTTCGAATTGCTGCGCTGTTATAGTGATTGTACATAATATCTATCACACATCGAGTAGGTACGTATCGTGTCATATAACATCATCAGGCTTATATAATATTATAGCCGCTAAAACACAGACGCCCAAAGATAGGCGAATTAGAAAAATTACACAGAAATTTTATTGAAAATTTTGAGAAAGTACATGACGATAACGAGTACCTATATGACTATTTCTGTTTACATGATGTATTTTACACCTAGTAACATGATGATAATGAGTAAATTACTATTGTTGTATTTCCACAGCTAAAGGTTGGCTAATGTGGTTTTTCAATGTCATTGTTGACATATCGATCGTTGAAGTCACTTATACTTTGCGAAGAGATGGTGTTTATGGGACCTAATTTACTGAACCTATCTGATCTATGGTTGATAAAAACGGTAATATTCGACAAGTTTCGAATGCATTGTGTGCACACTAAGACAACATTATCTACCTAGATTAATATCTGTTAGCATACAATCACAATAATCGCGTATGATAATAAATGGTCTACCCTTTACCAATAGTAGTACAATAGTAAGGTTTTGTGTGTACAAACATCGTTTTTAAACACAAACAAATCAAATTAGCTGGTTTTTAATCCCTTACGCTATTTTAATGTTAAACCTGGTTATATAAAGGCACGAAGTATTCCACCTTTGAGATGTATTTCAATAAAAAAGCTTCAAACTCTACGTGATTTAAGTACTGTCGTTTTCCACCAAAAATGTGGACGAAAAACACGACTAAAAGTCGCGTCCGATCTTTTATTCCTCCTGACAAGGGCCGTTTTGAGCCTAGAATTATAAATTAGGCTGATAACTTATGTTATCTAAGGCCGTTCTAATTATTACCATCCCTTATCTATCTTTGAACAATCTTTGTTTAAAAGGTAGAGATTATCTGTGATTACATTTTTCTCTCCATGGGACTACACGGGCGGATTGTCTGTATCTGAGTGGAAATTATCTATGCCATTGGTTTATTGTAGGTAAAAGTTTTAATTCGCTTCTCTTCTTTATCTTACAAAGATTAAAGTGTACAAAGAATCAAAGTGATCATATTATTTCTCAGTTTTACAATTTGTATTATGTTACATGACCAAGAGTCCTGTATAAGTACCTATTATATAGGTATAGGTCTATCTATATCTATATCTATACTAATATTATAAAGAGGAAAGATTTGATTGTTTGTTTGTTTGTATGTTTGTTTGTTTGTTTGTTTGTTTGAATTGAATAGGCTCCGAAACTACTGGACCGATTTGAAAAATTCTTTCACCATTAGAATCCTAAATTTTCCGTGATGAACATAGGCTATATAATATTTTCAAAAAAGTTAGGGATCCGCATGAAAAATTCAATAATTGAACCGTGCGCTGTATATTCAACCTCTTTCTGTTATGGCGCGTCAGAATAGAAAAAGAGGTTGCGCACTGTGCTAGCTTTTTCTCTATGGCCAGTGTCAGGTTATGGAGTGTCGAGTCAATGTCAAAATCCCAATGCTGTTAGAAAAAGTAAGGGATCCGTATGAAAACTGTGAAACCCATCGTGTTATTGTGTATAATTTCTGAAATTTTTGTTTAATACCCGTGAGAAGCCGGGGCGGGCCGCTAGTGTGAAATAAAGTACTTGATTTTGAATTTATTATTTCGCCGTTTGTTTCGCTCGGCTTCCGCTGTGTATCGAATACCGCGCAGATCTGAACTCGTTTTTATTTAATTCTTGTTTTTTATATTAAATTTATGTTAGAGCTTACAAACATATTTGAAACACTGGTATGTACTTACTGTATAAGTACTATTAGCATTAGTATTGTTGTCACTGACATTATTAAAATCTCATGGAACTGGAATTGGAAGAATTTGGAAGTCATGTACGGATAATTTAATAAATTTATTGAAAATTTTAGAGATATATTTCATGCACCTCTGGGAATAAGCCCTAAAACGAATATTACACCCCGAGGGGGTAAAATTTTGTGCTACAGTTTTCTTATTACGAATTTTGTAAGTAACACTTTTTTTCCTTGTATTTTAAAAGTAAAGCCGAAGAGGTTTGAATCCAAACACCGTGTTCAGCTGAAACAATCTACCATCAGTGCCTAGAAAACAAACGATAAAGTCAAACACTTTCTCTTCAAAACATCTTCCTACACACACATTATAAATAGGAACTTTGGAAACACCTACGCATGTGTAGGATATATGGATCATTCGCACCCCAATACCCTCTTCATTGGATTTACCTCTAATCAGGTTATCAGGTGTCTACGCGTTTCCGCTGTTATCTGATAAGCGAGCTACTATCGCTCATTCATTAAAAAGATAGCGAATTAAGACGGGTTTTTGGAAGCTTGTAGCATTTTCGTATCTTGTTATATCTATATACTAGCGGTCCGCCCCGGCTTCGCGGAAGTATTCAATAAAAATTAAACTTTTTTTGGATCATTAAATTTATACAAATCCCACGAGAAGCTTGGGAACTTAAGCTACCCGCCAGCAGAGCACCGAATTCCCACGGGTGGGCTGAGTACTACTCTGATTCGCTGTTTTAGGAAAGACACCGTTCGTAACTGAATAACCTTCAGCCCTTTATCCCTTGGCACAGTACGCATGACACCTTGGGTTGGTTTGTTGGATTACCGCAGCTAACAATATCCCCCGTGAGGGCAGAAATTATTAATATTGAGAACTGGGTTGCACCGGCCCGCAACTTGCGTATCTCTGACTTTTTTGAAAATATTCTATAGCCTATGTTCAACGGGGAAAATATAGGATTCTATTGGTGAAATATTTTTTTTTCTAAAAGGTTGACTCAGTTCCGCAACATATAGTTTGATTTTGTCAGTCCCGAAAAATGTTAACACAAATATTTGTCCCAAGGCGGGATTCGAACCTGAAACCTCCTGCGTCGCAGGCGGACCTTCGCCCACCACGCCACAGAAGTCATCACCTAGATAATAATGAATCACTCCTGATTAACCACTAAAGTTAGATATCTTTTGATAGCGTAGTTTCCATTGGCATGACATCCTAAAAGCCTCTCCACACCAAACCGCGAACCGCCCCCGAACCGTGAATGTGGTCTACATTCACGGTTCGGGGGCGGTTCGCGGTTCGCATATTTACCATCGCGTCGCGCTCGCATCTCATTCCTTTAGTTAGTAGGTTTTTTTGTCGCAACCAAAACAGCGCCTGTCGTTCGCACGCAAGTGCAGAGGCCTTAGCAGGTTCACGATGATGTCGCGAGTATGGAGAGGCTTTATCTTTATTGTTTTCGTAAAAACCCGAGATCGCAAAATTCAGATAGCCTATCAAAGTATCCACTCAAGATAACACTGAAATAATTCAGAAACTCTAATAAATATTCGAAGATGAAGTTTAACAATTACGGTAGACGAAACTTTGGCAGTTGGAATAAGGTTCAATTCAGACTCCGTGAAACTGTTTGGGAAACTGTAGCTAAGCAACTGTTGAATAGTTAGGACTTACTTCAAGTCTCCCCGTGGGGTTAACACATTCAAGCCCGAACTACATTACGCACAGGTGTTCGTCAGACGTTGGGTATAGGGCGTCTCGCTTGAGACGTTGAGAATAAATGAGGGCATAACAGTCCAATCTTAAAAAAAAACCGTTTTTTATTTTATCAATAGATGGCGCTGCACAAAAGTCAAGCGTCATTCAATCAATTTATTTATTTATCAAGACAATACAAGTCCAATATGTTTAGTAGGCTTACAACTAAGGGGTTAGTACTTAAAGTTTAACATTGATTTAGTCCTTTGGACCTGTAGGTATGGGTGTGTTGACTGGGTGTTCCTAAACCCGTACCTGTTTTTCACTAATATTCCTTGGTATTCCGGATGGAGTGGAAGGTTGATTGTGGATGAACAGAAGCAGGCAAGAAGAAATGAAGAATGTTATTGATGATAGTATGAATGATTTTAATGAAAGATGGATAGATTAACAAGCAGAAAGAAAACTAATATTACGGAAAAGAAATAACAAAGCAAATTATATGAGAGCGCGTGAAGCTAGCAAGATGGTTGGCCGCGGAATGTCCGAGCGAATGAATGAGCGGCTGCGCGTGAGTGACGTTTCGAGATCGGTCCGAAGTATGGATTCAGTGCGTTTGGGGTATGGCCCAAGTGTAAAAGATTATGAGATATGATTTTTAAATTATAAAAATTAATTATTATTTTGAATCCATATTTCGGGTCGATGTTGAGTGGCGCGTAGGTACGCCACAGACCAAATTATAAATTATGGGGCAGTCAAATTTTACAGCTATCGCTGTTAGGATGCTATTACTGCTACCGCGGATTCTCCTGAGAAGTGAGGCTGACTTTTTTCGCCAGATGGCATTGTAGGTGTCCGTGCGTGCCTGGGCAAACATGGCCGAGGCACTGCAGAATCGCGGTAGTTGCAACAGCAACCTAAACGCGTTGTTGTATTGGACCTGCAAAGCATTGTAAGCTTTTTGGGTATAGTTGACCCACAGACTCGCTGAGTAAAATGATGTACAGTATTATGCTCTGAATAATGTCAATAATGTCAAGTCTGAATAAGTCAATGTCAAGTGTCATTTATTTATTTATTTAATTAAAACGGTTATTAAAACCAATTACATTAATTAAAAAAAATTAAGTATAAAATTACATACAAATAGGAATACTAATAATCTAATAGGTACACAAAAAAAAATATTAATTAATCATGACGTTCACAGAATAAAAGACACTCTCTTAGTATTTTAGTCCACTTATCAGCGAACAAGTCAACATCAGGGCTGTCGTCCAGGAGAGCGTTGAGTCATAAAATAAACGAGATAATTTTCTGTGTCTTTTTTGGCAGATTTTTGCCTCTGAATGCATAAACGTAGTTAAATGTTTAAGTACCTAATAGATTTTATTTAGTGATTATTTGTGCATCTCAAAAAATATACAGACAGAAAGTTGGAAATTAACTATTCGGTATAAGTAGGTAGTTAAATAATGTTTATTTATTTCGTGATAATTTATGTTTTGTGCTACAAAATATAGATACAGACAGTTGGAAAATAAACTATTTTGTCGGTCAGGAAAAGCCCTTACAAAGGCGACATAGATATCAATAATAGCAAGAATTCCTGATGGTTATCAATGGAGAGCTTCGTGCCTCAATGGCTCATAACCTCACGCAGTTTTATCAAGTCCAATTCTGTAGATTAGATTACAAAGACGGTGCTGGATTGGTAACTGGGTTACGATGGGTGGGTATTCCGGGAAATATTTGGAATATTCGCGTTTGGTATAATAATATTCGGTTTGAATATTACACAGGAATTTGTTATACACAATATTATTATAGTATCGATACAATAATATTAAAACTTCAATCTCATACCTGTGGAATAAAAAATGGTCAGTTGTTTTTTTTTTGTTAAATTACGCTGACAACAATCATTAATTCCGACTATTATAATTAATTAATGTGATAAAAAGTACAAACTATATATTAATAAATATAAAATGCTTGATTTCGGTTTACCTATAAGAAGATTGTTTAAGTTTTTGTTTAGTTATCTGTTATCGAAGAACTTTAAATAAGTGCTTGTGTATAATAATAATGTTCTATGTATATACTGTTAATACTTTTTGGTTCTTAAGTACGCTGTATACGATAATATAATTTAAGGATTATTTTATTTATTTTAAGGTTATTGTTGTACATATTTTTATGAGCCAAAATAAACGAATTTCTTTCTTTCTGTCTTAGTATAATAACTAAATAAAAAAAAATTGTATGATAATATTTTGATCTTATAAGTACCTATTTTATTGCAAATTGAGATTTTGGTGAAGCTGAATTTGTAATGGCTATAGACGCGTTCAAAACGCAAGCGTTTTACTTCATATACCTATACCTAAATAAATAATAAATAATGCTGGACAACCCATACAGCATCAGCCCCAAGTTAAGCAGAACTTGTGTTTTGGATACTAGATGACCTATATACATTATACAAATAGATAGATATTTTTTTATACCTATACAGAAAACGACCAGAATTCTGCAGATATTTGTTCAGGGTGAACATAGTACAAACATTTGTCCTGAGGCGGGAATCTACATGTACTTTGTCTAAGTGCTTATTGTAAACCTAAAGAAATTATGTTAATGAAATCTGAAATCTCTCACTGTATTTATATTTTGAAAATATTTCCCCCATAAAGATATTGGCGACTAAAGAAGTCTTAATTACTTTATTCTTAAGTTTGATAGCTAAAGAAACAAACAATAATTTTATGAAATCTGTAATAGAAATGTTAATGTAACTAGCTTTATTAATAGAAACTCGAAAACAAATTATATTCAATGAAATTATAAAACTTTATAATTTGAGGTAGAAAATAGAAAACATTACCTCGTCTTTGTTAGTTGTAACAGGTAAAGTTCAGAATTCTTTATTGAAAGCACAGTATTGAGATATTCTCAAACAGAAAGTAAAAACTTTGTCTATGGTTAAAATCTAGGATACAACCTCTGTGGGTATATCGATAGATTAATTCGTTGTGTTTTTGTTTCAATGGGACATAACTTACGTAAAAACAACCATTTGTACAATTGTGCAATTAACATGTGCGTGTTTTTATGTTCTGTTAAATGTAAAACCCTATACCTATTAGGTATATGAACTAATTTTTATATTTATAGTTTTTTTATTTATCAAAATCAAATCTAAGATTGAAATGTATTTACGTTTTATCCATACGTGTCTACTCGCCCATGATTATATTTGTATATTGTCTTCACCTGTAAATATTTGACATATCATAAGATTTTTAGTAAGGTAACATATTGCGCACTAAACTAGTTTTAGTGCGCAATATGTAATCAATAAATAAAAAAAGGCTCTAATCCCGAGACAAGTCAACATCCAAGATCGGTATAAATTCTACAGTCTAACAATACAGTAAATACAATCGGGATCTACTTCTGTATTTATTACAATCGGTAATAAATACAGAACTAGATGGTTTCTCCAAACCATCTACTTCTATCTATCTACATCGAGAACAAATCCTGAGTGTGTTTACTGTAAGCGCCTGAACCTAGACTGTGGTTGCCCAACTTTTAATGGCGCGGTTGCTATGGACCCCAATTTATTTGCCGACATTTATCGATGAAACTCGTCGACGTCCTTGCAATAATCCATTCCATCGATTTTAATTAATTTAATGAGATACTTTAAAGTTAAGTGTTCTTTGTTTAGTTTCACTTGAAAATAATGAAGTTGATGAAGGCCATTATCATTTAATTTCTTCTTGAAACTCTAGTTAAATAATAGATACTTGAAATTAGATTTGTAGTTATTAGTCCGAAGAAAGTTTTAAAAACTATAAGTCATAATTGATACTTTTCAAAAATACCTACAGCTTTTTGTGATGAACAAAGAATAATACAAAAAAATGTTATCAAAAGATTTGGTTCCAATTTAGTGAACAGATATAAAACAGTTATTTCAAGATCAACTCGTTTCAAAAGCGAATTTTTCGAGGAATATTTTTATTAAAGAAATTTCCTTTTCCTTTTTACGTGTAATATTGAACTCAAAGCTTCTGGATAAAACGTGGCAGCACCGTACAATATCATCAGCCTTTATCTGTCCACTGCTAGACTCCCAATGTGCGCCATAGGTAGCGTTATTTATCATCTGGGGGTTATTGCCCATAATCTCCACGTTGGACATGCGGGTTGGGGATCGCAGTTCGGTGGAGTTGTTCTGCAGAGGGCGCTGCTGCCCGCCTCCGTTGTGTCTCCCTTAGTTGCCTCGTACGACATCCACGGGAAGAGTGGGAGTGGTGAAATATGCCGGCACCACACGGCATCCCACGGCAACACACCACCGTACGTTGGGGTAAAAAGGCTCTAAATGGCGACTATGGTCTCACTTTAGAGCTATAAAGGAAAACGCAATATGGCCAGTGGCCAGTCCCAACAATGCAGGTAACGAAGGAACGACCATTTGTGGCGATCTTTAGTGGAGTCCCATGTCAGCGGTGGAAGTAAATTGATAGATAAAGATTTTATTTGCTTACACAATGCTGCAATACACAGTGTTTTATTTATTTATTGCATTCATATCCATTACAAGGTGTTTCAAGGTAGAATTTACATGAATCCTGTAAGGGCGTTGCAACATTCTGAGTTCTTAGTTTAAAATATGATAGTAGTGCTTTATATATGGGTAGTATATGTGCAACCATTTGACTAAAAATGAAGACAGGTAGCATGGATTATATTAAAAATTAGTTTTGAATTATAATAAAAATTGGCTGATATAATTATCAGCCAATATTGCCAGCCTGGTCATTCCACACAACATCATCTAGCCCAGTGCTAAGTAGAGCTCGTTTTATGTTACTAAATTACTGATATACTTGTCTTAATACAATATATTAGATATATTTTGTACGGCGGGGATGAGATGGGAATCGGATCTGCAACCCCAACCAAGGTGGACCTTCGTCCACCGCGCCACAGAGGTCGTCAACATAACAACCACAGGGCGCCATGGCACTCAGATGGTGATTATGATGTAGTATGGTGTAGCCATTTATTTATAGGCCAATATCGACACGACATTTATGTTTATAAGGTACTTATATTGTTCGGTCGCATGATAAAATGCTATCACATGGATTAGTTCTATCGCTTACCAAAACCACAGGAAAGGGAAAAATAGGCGTTCGGAAATAATTGGTATCCTAAAGAGCTCTTTCCCTATTCAACGACAAAGTTTTCGACCAAGTTTCGAAGTTTTGCGAGGTCACTAGTACTTACTTATATAGAGAGAAAGAAAATTATATTTCCACTATCAAGCATAAAACATATGTATATTTCTAACTGTAAGGTCGAAGCGTAAGAATCAAACCCTACTACTCAGCCTAAATGTCGTAATAGCGGAAAACCTACCAAAGGAAGAATATAAGTTTCTTTTTATTTAATTTAACAATATCACTGTGCTCACATCCGCCTTCTAAGCGAGGTTGTTAGCGACTAACCCCTTTGTTTTGGGGAGGTATTTAAATATATAATTACAACATTTTGGAGACACTAGGTTTACAAATATTAAAATGCAGTTATAGAACATGCCTAGATAGGCGCGTTTATGTTTGTTGAATTGCTATTGCTATTGTTATAATTATAATGTATTATGCATAAGATAATTATGATTTAAAGAAAAATACAGAAAAACTTGAAAGAATTGGTCACTAAGTAAGCTTCTAAGTTTACTTAACTAATGTGTTAGGTATGTTGATGAAAGACTGATAGGGTAGCAATTAATGTTTTTAAAGGTAGACCTACGTTAGACCACAATCTCACGTTATGGAAAGTGAAGATGTGGCCAAGCCACCGGTGTATTATAAAGATCTAGAAGACACCTATTCACTCTAGACTTGAAGAGACCCATGTTTTAATTAGCCTGAAAAATTGCAGCAAACAGCGAGATCTATTCCTTGCAATGATGAAGGTGGATGGCAATGAATACGAGTAACAGTAAAATTACTGTATACTGTAACGACCTAGCTGGTAACCCAATCTGGGTCACTAGCTAGCCACTTTTGGTAAGGGCCAAAAGGCCGGGCCAGGTCAGCGTTGTAATATTAGACAGAGTTCCTCGTTTTTGATTTATTTGATACATTTCCTTTGAAGTCATCCTTGGCTTGTGAAGATTGTATAGATTATCGGATTAAGGATTAGCGCGATTTTCCTGTTTTGTCTAATTTAAGGAGGATTAAGCTGTTCTTTATGATTTATACAAAATTGATGAGCTATTTTTTTATTTTGTCATTTTTTTTAGATAATCATTTAAACTTGGTGTATAAGAATAACACAGTGAATTTTCAGTGAATATTCGTATTGAACTGTCGAACTGTTCCTCTAAAAGGCTTTTAAGCTACTATTTGCGCGGGCACTTAAATGGTTATGAGTAGGTAAATATTTAAGTTTAATACATGCTTTATTCCAAATAATTTGCAAGAAAGAATATTTTCTCTCAACAAATGCAGTTGGAGCCGTGTGCTTAGTCTAGTAAAATTTTACCAATTAATAATGAATAATGCTGGGCAATCCACACAACATCATCTAGCCCCAAGCAAAGCAATTGTCGTAGATGATGATGACTTCATTCATTGTTACAGCTTCAAGGTTTTAATCTTCACACGAGTTATTTTTACTTCCTGAAACCATATTTACTGAGGTAAATTTAGAATTGTCACTTTAGTCATCCATATTAGTTATACCGTAATACCTACATAATACTAATTGTATTTGTTGATATGGGCCCTAGAATAAGTTTTTTATTATCGTTAACTGTTCATATGTTGCCTGAAATAAATGATTTACTTATTTATTTATACTCTGTCCACGTACAAATTTTTCTCGTACTTATTGAAAGAAAACGTTTTTACATACGTTATCTGTCTTCATAAATATCGAAGCACCCGTTAGAACCGATATTTTTTTTCTACACGATTCGACATTCATTCCAAGGTCTGGAAGAGATCGCTCATGGCGAGAAAGCAAGTAAAGAAAGAAGAAAGAAGACTTTAAAGAGAAAGAAACCAAGTAATATGGTACTTTCTTTCGGTCAACGAAAATAAATTTTGAATGAGTTCCATTCAAAATTTATTTTCATTAATACACATCGATCGATTCCAAAGTCGGTAACAACCTAAATTGGGTAAGTAGGGTTGATCGTTTTGAGTTGGCCCGAAATGCAATTATGTTACATTTTGAACATTTTTCTGCGTTAAAATTAATAAAATAAGCGTACCTTAATTTTCCGTTAATCATCAAACATTTTCTTTTTACCTTAAACAAAACGTCGATTCCCGAGCATGGAACATCTGAGAATATACGATGGATAAAAATTATTGAACAATTCAGATAGAACACAGAGAAAAGTAGTAAAAATAACATGTAGTAAAAGTAAAACTAATTAGGAAATGACGACAAACCTTCTTAGAAGAGGTAGGGGGTAAACACCTACCAATCTGTAGGACTAAATGAAACAGTTATATAGAGGAAAACAACAATACAATACATATATTGTCAGGGATTTGGAGCTAAAAATCAACATTTACCATTATAAATCGAAGTATGTTATGATATGACTTCATTTAAAACAATTTGCGGCAAACCACCATTCCGTTACTTTTTAACTAGTAGAAAAAAAATACCAAAAAAAATTTACTCGCGCTACTAAGATACGATCACCCTTTACAAAGTGAATTGGAATAGAAGGTATTTCTATTTCCGAATACTAAAGCTTTCATTTACGACTGATGGTGTATTTAGTTTTCATTATGGGTAGGAATGTAGAAAGAAGAAATGAAATGTATTTATTGCTTATGATAATTGACAAGTAATTCCAACAAACAATCAAATGTATGTTACTTATGATCTAAGTGTATATAATTTACATGCGTTGATTGACATAAGACTTAAAAAATTATTAAATTTATGAAATGTACATAAAATCAAAATTTTCCTTATTATGACAAGCACTGAAAATTACAATTGATCAATTACTATTATTACATTTTATTGAAAAATCATTTATATTAATTATCAAAATTTGAGTACTTGTATTATAGTTGTTCATATATATTTATGAACAACCAGTTGAATTCTCCTTGTTTTAGCATAGGTTTTAATAAAATACAACGATCGGCAATAAGGACTTGCAACTGGGTACCGAAAAGTCGAAGTTGGGATCCTTCGTATTTTCATACAAGATAGGCCTCCCAGGCGCAATAGTAATGGACGGGTAAATACTGTTGATGACGGTGATGATTTTTTATGCAGCACACAAATTCGAAGCCGGTAGTGCAATCAACCATGAATCAAAACGAGACCATTTTTCAGATCTTTGTCAAATTATTGTTATTCGCTCCGCTCGCTGCAATACTTCCCCAAAAAGCGAAAAGTATGAGCTTATGTTTGTAGTAGTAGTAAATAGTTAGTAGCCAGTCTACAATTGATGACTTCTTCGCTTCTTTATTTTACCTTAAAAAGATTGAAGAGAACAATGAATCAAAGTGATCACTTTATTTCCCAGTATTACTAAAAGAATTTGTATTTTGCGACGTGTCCAAGAGTCCTGTAAGATTTGTTTGTTTTCACTTTGTTTTTGTTTTTTTTAATTGTACACTATACTTAATGTTCTGTTTTATAAATTATTGTAACTCGCTTCGCTCGCTTCCCCGAAAAGTAATCAATATCTATATATTATGAGGTTGGGCTGGTAGAAATAGCAGTCAGTAGTCAGCCCACAGTTCTACCCTTTTCATTATGTTCTTTCCTTCCTAATAAAGAGTTATTCATTTGTATTGATGCTAGTTTTGCCCTAAAGTCCCTTCAGTAAAGGAATTAGGGTAGCAGTAGTTATGGTTTCCAATCAGAAACCCTTTGAGTGTTTGGTAAAGTTTTCGGTACATAATACATATAATGATATATTTATACATTCCACACTTGAAATGAAGCCAGAAAAAGTTAACACCATAATATGTATGAATTATACGAGTATGTTGCTATTTATTTATTTTAGGTATAACATCGGTCTTTATTATCTTATTATTTTATTTATTATTTTTATTTATTTATTCTATAGTATCTTTAATAAATAAGGTATTTAGCACTTCGGTGACTTTTATATAAATTGTAGCCATTTGTGAAAACCTTCCCACAAATAGCTACATTTAAAACAAGAAAAATTAAACAATTTTGCTTTAAAACTAGGTAATTACCTATTGTACTTGACGATTTGGCTATAGGTATGAATTCATCTTAAAGTGACATTGTGATGCATTTGTGATGGAAGGATTTTTGAGGGAGTTGACGGGATCCATTGTAAATGGACCTTTACGATCTAAATATATTTGTTCCGGATTTAGATTGACTATTTAGTCAGAGAGGCGTGTATTTTAAAACAAACCTACACGCATGATGCTGTGTGAAAAAATCTTTTTTCAACTAAGATTGCGCAGCTGCGAATAGTTGCGCAACAGAACCCTTTTGCATCAATTATTGTTGTCCATTGCGTAACTGTGAATAATAACTACCAATTATTGAACAACAGGCCTTTCTTTTGTGCAAATCATTAAGCTTTCCAACTCAATTAATTGCCAAATTCAGCACTTTCTAATCATAATTTTTTTATACACAGTTGAAACACTAAAATTTCCCTAAAAATAAAATAAAATTTTTATCTATAGGTACTAATATTATAAAGAGGAAAGATTTGTTTGTTTGTTTGTTTGTTTGAATTGAACAGGCTCCGAAACTACTGGACCAATTTGAAAAATTCTTTCACCATTAGAATCCTAACGATTCCGTGATGAACATAGGCTATATAATATTATTAAAAATGTTGGGGATTGGCATGAAAATTTCAATAATTGAACCGTGCGCTGTATATTCCACCTCTTTTTCTATTATGGCGCGTCATAATAGAAAAAGAGGTTGAATATAGGTACATATAGCGCACGGTGCTTGCTTTTTCTCTACGGCGAGTGTCAGTTATGGAGTGTCGAGTCAATGTCAAATAGTTTTTGACATTGACTAAGACATTGACTAAATAAATAAGGGATCCGTATGAAAACTGTGAAACCCATCGTGTTAGAGTGTATAATTTCTGAAATTTTTGTTTGATACCCGTGCGAAGCCGGGGCGGACCGCTAGTTATCTATACATGTACCTATACCATGTATTATTTAAACATAATGTAATACTTATTAGTTACATGCATATCCTTACATTATATTATAAATAATTGCTCTATACAATCGAAATATTGCGAAATTTATTGAGGTTAGAGTTATTTCCGCCTCAGAAAGAATGCAAGTACAATCTGCAGATCGGTTCTGGGTGTTTTCTATAAATAATAAAAATGTCTATTTATAGAAACCGTGAGCAAGCTTTCCTATGAATTGAACTTTCGCAGTTCTGACACAAAGGGAACAAAATCCTTTGATTCATAGGTACGGCATCAGCAACTTTGCTTATAACCTAAGAACGTAGAGGTTATTGAGAAGTGCTGAATTGACATTGTGAGGAAATGGGCGAATCTTGCACCTAGGGAACCTATACCGCTCGTGGCCCGACACGCATTTTGCCGTCTTATTGTAATTTACCACAACTAATTAAGCTGCATGTAACTTTTGTACGTCTAGGAACATATTTATTATAATTTAAGTACGCATAATAGCATTATTAGGGTAAGGGAAAAGAGAGTGCATTTGTGTTTTAGTGAAAAAAGACTTCATTTTTATTTTATAAACAATTTAAACTGCATTCAAAGATTTTGAATAACCGTATGTCTGTATCGGGAATCAAACCCGCTAAATAAAAAAAAATAAGTAAATAGTATTTTTTATATAATACATTGACTTTTTTATACATAGACTAAAGTCTTCAACACAATACAATATCTTGTAACTACTTGACTAATGTTGCCTGAAATAAATGATTTATGTATGATTCTTTTACTATTTTACTATAAAAACTATCGTAGTTTGATGAATTCATTATGAATGTAAGCGGGTTAACTACGAACCTATTATATGTTGTAAGAACACCAACGTTTCTTCATCAGGTGTGAGCGCATAGAGACGGTACGGGCGCGAAGTGAGACGTGAGCCGCACTCACCCTGATGAAGTCCCTCGTTAAGGGATGAAACGTTGGTGTTCTTACAACATATAATAGGTTCGTAGTTAACCCGCTTACATTCATAATGGATTCTTTTACTTATTATCATACACATAAGTAGTTAGTAAGCTAGACAAAAAAATGCTATTTAATTGTGATAACTGGCCTCTTGGCATCGCGGAATTTGATGTTGCTCGGATTACGATCCATTGTGTTCTTTCTAAAGCGATTTCCCAGACAATTATAATAATGGCTGCCGAGCCATGGGGATAGAAGATTATATTTATGCTATAATAGGGTTTACAGGGTCGGTACGCGCTATCAGAATAGGACAGAAGTTTGTCAAAGATATTTTACACGGATACGAATCGATAAAGCGTAATATTATTGGATATTTAGAAAAGTCTAGTGTCGATAAAATACAGCGAGATCGTATTGTATATTCGCTCACACACTATACAATAAAGTAAAATAAGTTTCCTTGTTGAATAAAATTTAAATATTAGATTTGTTCTTTTATGCTTTAAGTAAAGTAAAGTAAAGTAAAGTTTATTTCCAAAAAATTGCTTACATATATTATTATATCAGAACAATTACCTAATTATTTTGTTTGCGGAGAATGGCGTTGACTTATTTACACAGTTTTAAAATTTTGCGGTTCTACAAATTGTACCCTAAGTTTTGCATACTAAGTTTGGTTGCTAATAAAGTTTTCTGTATTTGTCTTTGTCGAATTTGATCGACAACAGAGACGAGAACCCTGATCGAAGTCCATACACCGTCCGTACAGTCAGCGTCAAATTTATATGAGCGTCTAGAGTTAGTCAAAATGATCTGAAAAATAAAATAATAATTTGTTATACGCAGTTTGAATCATCATATTCCTGTTAGCACCAGAGGTGTTCAAAATATATTACAACTTATTGTTTCATATTTATATGAGCAGTCAGGCATCCTGACTACGTAGGAACCAAAAGTACGTAGCTTAGAGTAGTACATCAATTTCACCGGTACAATTAGCGCGAAATAAGAACACAACCTCGCCTGATGGTGTGTAAAATGTGGTCGACCATTGATTGTATCGTAAAGGCCTTAAAGACCTCAAGATTTCAAATTTCAAATTTCCTTAGAACACAAAAACTATTACAAATTTTACAAATTTCTTTATTCTTAAAAAATAAGCACTTGACGAGTCAAATTTAATTATTATAAAATAAGAAAAAAAGTGTTATTGATTTTCTCCTCACTTCAATATTTTATCACTCATTGTGTCTAATATATGTTTATTTTGAGTATCTAAATTTAAGATTAATATTGATTTCGATACATGTCAACAATATCAAGTAGCGCGTTGGACAACCCAACAGCCTTAGATCGGTTCCAAATTAGAAACCGAATGGACTAGAACCTTGTTAAATGCCCGTCCGTTTTCTGCACTTCGAAACTAATATATTACTAGGTACCTCTTCTGAGATCGAAATGGTTCCATCGCATTCGTATCGCGCAAAGATAAATGGCTATTCTTCGTTCTATTATGTTTTCTTGAATAGGTGAATTGGAGGAAATCGGATCCTTTGGAAATTGTCTCCAAGCGCTACTTTCCTCAGACAGGTAGATATACATTTTCTTCCATATTGGTGATTTTCGCTGGAGATGTTTCATCTCTCTTTAACTAGTTGGATGATTTGCTTGTAACTAACAAAGAATACTAAAACCTAGGTTATTAGGTAGCATATAAATAGAGATCTGTAATATGAATGAAAATTGCATTAATGTAACCCAACTTGTATGTGTGTGTTTGTGTAAAATTATATTTTTTTTTCAATACCAGGTAAAGTTTGATTTTATCTTCAATTCAATTGAAATAAAGAGAAAATCAATAAACTGAAATAATTAATTGATGTTGGGAATAGTTACATGAAATATTCAGATATATTTAACTAAAATTGCGGAATCTGGTATTTAAATGAATGATATGATGCTATTTTCCTACAAAAAGTTGATGTTCGTCCAACACAAACTAGGGTTTCTCCAACCTGCTTACATTCATTATGATATCCAAGTACATAATATATCTAGGTATATAAAACAAACACAGCACCATATTGTCTACATTGTCGACACCAATTTCATCGGCTAGCACTAGACAAACTCGTATAAGCCACGTTTACGATTTATTTGTACGGCATATTGTAGCCAATAACTTTAGTACTGTGAGTTACACCGTGTGATGCGGCGTTTCGCGAAGAAAATTATATGAAACGCATTAAAACTTAGCCCAAGTTTTGGAATTGTGATAATATTAGATTTATTCCGAACAAAAATGCAAAACTCTAAAGAATTACTCGATAAAAACCTTACCTGATTTCTAATCTGTGAAAATTTTGAGAAAGTTATCATAGTGGTTTTTGATACTACACCCCTCCTTTTTGTTTATTAGTGTGCCGGTTATAAGTCTCTTGAGAAATTATTTGAATATTTTGTTTGAAATAATTGAAATAACTTTTGAAAGAGAACTTCTGCTGTTAAAGTCGAGAAAGTTATTATTATTTTCTTGTTTTTATATAGGAGAATTAATAATATCTTTTTTATCTTTAAAAGTAGAAATTTTAGTTCAAGAAAAATTTCATCTATTATTAAATAGACTTATAACAGGCACATAATAAAATAAAAGCGAGGAATTCATTTAAAACACAAGACTCAAAAACAAAGTTTTCTTTCCATTGTTTTGGTTACAAAATTCGCACCGCACCGCACCGCGTATCCCCACGACCTTAGCTATTAACATCACGTCCCATACATTATTGTTTACGAGGGTATTGTTGTACGTCAATAAATTCAACCACTAATCTTTCATTATAGTCTGTCTAGGACTTGTTATAGCGTCTTAGATCGAAGTTATTATTATTTTTATAGTGTAGTTACTGCGTGGGCGTAACTAGCCCATTACTGTTGAGGAGAAACTGAACAGTAATGGGCTAGTTAACTGGTTAAATTAACACTTAACCTGTACATTGCATCAAAGATTGCATCATAATAGATATGCGGTGATCTTGGAAAGCCAGGTCTTTCAGCGGATTTGCAGCTATTTATTCAATATTAATAATAATAATGCTGACTCTATGATTTTGTGTTGCTCTATGGTTTTTTGTAATATTATATAATGATCTCTAATTTTAATACTAAATGTAATATTGTACCTACTCTATTGCATTGGGTGTTCCCGTCAAAATAGAGGTACGTTTGTAAATAAATAAATTTCAGTCACTGACGTTCCGTATCCCCATGTTCTAATATTTTTGAATATCTCGGAGAGGAGAGAGGTGAGCAAATCTACGGAAACCATTGAAACTATCTATTTCTTTTCTAATTGTGGTACACAGGTCTTAAATTTAGTTACCTCTTAAGCAATCTACTCATTTGAGCGTACAACCTCTGTGGCTAAGTCTCTATCTCTACAAATCACGGCATCGCGACGCGAATTTTCCAAGGCCACGCGAATATGACAAGGGCACGCGATGCCGCGACGAATATGCGAATGGGATCCACACTCATGGTTCGCAAGTAGCTCGCGGTTTTGCGCGCAATTGTGCTGCTAATGTTCTAAAGCATCTCCAGTAGAATGATAAGAAAAATATATATTTTTACCCAAGAAAATATATTTACAAACTAGGTATATATTCATCATCATCATCATCATCACCAGCCTATAATATTCCACTGCTGGACATAGGCCTCCCATAATGAGCGCCATAGATGGCATCATTATTTGGGGGTTATTGCCCATAATCCCACATGTATATATTATATATTACTTATGTATATTTAAAAACTAGGCAGAGTAACTAGTTTGTAAATATATCTTAATAAGAACCGTGGCATAAAACTACCCTCAACTAGATTTTTTTGCTTGCTTTGTTTCAGAAAATTACCACAGTAAATGTATAATAAATTGTAACATAATATTATGTGTAACTCAAGTAAAACCCTATTGTAATCCGTACTACTGTTATAAATGCAACAATTTAAAGGCACACTAATATTACCTTAATTTTAAGTATTTTTCTGTAAATGAAAAGTAATTCTTTTCTATACTAATATTATAAAGAGGAAAGATTTGATGGTTTGTTTGTATGTTTGTTTGTTTGTTTGTTTGAATTGAATAGGCTCCGAAACTACTGGACCGATTTGAAAAATTCTTTCACCATTAGAATCTTAAATTTTCCGTGATGAACATAGGCTATATAATATTTTCAAAAAAGTTAGGGATCCGCATGAAAAATTCAATAATTGAACTGTGCGCTGTATATTCAACCTCTTTTTCTATTATGGCGCGTCAGAATAGAAAAAGAGGTTAAATATAATAGCGCACGGTGCTTGCTTTTTCTCTACGGCCAGTGTCAGTTATGGAGTGTCGAGTCAATGTCAAAAATCCCAATGCTGTTAGAAAAAGTAAGGGATCCGTATGAAAACTGTGAAGCCCATCGTGTTAAGCGCTATCCACACATTTCCGGGTCAGTTCCGGGTCAGGGCTATCCGTGTTCCGAGTTGTGTGAACAAGTTCATACAATTCCCTGACGCCTGACACGGAGCTGTGTGAACAAGTTCATACAATTTGTACGTAACCGATTTTTTCCCCGTCCCTGACGGAACACGGCCGGGACGAGTTCCCGGAAATGTGTGGATAGCGCTTTAGTGTGTATAATTTCTGAAATTTTTGTTTAATACCCGTGCGAAGCCGGGGCGGGCCGCTAGTAATTAATAAATAGCTTAAATCATAACTATACCAAAAGAGATGAGAAAAAAAAAAGAATTCCGGTCTTCATAAATTTTCCTCTTTATAATAATGAAAGATATTCTCTCCCTGTGTGGTAAGCAAATTGAGCCACGCTGTGTTTCATTATGATAACTCTCGTGGGGTTTTAAGGGAAATTCCGGCTTTATGGACCCCTGAAATATATAGAATAAGATAGTGCTTTGTTATTAATAAAGTAAAGAAAATATAAAACTTTACTACAGATATGCAGGTCTACTGTCTTATTCCATTAATGTACATAAATTATGTACCATGTTTTGTGTGAATAAAATAAATATTACTGAATTACCTACCGTATATAAGTTACAAATAATATAATTACCTAGTAAGTATAGAAAATATAAGACATTACCTAAATAGTAGCATGAAGACACTTCAAATCCAGATCACAAAAAGGCAAAACTCCAATAAGGTCACTAAAACTTTTTGATCCTTTTCCCATATTGATTGACGGAAAAGTGGCTTTTTATTACGGACCGTCGGATCCCCGAAACTTATGCAAGACTTTTGTTGGAAATAATATTCATTTTGGGGATAAAACTTTTTGCATAAAAGACTTTGGTGTATGGTTCGCGCATATTGATGCGATGAGAATCGAATGAAACACATTAAGGTTACCGATGAACCATAATAAGGAAGAAATTGCTTAGAGGAATAAGGCCGCTCTATCTATTAAAAAAGACGGCATCTAGGTACATCCTTTGCGTTGTTTTGAAGATCTAAGCATACAAAGGGACAGACAGACAGCGGGAAGAATAGAATAGAATAGAAAATTATTTATTGCACACTTAACAAAACAATCAATAAACAAAATAAAAATTACAATATTTGTGACAGTTGGCGGTCTTATCGCTCAAGAGCGATCTCTACCAGACAACTGTGGATGGATAGGATCGTTGGACTTGACATGGGGATCTGTGTGCATCACTGTGTTTATATAAAATTCTAATAAATTATTAATACTTTACATACAAATACCTACTTATATAATATAAATATCTAAATATATATAAGCATCTATACTAATATTATAAAGAGGAAAGATTTGATTGTTTGTATGTTTGTTTGTTTGAATTGAATAGGCTCCGAAACTACTGGACCGATTTGAAAAATTCTTTCACCATTAGAATCCTTCATTTTCCGTGATGAACATAGGCTATATAATATTTTCAAAAAAGTTGGGGATCCGCCATCGAGCTAGTATTCTATCTCGATGGGATCCGCATGAAAAATTCAATAATTGAACTGTGCGCTGTATATTCAACCTCATTTTCTATTATAACGCGTCAGAATAGAAAAAGAGGTTGAATATATAGCTCAAGGTGCTTGCTTTTTCTCTTGTCCAGTGTCAGTTATGGAGTGTCGAGTCAATGTCAAAAACCCCAATTCTGTTTAAAAAAGTAAGGGATCCGTATATATCCGTAAAACTGTGAAACCCATCATGTTAGTGTGTATAATTTCTGAAATTTTTGATTAATACCCGTGCGAAGCCGGGGCGAACCGCTAGTAGTTATATAAATACATACATATTATCTACATTTTATAAAAGGAAAACAAAGGTGTATTTAGTAACAGCAGGACAAATAGTGTTCCTTTACCATATTCTTGAATATTGGTAGTGACTTCGCACGCTTTACTGAGACTGGCAAAGCGTTCCAAATCTGTACAGCACGAGAAGTAAATGCGTTGTTGTAAAAAGAAGTATAAAGGGCAGGGCCTTGAAGCATAAGAGTTTCAGAAGAGCGCAGAGAAAGAGCGTGAGTCTGAAGAAGAAAAGTAAAACGTTCCTTTCCTGGAGGCAACTTTGTTTTATACTATGTGTTCAGACCATTGAAATGCAATTTAGGTGGCATTACTTATATAGAACATAATGATCAGTAAATGAGTTAGGTCTTAGTATTAATACTATTTGCATATAAATGTTATTTGATAGGTGGAGACTCTAGATTACCTATTGACTCACAGACAATGAAAACACTAGCTTATTCATTAACTATTTATTTGAATTGTTAATAGGTGTTGACTTTGTTATTTGATAGAATTTAAACTATTAATGGTTTATGAATATAGCTGATTTTTGTCATGGAAATCCTATACATTCACAGACCAGAGAATGATACCTCCTAGCACGACCATGAAATATATATTTCTATGTTTTTTTCAGTAGGTACTATAAAATTCTACAGCAACAAATAAGTATTACTAAAGCAATACTTATTTATAGATTAAAAATAAAATAATCTCAACAATTTACATCTTTACACGCGTTGCGTTACATTTTTGTTTACGGATCCGTAAGTTTTTTTTTAATATAGCCAATCATCAGGGATAATGTAGGATTCTAATGGTGAAAGAATTTTTCAAAAAGGGCCAGTAGTTTCGGAGCCTAGTAAACTCAAACAATCAAATCTTTCCTCTTTATAATATTAACTTAGATATATATAAGCCAGCTTGGTTTCAAGATCTTATATATCTCTTATATATCTTCCATCATCACCGGCCTATAATAGTCCACTGCTGGACATAGGCCTCCCCTAATGAGCGCCATAGATTGCATTATCATTTGGGGGTTAATGCCCATAATCCCCACGCTGGGCATGCGGGTAGGGGATCGCAGTTCGGTGGAGTTGTTCTGCAGAGGGCGCTGCTGCCCGCCCCCCGGTGTGTTTCCCTTAGTCGCCTCTTACGACACCCACGGGAAGAGATGGGGTGGTGAAATTTTATCCCGCCACTACACGGCATAATATGTATTTATATATTTTAGAGGCAATGTTTTAACGCTTTCACGATTTAAGCTAATAATTCAAAGATTATAATTCAATCCAATTTTATTCCACAGAAACGCTAGTCAGGCACAATCTAGATTGGAAGTGTGAATTTGTATGCATGTAATGAGAATCCCATGAATATTTGCATGTAATATTTGAAATATGCATGCGCTGTACATATTAACGTTGCTTAGCAAAGGCTTTTAGCTTGATTTATGCAGCTTTTTTGTGAAAATGCCATATTTTAGTTACATGACCTTTCAGTGTTTGAATTATTCATTTTGGCGCTTTACTTGAGCACTGTAACACGAAAATATTAGGTGTAGGTTTTAATATAAAAACTTTGACCTGAGGGATAATTTTTCTGGCTTTATTAAAGTAAATAATGCTTACCGGCTCCATAATTTAAATTTTTAAGTATTATGCCCGAACAGGGTCGTAAACTTACAAAAATAAATCTTAGCGAGGGTTTTTACAAATTATTATTTATGTTTTATTACTATTTTAACGGGTATTTATGGCGTTTGTTATCATCATCTCAGCCCATGTTAGTCGTTGTTTGATAAAAATAAGAGTGAAATTGGTAAATAAATAAATAATGCCTGACAATCCACACAGCATCATCTAGCTAGATTCTAGATCCAAGCTAAGCAGAGCTTGTGTTAAGGCCCATAACACAAGCTCTGCTTAGCTTGGGGCTAGATGATGCTGTGTGGATTGTCCGGTATTATTTATTTATTATTTATTTACGTTTGTATGGGAAATTCATCCGTCACCGGAGCCTTAAGAATCTAATGCTATCATAACATAATTACCCGTATCGGAAATTATGGGCATATCGCTTGACCTTATTTTTACGATCATAACTAGTTTTTTGCCCACTGACCTTATTGACCTAATTGTACCTACATGAATTTGGTTTCGCTTCTGTGTTCAACTTTTTTATAGATTCGTTAATTTTAAATACGTCAAGTTTTTTATTGATTTAGTCACTGACCACACCCCGTTTCATTTATAAATTAAAAAATATCTTTCTATGGAATATATTATATTATGTATATCAGTTATCTAGTGCCCATAACACAAGCTCTAATAAATAAAGTTGGACAAACAACACAACATCATCAAGCCCCAAGCTAAGCAGATCTTGTGATATGGGCACTAGATGACTGATATCAAGACTGATATACATAATACTTACAATCCATAAACAACAAATTCATCCAATATAAACAATAAGCATCCAAATTATCGCATTTATGTTATTACTTCACTCAAACGCAACTTATACCGTGACGTGAGACACGTCACGGTTTTTTGACAGTTTTCAGTGAAAATCTGTCAAAAAGTTGCCACTTGTGACGTGCTTAAAACTGTGTTTGAGTAATTGGGCGTGAGTAAATCCTGACCTTGATTAATAAAACAAAACCGTACGTCCCAACTTCTCTACCCAAAAAACTATGAGCCAAATACCTGCAAGCAATTTTCATTCCTAAAATAACTATAAGCCCCATTTCAGATAACCAATATCCAAACAAAACCTTGATGGAAAACTTTAGAATGCCAATGAAAAGTTCCGGTCTCGAACCGAAACTACACCCAACTATAATAGTACTACTAGTTTTATGGTTCATAAAACACAACAGTTCCTTCCGATTTTAAGTTCTATTCCATTGTGTTACGAGCCATAATTTCCTTAAACGCCCGTCAGCTCGTGCCATCGTAAATCTAGTAGATTCTCATTACTTCGGAGTGGAGTTAGTTTATACCATTAGTGTCAGTGAAATATAAACCTTTTGCTATGATTTATTAGGTTGAAATTTTTACGATATTAGTATGTATAGTATGAGTTAGCAGATAAAAAAATCGCCAATTACTTATCAGTGTTGGCACTTGTACTGCCAATAACAAATCGCTCCAAATTATTCGAAAACTATTTTCGAGTTAAAAATAGTTTATCTCAGAATCTGGCAGAGGGGCTGTAGGAAGTTGAATAAGTATATGAAATAACTTTTATAGTTTTCGTAAACTCAAAACTTATACTAAGGCCTCAGAGTGGAAAAGGCCATTGAGCCAAAGTTCAAACCCGTTTATTAAAAATTTATCCCAGATTTTGTCGGCTATGTTATGATAAATGATGTTCTTTTTACTTAAATATTAGAAAAAGCTTTGAATAGTAACAAAAAGGGAAATTTATGTTTAAAAATCTTGTTAATTAAATTTTAAATCTACCTTATTTATTTACAATAAAGCATATTAAAAAAGTTGTTTAAATATATATATTTTTTTATATAAATGTATTTCTTTCTTTCTATTTAATACCCTATATTCATCATCACCAGCCTATAATAGTCCACTGCTGGACATAGGCCTCCCCTAATGAGCGCCATAGAATGGCATCATTATTTGGGGGTTATTGCCCATAATCCCCACGCTGGGCATGCGGGTTGGGGATCGCAGTTCGGTGTAGTTGTTCTGCAGAGGGCGCTGCTGCCCGCCCCCCGGTGTGTTTCCCTTAGTCGCCTCTTACGACACCCACGGGAAGAGTTGGGGTGGTGAAATTCTATGCCGGCACCACACGGCGGCCACACCATTAAATCCAATAAAATAGAAGTATAAAGGTTTATTTGTATGTGACACATATTTAAAAGAAAAAAACATAGAAACAGTTTCATTAAAAAGGTTACTAAATGAACTCAAAAACTATACACATATAATTTAACTATAAGAAGCACACCTGCTTACGGGTAGAACACATTTAACACTATATTTATAAGATTTGATCCTGTAAACATAAGTATATTAGTAGATACATAGTAGATATTATAGAACTTAAGATATTGTACGATGCTGTACAATAAGGCAACCATAAAATACATACGAAGCTGCGGGAAGAAGTTATTGAATTCATAAAAATATTACGACTCAGGTTCACTAGTAAACTCTGAGGGTACATTTTCGCGATCAATTTTTGCGCATTTCTTCCATTGTTTGCGCGGCAGGTAAGTTCCTTTGTAAATGACAAAAATCCTGTGCTCTCTTGTGTTGTTCCCGAAAACGCACCCTATGAATAAATATCTTAGAGTTCATTTTCCAGTATCAGTTGGAGTCCAATTTATGACAGTGTCATAAAATAAAGCAAAGATCAAAAATGATTTATTTTCGTAAGTAAATAAAATGTAGACGACTCAGAAAATGTCAAATTCATAAAATTTAAATAGGATATGGATATTCGTGATTTTTATCGCTTTTCTACACTTATATTAAGGAAGGAAGGGAACTTATATTAGGAAAGATTTGATTGTTTGTTTGAATTCAATAGTCTCCGAAACCACCTGACCGATTTGAAAAATTCTTATAACAATATAATCTTACGTTATCCCTGATAAAAAATAGGCTATAAATTATTTAAAAAAAAAGTTAGGTTTCTACATGACGTCAATAATAAAACCCAAAGTGTGTAGAAATGTATAATTTTTGAAGTTTTTTTTTTAAATAACCATGTAAAGAAGGGGCGGAATGCAGGTAGATTATACTATAAGAAGTAAAGACGCGACGAAGAAACAGTTAGCTGCTATTTTTTGCTAAATCTCACACAAGGTGTGTAGGTAAGTCATAAGACGCAAAAACTCATATCCACGAGAATTCTCTAGGTACTTTAATATGTATTTTACGTAAATTTGTCTACAAATACTTAAGTACCTCATAATCACATGACATTGGCATCTAATAATAGGAAGCCATTTTAAATGCTAAACCAATCGTGATGCTGTCATAATGAAACAGGTAACTGAATACTGAATAAATTGAAGGCTGTTGACATTATCTGATTGTTCAGAATCGAAACTGGTCTAGAATCTTGAGTGAATGGATCAAAGGCGATCGTGGTGGAATTGTAATAATATTGTCTTGGCATATGGCGGGGTAAACGTGTTCTTGAAGGGAGACCGATACTCGGCAAACGGCTGATGATGATGATGATTTTGTTCTACATAAGAATAAACCGATTTTGAAACTGTTTGAACCTATCAGAACATAAGGTTAGGTTTGATTACCACCATTACCAATGTTTGCATGATCTGCAGATGGTTTCGGGTGTTCTGGTCATTTTCTATGCATAGTAAAAATATCAACTTAAATAATATATTGTATAAATATTATCAGACATCTAGAATTCATAACACAAGCTCTGCTTAGGTTTATAGATAATGGTGTGTGGATTGTCCAGTATTATTATAAGTGGCTTTGTATGACCTGAAAAACAATTCTTTTAAGTTCAGAATTCATATACATTATATATGCATGACTATTCGGGGGCGATATTTTGTAATAATGACTAATATTGATAAGTCCAAGTTTAGATCAACCCAATTATACGAATTAAAGATTCTATCAAAAAAGCTATCACCAATTACGGAGCTCCCAAAAGCGGGCACGGTGCCATAACCTGTGGCAGGAATAGGTAGGTAAATGGGGGAGCCGTTGCTTTTTTTGACTTGTCCAATTAGTGTCCACGAGAGAGGTTAGTACTATACAGGGCGTCCCAAGACTATGCTACATGAAGGGCAAGTGCCTTAAATATTGGATATTTTGCTGCCCTTATTTTATCTTTAAAACTATATTGTAAGATATTCTTAAAATTACTTGCATCGTCAGGAAAGTAAACCATCTCATATTTTTATGATGCCAATCGAGAGAATCGATAAAAGCAATACCTACTCCAAGGGGCCTGCGATGGATGAATTGCTCATGCAAACGTAAGTACCTGATACCAAAACTATTTGTAATTCCAGCATATTTGCACCATATTATGGTAATATTTATATTCAAATAGCATTTATCTATAATATAAATAGGGTTTTTAAATTTAAGCGAATCGCATTTTGCATATTTTTAAAACAACAATGGTTTCACGAGTTGTTATTGTTATTATGGTCTAGTTTTAGAAATGTTGAACTTTAAAAATATATTGAAGTTTTCAGTGACTGTTTGATATAATGAGATAAGGGAAACTTATAATATGTATATTCATAAGAATTGAAGTTGCGTGTGGCCTTCAACGGGTTCTTATTATCTTAAAACACAATATTATAGGTATTTTGTCTTCAAGTTGCATTGTCTTGAGGACACCCTGTATAGTTATTGTGACGAGATGGGAAATAGCAATAACGAAAAAGCTAACCGCAAATTTTCGCAAAACAATTATTGTCAGACAAATGAAAAAAAATTAGGCCTGCTATCTGTCATTTGGCATTATGACAAGTACCGACACAAGCGGTCGTAACAAAGTAACGATCCCTAAGGAGAAACGGTTCGCTAAAAGTTTTAAAAAACTGATTTACAATAACAATAACTACTTTTTAATCGCTAAAAGTTTATAAAAAATAATTTACACTAACGAGAGGTACCGAAATTTTACAAAGTTAACAACACTACAAAAACAATCTGTATGGAATTCCAGTTTAAAGTGGAATCAAAATATTAGCTTGTTGCCCGGCTGAATTGAATTTTTCATTTGGTTTTGCATTTTAGCGCTACTCTACTGTGGTTGGAATATGTTTGTAATTTGTTCGTAGAATTTTAAAAGTTTACGTAACTATACCGATCTATCTTTTATTTACTTTTTCCATGGTGCATGAAACTGTGCCGAAATATTAGAAAATTCAAAACTCAAATTATAGGTATACATACCTACATATGTATATCCCGTTATAAATGACGTTAGACCAAAATTTGTCCAGTAGGGCAAGCACGAGCTTTCTTGTCTAAGGTAGAATAGAGAAAAATTACGTCACTTCGTCATCGAATGCGTAAATTATTTGAAATTAATTTCTTCAACTTCAATAATGTACGCGATGTATGGCGATGCAATGCCATTATTGTCTATTCTACCCTAGAGCACAATCCCCGTGCTTGGCCTACAGGAAATATGGTTAACAAATCACGCGATTTTTCCGCACCTCATTGCAAATCGTAAACTTTTACCTTCTGCCAACCCATATAGTTTACGTGGCCAATCAAAGCCGTGGTTCGTACCCGGGTCACGTCACCTGGCCACGCGGCAACCGATTGAAGAAATTAGGTGGATATAACTCACCCGGGTCCAAACGGCAGGTGGGTTCCACCGAGCTTAACCCAATATAACGAAATAATATAAAAATAACACGGACATTAATCTGGGGCTTGCTGGAATCATATGAGTACAAAGAAACACGGCAAAAGGTATTCTTTTGCAGAATATCTGAGGTTTACTGATTATTTTATCCTCGAAAAAGACAGTCACATGATAGTTATTTAGCTTAGTGTAAACAATAATATTAAAAATAACTCATCATTACTTTGTATTTTATTCTATTTGTAACTCGTTGTTCGATCTGTACGTAATTATAACTTTCTATAAATATATGTTTTATTTATTTAGATACAGATCTGTGTAGATGTGTTTTCTTCCTACATATTAAAATTATTAACACTAAAGTTTTATTCATTCATTTAACCAGGATCAACGTAACTTGATTACTCAGGTTCAGTTGCAGTTATTTTTATATCGTGTATCGTTATATCGTGCCTTTAAATTGGGTACAACCCAATTTAAAGGCAACCCAATTGGTTGTACCCAATTTAAAGGCACGATATAAAAATAACATGAAATAGATCGCCCTCGTTTTAATTAAAAGTAAATCGAATGTTAACAATTGTTATTGTTTAACGAATGTTAAACGATTATGGCTCCGGCGATACGGATGAATTTCCCAAATATATAATACCTATTTGGGAAATTCATCTATAATGGGATCCTAGATAAATACAATTTAATACAAATAATAGCAGATCATGGTTACAAATGCTGAAATCAAAACATTTTAAATAATGCTGGACAATCCACACAGCATCATCTAGCCCCAAGCTAAGTAGAGCTTGTGTTACTGGGTACTAGATGACTGATATACATAATACAATATTATTAAATAGATAGATATTTTTGATTATACATAGAAAACAACCAGATCACCTAAACAAATATCTGCAGATCGTACAAATATTTGTCCCGAGGCGGGAATCGAACCCGCAACCTCCTGCGTCGCAGGCGGACCTTCGCCCACCGCGCCACTACAGTGGTCGTCATTTTGGTATTGCGTTTGTAAAGGAAATTTATCCGTCGCCGTAGCCTTAAAAGTAGATTGTACCTACTTGTTTTATTCGGATTGATCAGTTTTGTATTATTCATCATCATCAGCCCATGTTAGTCCACTACTGGACATAAGCCTCCCCTAATGAGCGTCATAGCGCCCGGTCAAACGTTGCCAGGGTCAGTGTGTGTGGTGTGTGTGTGTCTTTAATAGCCTGAATGACATTGTACCTTGTCATTTAATCTTCCAATGAGCACTCCAAATGACAAGGGCACTACCTAAGCGTCATTGCATACAAAGACGTCGCAAGGTGCCCCTTGCAGTTTCGCAGTAGGGGAGATTGGGGATGGTTGACTATAGCCCTGACTAATTGTAGATTGATGAAGAGTTAGTGGTCGGAAAATGAATTCATTTATAAGAAATAGATAATATATGTAAAATGATAAACTATTTATTATATTTTCTTATTAGTTTAATAGTTTTCTACTGAAAAATACAGCTAAGTTATCTTGTCAATGTCTATACCTATATTTATTATTATAAAGAGGAAATATTTGATTGTTTGTTGGAGTGTAATAGGCTCCGAAACTACTAGACCGATTTGAAAAATTCTTTAACCATTAGATTCCTAAATTTTACGTAGACTATAGAAATTGTCAAAAAGGTGGCGATCGGCATGAAATTTTCAATTTTTGTTAAATAGGTACACGTGCGAAGCCGGGGCAGGGGCGCTAGTATTGCATAAAAACACAAAGTACATTAAAGCACACTAAAAATATAAAAGGTTCTTCCGTAAATACCGAAAACGAAGTAAAACTGATCAAAGTTAGTAACAATAACAAGTGGATTGCTACTTTCACGTTGACAGTAACTTTGATGTTGAACTGTCAGATATCACAACAAACTGTTTCTTTTGCTTCCGAAATATAGTATGAACAGCGATTAAGGAAAAATATAAGGGTTATTTTTGATTGATACAATTACCCTTCCCAATGAAGATTTCTAAACATAACTTTGTTTTAATTCAAAAAAGTAGACTGTGTCGCAATTTAGTAACAAATACAGTATCATTTATTGTAATGAGATACTCGCTGTTTGCTTCCATTCATTACCTTGGATGACATAGTGTTGTAATTGTAAGTCAAATAATGTAGCATCCTGCCCCTTTTTGATAAAGGTACCTACTATACATATTATTAAGCATACCTCTACCTGTACCTACAGACAAACGTCCCCTTTTCCCCTCTGCTAACCAAATCTGAATGATCAAAAATGTTATTTAAAAGAAATATAATACATAAATAGAACAATAAGCATTTTCTTGTATTCAAAATTGCACATTCCACGGGCAGGGTATAGCAAATTAAATTTGCCTATAAAGAACATTCTTAAATTGAACGTAGAAACCTCTGCTACATTTTATTCTGGGGCTGAGAAAGGTAAAGGCACTCCACCAACAGAGCTTAGAGAGTCTACAAAGTTTTTATTAAATCCCGGAGGGTAGATACGTAGCTAGGTAGGTATTGGCTAAATCTCTTCTCTGCAGCGAGCGAAATTACAGCTTAGAAGAGAAGGAATGTTCGGTATTAAAATTATTGTCTCTAATGAAAGGTAACCTTAGGTTTTTACAAATTAAAGAAATGAACGTAAAATTTTACTTGCTAAGGTGATTCTTCAGTTACGTCCCAAATGATCAAATGAGACAGAATCTCATTTACTTTTACATGGGTATCTAAAGAATCAATCGATCATTCGTTATTGGGAAACCCAAGACTTTTTTTGATAAATGTCATGTCATTTTATCAGAATACGTCTTGCGAACGTTTGAAAAAAGGCATGATAAATGATAGCAATTTGATATCATTTGATACGAATGATTGTTAAAACATTCAAGTCCCATTATTTCAAAGAAGAAGGATGAAGTCTAGCTTTAAATTAACGAAGTAGACATTTTTTGGGTGCTATAACTTTAGACACTCATTTATTTTTCTCCACACGATTTTATTGCCTGCTGGGATAGCTTTCGTGTAAAAAGTAAAAAAAGATGAACGAATACTCGAATTTGAATTTCTTAACAGACAATATAATAAAAGAATAGAAACAAATAAGAACTTATAAACACAGATGAAATACATAGTTTGTAACTGTTGCGAATCTAGAGGTAGCTAAACTGTTTCATTTCAGTATCAATAAGAAGAATCCAAATAATGATGCCATCTATGGCGCTCATTAGGGGAGGCCTATGTCCAGCAGTGGACTATTATAGGCTGGTGATGATGATGATGATGATGAAGAAGCATCCCCTAGACGCTGCGTTGTGTGCTTGCTGCATGGCACTGCGCTGTACGCTAATGTCGTCAACTTGAATTTGTATATTTAGTCATTGATAATTTCAAAACATCTGATTATAGGCATACAAAATCGGAGAAGATTATTGTTGACATAGTAATTCTGAGTCTCCCTTTTTGACCATATTTCAAAAATCATTATTATTACAGACTTCTCTATATTTTTCGTTCAAAATATAGATCCAAATCTACAAACACTCGGTACATATCACGTCGATCGCTCTGCAATCTTCGGAGAATGGGGGGGGGGGGGGGGAACGGTCATTTTTTGACCTTTTTCAAAATATTTTAAAAAGTATAAAATCTACCGAAATTTCAAAAACTATTTTGAAATCTACAAACGAGTACCTTTAATTTGATACCAATTTCGATTTCGTAGGTCTCATTTAAAATTTCAATTTCAAAATTTGTATGGAAAATCTTCATTTTGCTTTTTCATTTATTTTCATTTATTTTTCTAAAAATATGTGCGGGCGCACAAAATGTATTATTATTTCAAATTTCAAGTCAATAGCTGCAGTAGTTTTTGAGATATTAAAGATTCAAAACACAATTTGGCTTTTGGCTTTTTGAGGCCCAGCAGTGGGACACACCAGGCTTAATAACTAACTGAAAATATAATATGAGTGTCGTCATGCGTAATGAAATGATGCTTTGTTTAAAATGTATAGATTACTTAATGAAATTCTAGATTTATCTAATAGAAATAATGTATTATCATTAGAGTGTTAACTATAATTAATGAAAATATCTATGTGAGAACCCAGAGCTTAGACAAACCTAACATAGGCTTTAAGACACTGCTAACAAAGTATGTATTTTCAGAAAATTAATAAATAAATAAGTCTATCTATCTGTCTATAATCGTTACCTATTTCAAGATAACCAGATAAGATTATATTAAATACGTTAATTTATAGGTAAATTGTATTGCTATTGTAGGACTTGTAGGTAGTCATGTATCGCCAATATTTGATCTATTATAGTTTTACGCGACTATAATCATTATAAACGATTGAAATCGCTATGATAATGATAAGGTATGACGTTATAATACACTGTTACTATGTAAATATCGAAAGTGAATTTACTCAGTACATTGTCTTATAGGACTCTTGTGTAAATGTATCAATCAACGCTGTGCGCAGGATCATCAGTTCATAGGTCAAATAGCCCTCAAGCCCTGATTCAACCTCAAAAACAGATGGAAACGGGAAAATTAAAAAGTTAAAAAGAAAAAGACCAAGAGAAAGACTGTGGTTCACCCAGATGTGAATGTTTCTATCAAAGGTATGCCTCCGTAGAATTCTCGAGATCTTTGGTCAAATAATTCGCAAGCAATTAGACAACCTTCCAAAAATTATTGTCATAGATAAGGTATATATTGGTCTTATTATTTCTAGGTATTGTAGAATGATCAAAATATTTATACAATAAAAAATCTATTTAATATATTGTATAATGTGTGTATAACAGTCATCTAGTACCCATAACACAAGCTCTGCTTAGTTTTGGTCTATAGCTAGTCCATTATATATAGCCCAGTATACATTGTCCAGCATTATTTATTCATTTAACAGTGGCCTACTGAGTGGCTTTGTCTTGGAGTGGAATTGTCATCTATCGTTTAATAACTAGGGATAATCCATTACTTTCTCCTTTTCCTTGTGCGTTTCCCAAATCCTGGGAATCGCAACATTTTAGATTAGGAGATAAAATTATGATCACCGTCGTACGTCGTGTTTGATACTCTTGTCGTTATTTATTTTGAATAACTGAACCACATTTTCTTTGAATGAAATGATATCCTCATTATTTTAAATAGTTTTGTTAAAATTTTATTTCTTCCTTTTTGTTCATCATTATAATAATATTTGAGAAAGATTTCTTATTATTATTATAGTCATATGAATCTGGTAATTCTATTGCCTTGTATTTTATGACATCATCATCATCATCATCAGCCCATATTAGTCCACTGCTGGACATAGGCCTCCCCTAAATTTTATGACATGCGTGTCAAATTACGTGAAATTACGTATTCGAAAGAACATCACAGACACAGAAATCAGTAGCAGACCGCCCCGGCTTTGCACGGGTATTTAACAAAAAGTTATTTTTTCAAGTGGATCCCTAACTTTTTGAAAATATTCTTTGTACCAATGTTCATGAGTGAAAATTTTGGATTCTAATGGTGAAAGAATTTTTCGAATCGGTTCAGTAGTTTAGGAGCCTATTCAATTTAAACAAATAAACAATCAAATCTTGCCTCTTTATAATATTAGTATAGATACCATTTGGATTACTCGTACTACGAATAAGAACAAAGGAACATGAAAGATTGTGTGAAATTTTATGAGTCTTACACTCACGAATACATCCGAATTGACCCCCAAGCACGGGATTGTTGTCTAGGGTGGAGAAAAATTACAGCACTTTGTCATCAAAGGCGTAAATTATTTGAAATGTATATTATATTATTTCCCCTAACTTTTTATCGCGTTATTGCGATCATAGTCACGTCGCGACTGGATGTTCTTGGTGCTGAGAATTACGGACAGTATTCTGCATTCGGCAGTGACCCCTAATTGTACCCAGTTAAATTGAACTAGGTATCAGATATTTCTGGTTGGTGCATGATGGATGGAAACGCGTAGCAGCAGTCCAATTGATGATTCTTATCAGATCAATTGAGTCTTCCGCCATTTAGTCGCAGCAGGGACATGTGATCTGTTGAGCTATTTCTTGGAGCGAATGTTGAGTAAAACTGCTACATATATCTACACTACATAAAATGTTGCTCATTTTGTCACATAAAATACAATTTTCGTGGGTAATATATAATATAAGATAATAACTGTTCTGTTCTCTTTATCTAAAATCGGTTTCTTGGAAACCATTCACTGGTTTTCCTTAGTACGTATTTATTTGTATTCAAAGTTCTATTTATCTTCTATCTATGTATCCATTTTGCCTCGCTTTAAAGAATTAATGAAATGTGACGATGAAAAGTGAAATAAATAAATTAGGTATTATTATTTATAAGCAATAAATATTGATTCATCATCCCTTGTTGAGCCACCGCTGAACTTTTTTGTATGAGTTGCAAATAAAATATTCTGTTCTAACTTAGGCTCTTTTATATTTATGCCATTTGATTTGGGTACTATTCTGGGTATGGATCATTATTTTAAATAAATTTGAATAATTAAATAAAAGAAACTGATCCAAAAAGCTTTACAAACGCTTTGTAAGTGGATTTTAATAAAACACTAAGAAAAATTCTGTAAAATATCAAACCAAAGTAAGTGTAAACATTCACTAAGTAAATTCTTATAAAGGATAATCCGTAACATTAGTTAAACGTGGAATAAATTACCAAGCTTAAGTAGAAAATTTTAATAAGATATGCTCCTTGGAGGTTTTATCTCGAAAAGAGAGTTTAAGTTTATAAATGTCAAATTTACCTTTTTACATTAGTTCATTTCCCTCGAGATTCTAGCGTCAACTTACTATTTTCGCGCATGCAGAGAGGAAAGTTTTGAAATTTAGATCGCTCCCTACAAATGGATTTCAATTTTTCAATTACAATTTATTTATTTAATTAGAACGGTCATCCTACCACTTACATTAAGTAATAAAAATTAATTAATGGATATTTTATCCAAGAACTAACTTCAGTTTGCGGCTTTACGTGATTTTGGCAAAAAAGCCTATTTGATATATATTTAGGTTTCATATAAGATAAGTTGTTAGCACGTCCGTAAGTGATAAATTAATTTACTTAGCTAACAAACATTATTCTAGTTGAAATAATTGAGGATACTGCAGACTATTGCAAATATTCTACAGGTAGTTCAACTGATCCATATCAATACCAGTCGGAAGCGTCCCCAAGATACTGGCTGCATTGCCTCGCTGTTTGGCAATGCTGATGCGCTGCGCCAGTTACTCACCAGCTCTCGTCGACACACGCCGCCGCGCCGCTTCGAGCAGACGCACAGCATTTTTAAATACCCGATCAGGGGTAGCTTAACTGCTCATTTACTGAGTTACTATGTATTAGTATATATTACTGACGTGACACGACCCCTCTGGTCTTCACTGAAAATCAGCGCTGGGTGGACACATCAGTGTGCATAACGCTGAGTGACGACCATATTTGCCTTATTAAATAACCTACTTAACAACTTAATTTTAAGATTGCTGTGTATATTATTGTGTTGTTTGATTAAGGTAAATAAAAACATTTTCTTTCTTTCTTTCTTTTACTTTTGGAATTTGTGTATTAGTATAATTAGTTTTAGCTAGCTTTAACACATCCTTTCAGCTTGACCGCCTGACAGAATTCGCTATAAATGGCACGATCGCCGATTACATCGCATTTCTATACGATAAGTCATATTAAATACCTAGTACGTAAAGAATTTTCAATCTATGATTTCTTGATATCTATAGCTCAAACGGATCTAGATATGTCTGTACAAAGTTCCAGCCGAAACTATTTTATAGAGGTAAGTTATGACGCGACTACTTTTTCCAATTGCCTAGTGTGGCTTTCATATCGCTGCTGCGACCATGGTAGGCCTATTGTGATCTGGTTTATGAGTTCACACATAATGCGCATAATTCGCCACTTATCGTTATAGCTGCGAGAAACTAGGATTTTCTTCGGGGAGAATTCTCGTAGGTCAAATAGGCTCAGAAAATGTATACCCAGATGAGTAGTATATCACATAGTTGTTAAGATACAGAACTGTTCCTCCGCAAGCAAGCAGTATTTTTAGCTGCTATATGCGAGGACATCCCAACTAACACTTAGGCGCTAAGACAAGAGCTATATTAGATGTATAAGAGCGCTAACCAGATCTTACAGTTATTAATAAGTGTTACTATTTGGAGTTAGAGCGCACTATAACTCCTCTATACCCCCGAATTGGGCACACTTTTATATCGCCTTGGGTTATTTAATGGCTGTACAACAGAGTTACAGATTTGGTTGAGAGGTATAATAGAGCTATTAGAGAGCTATAATAGCGAAAACTGAAACTACAAGAGATAAAAACGTGATAAATAAGCGGAAGTTAAGTCCTTTAGTGGTAAAATAGATTAATATAGCGTTTATTAACTCTTTGGGTGCTTAGAGGGCTGCAAATAGGTGAATACTAACTCCTTAACTACTACTACTAACTAACTCCCTCCTGTTTCTTTTCTCTCTCCTCTCATTCATCTCCTTCATCCTCCTTCATCTCCTCTTTTCAGTGACGTCATGAAATAACTTGTATTTTAATTTCAGAATGCCGTACACAACAATTGTACAAACTATAGAAAAAGGAAAATATGTGCTGTGCACTGCATGCTCCATCGGATCCATGGAAACATAATATTAGTACTAAAATGGCCTAAATGCAATGCGTTAAAACTTGTAAAATCCACAAACACCTTACTACAACTTGATGGGCGACGAATAAAGTGTCAAGTAAAAAGAAGAAATATTTCAACTTATGCAGAAGCTGAACGCGAATTAGATTTTTTGTTATAACGATATGAAAACGTGTAAAACTTGACAAAAAAAAAAAACAAAGAGAAAGATGATGTTGATAAAGGACTTGATAAGTCGGAAGGCGGCCTCTGCAAAAGAGACCTACTAGTACAAGCTGTAGGTCTGATTGTGAATGATATGATACAAATTAATAACCTCTTGATCTTGACTATATTTTTATTGATTTATTACTATAAATCTTGATGATAAGCTGAATTTCATGAATCTTTATCAGATAATTTTTTTGCTTTATAGTTTTTAAATGACAAATATAAGGATTCAGTGTGATAAATAAATATATTTGAATATGATTCATTTAAAGAAAAACTAAGTTAATTTACTTTGTAAAAAAGAATAAAAGAAATGTGATTGAAATATTGTGTTTAATTTGATTTATTATTTAGAAAATTATGTACGGGACCCAGATTGACCTTTTCGCAGAAAACTCCCGCTTGACTACTTCTAGTACCTACTATCACTTCGCCATTGCTCTGATATCAACAAGTGAACAAATAAGGGTTACAGAAGAGGTATTGAGATCTATTACTCTACCTAAACCTATACAGAAGTGACATTAGGCACTAGAAGTTCTATGATAGCGAAAAATGTTCCCACTGTTACAACTTTAAGTAATATAAGAGAGTATTGTACCTCTTTAGGTATTTGGTGCTATAATAACCATTGTATAAGTAATTATTGCTTTTGTACAACTTTTAGTTCTTGGCAAGAGTTCGTTAGCGCTTGCATAGCACTTTGGGGGGTTGTAGTCAGTGCTTACTTCTTATTTAGATTCTATGGTTGTAAGATTCACTTACAGCTATAAAACAAGATGCTTAGCCTGTATTATAGCGTTACAAATTGCTGCTGTATGTCTTTAACCTTTAAACTCATCTTGTTATTACCCTTAAAACTATGCTGTATAGCTCACAGTGGAATATTTTGTTAGACTACACTCTTATGTTGCCAAAAGTTGTTATTGCTGCTGCTATAGTACCTTTATATCACGTTAAGGTCTAAAATAAGCTCTAATTGACGCCAAATTGTTTGTTGGGATGTAAATGGTTGAGAGTTAGTATTTAAGTTAGATATAAAGCGTTTAACACTGTTTGTTCTCCAAATAAAGTAAAATAAAATGAGAGCTACGCTTCTTCAGTGCTTCACACTCTCCAAGCACATAGAGTTTCCTCCACCTACTCGCAGAATCTATAGGATTTTGTGTTTAAGCCTCAGTTTGAACATGACATGCTTGTTAAGGCATGGTGCGTGTAAGAAAATATTATTTCATCTAAATGCCATACTTTGGCGTGATAGTGTATTTAAAATTATTCAGCAAAATAGAGATAGGTACTCCTCAGGAGGAAATCATTTATTACTAAAGAAATCTTCAATACTTAACAGAGTCAAACGATTACCTAAGTATTTACAAGTAATAAAAGGATAGGATAGTAAAAGGAAAAAATAAAAGGAAACGTATTAAGACATATCTTTTTCCTAAAAATCTAAGCCGTCACCAGAAGGCAGAGCCCAGAATGCTGCCAGCATTTTGGGCTCTGCCTTCTGGTCTTCTGCCTTCTGGTATTGCCACGTTGGATGACGATGCTAATTATACTTCATAGTTCCATTAGTAGTAGATAATTTTACACAGGTAGTAACTTAATCCATTCGGTAGCATGCGCACTGTGTAAAATTATCTTCTACTAATGGAACTTATTCATAATATAGTAATTAAACTTCACTTGTTAAGTTGTTCTAATCATCTATTAGCCGTGTGGTGCCGGCATAGAATTTCACCACCCCAACTCTTCCCGTGGGTGTCGTAAGAGGCGACTAAGGGAAACACAGCGGGGGGGCGGGCAGCAGCGCCTTCTGCAGAACAACAACACCGAACTGCGATCCCAACCCGCATGCCCAGCGTGGGGATTATGGGCAATGACCCCCAAATAATGATGCAATCTATGGCGCTCATTAGGGGAGGCCTATGTCCAGCAGTGGACTATTATAGGCTGGTGATGATGATGATGAATCATCTATTCGTTGACATAAAAGCCAGCACTCAGACACCTGCGGACTCTATGAGTAGCTTTGTAAAGCGTTATATATTACGTGTGACGATATCTTAAGTCGGTTAAAATGTAATCTTATCATAAATCAACAAAAGTATATAAAACATTATGAAAAATTTTAAGAGAAAAAGGTTACCAAACACAAAATAATAGCTTACAGAGCTACTAGCTAGATGAGCAAAAAATTAAAAGGTCAAGAATTTCTGCATGACATGGGCGTTTATGTATAATCAGCGGTGTTAATACTAGTTTTTTTTTTACAACTCAGGTTCTCGTAAGAAATTGTGTATATAAGCACCTACCTGGTTGTAGTTATGTTTTAGTTTTTGTCGAGTTTTTACTAATTATTTGGCTGTATAATTTGGCACAAGAATTTGTTCTTTGGATTAAAACACTGCCAGTAAAACTCAATGTCCAGTCAGTCGATGAAAAATACAAGTAACTAGAACTTAATTCAATATTTGGTTCCTAAAATATCACAACCTTCGTAAAGAGAATAATTTGCACTTATATCTACATACCTACGTGGTTATCAGTTATTCTCGCGCTAATACAGTTTTAAATAGAAATATCTTTGTATTATTAAGTTTCACTAAAAATAAATATAAAGAAAAGTAATTATTCGGGAATTTCAATGGTCTTATAAAAGCAAACGCGATGTTTGCATTTTTCGGTTGTAATTTTTGATATTTAATCGTTTCTAAATAATCGTGCGGGAACAGGTGAATGTTGGCAAAATAGTCAATAGTTATATTACCGACCCTTCACACAAAACCGTATAGGTGAAACTTAAAGTTCTTCATGAATAACTCCAACCACTGGTAAACCGTACAAATATTCGTTCTAACCGACAGACGCGGCGTTTTTATCATATATCTAGTGAAAACTATTCTATATGCCCGAATGTCCTGCCCCAGCATAAACTTGCACCACAAAACAGTCTAAATACCGCTGGTCTATCACAAATAAACATAATCACGACGAAATGAATCTCTTGTTAGCACAGAACTCCGTCATAGCAGATTTACTTAATTTCTTAGCAAATATATGCAAAACGAATCTTTGAGCACATCTCATTACTTTACTCACGATAGTAGGTATGGAAAACATACTGACACCACTGTTTTTGTGTGGAAAGTAGTTTTGTATAGAACATGGGTGTTTTTGTAAGAGATGATTATACCTACGTGCTAGATATTTGTAAGGAGGCACTCGTAATTGCAAAATCATGACCGTTTGGATTTACATTATTTACACTATGTGTATATTTTCAACAATTGAACATGGTATAGACTATGTTCACATTATCTAATTAAAATCTTTACAGTATTAAAAAAGACATGTTTAAAACTAAAAAAGTCAAAACCAAAAATTTAAAGAAGACACTATGAAAAATTACAATTCATTAACTCGATAATCGAATCCAATTCATGTTACTATTTCATGTAAAATCATTCATAGTGCATGTCATTACATGACTAGCAAAAATATAAGCGGAGTAGATTTCATAATGTTTTTACTTGGTCTATCAGAATAGACATCAGTTAGATTAAACCTACCTAGGTCTGAAGGGAACGTACCTTCAAATGTCACGTATAATTCAAAATCCGAACGCAGGGAAGTTATCGATAATTTTCATTTTCAGTAAGTATTCCCACAATATACCTCTATAATATGTAAGAATTCCCCCGTTATATTTTTTTTTTATTTAAGGTTAATCTATTCAATTTAAAATTTATTTATTTTCTCTTCACAAAAGGTCTTGTTACAGTTTATTGTTGTATTTTTATATAGAAGTAGTGTAACACAAACTAACATACTTACCTTTATAAGAGACCTGGGTCAGATATAGATTTAAAATCAGAGTTACCCCCTCCACAGAGTTCATTAAATTAGACGAATGAAATTATGCCTTAATTAGGAATAAAGAGAAGAAATCCGTAACTACATATTATGAAAAAAAAAAACGACATAAAACTAAAACTATAACTTTATTAATCGGCTTAGGGCTGTGTGTCTGGTATCCTGAACATAGTTTTTTCATATAAATTTAATATAAAGTAGATCGATGAGGAATCCGTACAACAAACGTTACTGCGCCATTATGAAAACCCAGAAATCCCGAAAAATCAAGTATATCCCAGGCCCTTACACAGGCTGAAGACCTCTTGATACAAGAAAAATCCTTATAATACTTCGCAGTTTCTCGTAAAAAGCAAATTCTTGAAAACCCTACTCTTGACTCAGTACCGCACTTATACAAAATTATATCCAAGAATAAAGCCATTGATATGGTATTACCAAAACTCAGGATGGTACATAGAAATAAATTTTATATCCACCATTCCTTTCAGATTATTTAAATGATAGTATTAAATCAATTGACATTACAATCGATTATTTAAAACCATTCAAATTAACACGACGCACAGGTTTTTTAAATCATTAGCATTAAATCAATAGACATTACAATCGATTATTTAAATCCATTCAATATAACACGAAGCCCACCTTATTTTTTTTTAATAAAAAAACAATTGATACGCGCTATACTTATGAATAATCATAATAGTATACTTTCCACCAACTCTGTAAATATTCTAAATATTTTGAATTAACTACACTTACATTTTAAATCCATCCAATCTCTCTCGAAGAAAAAAAACCCTTGCAACAATTTGGTAAAATCACTCACAATCCGGGCACAAGATTTACGAACCGTTATTTCGAACAGTCACTTCACTTCACTGTGAGTTTTCAATGACTACCGTGCGATACGTCCATCCTCTACTGAGGGCGAGAGTCGACTGCTGCGGCGACTAACTGCGCACCTGTGGCTCCGTACATTGTTGTACTATCATTATTTAATAAAAAAATAATAATTTAATATCTTTTTGTTTGATGATAAATAGTGATAACCTTATCTCTATTCGAGACGAACTTGACAGTTACTAAGATTAGTGCACTGCCTAAAATGTGCGAGAATTATCAAAGCCTTTGAACAGTTTGATCCGAATAACCTCTCTAGATTTAGATTAGTAAGAACATAATATTACTGAATATTAATACATAAAATATTAGCGCAGATATTTATGTACGGTGGCGTTCATTTATATTACCCCTTATTACGTTTGTAGTCAATTTCAGTTAAACAAAACTGTTTTAAACGTAGAATCTTTAAGTACAATTTAGATATGAAGAGATTTCATAAAAGAAGAATCAATTTAGTTAGTTACAACGAAAACTAGTGTCAACAAGACATTGAACCTGCCAAACCAGCTAACTGGGAATGCCACTGTACCTACCTATGACTGTATAATAAATACTTACTTGTATGTTACTTAATAAATACTAGTAGCATCACGCTGTTTCAGGTGTTGCTATTAAATACAATAAACCATTTTCTACCTGTTCTAAATTTGATTGCAATCGCGATAGTTCTTGCAAAAAATTAAAAATACCTATCCAAAAAGTCAACAGTATTGTGTACTCGCATCTATACTATGTAAAGCGGAAAGATTTGATTGTTTATTTTAATGTCTGTTTGAATAGAGTTGTCTCTAAAACGACGACTGATTTGAAAAATCGTTTCACCATTGGTACATACATAAAAATATTAGATTATTATTTACTAAACTTCAATGATGTAACCCAACGTGTGTAAACCTTATTTTATTAAATACCCGTATGAACCCGGGCGGACCCCTAGTTCATTATAAACAAGATTTCTATTAATTCCGTTCACATTTATAATGAGTTCATCAAACTACAACATTTTTTAAATAAGTAATCAAAATGTTAGTACTACCCTCAAATACAAGTCATATAAAATCACTGCTAAGACTGCGTCTATGGCATCATATGTCATAGTCTAATGGCATCAAAATGTACAAAAGCCATCAAAATAGGTCGAACCATTAGAAACCGCTAATATTCGAAGAAAAAAGGGTCATTACCTTAACCGGAAAACACTTACACACTAACAAAAGTTCAAAAAACATGCAACTCGTATATTAACCGTAATTTGGTCACATTATCACGTGGAATCAAACTACCGTCAAAATTTCAAAATGTCACACACTTATTCATGAATAACCTTTAAGGCGCATACAGCACCTAAACTAGCGCCACCACCTACTTTATGTTATTATTCTTTTTAACAAAGGAATTTTCAAAAATCCATCGTCCAGTTTGTGATACCTATAATAAGCTTTTTTTTAAGGCCTCTGTAATAGTTTTATTCTATTTAGTTTAGGAAGAGATACGAAAATAGATTTTGGTGGCCACCAAGGGCAACTTCGTACCTCTTCCAGAATAATAACATAAAGTAGGTGGTGGCGCTAGTTTAGGTGCTGTATGCGCCTTAACCATTAAAATACTTGTTGGGTAAAGCAAAGATAATGAGGCGTCTCTGAAAAACAGATCTTTCAGACTGAAAAGCGGGTTACAGAGCTCTGCTTAGGTACATCTGTATTTAATTAAGCCCGAAATATATCTTATGATTTGATAATTTACTTATAAGTTAATATTAACTAATAAGTAGTACCTTATACAGTTTTTGTGGTTAAGGCAATAAATACATTTTTTTTAAATAAAACACACCTCCCACTTAGGCCGTAGGTAACCTAAGAGCCGAATAAGAGAACCTATCAGAAAAAGAGGAGCATCACTTATGCGTAGCAGGAATATAAGTATCTACGGATAATAATATTCCTGCGAAGCGTGGTGAAGGGAAAAAACCTCTTGTATTTTTTATGCCACCAAGGCGGCAAATAAGCCTATTGCCCGCCTGATGGGTGCGGTTACCGCAGCCTATGCAACATCGGGGATATTACACGCGCAGGTTCGATAATGCCGTGTGGTGCCGCCGGCATATAATTTCACCACCCCAACTCTTCCCGTGGGTGTCGTAAGAGGCGACTAAGGGACACACTCCGAAAGGCGGGCAGCAGCGCCTGCAGAACAACTAAAACGAACTGCGATCCCCAACCCGCATGCCCAGCGTGGGAATTATGGGCAATAACCCCCAAATGATAATGTCATCTGTGGCGCTCATTAGGGGATGCCTAGAGGTCGAGTATTGGACTATTATAGGCTGATAATGATGAAGTTTGGTAAACCTTTAAATGTCTTAGAAGATCCTTTTAGAAAGACCCCACGTTGAAGTCTTGAGGGGAAACCTCGACAGGGAGACCATAATTTCACATCCTGACTGTTTGGGGAAGGCGTAACGAATATTTAAAGTTTACTACGAAACTATTACACTATTGGACGGCCTTTGTTCTCATAAATTAGTCAATCAATCCAGAGATTATTTTGACTAATAAGTAAGACGTAAATATTTTTAGGTTCACCGATACCAGCTACCCCAGATTATATTTTAAACTTACACGATCTGAACACATAATTATTAGAATTATTAGTACCATTTTAACGGGTATTTATCGCGTCTATTTACCTATTTTTCCCGACGTTTCAACAGGTTTACACACTGTCGTGGTCACGGGATGACAACAGTCTGTAAACCTGTTGAAACGTCGGGAAATTTAAAAGATATTCTGAACTGCATTTACAGATTTTGGAAAACTGTAATTATCTTATCCCCCTGTTTTTCCGTACACATTGCAAAAGTTTCTCATCAAAAAAGTTTTTGTGTAAATTAACCATTTTCATGCTGACTGTATTTTTTTCCAGAATCTGTAATTATAAATAAATATTAATAATGCCGGACAATCCACATAGCATCAACTAGCCCCCAACTTAGCAGAGCTTGTATTATGGGTAATAGATGACTGATAATACATAATACAATATTATTTAATTGCACTTCAGAATATCTTAAACATTATAGATACCTTCTCTCGTAAAAGCTTCTTGTAACTATAACAGTTAAGGTTACGTCTCATAATGTTTCCCGTCTCAAAAATGGCGATCGTTTGAATATATGTGTTGCAACTTCTTAAAAGTACAGAACAGATTGAAAGAAAGAAAGAAAATATTTTTTATTTACCTTAATAAAACACAATAATATACACAGCAATTTTAAAATTAAGTTGTAAAGTATATTAAGGCAAATATGGTCGTCCGTCACTTGATTGGAACTACTCCAGTCAAGATTTATTCATATCGTGATCAAGGCAGACTACCTGCACGTATAGCTATGTAGTCCAAAAGATATCAATCCATTTGTTGAACCACCAGCCCAGGGTCGGTACTTGTTAAGGAATTTGGTTCTGAATAATGAAATAACGTTAATCCTGGAATGCGAGAGATTGACAGCGTCGTGACAAGGAATCCTTGAAACCTCGATGTCAGTCTACGTAAACCCAGGAAGATTAAATAAATAAATAATGCCGGACAATCCACACAGCATCATCTAGCCCCAAGCTAAGCAGAGCTTGTGTTATGGGTGCTAGATGACTGATATACTACATAACTCAATATTACTACATAATTATATTCATATTATATTTTTTATTATACATAGAAAACGACCAGAACGCCCTGAACAAATATCTGCAGATCGTACAAATATTTGTCCCGAGGCGGGAATCGAACCCGCACCCTCCTGCGTCGCAGGCGGACCTTCGCCCACCGTGCCACAGTGGTCGTCAATATATCGCAATAGTTACGCAAACGGAAACAATAAATTGATTAAGTTAGAACTTTCTATCAAAAATCAGTCCCTTGTGGAGCCAAGAGCCAAACGCCAGTTGATATAGTGTTATACGCTACGACGAGGCCATTTCACTTGCTTACCCACGTCCGGTAAAATTTATAACGGAACCGGACGTTCCTACTACGAGTATTGTTTTTGCCAGTAATTTCTTTTCGATAAGTTTGCACTCGAATAAATTCACACAACATTATCTAGCCCCAGGCTAACCGGGCTTGTGTTACAGGTACTAGATGACTAATATAAATAATAATAAACGAGTATATAGATGTTTTTATTATAAACTAGCGTTCTGCCCCGGCTTAAACAAAAATTAAATATTTCATGCGGATCTCTAATATTTTTGAAAATGTTTTATAGCTCACGTTCATCAGGGAAAATTTAGGGTTCTAATGGTGAAAGAGTTATTCAAAGCGGTCCAGTAGTTTCGGAGAATATTAAATCTTTTCTCTTTATAATATTAGTATAGTAGACTAGCGGTCCGCCCCGGCTTTGCACGGGTATTTAACAAAAATTTACTTTTTCATTCGGAACCCAACTTTTTTGAAAATATTTTTATCCTATGGTCAACACGGAAAAATTAGGGTATCAGCATCGGAGCAAGAGACGAGATACTCCTCTATACAGGGGGTTTCCACAGCGACGAATAATCAACTGCTCCCGTAATCCTGGAGAGCAAGAGTGACAGCGAAACGATACGAAATCCTCGACCACCCGAGGTCGGCAAAGTCTGTAAAAAACCCAGAATGATTATCTGCTTCGAAGCGGAGCCAGGCTGGTTCTGGCTGGCAAAGCAAACCAGCACAATGGACCAGTTTGAGTTTTGCCTTGCCCCTTTATCAGTATCACTATGGCGACCTCTGTGGCGTGGTGGGCAAAGGTCTGCCTGCGACACAGGAGGTTGCGGGTTCGCTTCCTGCCTCGGGACAATTATTTGTACGATCTACAGATATTTGTTGGGTGTTCTAGTCTTTTTCTATGTATAATAAAAAATATCTATCTGTGTAACAATATTTTATTATGTAAATCAGTCATCTAGTACCCATAATACAAGCTCTGCTTAGCTTGGGACTAGATGATACTTACTGTGTGGATGTGTGGATCAATGTCCGGCATTATTTATTTTTTTATTATCTATGTAAGCCGCTGAATATACCTCCTGGGAAAGACTCTTCTTGCTTCGGAGCAAGAGGGTTTTCCAATAATCTGGCAATTATGGCGCATGGTAAGCAAACTATTAATTGCAGGGAAAATGTTAAAATAAAAAACTGAATTCACGAAACATCAATTCCTTGTTTTGACAACAGTTACAATTTTAGTTCTATTCGAATTCGACTTTATTTCACAGAAAATAATGTTATGAAAATAACCCCCAACATGAAATACCTTTGTTATCAAAGACTCTGCTTGAGCGACCATGTGCGATTGTTTGACAGATAAATGAAATTGGAAAAACGCAATGATAGCATCCACCCGAGAATGTAATGAAAAACCTTAGTAAGTCTATCGTTTTCTTTCGCCGACTTTAACAAAATTTATCGCATTACCTTCGAGCATTTAAAAGAAAACGGGCACTGATTCCGAAGCCAAGTCTTCGATGTACTTTGAACACACTTTTAATGATCGAACTCTAAATATTAACTTTAGCCCCTTAGCCTTTCGTCTGTAGGAAGATATATTATTACCGCTTGGTACATTATCCTAACGAATATCAATTTCCATTCACTGCACGTGAGACTCCGAAGTCGGTGCCTTTGTGCAGAAGCTCAAACTATCATTCATACTTTTTGCTCTATTTGTAAGATTTATGCGACGAACTGTTTTAATATTCCAAAGTAACCTTAGAGCCATATTTTAAGTACATTAAAGTTTCAGATGTAATGCATTTTGTTTGGAGAAATGATACCTTGGAGCTAGACGGTTTCTTTTTAGGTTTTGTTTATTTTAACCATTTTGTTACGGCTATTCAACCTAGCCATGGTAAATAAAAAACGGTATACCTTTAAAATTATTACTAAACCTGTATACTTATCTTTATATTCATCATCATCACATCAGCCAATAATAGTCCACTGCTGGACCCCTAGGCCTACCCTAATGAGCGTCATAGTTGGCATTATTCATGATTTGGGGGTTATTGGCCATAACCCCCACGCTTTGCATGCGGGTTGGGGATCGCAGTTTGGTAGTTTTTCTGCAGAGGGCGCTGCTGCCCGCCTGGCATATGCCGGCACCACACGGAACTTCATCTTCATATTACTTTTCTTTTGTGTCTTTTTTTATACTCACATCTTTTGTGGAAAACTTTTAGAAAACAAAAAATGCTTCAAAATTAAAACTTTACCTATCCTCTAATAAAAGTTTTAAGGGAAAAGTCTATATGTTCTTTTATTGAGACTATGATAATATTGATGGATAAAATGAAGTTCTGATAAATCTAAAATATAGATATATTTTAGTCACAACGAGAAAAGCTGCGAACTAAAAGAGTTGGCAGAATGTAAGATTTTGAAAAAACCCATGTTGTAGTCCTGAGGGAAAACCTAGGCAGGGAGATCGTTCCACATTCTGACCGTGCACGGAGGAAGTTCCTCATGAAACTTGCAGTCTGCGAACTAAAAGGCTTTTCTCGTTCTAACTAGGTTTTTACAAAAGGGGTCTACTAAGACACTTAAGGGTCGGCAACGCGCGTGTAATGTCCCTGATGTTGCAGGCGTGCATAGGCTACGGTGACCGTTTCCCATCAGGCGGGCCCCATGCTTGTTTTCCACCTTGGTGGTATAAAAAAGGGAACTGCATTTTTTTTAAGCCACATGGAATGACCTACCTAGTACCTTCACAGTAAACTAAAAACATTTATCTTTGTTCTGTTTGTAAAAAAATATAAGATCGTATAGCACAGAACCTATTAGTATTATAATAAACGCGATTAATACCCGTTAAAATTGTACTAATCATGTGTTCGTTTGCTTACCTGCATATGCTGAGTTGGGACCATTTTGTAGTTTAAATTAAGTTATATAATATTATAATAATTATGTTCTTGTAATTAGTATTCTCTGTAAGTGGTAACGATTTATTTATGTTTTACTACAAATAAACGCTTTAATTTGATTTATTTTTTTTTACCCAAAGGTACAATCAGTGTCCGGAGGGCAAAGATAGTTGGACTACGACCCCTAGTAAAGGCCCGTAGTCCAACTAATTGGACAGAGCAGTTGGACCACTGCCCCGTAACGGGATCTAAGCCTAGCCAAAAATATAAAACGTCCAGAAGTTTATTTATATTAACGCAACCAGAGTAACCATAATATCAAAGCATTATGGCCATTAGTGTGCACCGCAATTTCGTAGTATAATTTACGGTGCCCACTTTGGACAACTTTGAATGCCTAAATTGCTCTGGTAGCGTAAGTATATATAATAGAACACAATGAGTTTTACATTTTTATCTACATCTGAAATGTTTTGTGCATTATCATACGATGCTTCCCTCGTTTTTTTAAGCCCTTCCCATAAAGTTCACAACTGCGCGTTCCTACCTGATCCAAAGAATGATTGTCATAATTATTAAGTAGTAGCTATGTCAATATTTTATAGTTCCTCATAAATTCGATGAAAGTTTTCTAAGTGATTTTTTGCACTTTGATTCATATCAAAGTGCAAAAAATCATTTAGACAATATATATAATCAATAACTGCCAATGTCATCAGTGGCAGTTATTGATGTTATTTATGTAAGTACATAGAGCACCAACAGCAATGCTTGATCCGACTAAACTAAGACCAGGGACTTAGTCTTATTACTGAATGGCCCCCGGTCTTCGCCTTGCACATAAGAAGTAACCAATATTAAAAAAAATAAAACTCACCGAAACGTTCAAAGAAATTGGGCCCCAATTAAAAACTAAGAACGTATGGGAAAACATTTCGTCAATTGAACATTTATTCGTAAGTAGGTACAGCTTGAAAAGCAACATAATTATGAAGTCATTAAAATCATAAATGAATTGGGTTATTTACGGCAACTTTTTGGGTTAGTTTCGCTTTGCACGAATCCCGTTATGCTCGGATTTTAAAATATCTAACGAAAATTGACGCTATGCTACGAATTTCTCAGTTTTACCATAAACAATAGAAGAAGACAGTGTGGATTGCGCACTGATAGAGGTTGGTATACGGTTGTATTATGGTATGGTAACCCCCAAATGATAATGCCATCTATGGCGCTCATTAGGGGAGGCCTATGTCCAGCAGTGGACTATTTTAGGCTGATGATGATGATGATGATGATGATACGGTTGTAAACAGCCATCGCCAATCCGCTCATAGACTTATTAATGTGTTAATAATATTATAATAATAATGCAAATGAGGATGATATCCGATATGTGTAGCCCCCTTCAAAATTAACTCTCATAAAGGACCTCCGTGCTGTTAGCTACGACCCCATGCATGCCTTCCAAAGGACCGGGTCAAAATATGGCCCGTAATCATGGAAATAAGATACAATAATAATAATAATAAATAATAATGTATTAAGCCCATGACGCACATGTTTAGCAGCAAAGATGCGCTAATTTTGCTTAAATCCATCATTGCATTTATTATAACGGCCGCAAAAACATCAACCAAGTAACCTTACAAAAAAAAAACAAATCTGTTCATCCGATGCGACACACAAACTCCAACATCAACATTTCATTTGGGTTGCAGCCGTCGTGTTTTAAAATAAGCCGAATGGAATGAAATGAAAAATTCATACACGTATTTATTAGTAGTACTACACAAAAGACTCGACCAAGTCTCTTCATAAAAAAACAAATCCCTTCATTCAATTGCGACCACACATACACATTTCCACTTTATATTTTTGTTTGGTGTCAGTGGGGTGTTAAAATAAAAGCTTAATAGGTACGTTCTCGTATTTATTAATTTACAACCCCCATGTTCAATACACATCTGTAATCAACCTACCGCTGGAGATGCGTTTAATTTACTATCGTCATCCAATCATTCAATCGATCTCGCATACCGGAACAACGGTTAAGCTCTGGATCAACTGCATCACATAAGCGATCGCTATATTTAATCCACGTTGAATATGTTTGTATTGACATATTAATAGTCAAAAGAGATCTCTTTCTTTTATTATATTTTATTAACTTGATAATAAATAAGAACCTACTAGGTATGCATTCCTGTTAAACTATAATTTGAGAAACATCAAAAGGAAAATGTCTGGGCCCAAGATTGTGTTATAACATGACAGTTATAAATATCCGACCCTGGTAAAGGAGACTTAATTGAAATGTTATTTATAACTTAAATAACACCGGACAATTCACACAGCGTCATTATAAATATTATATGTTGCACATCATTCATACCATCACGAGTCACAGTCCCCTATAAAGATTGCGCAAAGCAAAAATGTTGGAAAAATCTATATCTAATCAGAATTTTCGATAAAATGATAATGATATCCGTGAATTGAATATGTCGCTAAATTACAACGTAGTATTGCGAATACTTCAAAACTTCAATTCATTCAACTCTGATAACTATATCCTGTATATTAAAAATCTACCTACATTATTATATAATGTACGTAGGTTTTGCATGAATATCTATCTGCGAGCGGGTATAGAATATAATATTCCGTACCCGCTCGCACGAAATGCCAAAGCACGTTGCTTCTACATTTTGATATTGGGGTTACGGCCGGCGATGCATGCTATAACCCTAATATCAAGTCGGAGCTCGTGCGCGCGAAGCAGTGTTTCTACGCCTTAATCGATGTCTATCAGGAATCAATCAATGTTCACGTGTTTTGGTGTTTTATTTAATCTACGTATGTTTTGGTTCAATCTGGAAAACTGGAAAACGTTGAGTGATTAGAAAAATGGAGTAGAACTAAAAACTGAAGTTGTAATATACACAGTATGGATAACAATAATATAATACTTAGAGGCCTACCACGAAACATTATTCTGTTAAAAGGGGACAGTTCATCTTTGGACGATTTTAGGTCTCTTAGTCATCAGAATTTATATGGGGGCCTTTATTTCTTCTTATTTTATGTTAAAATCTCCTAAAATAAGATTTTTCCATGCCTTATTTTGTAAGCTTAAAGATGTAAATGTTATACTTTTATTTAATATTGTCTGGCTATAGAATTTTATCAGGGTTCCGCATGAAAAATTAATATTTTTTTTGTTAAACAACCGTGCGAAGTTATGGCGAACCGCTAGTTTAAAATAACTGTTTGTTGCCTAAATAAAACAAAATAAAATAAATAAATAAAACAAGTAACAAATTATATATATATGATGCGTGTGTGTATTGGTAACCTAATACTTAAGATAAGATAAGATATGTTACTGTCAATAGGTTCACAAATAACAAATATAGAAAATATAATACTTAATTAGATGCATAGGCTCTGACTAGTACAATGTCCTGTAAAGGGACAATATTCGACTGATAAACTTAAATAACAATTATGTTCCTTAAATAATATTCCTTATATAACAACAACAGCTCTGTTTAGTTTGAAGCTAATCTGCTGATCTAGAAATTGTCCAGCATTATTTATTTATTGTAACTCTCGTTACAGCCAGGTTAATACTACAGGCTACAGAGATAATAATTTCCATAAAATAATGCGGCGGATTTCCAAGCCAATACAGCCGCGATTGTTTTAGTTAAAGTTGCTCGTAGTCTGAACTCCCGAGATATTTACTTGCAACGATACGATTTCATTCCATTAAAATAATATGGGTTTGGCTGACGTAATAATACACATACATTCAACTTTTCAATTCAATACAATTATATTATACGATTTTTGTACATATAAATTTGTACACTGGGAATAGTTATAAAGGTATATATTTGGCAAAAAAAAAAAATGCTGTTTATTTTGAAATAAAAATTATGGGAGCATTATAGGCAATATTTGACTCCTTTGACATAACACAGTGAATTGTCCAGCAATATTTATTTAATAACCAATCTCCGTTGAGATTGGTGATTAAATAAGTATATATCGTCGGCCAAAATTCGGCTAGGATGATCATAATCACGTGCACGCACTAGCTATGATTTAACTGCTGCAATGAAGGCTCGCCCTAATTCGGCGTGTTTCATAAGGTTAGATTTAATCGTGTCGTAAATGTAAAATTGTACACTATACTTCCTCATTGTTTCCGTTTCGTAGCCCGAAGCCAGCCAGCTAGCTTTAAGCTAGCATTGCTCAGTGAAACTCAATATTTTAAAATTAGCTTTGTATAAATTTTCGCCTTTGTATATTGAATAATATATTTGTGAACAAAAGAAACTGCCGTCTCAACTGAATAAATAAATAACAATTGTGTTTACATTTTTATTTATACACAAGGGATCAAAGCTGTCACCAGAAGGGCAGAGTGCACAGAATGCTGGCAGCATTATAACGTTGAATGGCAATGCCATTTCCTTGACCGAAATTAATGCCACCATTCCGATCACCTGTGGACTCTATGAGTGGGTGGTGGTATGTGAGGTCTATTATAAAATAATATTACGCATGCCCCAGGACCAGAAGGACCTAGCTGTTCCAAACGGCTCAAAAGGTAATTCTATTTATCTCGGTATAAAGATCAGTGTCTAAAACAAAAGCATATTAATAGCTAGTTATTAAGCCACGTGTATCCCACTGCTGCGCAAAGGCCTCCCTGGTCCCTCCACGCATCTCGGTCCGGAAAAAATATTAATATTTCTTTTATTTTTAAACTTGTTTTAATTTACGTTGATTGGGAAATCAGATTTTAATGAGGTGGACAGCGTATATTTTTGTTTAATTTCTCCAAAACTGTTTGCCTATTGGATCTTTTCTCTAAAATTATTTTAATTTTAATTTATAAAAATTATTAGCGGGAAACTATGCAAAAAAGGAACTTCTCCTATGGAGGTTAAGACACACTTCGGGTCGCAAAGCCACATTAGTAAGGAAGGAAGTACATAAGCTGAATGATAAAATTGGTTGTGTGAGATGAAAGAATAAACGATCACTTTAGGTATTGTACTTTACTAAGATGGCTTTCAACTGGATCCTAAAGCTGCTAATCGCATTAAAGATGATGATAGTGACGAAGGTTAAATGGCGAATCTGTTTGGTGTTAATGGAAATTATGGAGAACCGCCAATCCGCATTAGATCGCAATGTCATTGCTGAATTGACTATTTTAGTCATGGCCAAGCAAATCTGCAGCGAAATTCAACAGAAAATTCTAGACAGGTTGAGTTAGCTTGAAGCTTAGTAAAGTTTTTGTTGAGAGTAATATATAAAACGAAACAAGTTCGATTCAACTCGTGCACGTAATCCACGTACCTACCATTCTTCAAAACTATACCGCAAATAAAACAATGTAATTTTTTATGGATTATTTATATGGATTATAATATAGATATAAGGCGAAAAAATAATATGATTTCATTAAAAGTTTTTAAAGCTGTTATACCTATACATATCCTGTAAAAATTTTAACTGTAGGAATACCTATTACGGTCAAGGAGATAAAATGCCTTGACAAAAGTATCGTACAATCGTACAGCAGAAGTATCGTACACAAAAATCATGTAAATTTTTTATAATAGCTCCCTTTAATTTTTATGATTATTTAATTCCCTTATTGGTAGCTTTAGCTACAATGATGGCTACAATCAAGATGAATAGATACTGTGAATATTGAACTGTCTACCTCTTAGAAAGGAATCAGCTGAGATACCGCGCGCTGATGGACGGACGGACGGACAGACACAAGACGCTGAGTAATGGGGACCCATTGGCCCCTTTAGGTATGTAGGTACCCTAATAAGGGTGCCTACGGGAGCTCTTCTTACCAACGGAATACCGTCGACATAGAAATAAGCATCAAAAATTGTTTTATGAAAATGGAAATTGAAACATCTTTCAAATTACATTTTATCGGCAAAATGTCTGTCTATCATTAAAATTTTAATATGAACAAGCAAAATCATGAAATTAAGAACAGGTATGACAAGTCATGTTTTTACGAAGTAAAATTTTAATGTAATTATAACAAGTTTCTCATGGTTAAAAATATTCAAATTTCGTACTCACATACGAAGCTCATTTTCATTATTTTAAATTTTTTTCTTTATTTATCCTACTCGTATATTGGTGGAAATTAATGAGCGATTAATGTATTTTGTACTCGTCTGTGTAGGTGGTCTAATACAAAGATCGCCTAATTTTAGAAAGAATTCTAAAAGATCCCTATGTTTTGACATACGCCTGTCTAAAACCAGCTAGCTGTTTTGACATGTGGCGGGTAAAAATCGCTTTGCGAAATTCTCAGAACGAAAATACACTGAAACGCAGTTATTTATTTTTGTAGGCAGAGTGTAGTATAACAGATTAGATTGCGACTACGATGTTTTATAGTCTTGATAAGATTTAAGCCTGCCGCATTATTTTTATTTACCTTAAATTAACCATCACGACAACGAATCTATTTTCAAACAGCAATTGTATTCATGATGAACGATTTCAAAGTCAACTTGGGTAGGGTCGAACTCGAATCAGTTACATATTTTGGCCTTTTTCTTTAAAAAAATATTCCTTCAACAAGACTGAAAAGAGCTAGTTCTGAATGCGTCCGTCAAATTGGCGTTGACCAATAGGGTGACCATGACCATGACGTAGGGCCTTTCTAGTGCCTTATGAGAAAGCTCAAAGTCACAAAGAGTGCAAAGTAGAAGGCTATGATCGAAGTCTCTGATTGATACAATTAGAAAAAAGGTCGTTGAAACAAAAGCTGATGATTTTCTCCGAAAATTATTTACAACGCTATATTTAGCATGCGTTGAGCGAAGATCAATAAGCTTAAAACTCTAATCATTGGAAATTACAAGTTATTTCACAGGACCTTTATGTGATAGAAAATTACTATAAAATGACCAAATTAGAACTAGTCATTACATTGAGCTAACTGCAGACTGTTGCAAATAAACTACAGAACTGCCTGTAGTTCCAATTGATCCGTATTAACCCAGTCGGTCAGAAGTCGGTTGTTCGGTCGATAGTTGGAAGTGTCCCCAAGATGCTGGCTGCATTGCCATAGCAATGCTGATGCGCTGTGTCAGATACCAGCTCTATTACTCTAGTTTCTATTATTATGGTTGTAATTTCCCACCCACTTCATTTCAAATTTAAAGATATCATCATAATATTTCTATTTATTAGACAATTTTCTTTTAAATTGGTACAATAAGCAAACCAAATAATGTTATCTGTTGGAATTCAGATCTCAAATGTTACTAATTTATATCAAAACTTTGTATGCCCTTTGCCTCCTAGTCAAGATAAACAAGAATTTATACGGTAAAGTTTGGTTTTTGTTTTCAATTAATGCTGTGTTGGTAACATCTTGATTATCATTGTTGAAGTTTAGATATCTGTGATATTTACGTACTCCGCAAAATGGATAACGATTTATTGAGATCGTATTTCAAACAATTCCATAAATTAAATGTAGGTACATATCTACCCGCCCCGTTTGTATGGAAAAATTCATTCAAATGGACAAAGTCATAGAACAAAAGTTGTTCCTCTTGATCTACCCCAGTCGCCTTTAAGAGGTTACCTATAATCCTGTATAAATAAATGCCTTTAGCTATTACACCATCGTAATCGTTTTGAAATTTTTGTACTATTTGTCCAACTTTCTTGAGTTTTCTTACTTTTATGCAAGAAAATCTTACATCAATGGCTATGTACTTATTCTGCCATCATTATATTTATTTAGGACAATGTAAAGGCACTTTAGCCTGGAAATATGTTTGTCGATCCATCATTTTGACGAGTTGAGTGCCTAGTCGTAAAGTTACTACGTAAAGTGATGGAGCTTCTGTACTGAAATTATGGTAACGGAAGCGAATTTCTCTGTAAAAGAAGTCATTAGTCATAAAATAACTTAATAATTAATATTTATTGAAAATTACTTAGAATGAGTTGGTAACTGCTCCGTTCAAAAAGTGTATGCACAAAGTAGATCTGTACAATAATGTAGCTGATGTATTAATACAGCTTTACTTTTGAAGTATAGCAGTGTTCTACAAATATTTTAGGTGTTAATGATAGTGAAATGACAGAACCAAATAAGAACTAGTATTTACAATAATTGTAACACTTAAGGGTGTATACTACCTCAAACTGCTAATTTTCAACTCCGCCGGATGTCCATATCGTCTAAACTACTGAATATTTAACTTTGAAATTGATATATGGTAAAGTTCAGGACTTAATCTATCGATCATATGTTTCGAAAACACGATTCCATAAAATTTTCTCGATAGAAAAAAATCGCAAAGTTACCTCTAAATTTTTACTAAAACCTAAATTTCTCAATAAATACAGAAGTTCAGATCTTGACAATAAGCGTGGTAATAGAATTAAGTATAATAAAAATGTTATATGTTTCGGATTTTTCAAATAATGTCCTAATTAATAGATAATAAGCTAAAACTTGATTTTTGGTGATTTTTGGACTTACGTTGCAATGCCCTGTCCCGCTCTTAAGAACGCAAAATCATATGTCTAGCCTTTTCGCACAGAGTTGAGGTTGTATACCCCCTTAAGGCAGACATGTTGCAAGCAATCTTCAGGTGGCTAAACTGATACATATCAATCCAGTCAGAAGCGTCCCCAAGACGCTGCAGCTGAATGCATTGCCTCGCTGGATGGCAATGCTGATGCGCTGCGCCAGATACTCACCAACACTGGGGTAACGTCATCATTTTGCAGCAACGGGCTTTTTATTGGCTGAAAAGATAATTAGTTATTAGACTAGTACCTACAGATTTGGCTATTATACATGCATTCTAATGAGTTATTTGTTCGGATGAGGTCAAAAGTTATGACGCTAAAGAAAATTATAATAAAAAAGAAATAAGCTCCTATGTAGCTCAAACAAAGCATACTATTGCCTCCAGAGTGAATGATTGCTAAACTGAAGATCTACTAAAGATAATTATATAGAAATAGAAACACACCTATATATAGGTCAAACAAAGTGCGATATTGTAAAGGAGCACAAACGAGAGGTTAAGAATCTGGCAACTGAGAAGTCTTCACAGACATTTTCTCGAGTCAGGTTCAAACCACCGAGGATTGAAATCATCCGCAAGTAATCTCAACAAAGCGACATTACATACCTGTAATGGTACAAGAGGCCATTGAGATCAAATAGTGAGACTTAACGAGAAGCGGGTTTACAATTATCCGGAACGGAAATTGAACCTGGAGCCCGTAGTGAAAATGTGCAAAAACCGAAGAAGAGTACTAGTTAGTACTGGCAGGTAGGGGCGCGTTCAGATACCCCTGTCTTGTAATGGCAACATTCGTTCAAAAAACCCAGAAAACAGAGCGACATTGCATACCTGGAATTGCACAAGAGGCCATTGAGATTAACGAATACTGGAACTTCAACGAGAAGCAGGTTTCCAATTATCCGGAACCTGGAATCCTGTGGTAAAAATGTTCAAAAATCGAAGATGTATTGTACTAACCGGGCCGCAAAATCAAAAATCAAATCAAAATCAAAGTGCTTTATTTCCTTTAGACCTTACAGGACTCTTGGACAGCGTTCAGATACTGTCGGTCTTGTAGTGACAACATTCCTTCAAAGGACAAATAAAAAGCGGGTAAATATCGGTATATCTGCCAATAAAAACTAATTCCGTGATCATTGCGCATAAAACTGTGCCGAAATATAGGAAAACTCAAAACTCAAATCATGGTAGCAAGCCGATAAACGATTAGTGTGAAACAGTTGCTCCCAAGAAATATGCAACAGTTGAGCTACGTCTTGTAGATAGTTTGCAACATTCTGCAATTAGCCCATTTTTTTAATATTTTAATAAAGGTACTAATTATTATTTGTTTCTATAATTTGATTGTAATTTTAGAGTTTTTCTTCATAGTTCTGATCCTGACGTCCAAAGTAAGTCAAATGCTACCCGCTGAATTTTTAATTTAGTTACGTGTATCTAATTACAATAAGACTCTGAAAATGTTTTAAGTGTTTTAAGGACTTACTTTTATGTTGTAGTTTTTTCAGAATAAGCAACAATGTGTCAAATAAAGACTTAACAAACTTCCGTACAAAACCCTTTAAAATTCTGATAAGATCTTCTTCATTATAGAACTGATTATTTCAGCAACAGCCGTAACGAAACGTTAGATGACATACTTCCTGGTAATAAATCATGGGAATTCAGTCCTTATGCAGTACAAAATAGAGCGTATGAATTACATCACCACTACTTTGTAATTTATGGCAGCGTTCCAGAGGTGAGGCGATATTGGTAACAGGCCAAAATTAATTTCTCCTGTTTTTCTGTTAATTAGTATCCCTCAACATCAAGTGGCCTAGAGTTGGTAACTAATTATATGCTGATAAAAGAGATGGATGGTAATTATTATTTGTTTAAGTATCTTTTTTACCCCTACCCAATCAGCGCCCACAGCTATTTTATCTGATTACTAGCGATGTTAAACATATAAATAAATAAATAATGCTGGACAATCCACTCAGCATCACCTAGCCCCAAGCTAAGAAAAGCTTGTGTTATGGGTACTAGACGACTGATATACATGATACAATATATTAAATAGATAAATATTTTTTATTATTATCTGGAAAACGACCACCCAGAACAAATATCTGCAGATCGTACAAACATTTGTCCCGAGGCGGGAATCGAACCCGCAACCTCCCGCGTCACAGGCGGACCTTCTCCCACCGCGCCACATAAAGGAGAGTTTATAATCTTGATAATATAAACGAGGGTTTATGAGGTTGAATTATTTTAACGGCAGCCTTATATTCTTACTTGAAATCCATTACCAGTGAACTTCAAACCGATTACCAGTTGTAGACCCAGTAAAAATGTTGTCGGTATTGTCTAAGGTATTCAACTGGTCTTCGGCTTCAGCTATTTACACAATACGAAAGTGACAATCGAAGTCCAGGCTAGGTTTGAAATACCAAACTGAAGCCGATTTCGATTACCAGTTGGGTTTGAAAATAGAGCCGCTGATAAGTATCGGATGAGTTATGCCTCGCGTAGGCTTCTCATATGTGTGTATTCCTATGCTAACAAACCACCTATGTTCAGGTAGTCATAAAAAACAAATGATATTTGAGATAACTCGTTCAACATATGGATGGACCATTGCATTAACCTTGTAAGTGGTACTAATTAGCGGTAGCTACCACGGTATTCCCAGAAAGGCCCGAAGGCACAATGCGAACAACACAAGAGATTCTGTCGAGTCACAATGTGGTCTATCCCAGGGTAAATGATTAACTGCGAGTTCCTGTGAATCCCGAATTAAGAATGATGAAACCCTTGCTGCTTTTCTGTTAGGGTTGAAAATCCCGATTTCTCTGTCCCTTATATCTTATAAATACTATAAAATATTATGAAGAGGAAAGATTTGAATTGAATAGGCTCCAAAACTACTGGACCGATTTAAACAATCTTTCACCATTAGAATCCTAAATTTTAATAACATAGTCTATAGAATATTTAAAAAAAAAATTAGGGTTTTGCATAAAAAATTAATCGTTACTTTTCTGTATTACTACATTGCTGAATCATAAAAAAATTAGTAGGCGAGTAGGTAAATAATCTCCATAATAGACTAAATCCGGACTAATTAGGTAAATCACCTAATTTGCCCGGATTACTTACCTCAAAATGCTTTGGGAAAGACCGTTTGTTGACCGCTTGTTTACAGTCAAAACTTACCTGAAAATGTTTTTACAAAGAGCGTTGACAGTCAGAATTTACCTCGAAATGCGTTTGCAAAGACTTTACAGTCAATAGACTATACCTATCTCTTTGATTTTTCCCAATTCTCAAATAGAAGGATATAAATATTGCAATTTACACTGCATCAAGTTGTAACGTGTGTTAGGTAGTGTTGTTGTCTGGTACTAGAAGACTAACATATTTATTTTAGTGTTCGAGATAAAAAACAACCTGTTTCAGATACGTACAAATTCACGTTGATAAGTTGAATAAGCTATTTAGTTTCGCTTAACTAACGGTTACATAACAAAAGTTATGTACACGTTTCGGTATTCAATGGAAAATAGATACATACAGTCCGAATTTTGCTGTCATTTTATGGTATATAATAAACATTATGAAATTTTCAACATTTCAGAAGAATACAATATTGAATGAAAACTCTTTTGAAATCATAAGTTAATGACTTCAAAGGAAGTTCCCATCCCCATCTCAAATTACAGACAGATATTACGAGAAAAATACTTTTCCTCTCTTATTTTTTATGTTGACTCCTATAAAAATCTTACGGACCTAAATATGTACTTCTAAGTATGTTTGTAAATTGGGTATTTACCTTTGAAGTTATCTACTTGCCTTATTTAGTTTTTTCTTATACGTGTCCATTACTACGAAGATCTTTTTACGTACCTAGCTACTAAATGAGCAAAACCACAAGCACAGGCTTGATAAAGTTTGGAAAATCTGTCCGCAATGATCTATTAAATTTTTTATCATCGTTATTGGTCTTCCTGGGCCAAAATGGCACCTGTAGATGTATATATTATGGCTTCGATTGTAGACACGAGGTAAATGTTGCAAATCATTTATTTCTGGTTTGGATGTCTCATTTTAAAATGTGATATGTGGATCGGGCAGTCGGCTGTTGATCATTTTAGTGGTGGGAGAGGTATTGGTAATGCCTTTTAAACTATTTTTCTATTAACTGACCAGAAAGACAGAATGTTCCATATTTGTATTTTATAAAAACGAGGTCGGTTTTGGCTGTACCAACCCTTTATTGATAAGTTATTGGTTACAGGTCACATATTCTAAGCATTATGTAAAAAAGTACATAGGCAATGTTAGATTAGACATTAATCTATACTAATATTATAAAGAGGAAAGATTTGATTGTTTGTTTGTTTGTATGTTTGTTTGTTTGTTTGTTTGTTTGAATTGAATAGGCTCCGAAACTACTGGACCGAGTAAAAAAATTCTTTCACCATTAGAATCCTTAATTTTCCGTGATGAACATAGGCTATATAATATTTTCAAAAAAATTAGGGATCCGCATGAAAAATTCAATAATTGAACCGTGGGCTGTATATTCAACCTCTTTTTCTATTATGGCGCGTCAGAATAGAAAAAGAGGTTGTATAGCGCACGGTGCTTCCTTTTTCTCTACGGCCAGTGTCAGTTTTGGAATGTCGAGTCAATGTCAAAAACCCCAATGCTGTTAAAAAAAGTAAATATCCGTATGAAAACTGTGAAACCCATCGTTTTAGTGTGTATAATTTCTGAAATTTTTGTTTAATACCCGTGCGAAGCCGGGGCGGGCCGCTAGTCTATACTAATATTATAAAGAGGAAAGATTTGATTGTTTGTTTGTTTGTATGTTTGTTTGTTTGTTTGTTTGTTTGTTTGTTTGTTTGTTTGTTTGTTTGTTTGAATTGAATAGGCTCCGAAACTACTGGACCAATTTGAAAAATTCTTCCACCATAAGAATCCTAAAATTTCCGTGATGAACATAGGCTATAAAATATTTTCAAAAAAGTTAGAGATCCGTATAAAAACTTCAATAATAAAACCATAGCGATATACATCAACTTCTTTTTTTTTTCTTTTTTGCGCTGCTCGCTTTTGCTGTGACTCAACTTCAACTTCTTTTTTTATGGCACCGCTTTTGCTACGACGACTCCGCCAGTGTCAGTTATGGATTGTCATAGACATCACAATTCGTTACTGGGGTGCGAGTTCTGAGGGTGCGAGAGGAAACTCAATGTCAAAAAATATAAAAACTTCAAGATTGGAACCATGCGATGTAGGCTCAGAAAAACGATCGATGTAGGCGATATAGCAGCGGTGCGAGAGAAAAGCCAATGCCAAAAAATAAAGTTCTCCCTGTTTTTCTTTATATAAGTAAAGGAGGTAAAGGTACAATTTTAAAAAGGAGAGGTTTTATTGTTTGTTTGTGGTCTGAATTGAATAAGTTCCGAAACTACTAGACCTTTTTGGAAAAAAATCATCCTAGGAATGATAATCATAGGCTATAGAATATTTTTAAAGTTAGTGATCCCTATGAAAACTTCAATAATAAACTACCTATCTAACGTGTGTATGTAAGAACTTAAAATTCTTTAAAATACCCGTTTGAAGCCGGGGCGGGCTGCTAGTTTATTATAAAATCATAAACTCATTGATATTATTATATCGATTGGGCTAATCAGCCTTCTTTAATTTTACCTTAAAGGGTCTTATGGATTGTGCGCTGGTAATGGTGTTAACGACAACGCAACTAACCGCCGTACCTATTCTTTGGGCATCAAACTACGCCATTGTACGCTACTACGCTCTTGTATTGTAATAGCATTTTTTAAAATGTTAAATATTATTGACTAAGTCTTACTTAGTCAATAATATTTAGCATGTTAAAAAATAGCAAAGTCTTAACTTAAAAAACGTGGTATACATAGTTTATGACCTGGAATAACATATTCCACACCGACAATAGCATGTAAGAAATTAAATGTTGTGCTTAGCTACATAATATGTATTTAAATAATTATTGACATGTATCTAAATCATTTTGAACTTAGATTTAGATAGGCAAAAGCAAACATTGTATTAGACACATAAGTTATATATGAATGTACTAGTTTCTTCTTCACTTCTTGCACTAGGGGACAAAAAATTGAAGTGAAGAGAAATCAATAACAACTAATTTCTTTGTTATAATAATAACCTGTATGAAATTTGACTTGTCTAAGTGCTTATTTTGTAAGCCTAAAGAAATAAAGTTATTGAATCTGAATCTGAATATATATATCCGAAAATCTCACGGGATCGGGAGTTAGGCGGGTGAAACCGCGGGAGCTAGGTAACTATATACCTACTTAACTCTCTAATTTTGTAAAAACACAAGTTTATTATTTCAAAACTCCATTGGACGTTCTAACCTCAGGTTTTATTACAAAAGGAGGATAGCAAAGCATTTTAACCCCAAGGTGTTGATTGTATAAAGTTTTTTTACTATAAAAACTATCGTAGTTTGATGAATTCATTATGAATGTAAGCGGGTTAACTACGAACCTATTATATGTTGTAAGAACACCAACGTTCCATCCCTTAACGAGGAACTTCATCAGGGTGAGTGCGGCTCACGTCTCACGTCGCGCCCGTACCGTCACTATGCGCTCACTGACAACATATATTATATAATAGGTTCGTAGTTAACCCGCTTACATTCATAATGTATAAAGTTTATTTTCTCATTAGTGAATTTCTATGGATTTCGCTGCAAGCCTCAAAAGCCTCGGAGGATAATGAATTTCTAATAATGACTTACCTTACGTTCAGGAATTCTGTTAGAAATTAATCAGGATGGAGAGCCTATACAGCGAGGGGTTGGGGTTGTCGGCCACTTCAGTTTACTGAAGGTGAAGTGTTGCTCCACTGTAACTACCACCGGCAGCGATGCTTCTGTTTATTCCGGGATAGAAAGAAGCCCTGGGGATACCATCTATCCCCTTATCAAATTATATTACTTTTGTTTATATCTTATCAAATTTTATTACTTTTGTATATATTTAAAAGGTGATAAAGTACAGACAGACATAAATACTTAAAATACTTAAAAATACTTCCGTATTTTTAATATTAGTATGGATTACCTTGATAAATTGGCTTGTGGATCTTATTGATTGAATAGGCTCGGAAACTAAAAGACCAATTAAAAAAAATATTTGAATCCTAAATTATCCCCGATGAACATAGGCTATAGAATATTTTCAAAACAGTTATGGAGCCTGATGAAAAATTCAACAAAATAACCCAATTGGTAATTTATGAAATTTTTGTTGAATACGCGTACGGAGCTGATGGACCACTAGTAATAAATAAGATAAAAACAGATTTATTCTAAATCAGAGAAAATATCAGTAAAAGTAAGTGAGTAATTTCTTTATATGTCACTTATTATACAAATTTATTTAAATATACTAATGAAATTACACATGTACAGTGTTGGATAATTTAAACATTAGTTTTGTTTAAAAGACCTCAAATTAAACAAGTATACAGAATATTAATAAAAACAGACTGAACCGTATGTAAGCTATCAGAAGTAAGCAAGTATAATCAACCATTAACAGAAAATACAATATTTGAATTGAAATTTTGAAGAAAATGAGGGTCGTGGTACCTGTAGCACGTTATACCACCCTCATTTTCGACAAAGTTCATCATCATCATCACCAGCCTATAATAGTCCACTGCTGGACATAAGCCATAATGAGCGCCATAGATGGCATCATTATTTGGGGGTCATTGCCCATAATCCCCACGCTGGGCATGCGGGTTGGGGATCGCAGTTCGGTGGAGTTGTTCTGCAGAGGGCGCTGCTGCCCGCCCCCCGCTGTGTTTCCCTTAGTCGCCTCTTACGACACCCACGGGAAGAGTTGGGGTGTTGAAATTCTATGCCGGCACCACACGGCATCGACAAAGTTAAGTCAATTTAATAAGGTTCTGACCGAAATCAGCACTTCTACAGAATTAAAATAGGCTGATTGAAACCCCCAAACAGTATATTTCGTTTGATACTAAAAAAGGGTAGATAAATAAATAAATAATGCTGGACCATTCACACAGCATTATCTAGCCCCAAGCTAAGCGTGTGTTCTGGGTACTAGATAAATGATATACATAATAATGAGTACATAAATGTATATTTTTATTATACTTATATACCGTTTTATTACACTAGTTTTATTCTACCAGAACACCCTGATCAAATATCTGCAGATCGTATAAATGTTATGAATCATAATGCAGATCGTATAAATGTTATGAAGGAATCGAACCTGCAACCTCCTGCGTTGCAGGCGGACTTTCGCCATCTGCGCCACATAGGTCAATTTAAAGTTTTTTTTGGGAAGTTTAATTTATTTTCTTATTGAGTACCTGCGCCGCCTTAGTTATGTAAATCATCACCTATTTGCTTACCTGGAAGAAAGCTTTTAAGAGTGTATACTACCTCAAACTGCTAATTTTCAGCTCCGCCGGATGTCCATATCGTCTAAACTACTGAATATTTAACTTTGAAATTGATAAATGGTAAAGTTCAGGACTTAATCTATCGATCATATGTTTCGAAAACACGATTCCATAAAATTTTCTCCATAGAAAAAAAATCGCAAAGTTACCTCTAAATTTTTACTAAAACCAAAATTTCAGAACCAGAAGTTCAGATACGACAATAAGCGTGGTAATAAAATTAAGTATAAGTAATAAAAATGTTGTACGTTTCGGTTTTTTCAAATAATGTCCTAATTAATAGATAATAAGCTAAAACTTGATTTTTGGACTTGCGTTGCAATGCCCTGTCCCGCTCTTATGAACGCAAAATCATATGTCTGTCTACCTTTTCGCACAGAGTTGTATGCCACCAATTATTTCATCTTTTAGTTAATCTTGTTTACGTCAGAACTATTTCAGAATACAGTATCTAATGAGCTCATTTAAAAATAAGAGTTATAAGGAATGTTGAAACCACTTGAAGCTGTGTCATAAACACGAAAACTTTGAATGAAACTGACGCAACCCTGCTTGTAGCGGAAATAGGTTTTTTATCATTTTTGTAGTTTTTGTTTTATTTTATAATATTTTTTTTATACCCAAATACAATAAAATAAAAAGTTCATCATCATCAGCCCATATTAGTCCACTGCTGGACATAGGCCTTCGCTAAAGAGTCGCCATAGCGCCCTATCTTCAGCGTGACAAATAGTTATGCAGGCGTAAATATATACTTGTGTTATGAACATATAATTTATTTACTCCAATAGCTTGAATATGACGACCACTGTGGCGCGGTGGGCGAAGGTCCGCCTGCGACGGAGGTTGCGGTTTCGATTCTCGCCTAGGGACAAATATTTGTACGATCTGCAAAGGGGTTCTGGTTGTTAAAAATATCTATCTATTTAATTTATGTATTATGTATATCAGTCATCTAGTACCCATAACACAAGCTCTGCTTAGCTTGGGGCTAGATGACGCTGTGTGGATTGTCCAGCATTGTTATTATTATTTGAATAGTAGGAAAGTATTTCCTAGACTGATTCGAAGTGAATAAAGGTAAGCATCTGAGTTGGAAATTGCCTGCAGCCCATAATGTAGTAATGGAGTTCAATTTGGATTCGCTTCAATCTGATAGAAGCGCGAGCGAGGATCTTATCAGAGATGCATGCATTGGGAAATAGGCGTTCTGGTAAGGCTGCGTTCAATAGACAGCGGAAATAAAATTTAAAAACCTAATATAATTTTATAAATATTAGCTACCCGCTCTGGGTTTGCACGGGTTCAATGCTGATACAGAAAGCTTTTTTAAAACATTATGTATAAAAAAAAAACTGCATCAAAATCCGTTGCGTAGTTTTAAAGATCTAATCATGCATACAAACAGTACAGTAATAAGTACTGTACTGTTTGTATGCATGATTACAGTACAGTAATAAGTACTGTACTGTTTGTATGCATGATTAGATCTTTAAAACTACGCAACGATACGTAGTGATAATACTGGACAATCCATGCAGTATTATTTAGCCCCATGCTAAGCAGAGCTTGTGTTATAAGAACAGATAATTTATAGTGCGTACATAGATATTTGTTAAACATAGAAAACACCAAGCAAACATGTCTATGTATTGTGTAAATAATTGTCCCGAGAAGGGAATCGAACTCGCAATATCCTGCAATTTTTTGTCACTGAGGTCGTCACTAAACATCAAAGAAATAGTAAATACTTTTCTTTTATTATTTATTTCTCTCACAAAGTTCAATTTATAACAAAGAAAAGATATAACAAAGGATAGATTAAGATTATTAAGAGGTTGGTATTGAAAACCGTGAGAATATGGCGCCTGAAATAGGTTTTAAGAACCTGTATTAAAATTGCGCGCGTCGAGGAAAATTTCTTATGAATTTTAAATAGCAGCTAGAAAATATTCAATTCGCGGTGTGTTTCGCGGTAAGAGCAAATATTCGTATCCTACTTTTATGAAATAAGCGAAAGTTTATGCCTTTTAGATTCAAATTATTTACTTTTTGCTCACCATATTAATGCAATTAGTATATATACAATATTATAGCTCACATTTTGAGAGACTGGTGCGTTTGGGTGCAGAAGTACTGTCTTACGGGTAACCTTTGTAAAAGTTCATGGGAAGTCAATACGAAAACTATAAAAAGATCTGAAAATTTTCACTAACATAGTTATATGACTGGATTTAATTATACTGAAGAAAACGTCTGAAGTCACGTGTATAAGCTAGTACGTAATATTCCGTATGTAGGTAAGTACTGTGAGTGACGGTGCACCGTAAAAACGTATTCGCACACGAAAACATACTCAGAACGCCTTCCAAGGCTTTTTCACGCGAAAGGATGGGTTACAATTTTTATATAACAAAAATGATGATTCGTAGTTCACTGTTGAATTATTTTTGTGGTAGTCTAAGGACCAGCAGCCTTATTGTCTAACTTGAAATCCATCACCAGTGAACTTCAAACCGATTACCAGTTGTAGACCCAGTCAGAATGTTGTTGGTATTGTATAAAATATTCAGCTGGTCTTCGGTTTCAGCTATTTACACAATACTAAAGTGACAATCGAAGTCCAGGCTAAGTTTGAAATGCCAAACTGAAGCCAATTACGATTACCAGTTGAGATAGACAATAGAGCCGCTGCTGGTAACCAAGTCTAGGGTAACTTCGTATCGTAAATCAAAATTAGAATGGAGAGTTTTAATCGTGTGGAATCTTACGAAGGAGATGATCCGATGCGGTGCCAATCATCATTTTTGACTATCCGGAGTCTGGTGTCTTGTCGAGAAGCCTCGATTACCAATGACTCACTCATTGACAAAATTGTTCTCCCTGATGGATGGGTGTGTTTTTTGTGCTAAACTTCAAGATTTGTTTAATTGGACCCGGGTAAAATTCCTACATTTCCGATTTCTATATCCCCGCTTCTACCCGAAAAGGGGGTTTCAAAAAGGGTCGATTTCGAGGTCTTTTTTGAGAAATTTGTTTTTCTTTTACGTCATAGAGTAGAGGAGGTGATTCTGCATCGAGCTTTTTTGATCCACCCGCTTCGCGCATAGCACATCTGGTCCACGGTCAAGCTCTTCACACGTACTTCCAGGGATAGTTAGTTATTCCAGGATACTTTGTTTGTCCTACTAAAGGAATGTAATCTTATAAGTATCCTTATAAGTTTTACAATAGTTCAGTAAACTATTGCCAGCTAAGAATTCTAACTTCCAAGTTCTTGGTCACGTTCATTCTTCCATGACATTAAATTCAAGATCACGTACCTCCTCTCTAGAAGTTAGAAAGGTATCTAAGGCCATTCGTGACAAGAAATTGTACCTATATTTAATGTAAAAACGGAGGAGGTATGTTCTGGTAAATCACCGCGTTGTGGGGATAATAAATTAAAGTTTTTGAAGCATGATGAAGTTTTATATAAGGAATAGTCTTTTTTTTACTATTCATATTTTTTTATTCAAGTCAATTTCGGTTTAATGTAAATTCATTTATTGTCTGAACAAAGGTCTGTACTTAGTGTTAAGTGCAAAGATTTAAAATTAATACTATTTTTTGTGTGAACTACACATCCCTTAAAAATAAAACTCGAAAACAACTCATTTCATGTGTTTTTAAATGCGGAAATACGTTGTGTTTATACAGTCGTTAGTATTTTAGAAATTAAGGATATATCTCTTCAACAAATTAGGACTCGTCACGAAAGAAGAAATCAGTTTTCTTGAAATTCTCTGCAATAATTGGCAATCATAGTTAGAGACTAGAAGAAATATTATGTCACCCAGTTGCCAAAATTATTTACATATAAAAGCTTTCTGGGCTTTACCACAGAATACCTCTATATTGGCTTTACCCAGGTTTAAAACACCAGAACCAAATAATAAGAAAACAAATCAACGTAGTTGGTAATTTCAATAACATAAACGGAACATACCTGCATATTCTCAACTGTGTATGATTAGAATAACACAGACACAGAATCCACTCCTAACTCGCAAGATACTCTGCGAACAAGCGTTATGTTTCCACAGATATTCCGAGGCTTTTCATTATGAATGGTAGGTAGCTGAACAATATTCGTGCTTCTAAGCGTCCCGATGTCAATAGGCACTCATGTTACCGCATTGCCACTCCTGAAATACATTGCGATTCTCGTTTGGAACGAGTAATCCTTGCCAGTTGCTAGAAGGTGATTTACAATTACATTGGTATGATAGATGATAGCGTTTATAGATAAAAAACGGTGACTTTTTATCTTGATACGAGACTAGACAGTTCTATAATATTATTTATTTATTTTTAGGGAAACCATCAGCACACTATATTGTTATTTAATCTTATGATTTAAAGACACGCTTAATACCTATGACAGTTACGCAACAGAGTAAAAATAGAGTCAATATTAAAGTTAAAGATTATTTACTATTTTTTTATTAATATGTGCTAGCGTGCAATAATGCTTATTTTATTTATTGATTGATATGCTACTCCCGGCGAAGTCGAGGCTGATAAGCGAGTTACAGAACGCATTTTTATTAATACCGCAATGTCTGGAGAGGTCTCTTATTTTAGAGTATATATACATACATTAGAACCTACATAATTGAGTAGGTTCTACATAATTGAGTAGGTTCTACATAATAATATACCTGTATTTGTGTGTGCATTACGGTTCGAAATGCGTAAGTATAAACTCATATAAAGGTTCTAATTTATGTACGCTAATAATAATAACAGACCTCTCCAAGCATTCCGGTTTGAAAAGCGTTCTTTAACTCGCTAGTATTCATATTTAAGCCTCGAGGATTCATACTTTATGTATGCACTGTTGGCGTTCCCTTCTGAATTAAATAAATAAATAAGACTTAGTTATTGTGGCAGAGGCCACAAAACTAAGAACAAAAACCTACCTACTAAATATTCTTATTTGCCTTTGCAGAAAAAACTAAGTTTTTTTTTGCTTTTCAGGGTAAAGCCTTTTGTGGCTAATTGTGTATCTAGTAGTAGGACACCCTATGCAAATAATTGCAGGTGTCGTTGTTCTCAAAATTAGTATTTTTTAAAGTTTTCGTAGTTCGACGATTTCGTAGTTCGTTTATTTTTATTTTTTGTTACGTTTTCGTAGTTCATTTTAACGAACTTTGTTCGTTTATTGGATAAAAATAAACTTAGGTACAAAGGAATTACGATAGTCATACACATATCATATTACACATCAATTTATTACAATATTTTACTGTAATTATTTTAAATTAGGTACATAGTATTCAAAGAGTAAAAGATCAGGAAACTGGTTTCAAAAGCAGATTCAGGTGTGAATACATAACTTAAGTTTGAATAGGGTATGGTTATAATCGGGCTCGGCTCAGCTGAAGCTTACGACATGCTATATCTCTCTATCTGTACACAGGATGCTGTGCTTTGTAACTGAATCTCTTTGAGGGTATTATACTACATAAATAATACATGCATGCTTGCATGCATGTATTATTTATGTAGTAGTACTTCGTCGTTATGTAGTATGTACTTCGTCTGCAGGGTGTATAGACGGTACTTGTACCGTCTATACACCCTGCAGACGAAGTAATTTTTTTATTTAGCTATTGAAAAAGGTGTTTGTGTATAGAAACTTACTTTAAAACCTGCTATCTCAACTCATCGGTGACTACCTATTAAATTTTGTGTATAATTCTAGTGTAGATTAAGAAATGTGCTATACATTGCTATTGCCAATAATTTCTTTTTATTTTATTTCATAATATCTCGATCTAAAATACATTTTAATACATATAATCCAACACAATAATATTATAAAACTATTCTACCGTAAAAAATATATCAAAACGGTCACCAGCCGGACATCACTCTAAGTTCAAGAGGCCGGTGAGAGAGCTGCAGAGAGAGGAACTTCCTGATGGGCCCCGAGATTTTGATCTCGAACCCGCAGAGCCTCTGTACCCCACGTTTTTTCTCTTGATATTAATTTCTTAGCATCGGAAATACCTATTGAGAACCATGCAAGTTCAAGAAGAACTCTTAAGAATGAATAGGCCTTCATGATAGGGCAATGTAAAGATCTCTCACGCCCCATTCTAGTTGATTCCAGTGAAAATGGGGCGATTCATGCTGCTATTCAGCGCGAAGTCCTTTCAGTGATGCTATAATCTCGGAAGCTTCGTGTTATTGCTCTAGATGGCAGCACTCAACGTGAATGTCTTTAAAACCTTTGAAAGATTGTGAAATTCGAACAAAGAGGTTATTTTAGAGGCATAAGATTCTGCTTTTCTTGGAGAGCCTGAAACCTTACTGTGAGTTATTGGTGTTTCGTTTTATTATTATTATATTACTAAAATATATAATAATAAACTTATTATACTATTAAGTATTGCTAAAAATCGGTGCACATGGAAATTTTCTTTTAATCAAGGAAAAATTCCATGTTGTGTAACGTCCCTGGAAAATTACTGGAATTCTCGGAATGCACAGGCAATAAGGGCGCGTGACATTATGTAGGTACACTAATATTATAAATATGAAAGTCTGGATGTTTGTTTACTACTTCACGTTGAAATTGTTGAACGGCCCTGAAACTTTTCATAAAACGCAAGCGCTTGATAATAATATTTTTTGGGTTTTTAGTCCATTATTTCCAAATAACGTTTCCCTCAGTAAAAACAGACTACGATATCAAATGAATTCCTTCAGACCCAGAACTAACCTTAGTCCACAAAAAGCATATAACGCTCACATCGTCAATCATAAAATCGTTTTTGCAAAATAAGGTCACATTCAAATATCCATCTTTTACGATAACCGTCGCCTCTAAGGATTTTACTCGCAATAAAAGTAAGGAGGATAGAAATTCGTTATCTATATCTATCTATACTAATATTATAAAGAGGAAAGATTTGATTGTTTGTTTGTTTGAATTGAATAGGCTCCGAAACTACTAGACCGATTTGGAAAATTCTTTTACCATTAGAATCCTAAATTTTCCGTGATGAACATAGGCTTTATAATATTTTCAAAAAAGTAAGGGATCCGTATGAAACCCATCGTTTTAGTGTGTATAATTTCTGAAATTTTTGATTAAAACCCGCGCGAAGCCGGGGCAGACCGCTAGTAAGAGCATAAAGAGATTGGGATGGGTTTATTGGACAATCGGTCATTAGGTTGTTATAGCTTGGCTTGTGGTCTAGTTTAAAGAATATTATGAACTCGCTTCTTATTGATTCTTAGCGGCTTTGTTCTTGCGGGACATGTTAGTTGGGTAGTAAAACTATTTTAATTATTTTTCAGGGTGTTCTGGTCGTTATCTATGTATAATTAAAAAAATATCTATAACATGTAATAATATTGTATTATGTATATCAGTCATCTAGTAACCATAACACAAGATCTGCTTATAATGGGGCTAGGTGATGCTGTGTGGATTGTCCGGCATTGTTAATTATTTATTTATTTTAAAATTCCAACCAGTAGTATCAGAGATTACTTAAAAGTTTTAAATGACGGATGGTGATGATGAGTTTCTACTGTCTACACAGGCCCAAACATCATTTAGACAAAAAAGGGAGAGTTGGGTTATAATAATTATTATAATCTACTATAATTAATTTCGATTTAAAGCTGTTCCTTTAGAATGTTATGTTAACTGTTTTTCTTTCGCCCCTCAAAGTCCGTTCTGTTTCTGCGTTATTCAAAAAAAGTTGTTTGTTTTAATCTTTTGATCAATATTTTGAGGTAGTAGTTTTAATATTGCTTGTTGAAATTATTTTGTCAGGTTGTTTTTTTTTCTTGCTTTGATTTTTCCTGCGTTCTACAAGGAGAAAAACCAGCGGATATTAACCCTTAATTACTCGCGTGGGGTATATTTAACCCCAGTGAGGTTTTGAATTGTTATAACTCTGCCATTTTTTAATTTAACGGAATGGTGTTCCTAGTACCTGCCTAAATATCTGCCCCCGCCCCGAATCAGTCGCGTTTGCCACTCCGTACCATGTGGTTGTGTCCAGAGATCGCATCTGGGGTATATATTGCCCCACGCGAGTGTTAGTGCGACTATTTTTGACTGGTAAGTATTTACAAATATTAGTTTTTTATTGAGTTATGAAGTTTCAGTAGAGTGTATTTGTTACTTATCTTTATTTTTAGGGTAGTAAGCTCGAAATGGCATATCAGCGGCTTCCTGACCACCTAATTGACCAATGTTTATTAGATGAGGAGGAAGAAAACATAATAGACAGTTCTGATGAAGATGAAGTTTAGGCAGAAATTATTCAAAGTGGCCATGAGTCAGAATCTCAAGAGAGTGCCAATGAAACAGATTCGGAATGGAATGAGAAAAAAACAATACCACAACTACCTCGTACTATACAAAAACGTTTGAAGAGAAATGTTGAAATTCAAGATGCTGGCTCCAGGTCCACAGGCGGTCCATCAACAAATTATAAAAGATGCCATCTTTGCCCAAGGTCCAAAGACAAAAAAATAAGATTTGTGTGTGCGAAATGCCAAGAGCATGTTTGTCATGACCATTCCACCATGACATGTGATGAATGAACCAACTAAATAGTTCCTACGTTATATTGCTTTACCTCTTAAGTACTCAATTAAAATTTTGATTATGAATAATGCTATCCTAAAGTAAAAAACATGATTCTTTCAAAATTTTATAATAAATATAATACAAATTAATCAATAGTGTTTTTATTTCACCTTAAAGATTGGGGTTAAATATACCCCACGCGAGCGTTAAAGTAACTTTTTTGACGCGAGTAATTAAGGGTTAATTTACCGCAATTTGTCGGGAAAAGAAGTGATTACCAGCTAAAAATCAAAATTCCCAATAGGATGAAACGTGTTCTTTCCCAAATGCTCTCAAAATATAATTAAATCGAAATGTTTTTATCACGTGTTCCTAGAATGGTTTCCAATTTGCAACAAACTTTCCCGTTTGTTACAAAGAACGCATTAAAACCACAAATAATATTAAATCTCGCGCCTACACAAAACGATCACCCTTATTCTTCTTTGACTTGTGACCTTAAACAAAATATATAAAATTACAACCACACCTTCATCATTAAAACCCATCTTCAAAACTGACGAGATAAAATGTGGCGATATTGAATAAGCCATAACTCGTGTAATTTTGAGGAAATGAAAGCAATTTCCGCAAGATCCAGATAAAGTCTAGGCGTTGTCACAGTAAAGCTAACTTTTCAGTAGCAACTGATCTTCCAAAATAGAAAAAAAAATTAAAATAAATGTTTGTAACCGATTAATACAATAGATACAAGATACAGTATAGAAAATACAGTGGGAACTGGCAATAAGAGACATATCGCGTAAATTAGTACACTCGAAAAGAAAATAAAAAATAAAAACGACGGGCACCGTATTTATTTTTTATTTTCTTTTCCAGTGTAGTAATTTACGCGATATGTTGGATATGCTGTGTCGACAACATCTTACCGGCTTCACAGCTAGGCAACACACCAAAGCCCGGTTTTGATACCAGATTGCTAATTATGTCGGCGGCACAAAATCTGCAAGTTTTAACGACTCTGAGTGTCGTGGACTTGCCGCCAATATACACACCCAAGCGTTTTGTCGCAGTAGTCAACATTGTCGGCGGCAAGAAATCGGCACCTATTGATAAGTCTTAGAGTATCGTGGGTACTGAGCGTACTACGACGACTTTGTCGCGCGTTTCAGCATACTAGGCACACGATTTAAAATGACGACTGATGTCCTCTATACCTCTACAAAACGACTGCTTTTGGAAATACCAAAATAGTCAATTCTCAATTCTGATCTGTGAAACATTATACTCCCCCAAAATTGTGTACTTCATGGATATTACAGCTTACCTACTGGTGTGCAAGTTCATTGTGCAAGCTACTCGGTGTCGCCTTCACTCCCAGATGACTCGTTAGAGCACTTTCAAATTTGCAATTTCGTTGCAATGGACTTTATTGCTGTTTTAAACTGACATTTCAGTGGCCTGGGATGCTAATGGGCTAGCTTATGATGAGCCCGCAAGATGCAGTTACTATTTGTGTTTGCTGGACAATTCACATAGCCAAGAGTCCAAGTGTCCAAGAATCCTGTAGGGTCTAAAGGAAATAAAGCACTTTGATTTAGATTTAGATTTTGAGCATCATCTAGTCCCAAGCGAAGCAGAGCTTATGTGATGGCTGACATACATAATGATTAAATATTTTACATACATAGACATTTTTAATTATATATATAAATCGAACTTCTGCAGATCTAGGTATCTAAGCATGTAAAGTTATTATTGTCACCTCTATTTCTTAGAGGTTTGAGTTTTTGATTAGAGTTTACCTACCTTGCTTTAGTTTCTGATTCATACCTAATAAGTGTTTAAAATTTTGATTTGTATATGGTTGTTACTAGTACATTGCATGTTTACCTGTGTCCACGAGAGATACTGCCGAAAAACTGCTTAACAGTTTGGCAGAAACGCTACTGTGAGATATACTCATTTTTTATTTTTATTATTATATTATTATTTTTATTTTATTTATTCGGGGCAACAAACAATTACACTCTTAGCCTAATTAAGTAGATCCTTATTCTAAGTCTTATTCTCTAAGTGCAATCAACACCGTTACCCACATACAAGTAAAATGGAATATAAACAGGACAAAAGTTATAAAAAGGAGTATTAGGTAAGTAAGGTACCAAAGTGACACAGTATACAGTATGTTTATGAAACAGAAGGTATGGTTTAATAAAATAGAAAAAAATCATGTCTTGAAAAATAAATATAATATGTATACATAACAAAGATCGCACAAATAATTACCCTGAGAACCCGAACCCGCAACCTCAGAAGTCGCAGGCAAACCCTCGCCCACCGCGCAACAGAGGTTGTCATTGTTAAGATAATAGTCCCTCTGCTACACTCAGGATGCTGTGTAACAACCAAATAATACCTACATGTAAAAGATCTAAGTAAAAATTTCCGTAAAGAAAATTCAATTTTCAGTTCAAAAAGCCGCCCGAATAAATCGATAAGCTTAAAGCATGCGTAAAAATATAATGACAATGAATTCAATATTTTATCGATATTACATTCTTCGAATCTTCCGCTCGGCTTTTTGGGGAAAATAGATCCCGACTCTGTAATAATTAAGGTAGTTCATGTTGGGTTTATAGGCTCGGTTTGAAACGATCAAATGATCCGTGCCTAGCTTCAGACCTAGTTGGAGTAGAGAAAATCCACGCGCCGCTGAAAATTTAGGATTCTAATGGTGAAAGAATTTTTCGAATTGGTCCAGTAGTTTCGGAACATATTTAATTCAAACAAACAAACATACAAACAATCAAATCTTTCCTCTTTATAATATTAGTATAGACTAACGGTCCGCCCCGGCTTCGCACGGATATTAAACAAAAATATATTTTACATTCGGCTCCCGAACTTTTTTGAAAATATTCTATTTGAAAATTTAGGATTCCAATAGTGAAAGAACTTTCCAAGTCGGTCCAGGTAATTTCGGAGCCTATTCAACAAACAATCAAATATTTCCTCTTTATCATATTAGTATAGACTAGCGCTCTAACCCGGCTTCGCAGGGGTCTCAAAAATAACAAAAATTATAATTTTTAAGAAACGCACTTACAAGTTGGGTTTCATTATTGAAGTTTTCATACGGATCCCCTACTACGGATCCTAACTACAAAATAATATACAGGCGATGATCATCAAAAAATAATTTTTCAAATCGGTCCCGTAGCTTCGGAGCTCAATCCAAACAAAGAAATAATCAATCAAATCTTTCCTCTTTATAATATTAGTATAGATATAGATTTATTTCCCATCTCAACAATTGGGTAAGTCAATAATGGGTCATGAAAAGACATCCGTAAAAGATACAAAAATAATACTTTTGTATTTATTTATGCAATTTTTCTGTTTACAAAGTCCCGGCTCATTTCAATCTCATACGGAATTGATTCCATATCCCGATGTTGGAGCATCCGGTGGGCAAAGCACGAGAGTGCTGAAACGTTTCGATGTACATAAATTATAGTCAATACATTATAATTGCGCCATAAGTATGTAATCTTCTGCTACCTTTGTAAGTAACACGTACATTTTAGCCGTGTGGCATAGAATTTCACCACCACCACTCTTCCCGTGTTTGTCCTAAGAGGCGACTAAAGGAAACACACCGGTTCAACAACTTCACAGAACTGCCATCCTATCCTATCCCCAACCCACATGCCGAGCGTGGGGATTATGGCGAATAATCCCCAAATGATAAATAATGGTAATAATCATGATGATGATGATGAATGAGCGCCATAGAGTAGCTGTTTTATGTGACGGATCACATATGACTGCGATGGTGAAATAATCAAACAAACATCACATTCTGCTAAGAAAATGTGACAAATTTAAATACCTAAAACTTTTATTTTTGGCACTCAATAGGAGAGGCCTTTGTCTAGCAGTGGACTATTATATTCTGATGATGTGTGATTTTATTTGACTCACGTATTTTCAGTTATTAATAGCCAAATCACCCGTACTTGTATAACTTACTAAGTAGGTACCAACATTAGGTTTACGTTCAACAGTACGTTTTTTTAAATTTTAATCTGGATCGTTATATTTGATTCTTGCTAGGGGCTCCAATATTCCACCTACCGTTCAAGCGTCGAAGGAATGATTTGAATATTTGATACGAAACTCATATTCGTGCTACGTCGATATGAATGGGTTAAAAGAGAAAGCTACTCGTATTTATTTTTATTTTTGAGAATCCCATTGCTTTTGTTCAGCTAACGAACGGACGAAATGAATGTTATTCATTGTATCATCATCATCATCATCACCAGCCTTTAATAGTCCACTGCTGGACATAGGCCTCCCCTAATGAGCGCCATAGATGGCATCATTATTTGGGGGTTATTGCTCATAATCCCAACGCTGGGCATGCATTGTATATTGTTTCAGTACCAAGTATCAGTGTTTTATTTTATTTTATTAATTAGTTCACAAAATAGAGGATCCATAAATTATTACAGTAGATACATTAATGTTACGAACTAGATTTTAGCCAAATATGCAAAAGTTGCTATTAGTGCCGCATTGCGCGACTCAATTTCAGCGATTGCCAAACATTTGAATCTTTCAAAATGCGTTCAATTTTTTTTCTCTTGAAACTAGAAACCTGCATTCCGAATTTAACTTTAAATCCAATAACATAAAGTGTCATGTTGATAAATGTGCGGCTTGCGGCGCGCCGCGGTGTTTCGCGCGGTAGGAATGAATGCTGCCTGCGGATGGAACATCGGACACTTTGTAGAGCTAGAAAAAGGTTAGACATGGCAATTAAATCAACTTTAATTTTATTGGAGAGTATATCTATACTTTAAAATATAAGTATAAGACAATTTATAACAATATTATATTGAGGAAAGATTCGATTGTTTGTTTGAGTTGAATAGGCTCCGAAACTAAAGGCCAATTTGAAAAAAAAATCACCGTTAGAATCGTAAATTTTGTCTGATGAACATAGGACAATATTTTCAAAATGTAAGAATGAAAAAATATATTTTTCTATAATACTCGTGCGAAGCCGAAAAATTTAAGTGCTTACGTGCTTGCGCCATCTGACTTGATCCATCCATCGTAAATGAAGACGTGGCATTTGTCTACGCTTTTCTTTCGTCTTGGGCTGAAAATAGGACCCAGTAAAATAAAGCTAAGCATTAATTATACGTTTGAGAGTAACGTTATTTATCACCCACAGACACAACACGTCGTTCATAATATAATTGAAAAAATGGTATGTAAACAGTTTTGTTGACAAGAAGGCCAGCATCAGTCTGGCTAGGCGTTTTTCTAGACTAAAATTCTATTCTACCGTACGCAGCCGCAGGCTTAGAATAGACAGCCTAGAGGCTGTCTATTCTAAGCCTATCTAATGGAGGGATGATACTAAATCTGCGAAAAGCTGCGAATTGTGGACAAGCATAAGCTGATGAATAAATGACTTAAAAAGAAAGTAGTTCCAAGTTCCAAATTTTTAGTAGATCTATAAAAGTTCGTATGCCATGTGTATCATCAATCTTGTCCCATGTGATTAGAGCGCGGAGATGAATTGCCCGGCAGATACACGAGTATTACGACTTACGGGACAGTGATGGAAATCAACAACTTTTTGCTGAACGTGTCAGGGGGACTTAATAGGGCCTAAATGTTATCTATGTGACATACTCAACAAAGAATCATAAGATGGTAGTAAAGAATGTAGAGATGTAGTGGCAATAATTTGTAAATACGCTTCGTTCTTGCAATTTTTCGAAAGTAAGTAAAAGATTGATAAACAGTAAAAAAGATTATAATCTTAATGGAACAGAGTACAAAGGAAATTATATTTTGTGGAAACGGTAATGCACGCAGTAGTTATACAACTATGTCGCGAACATTAACGCTCTCCTCCGAATGTAAGATTAGAGTTCCTTAATTCCTATTTATGATACCGAAACTTAAAACTACGTAAATGTGATAAAGTAGCTGTTATATTAAGTCCAAGAAATAAAATCTTAAAGAACCGTGCCAAAAGACGGCACTTAATCACGCACACACTTAGAATTTATTAGAAATTCAGAGTGTAGAATGTTTTGTTTGGTCACGGCACTAAGGCTAAACTACCCTGAGAAAAATAAGTCAAAGCTACTGGGAGATAGATTTAGGGCGTAGTTATGGAATCTCGATTGGGGTTAAAAAGTCATTGTTCCTTCGACTCCCTCACATTCGGCTGCGAAAGGTGTGTTCAGAAACACGCGCGATAAAGCAAAAGGAGGAGCAAAGAAACCTTTCGATTTTCCTTTGCCGCGGGCGTATGTTAAAAACAAACAGGATTGAGTTACGTTGTATTTTATTTTCAGTGGATGAAGGCGGGCCTCGGGCTACGTGTAAGCTGTACATGACGGGTCGGTTTACTAAACTGGTTTAAGTGGTAGGAGTAGGGCGTTTTAGTTAAGAGAGTAACAACGTTTTTTTGGGAGGATTGGATGGAGTTTGTTCAACGTTGGATTTTTTCATTATTTTGTTTTTATTTTATATTTATTTGGAAGACAGAAGACAGTACATAGTAATATAAAGAGATACAATAAGGATTTTTTTAGACCAGTAAAGTCTCCACTATAGTAATTTTTCACTTCAAAGAGTTTAAATAATGAATTGAATTATGGATGAATTGAATTTTATTTATTTACTAGCTGTCCGCCCCAGCGTCACATGGGTACTTAACAAAAAATATATTTTTTTACACAAATATACGTTGGGTTACATTGTTGAAGTTTTCATTCGGTACCATAACTTTTTTGAAAATATTCTATAGCCATATCTCACACGTTTCTATCGCCCAACTCGCACCACATCCCATAGCCGTCATAATTCACCTAACCCGATTACCCGGGACCAGATGCAAACTAGGGCCAATGTTTGAACTTAATTACTCAATTGCCACGTCAGTCCTCGCGTTGCGCGATCGCGCTAGTTTTAAACAGCGTTAGATTCCCATTTTACCCCGGGGAGTTAAATTGACGTGGTCATCAAACTGGCTCAGTGCTTTGGAATTTAGGATTAAACGAAAATTAAGTTATACAGATATATAAAGCCCTGTGTGAATGCTTGATTAGGTACTGCGTTATGTGCATGGGGAGGAGCAGCGAAAACGCATCTTATCACAGCCGAGCGTGCACAACGTTCACTTCTTAAAGTTCTTCTCTACCTACCGTATAGACACCCTACCACTGAGGTATACCAGATTTCCGGTGTTCTCAGTATTAGAAAAATGTTTATTTACGAGTCTGTCCGTCGGTACCATAGAAAAGTTATTCCACACCTACCAGCTTCCAATAAAAGAATTGATCGTAGTCAAATTCCAGCCGTTAAAAGTAAGTTTGCGCACAAACACTACAACGTGATTGCGCCATATATCTACAATAAATTAAATAAATCATAATAAAACTAAAAAATGTAGGTAAATGTTGATCAAAGGCAGTTGTTACAATAAAATGTCTCAAGAAACGTGGGGGTTTACATTGATTCTACGGTTGATACCCGTACAATACAACACAAAAATACTTTCTGTAAACCAGAAAAGGATCAACAAAAGACATTACACAAGGCAAGTACAATGGGTAACCTTTGGATTGAAAAAATTGTTTGAATTCAAGAAAGACAGGGCCTATCAAAGATTTTTAAAATAAATGAACATAACAATACCTTAAAACAAATCCAAATTCATATAATCAATACTAACTTAGTATACTTACAAAGAAAATATTTATTATATGTATACTACTTAGATAAAAAGATGGAAATAATATTCACTTTTCTAGCAGGAAAAAATCCTCCCTACATATTAAAAACTGGCAAAGCAACGGTTACTATTTTGACTGTATTTTTTTCTAATAGTCTAAATTTACCACCGTGTGAATTTTTATTAAGATTCCAATACCTAACATGCTGGTATACCCAATAAGCTGAACATGTAATATCCGATACAGCGGCCGGGACAGGCCATTTCTGAACATAAAGGGCTTTCCGCAAGCTAACCAGGATCGATAGCTAATGCATTATCTATGGGACAATGGCAGCTTAGCTCATCCAGTAATGGCTTGTTTGGGAGCAGCTAAATCAGGAATGGACAACCATTGTAAAGTGAACATGTTTATTAATAATAGCGGTTCGCCCCGGTGTCGCACAAAAAATTCAGAAATTATACAAACAGCATTGAGGTTCTTGACATTTTTTATTTATTGAATTTTTCATGCATATCCCTAACTTTTTTGAATAATGTATTCTATTTATAGTAAATAAATAATAAAAAAATTCTTTATTCAGACTCAGTCAATAAAACGTATACTACCGGCTTAAAATCTAAATTGATCTAGTAAAAAATAAGTAGGCCATCTTGGCAAAGCTTGGACTTATAGATATTATTTATTTTATCGTTCAAACCCCAATTATAATAAGAAAGGAAGGAAATTGGTAGAATTAATCGTTCCTTCAATTTATATTAGAAGGCTCCTTACAACTTTGATGAGCAGTAATAACAAGACACATAAATTATTCCGCCTTCAACTTTGATCCGCGCTCATAATTTGGCAATTAATATAGCTCATGAATATATGAGTGAGATTTCTCTGTTTGAGTTACAAGTCACTGGGGCATAAAATTTTGAATGATCAATATATAATTTGACGACCTCCGTGGCGGGGTGGGCAAAGGTCAGCCTGTGGCGCAGGAGGTTGCGGGTTCGATTCCCGCTTAAGGACATATACCTATTTGTACGCTCTGCAGATTTGTTCAGGGTGTTATGGTTGTTATAAAAAAAAACGATCTATTTTATATGTTGTATTATGTATATCAGTCATCTAGCACCCATAACACAAGCTCTGCTTAGCTTTGGGTTAGTTGACGCTGTATGTATTGTTCAGCATTATTTATTTTTATTTAGAATTCGGAAGAGATTGCTGCTTAGCATTTTGTAGTGATATATATTTAACACGAAACAAATAAAATTGTATATCCTTAGTATTATCTTATCTTAAACGGGTGATAGAGGCCTAAATGCACTTTGGGCCAAGATGCACCGCGCCAGTAGTTCAGTAGTAAGAGATCAATTATTGACTTTTGTATGATACGATTTGCGTCTGAGACGACAGAAAAAGTTTTCCCTTAATTTTCGCTACCTGGAGCTGGATGGCCATGTCTATCATTAATCATGGTCAACAAAAATGGTAAAGAAACGTCTAAAAATACTTTGCTTAAAATAATGTGTCCGCCAAACGCTTCGTGAATCGGGGAGTAAGACTGAGAGTGAAACCGTCGTTGAATTTATAAACTTACTAGCAGTCCGCCCCCGGCTTCGCACGGGTATTTAACAAAAAGATATTTTTTGTTAAGGAACTCTAACTTTTTTTGAAAATTATCTATACCCTATGTTCATCACCAAAAATTTAGGATTCTAATGGTGAAAGAATTTTTGAAATCTGTCCAGTAGTTTCGAAACCTTTTCTATTCAAACAAACAATCAAATCTTTCCTCTTTATAATATTAGTATAGATATAGAAGTATAGAAAATCTTTGTTTTCTCTTGAGTATTCCAGTGCAGTAGCAAGAACCGATTCGTGACAGATATAAATGGAACTTTATATCCAGCGCACGTGATATTTCTTTTGAAAACTATGAGGTACCTACTACACAATCCATCATATTTGATCGCGCGCTGTTGTAAATCAACCGCTTTCGGTCTTCTAACAAAATTCAGCCCTTGTAATTGCGTTCGCTGACCAAACGAAATTACAACAGCTTAAAAGTTTCATCAAATAGACCTTTGCGAACATTAAACCATAATGTGCTGTCTAATGTAGCAGATAGCTAACATTAATAACAAAAGTGTAGTACAAACATTCTTCAACTCGTTAGCCGGGCCATAACACTAACAAGAGAAATGAGCCGAAACAAAGTAGTTACAATTGTAAGTGCATGCATTATGCGCCATTTGTTAAGGACTTTTGACCATGCTCTTGGATAATGCTGACTAAAATTACAAGAGCATTTTACACTCAGCTGTAATACTAATAACTATACTATTAACGCAAATAAATAATTGTACAGACAGAGTCCTTCAATATCAAAGTCAATTCAACACGTATAAAACAAATGCCTTTATTTCCTTTAGATATGGAAGCATTTACTGTCCATAATAAGTGAGATTCTTTCTCTATTATCTAAATTTATACTTTATTCGTATTCGGGAAGAAATCAAATATCACAAAAAAATTAATTATAAAGTGACTATCGTCTAAACTATAATCATAATAATATAACCCATAATTATGTATCAATGCCCAATTTATTTTAATTAGAATAAATGAAAAGTTTTGTTTAGAATTTAATTTAAACAAAACTAAAGTGTCTTTTGATGTTGAAATCTAGGTGTCTTTTTAGCACTTGAGCTTTATTTACTTTTTAATTAAAGTTTGTGGGTAGAGCGAGGTTTACATTTACAATGTTAATGGCGAAGTCCAGTCGAATTTCTACTCGACCAACAAATATATCTAAATAATTCTAAAACCAATAAACTTTTGTGGTACCCAGTCCTCGAAATAGATTTTGATTGCACACTGACCTTTTTTCATAGTACTTAGTACTAGAATTTAGTCTATTTCTTATAGTTATGGTATAAATACTTACCAACATATTAAATGTTGCTGCATTAAATTTGTTAGTGCACTTTTAAAGCCTTTTAATATAAACCCTTGGGAAAGTGTTCGACATACATTTTAAAAGTATCAAATGTGATGTGATGTTTTAAATTTAAAATAAATAAATAATGGTGGACAATCCACACAGATTTAGAAAATAAATAAGAGCTTGTGTTATGAGTAATAAATAGATAACTGATTTACTTAAAACATTACACACCAAAATCACCATGAATAATGAACAAATATCTGTAAATATATATCTGTAGATCGTATAGATATATTTTTTCCTAAACGGGAATCGTAATTGCAACCACCTTTGCCCGCTTGGATCTTTGCCCGCTGCGCCACTATGGACCTTTAGCGGCATCATTGCTAAGAGGCATATTTTTGTTCTTTATTTTTTATTGAAATGAAAAAAACGACACGGTTCTGTATGATTATGTTTAGAGAAGTAAAATTTTACATCAGGATATCATTTTCAAATAGGGACTTTGATATCATTATTTTGAACCATTGAGTACCCGCCCAACGGCCTTTGTTGTTTTGCTCTCTGTTGATTTCTTACTCGAGGACGCTTCAGCACTCAAGGGTTTTTACCTGAGAGTTATAACATCGACCATGTACAGTGCGCGTCAGAATTAAGTACCCCCCTTGTATACAAACTATTTTCGACTACTTCAAAAATTTATCAGGCTGCCGCTCAGGATCGAACTGCCCTTTCATAATACACAACATTAACAACTATTGTGCCCCACATACATTGAGGGGGGGTACTTATATGTGACGCGCACTGTATAAGTACCTCTAGTATCTACTGCATCTTGACACACAACAAAGACCACTGGAATTTGTTATTGGCCATCTGCCACCAGGAAGTCTGGGTATTTCTTTTATAAACCAAACTAGAAGTAACCAAAGCGAGTTGCTTACCTACCACGTTTAGTATGCGCCGAGAAATTTTATTGCCAAACATGCGGTATTCTACCGCGACGATTTTACCAATCACAATGAGGCCATGCTCGTTTGTATGAAATTTGGAGGTTTATACAAACGAGGCTCCAAAAAATATTGCAATTTATAACTGGTTTAAAATTTTTATACATAAATCATTAATTGCTATTTATAGATATAAATTTATTTACCTAAATAAGAAGTATATACCATATCAGTTATTTATTTATGTTCGTAGTTTAAGGGATCCTTAAGCATATTAATACCTACATATTAGAAATGCGTAGACATAAGTACATAGTTCCTCTCGATACGGTAGGAGCGCTGCAAGGCGTGAAATGTATAGGAAGAACTCTAAATCGAAGGAATTATTCGAAAGGAATTGCGCACAAGTCGGACTCACTCAGGCGGCTATTTACATATTACAATATATTATATAAATATATATTTTTATGATACTAAAAAAACTGACGAGAGCACTGAACAAATTTCTACAGATCGTATATACATTTGTCCCGAGACGGAAAGCGAACCCGCAACCTCCTGCGTCATAGATGGACCTTCGCCCACCGCGACTCAGAGGTCATCATTTCAATCCAAAATTCGTTCCCTAAAATATTCTGATGCACATTGTCATGAACGTTAGAGTACTAAGAACCGTTTTGATTTAACGTTAACTAAGGGATTTAATTTACTTTTATTTTTAAAAGTCTTTATTAGCAAAGAAAATTACAATTATATAACTAAATTAGAGCTAGTATTTACAGTTGAAACAATTGACCTAACTGCATACTGTTGCAAACAATCTAAGGGTAGCTCAACTGATCCACATCAATACCAGTTGGAAGTGTACCCAAGATGCTGGCTGCATTGCCTCACTGTATGGCCATACTGATGCGCTGCGCCAGATACTGACTGCTCTCGGGTCACACGAGATTTATAAATTTTTGTTTGTGTTTAACTTTAATTTTTCTACTCCAAGAACGAAGGGTACTCGTCTGACCTACGTCACAGAACCGCTACCAGTCAACAGTATAATAATGAGGCGTTTTCAAGAACCGAATTTATATTTACGTACATAAATATAAGGAAAACGAACAGCGTAGGTTATCCTACGCTGTTCGTTTTCCTACACGTGTGTTTACACGTGTGTTTATATATATTTTCTAGTGAAATTTTTCGTCAGTTACTAAGTTAATAGGTACAGAAAACATTCTTACTTTTATCCACTGAATAAGTTATCTAAAAAATTGAGAAAATTGAGGTATAATTGAAGACCTCTGTGACACAGCGGGTGAAGGTCCGCCTGCGACGCAGGAGGATGCGGGGACGGATCGATTTCCGTCTCGGGACAAATGTTTTATAATCCGCAAATAGTTTAGTGTGTTCTGGGCGTTTTCTATGTTAAAAATATCTCTTTATAAAATCACTACCCACAACACAACCTCTGCTAATTTTGGGGCTAGATGATGATGATGTGTGAATTTACCAAGAAGGAAACTTCCATTATTTTATTTATTAGATTCCGGAGCTAGTTCCATTGTAGTCAAAGAACGTTGTGTTGTCTTCCAATTTATTAGAATATATTTGTTTCGAAGTACAGTGACCATTGGCACAAAACTAAGCTGGACTCTACTCGGGCCTTTCTAAGAATTTCTCAAGAAAATAAACTAAAGCAATCATTTCCATTTTCTTGGTAGTCTTAACAGAAATTAAAAAAATACTGCTCTAACCTCCGAATACGTCCACGCTCGAGGTTTTCCCGAAGTTTGTTTTACATTAATATTAATCTTGAACTACTCATCTATTGTAGAAGAAAAAAAACCGCTTGGAAATCCGTTGTATAGTTTTTAAGATCTAAGCATACATATGGACAAATAGCGGGAAGCGACTTCGTTTTATGAAATCAAATCATTCAAATAATAGTGATATTTTTTTTTCGAAAACATTATATGTGCGCATCAGAATTAAGTATCCCCCTTGTCTAATAAATATTTTTGACTACTTCTATAATTCCCTTGTAACTCGTCACAAATTTTCACATGCAAAAATTTATCACGCCGCCGCTCAGGATTGAAGCACCCACCCATTATACTCAAAGTCTGAAATTCCCAACAATAACCACTATTGTGTCCCAAATAGGTTGAGATAGGGGGGGTACTTATAGGTGATGCGCACTGTACATGTGAGATCGTATAACCAGTAGTGTTAAGAATTCAACCCGCAAGCAGGTGTGCAGATATTAAATTTATACTAGTAGTGATGTGTCTTAAATACTCAGATCAGAAAGCTGTCGACGTGCCTTATTCTCTACGCAATGTATCCATGCGTCAGATGTCAGCATCGGTAACACAACTATGCCGTGTGTCAGTTGATTCGCTAGAATACAGCATTTCCATGATAATTCCCTTGGCAGCCAAGGCACCATCTGGCCACATTTGGCAGCATATCAAATTGTAGCAAAGCATTGCATTCTCGCTTTCATGCAAAACTTCCGGGCTTTTAGCTTTTAAATAAATTGCTTATGTTTGTGCTGCTGTTGTTTTATTTGTTACTAGCGGTCCGCTCTGACTTCGCACGTATATTCTTTAATAACCGTGCGAGGGCGGACCGCTAAATTTCAGACACTATTAATTATTACGCACGTTGGGTTCCAAAAGTTTTCATAAAGGCTCCTAACTTTTTTGATAATAATCTATAGCCTATGTTCATCAGGGATACTGTAGGATTCTAATGTGAAAGAATTTTTCATATCGGTCATGTTTTTCGAAGACTATTCAATCGAAACATTGTACAAACAAAACAATGAAATCTTTCCTCTCTACAAAAATACATAACATGCGTTTCGAGGAATATTAAATAATTCATGAATTTCGTTACCTGATCATTTCTATATTGAATTATTATATTCAATGATCATATGGCCAGCGATACACGCGATAGAATTATCTACAGGCGTATTCGACACCTCAGGGGTGTCTTACAGGGGTGCCACGGGTACAGAAGACCGTCTTATTCGACGTGATAACAGGTCTTTTAACAAGGCAATTATTTACTTATTCTACTGGCAGGTACCTATATTTTATTCACCGGAACCCACCATTGATGTTTGAATAAAACGCTTTGCCGCTATTAGTAAATATCTTCATCAACTTACGAAAACCTAAAAGCAGAATTTTTAAATTTTTATATTATTTTTATAGACAACAGGCTGCTCATCTGCTAATAATGATGACTGGCAATGATGTTAAAGTCATGTATTCCCATCTGTATGACCGAAGAAGGCTTTCAGAAGGCACTTGTTTACGGCATTTTCTGAGTGTGTACATACGAGCTATCAAGTGCTTCGGCGAACCGTTATAAATCACACACCACAGATGATGTTCAGTTTCCTAAATTAGAGGTTCACTGAAGGGAGAAAGACAATTGCTTAGCTATAGACAGGTTCGAAAATTGCCATCAAAAGCGTGTGTATCGTTGACGTGACTAGTTTATTTAGCAACTAGCGGTCCGCCCTGGGTTCGCACGGGTATTTGTAGAAATATAATATATTAGTAAACATTTTTCAAGCGGAACCCTAACTTTTTTGATAATTTTCTATAGCCTTTGTTCATCATCATCATGCGTAGATAATAAATGCAAGGAGTTTGTTGTCAATTTGCCATGCATAGATGAATTTAGATTAGTATTTTAGATTAACGATTAATTTTAGTATATTAAAATAGCTAACACAATATAAGAATTGATAAAAATTTAATGATCCTACGCCTTTATAAATAGCAACCTGTCACTGAACTAACATTTGGAATGCTTTTGTTTTATTTATTTCGGATTTAACAAGCTTTACTTTTTAACAAGCTTTATCGATGGTTTTTGAATGCAAATTTCATGAACTATGATATAAATAAAAAAAAACAAAATGCTTTCACTTCTATTTTGACTTTTTTGCCTGCAAAAGCAAAAATATAACAAAAGAAAATGTTTTTCAAAGAATAAATTTAAGGGATACCAAAAATCAAACACTATAAATATTGCTCGTTTAACCAATTTAACGCTTGTTTAACGCCGTACAATGAAGAATTATAAAAATTTAGCTTATTTGGGTATTATGGTGTTTGAAAGTACCGCCGCCGCCGTTCTGGTAGCTAATACAACGTGACTCCAAAGATACGCCCCACCAGAAAACTTTTGTTTTTTGTCTGAAACATCATTTCATAACTTTTGTCTTACTTAGGTTAGTGTGATTTGTGACACAGCCCTCACAAAAAACCTTCGTGAAAGGAGCGCTGCTATAATTTACGAGGCTCTATTAATGGCTAAAGGCTTTATTGCTTACCCCATAAAGTTGCAGGTGCCTTGTCTGTTATGAAATTGGGCCGTGATTAACATACTAATATTGTAGAGGTGACAGTTTGAATATGAATGTGTGGAGTTATCAGGTACTTGTACTACCTAAGTAGATTAGCGAAGATACTTTCGCCTTAACCTATATTCAAGCCAAATTCAAAGTAAAAGAGTTAAAAAATTAAAATTTAAAAGAAAATTAAAAATGTTTTATTTCAAAACAAGCATTTCCAAATCTTTTTTTATGTTACTTTACTAAATAATCTACACATTAATTATATTTTAGTTTTGCTTGGCTTCCACTTTAGGGTTGCAGCATCTACACTAAGCAGTTAGACTTGTGTCGTAGGTGAACAGTTTAAATTAATAAAACCAATAAATAAATACAACAATACAACTAACTTATTTTTTAGGTTACATGGTAAAAATCTTAACCGTCTTAACCACGACTACTGTGCCAAGAGTTTGAATAATATTTTGTGTACAAACATTTCACATTGTGTTTAGCTGGAGTTAAAGCACACACGTATTTTAGTAAGAACATACCTACGCACTAAGTAGTGTGCGAAGACTGTTGCGAAGGAAATTTAACTTAATTATAGCACAAACATATTTTTATGCCTTTTTTATCGTTAGAAAAAATTTATACGTCCTGTGTCCCGTACTCCACTCCAACCAAGCCGTCCCTGAAATAAAACAGACCCGCGTACAGGCTCCAAAAACTATTATAGGTATGCGTTTATTGTTACGTATAATAACAACTCATACGTCTGGTCGAAGCGACGTGTGACCCGAGAGCTGGTCAATATCTGGCGCAGCGCATCAGCATTGCCATACGGTGCCATATGGTATTGATATGGATCAGTTGAGCTACCTGTAGTTTGTTCGCAACAGTCTGCAGTTAGCTCAATTGTTTCAATTGTAAATACTAGATTTATTTAGTTAGATCATTGTAATTTTATTTGTTAATAAAGGCTTTTTGCCGTTTTAAAAAACTCATACGTAGTTTGCGAGATATTTAACAACCTTTTAGATTTCTACACGTGAAGCTTATGCATCGAGAATTGCAGAAGACCTGGAACGCCTTTCGAGTCCAATACAATAATAATAATAATAAATAATTCATTTCAGGCAAACTAAGAACAGTTAAGGCTGGTAAAAAACTTATTCTAGGGCCCATATCAACAAATACCTTACAGACTAACATACATACAAAAATATAAAGTCAAAGTAAAATGATACACAATAGATACGGCGGCGCATCAGGGTGTCATTTGTCGACGGTGCACGGCGGTTTCCTTAGATGGCTTAGATGGCGGCCTTTAGATGGCTGATGGGGCTGCCGCGCTTCTGTAGCGCATCAGCCAAGCTTACAGAGGCGAGGGTGGGGACCAAAATGTTCGATCTCACGTCTGAGAACGTTACCGCTCGCGGTCTGACGCCGAACCTGCCTCCTTGTTTCGCCGTTCGTCTAACTGGGGTGTCAGTCAGAAATATAGATATACTACTTATAATTTATAATATCTAAGCTCACCCAATATTTTAGTGTCACTGCACAGTGTGGACAGACGTCTTTACTGTAGCTCTGAACTCCGCTAGCGGGGGTTCGCTGCGATTCTGCGCAAGAGAACTGCGTCGCTGATGCGCAGGGTGTGTGACAGCGCTAACAGCTATTTTCAGAACATTGCTGAAGGGCACAACCTTGATGCAGTACTGAATGAAAGCACATATTGACTGCTGTGATAATTTAGATTTGGTGTCTCGTTTTCTTTGTATAAATTCATGGGCAGTTGAAGGGATCTATTCTTTCGCCGCGATGTGTAATAGAAATAGTAATACTAATAGTACTTCAATATAAAAGCAAACTTTACTACCCATCTACTATACTGTAAATTATATATATATGTACACATTGTTTGAGTCTTAGATTGGCCGCGGCAATAAAACCTCAATACCTCCGAGGTATTCCGTGCCAGTAACGACATCGTAAACTGCAGTCAATACAAGTACAATGTTCCAAATTAGGCTATAAACGGTTATCATGTTGATATGGGTACTAATGTTGTATACATGAAAAGCTTCAATGATTTAATCTTTGAACAGAGAATGATCGACAAGAGTCGTAAAGGTGTGGAAGCTAACAAATCAGGTAATAGTATTGTGAACTCGAATTTCAAATTGGTATTCTCCCACTGACGACCTCTATAGCGCGGTATATTATAACGCTAGCACGCCGACCATCTTTATAAACTTTGAGTTTTTGGTCGGTAGGATATAATATAAAACCCATATATAATATAAAACCCAAATGACTAAAAACCAAAAACTCATATTATGAGATAGCCATTAAGCCCAATAAAGTTGTTAAATAAATAAATAAGATCCTCTTAAGGTCCATTAATTACAGCACGATTTTCTATAATTAATGAATAATTCAAGCTCGGCGTTGCAAAGAGAAGCAATTTATTTGAAAAATAACCCGCGCAGGTGAACGCGATGTATCTCTGAAGGTGTGGATTGTACAAGCGTGAAGAAAAGTGGTTACGAAAATGTATAACCTGCTGTCGATTTGGACAAAATTTATGGGGACACAGTGTCCCAATCGTCACTTAATTTTAATACATTTGTAACAGTCGATTCGGGCACTATTAAAAATAGCGGCATTGTACAGACTGTTAAAAAATCACTTAAACTTGAGAAAAAGACAAATACCAATAATATGCTAATATTTTATTTACCTAGACAATATATTTTTAACGTCGATGCAGAGCAAGGTCGACGCAAAACCATTCATTTATTACATAAAAACTCCATAAATCGTCTTTGTAAACTAAAACGATCCTTATTTCCCCAAGGCAGGGACGGATACAGAAAAAAGACTAAAATATCTATCAGAAGTTCACGAAACGGATCATCGTCAAGAAAATAGGTAAATGACAAATTTGGAAAATTAAATGGGCAATAACAATGAGAATAATAATCATTTACTTGCTTAAAACATGTAGTTTAGATTTCTAGTAGTATGAGATTATGTTAACATTGATAAATTATGACCTTCAGGTTTTGCCACTTCTGGCGTGGAAATATAAAAAGCCACACTACAGATCTGTCACTAATATGATGTCTTTACTTACAATCAATCATAATAAAATAAAATAAATGTCAGATACACTTCATTTATAAATAAAACTAACCATTTCTTGAACTGGATAAAACCCTACCGGATATAACCTCGCCAAAAGGTAAAAAAGACAACTTGGCGAAAACAAAAAAAAAAGCACTTAAACCTCTGTGGAAAGTTACACTAATAATTAGATTTTTAATTACCTACCTACTATGCTAAATTCTATTGTGTTCGCGTAAGACCTAAGTTTTCTTTCATTAAAGTTTTTCTTCTGGAAAGTACGCTGCCGCAAGCGGTTTTTGCTCTTAACACTTTTGTATTTTGTTTGCCATTGTACTCTTACAGCGCTTCTAAGTTGTTTTACTGCAGAAATTGCTGGGAATTTTTCAAGTCGTCAGGCACAGAATGTTCGATGCAAGTATTGCTGTGCAAGAAATACGGATAAAGGGTCATCATCATCACCAGCCTATAATAGTCCACTGCTGGACATAGGCCTCCCCTAATGAGCGCCATAGATGGCATCATTATGTGGGGGTTATTGCCCATAATCCCCACGCTGGGCATGGGGGTTGGGGATCGCAGTTCGGTGTAGTTGTTCTGCAGAAGGCGCGCTGCCCGCCCCCCCGCTGTGTTTCCCTTAGTCGCCTCTTACGACACCCACGGGAAGAGTTGGGGTGGTGAAATTCTATGCCGGCACCACACGGCAAAAGGAATAAAGGGTATTTTGAGTATTTTTTCCACTTCTTAAACTAAAACAAATTATAACGAAAACGATTTCGTTCTATTATTCTATCCTTTGTAATATAAGTATTGATATAGATATGAGTTTATATACCCATAACTCAAGCTCTCCATAGCTTGAGGCCTGATGCCGTGTAGATTTTCCAGCATTATTAATAAACATTTTATGTTAAAAATCTGGGTTAGAGTAGGTACATCTCGTCCGCGAGAGTTCATCACATGACGTCAATCATCTACTTTGACAGGTGCCCTACCCAATTTAATCGCACGCGGCTAGCCTTAAACATGGTTCAGTTTTCTCCTATTTCACAATATCTCGGTGAAATTCTAAGTTCACGGTATAAGGTTCCCCAAAACAAACAGATGGACTTTAATACCCTGTAAAGTTCCAAAGTTCCATACAAAGCTGCCAAGTTGTCGTTTTAACAGAGCCTTCTAATAATTCAAGCAGAAATTAAAACAAAGTTGGGACAGTTTTGAAGATTCTGGCAAAGTCTTAAGGCTGCAAATTTAATGGTAGGTTGTTTAATTTTAGTTGTTGGGTAACTTCAGTTTTTTTAGTGATTGTTTAGAAAATAATATTAAGAAAAACCGGCTTTAATGTGCTTAAGTTACAGTTTTCTAAGATCTCCAAGATATTCCCAAGATAAGAAGATTCCTTCAGGAATTATAAGGGGCCCCAGGATTTTTTTTAAAAGCCAAAATTTATCGGATTCGTAGAAATCTATGAAAAATTAAAAACGTCTATAGTTGAAGTCAAATTTACGTGGATCTAGAATAGATGGATAAAAAAACTTTAAGTATTAATATCATTATATAAATCATTTGTTTTCGTGCTTCTGGGTCAATTTGGCTCTATCGTATAACCGGTGGTTAATAAATAAAGAAATAATGCTGGACAATCAACACAGCATCATAGCCCCAAGCTAAGCAGAACTAAGTTACGGTTACTATGACTGATATACAGAATACCATATTATTATATTACCTAGATATTTTTTTTTATAATAAATTAAATAATTTTTTACAATATTACCAAGTCATACAGAAAATTTATATAAATAAAATGAAATTTAAGGACGCATACAGACAGAAAAATATGCGAACTCGATGGATATTTACCATGATTTGAGTTTTGAGTTTTCCAATCATTTTCACGTGCCATGAAACTCAAACATCCCGCTATAAATGATTTTAGTCTTACGCAATAAATAGAATAGAATAGAATATTATTTGATTTTAAATACAACTAAGTATAAAGTTAATGCAAGAGTATACAGTGTTAACAACAAAGACAGGTGCCGGAAGCAGGCGGCGGAAGTGACGTCACCAAGCCTACAGTAGAGCCGGAATATAACGAATCTACTTTGGGATCATTACATTATTGAAGAGTAATTTCAACGTTAATTATTATATATTAATAATTAATTTTTATAATTAATTAATTTTCATGTTGACGACCACTGTGGCGCGGTGGGCGAAGGCCCGCCTGCGACGCAGGAAGTTGCGGGTTCGATTCCCGCCTCGGGACAAATATTTGTACAATCTGCAGATATTTGTTCAGGGGTTCTAGTCGTTTTCTATGTATAATAAAAAATATCTATCTATTCAATAATATTGTATTATGTATACAGTTATCTAGTACCCATAAGACAAGCTCTGCTTAGCTTGGGGCTAGATGATGCTGTGTGGATTGTCCAGCATTATAAAAAAAAAATGTTATAATTAAATTTAAACTGATATTTACGTGAACGGTGTCGTGTTAAAGAAACATTATTGAAAGTGGCTATTAAATTGTTGTTTACGTACTCGTTTCCGGGTAAACATTTTTCAAACTTTATAAATAAACAAAGACATGGTCTATAACTACAAAGAATAAACCTAAATGTACATATTTTTTTTAATTTTTCCAAAAATCTCATGGCAACTGATTTATGCAACAAAAGCATACGTGTTATATAAAATTTCACACAAATCCATTCAGCGGTTTTGGCGTAGAGAAATAATAAACAAAAATAATTTTAAGTTGGATTCTAGTCATTGAAAACTCAAAAAGCCTGACCTTAAATTCTGCAAAACTAGAAACCGAGATCGTAAGAATAAAAAATACAGTAGATAAATAAGGCCATTTATTCACTGGTCTAATAGGCACCCCGTAAAGAGAATGCTTAAAGTATTCAAACTGAGGCAAGCAAAGTAATGTCTGAACAAGGCTTAACTAAACATTAGTGACACAGAGCAAGACCTATCTTAGATAGAAACGACACTAATCTAAAAGTGATGAAAGTACTACCAAATGGGTAGTGAGTGGGTAAAAAATATGGGAGAAGCGAGTGGCAGAAAGTAAGTGATAAATAATTCTGATATATTGTATAATATCATAATAAACTTAATTAACATCATGGCTATAAAAATAATTTCAGGGGAGATTTAAAGTAGAAGAGTTGTGGTTTTTATTGAAATGCCTATCTAGAATTTAAAAATAAATTTTAGAAATCATTGTAATTCCATAAAATACTAAAAATAAATAACTTCTTACACAAATGTGTAAGAAGTTATATTTTATTAGTTTATATTTATTTAAATAAAGTGTGTAAGAACCATGTATGAAATAAACTATTTGATTTGAACTAGCTTCTCTTAAAAATATAATGTATGCGTGACATTACATTCCATTACTACTAACATTGAAATTTACTGCTCACTGTTACAAACAGAAATTTATAAAAATGGTGTTGCCGCCTCTACCCTACAATAACAAGTTCATGCTCTGCGAGTGGACCCGGGTGAAATTATTAATTAGCCAGCGCCTGTGTGGGGTATCTTTTGCTTTGAGCATTAGTTGTCTAGTCTTTTATTATTAAGGCTGGACCAAACATCTGTGTCAACACTGTAATGTACAAGAAGCGTGAATAAGATTAGTTACAAAGGTTAATTTTGTCTGTATTCGTGTCCGTATCTAATATGAAAATGTTAGATAGTAATTGCAGTGAGTACCTATTGAAATGTATCTGAATTACAGTTAAAGTAGCTTTCGATAGGCAAAACAAACATGTGTTAGACACATAAGTAATATTATGAATGTACTAGTAGTTTATTTTTCACTTCTTCGACAAAATATGTAAATGTAATGCAATATGTAAACAGAAAATCAATGTCTCTAATTTCTTATTTTATAGTAATTTCATGAAACAGCTCCATCCCGTAAAAAGTACCTTAAATGGTCGATGAAGTCATTAAGCAATTTAATTTATAGCCAAAATCACCGCTTCAAAGTCTTAGTAAAAGTTTTTTCAATTAACACTTGTCTTGTTTTGGAACTACCATGGTAAATATCCCGTTATAAATGATTTTTTATTTAATTCTCAAACCATGATAGTTTGAGAAGTTTTACCTGTCTATACTTATATATTTGATAGAGATTACTTAGAAGCTGAAAGCATATTTGAGCCGCAGACATCTTTCTAAAACCACTCACACCTAGCCTTAGATTCTATCCAATCATCCTGAAAGCAAGACGTAAATGTCAATGTAATACTTGAGATTGATAATATTAGTTGAGTCGGAGAAAATTTAATTTACAGTTCTTGGTTTTCTCACCGGAATGAAAAATGCCCGTTTATGTATGAATTTTACGAAATATTTGGAAATAAATAGGAAATAGGAAGAATCCTCTGTTAAACTTGACGTATACGGGCACGGTTGTCTGGTAGAGATCGCTCGATATGACCGTCATTTGTTACATATATTATTTTCTTAGTAAATTGTTTTGTTAACTATGTAATACAGAATTTTATGTTCGATAGATCATCTATAAAGTAGGTGCTTTTATTGAAAACAAAATATTTGTTCAATTATTGTATTGAAAAATACATCCGCATTTTATAATGACGAAAAATGTAACAAAAAACCAAAAAAACAAACAAAAACTATTTTGAAGAAGAATACGTCTAAGTAGCAGATAGCGTAATAAATAACTCCATGATTATCATGCAAAAAACCTTTCAAAGGACCCAACAAAAAACAAAAAGAGGTTTAAGCCGAAAAAAATAAAACCTCCTCTGAGAATCCTCTTTAGTTATTTAAAACGTTCGCAGGTAAAGCCGCACAAAAGCTCGCAGAAAATATTCTCCTCAAAATACCTTGACAAGATACGTCGTATCTAATTAATTTTGAAACAAGATCTCAAACTCGTCTCCGAAATCTCGTATTCATTTCAATCAACCTACCGAGACGATAATTCAAATTTTAAATGCAAAATCAAGGATTACATTTCTTTGAACCTTAAAAATGAATTATATCTTTTATGAGAGGGGTCTAAATCTTATGTAGGTACGTATCGCAAACTCATTAGGATTTTGCCCTGTAGCGAAACTGACATAACAGATATAATCACAACAATATTATAAAATGCGAAAGATCCTCTGTGTATTTCAGGGACACAATAAACTTTTCAAGTCATTTTTGGAATAACAAATAGGTAGCCTTTTTTTTCCAGGCCTAGAACTACCTTTTTGCAAAATTTCAACTCGATGCTTTCTTTTGTTTTTGCGTGAAGGAGAAACCAATATCCATCCAAACATTCAAGCTACTCAGATAGTCCATAGGTAATCGGAATGGTGTATTTTATTTATTTCAACGAATTAGAATCGCCATCCAACGTGGCATTTTGGGGACTGCGGTCTGGTTTAAAGTTTAAACGGCTTAGAGTTTAAAGAAATTGATAATAAGTGTAGTTTTAACTTGTAATGGTTTTATTGTGTCAAAGTATTGCAATTTTTTTTTGTTGAATTGATGGTTGAATATGATTATTTTCTTTATTTCTGCTGTTTCTTATATTTACATGTTACTGTAGTTTTTTATTAAATCATCATGTCCATCCAAAGGTTGCCTGGAAGAAATAAGGCCTTTAGATAACGCTTATGATAACGCTTTTAGAGATAAGACCGCCGATTGTGCCACACTTGATTTAAGTAGTAGTTACTGTTTGTTTTTTTATACTGTTTTAGGGGGCAATAAATATATTATCTACATGTCTATCTCCCGTTTAGTACATTATGTCCTAGTGTGTACTTTTTAAATGTTGAAAGTAAACTCCACGTTTAGCACGGTAAATTAGTCTTGATATAATAATTAGAAAGGCAAATACCAACTAACATCCTGTACCAAGTTGAGGGTAAACTAACAAAACTTGTTTGTTAGTTCTAATTGTGTTATTTGAATAGGTACAGGCTTTTGCCCGCGGCTTCGTGTATGTTTCCTCAGATGATATCCATTATTTTCAGTTTATTATAAGCGGAAATGTTTATCAGCTTCCTAAGAAGTCAAGTTGTTTATGAATGTGTTTCTAGATTAGAAACGAATGCAAAACTGAGGAAATAAAACAAAAGTAGTTATATTTAATATTTGTATCGATTACTATTCGGGAATGTTATTCATTTTCTTTTTCATCTTATCGCTATTCAACTAAAATTTCATCAACAGTACAGTTTTTAACATAGGCGATATTAATATCAGTTACGGTTCCCTATGAATACCTCAATAATGTAACACATCGTATATGTGTCTATGTAAAAATGTATTATTTAAAATAAATTATTATTTTCTACCCCAGTCGCACGAAACTGACGGCTAAACTTGAATATTTTTCAATAAAATACGGCATACCAAAGTGTCTAAAATTCCCTATTTTGTAGTAACATTCCCTATTTTGTAGTAAAATATTCTAGCCGTTCTTTACCATTAGCCTAGGCCTAACGTTTCCCAAGGCAAGCCGGGGAAAGTTTATACCTCCCAAAGGAGTAGCTAGATTTTCCAGTATTTACTTAGATTCTGAAACATTCTTCTTTATTATCTCTGTTAGGGAAAATCACTGGACTGACTGGATGGCACTAACCTTTCTCAGGACCTTTTCGGGCTCGTGCCTTCGTAGTCAGGTGGATCCACTGACGAGTTCCCTGGAACACTTGGTCTTCCACAGGCGCTGGTTTGGCTAGATTCTCCGGATTGGTGTGTGTAGGATACGAAACAAGGGGTCACGTCGCGACTCGATAGAATATCGGAATACCGCGGACGCGCGAATGAACCCGAGGGCAAAGGCGATGTCTGATGCGACTGCGCTTCTCGGGGTGCAACGACAGATTGTTAGGCCGGTATCGGCCATCCTCGGCGCAACCGATGGTCACGTGAGTGGCTAGACCACCAATCAGCCGAAAGCAAACGGTAACACTATGTCAAGATTCCAACCTCCAAATTATGTGTACTTTGACAATGACAGATGCTACCGTAAATATAATTGAATTAAAGAAATATCGATCCCTAATGATCATCATTAGCAGGAACAAACTATATTTTAACTAAAGAAAAGTATCTATCCTATTCCGTAACGGAACATGCCGCTCACCTTAAAAGAACGTAGTTGTTTTAACAAACAAACAATTTTACACTAAGTACATGAAACAAAACAAATTTAGTCTTAACTATTTTCTTACAACTAAATGCTCATAACAAAGCGAACTTTTAATCTATGGGAAGCGGACAAATTTTAACTACAGGTCTCCTTGTAAAGGAGTTCCCTATTCGAAGAGTGACAACGCGAGTAACGTTGTCAGTACCCGGATGCAGGGCATGAACGCGGGCTAACTTCCATTGCAATGGAGGTAAGTTATCATCACGAACCACAACAACCATGCCTTCACGTATTGGAGCTCCACGATTATGAAACCATTTATTAGCTTGCTGCAGCTCATGTAAATATTCGTTACTCCAGCGCTTCCAAAAGTGTTGAGTACACTGTTGTTCCCATTGCCATCGAGTAAGACGGTTAGGGTTTAAATCCGTAAACGAAACATCGGGTAGGGCCGTGAGCGGTCCGCCTATCAAGAAATGTGCTGGAGTCAGCGGCAATGGATCTGTAGAATCCGTACTTAATACGCAAAGCGGTCGTGAATTTAAAACTGCCTCGACCTGACATAGAAGCGTGTGCATTTCATCGTACGTCTGTGTGCGTGTGCCGATGACGCGGTACAAGTGATGCTTGAAGCTTTTTACACCCGCTTCCACTAATCCACAGAAATGTGACCCGGTCACAGGTTGAAAATGAAAAGTCAGGCCTTGACTTAATGTTTTCTCATGTAAAGTCTTTTGAAAAGAATCTGAATTTAAAAATGCAAATAACTCTTGGAGGTAATTATTACATCCAACAAAGTTTCTGCCGTTGTCTGAGTATATGTCGGTACACATACCTCGACGGGACGTGAAACGTCGCAAAGCCGCGAGAAACGATTCGGTCGTAAGATCCGAAACTAATTCTAAATGGACTGCCTTAACACTCATGCAGACGAAAACTGCAACGTAAGATTTTATAATTTTCGCATTCCGAATATTATTAGCGCGCACCATAAAGGGTCCACAATAATCTACAGCAGTTCGAATGAACACGCGCGCGTTAGAGTTTAACCGCGAACTCGGCATCGTTGCCATACGTGGCTGTGTATGTATAGGTCGTGCACGAAAACACGAAATACACCTATGAATGCGTTTTCTTATCGCGTTACGAGCTGACAATATCCAGTACCTTTGCAACAATAAGTACTGCGTGGTCTGGGGACCAGCATGCAGGTGAATGACATGAGCGTTATCTATTATTAACGTAGTTAAGTAATGTTTCGCCGGAAGAATCAATTGATGTTTTGATTCAAAAGAAAGTGGCGACTTATGCAGTCGCCCGCCTACACGCAACAAGTTATCCTTATCAATGAAAGGAGATAAACGTTTAAGTCGATTTGTAGGTAAGTTACCTTTTGATAAATTTTCTATATCTTCTGCGAAAACAGAGTGTTGAATTGTACCTATTATTTTATTTAGGCTAGAAGTATATTCCGGCACGGTAATATGCGACGGAAATGAACTTTGCACTTTTTTACATTTATAGTAAAAACGAAAAATGTATGAAACAACACGAACTAATTTTCCGAGGGTGGAAAACTTCGAAAGGACATCGAGCTCGTCGGTGTCGGTGCTAACCGACGAGGGGTTTACAAGAAGAGGAGTGTTACGTTTTTCCTCCTGTGTAACGAGAATTTGGTTAAATGAAGGCCACATGTTCGCCTCTTCATTTAACCAGCACGGTCCATGAAACCATAGCGAATGTTTTAAGAATATCGAGGGCAGCATGCCTCGAGAAGCAGAATCAGCGGGGTTGTCGTACGACGGTACATGTCGCCAACAACTAGCAGGAACTCGCGACAGTATGTCGCTAGTCCGATTTGACACAAAAGTTTTCCATTCGTGCGGTGGCGAACGTAGCCACGCTAACACAATGGTAGAATCGGACCACGCGTAAACATGGTCGAAATTAATACGGTCGCCGTAGGCGAGCATTACTTTTCTAATTAGTTTAGAAAGAAGCTGAGAGGCCATTAATTCAAGCCTCGGTATGGACAAACGATTTAAGGGCGAAACGCGCGTTTTAGCTAACACGAGAAAAACACGAATCTTGTTATCGGTGCATTTACACCGAACATAAACACATCCAGCATATGCGCGCTCGCTTGCGTCAGCAAATCCATGCAGATCAATCACTTCCGCTTTGTCAAAAATGTGACGAGGAAAGAAACACTCCGATAAGAGCGGCAGCTCGTTAGTAAAGATTGACCAGGCGTTCACTATATCTATAGGTGGTGACTCATCCCATCCCGTCCCCGCTATCCACAATAATTGCATCAGATGTTTTGCGTATAAAATCACAGGTGATAGGAGACCGAGGGGATCGTATATTTTAGCGATTTCTGATAAGATTGACCTTTTTGTGCATGACGAGTTAGAACTGTGACCCTCGAACGAAAAACCATCTGTATTTGGGTTCCATTGGAGACCTAGAACCTTTATTGAGGCATTGTTGTCCACGGATGCGAACGAAACGTTTTCGGGCCGCTCACCGTGAGGTGAGGCCGCCGCAGCGAGTATCGCTTGCGAATTACTATGCCATTTCCTAAGCTCGAAACCTGCACTAGCGCAAATACCTATTAATTGCTCTTGAAGCACGAGTGCCTTGGCCTCGGAGGCCTCTCCGGTAATGATGTCATCGACGAAAACCGAATCCATCAAAGTAGCCGAAGCGAGTGGAAACCTATCCGCCTCATCGTGTGCAAGTTGACGTATTACCCGTAAGGCGACGTAAGGAGACGAGTTAACCCCAAAAACGACAACTCGTATTCTATAATCACGAATAGGTGCCGAAGGTTCAGATCGCCATACAATTCGTTGATAATCCCAATCGGATTCGCGCACCGCTATATTACGGTACATAGCCTTGATATCGGCTGTAAATACAATTTTGTGAATACGAAATTTCAGCAAAATATCAACAATATCCGAATGAAGCTTCGGACCCGTAAGTAAGTGATCATTCAATGAAGAACCATTCGTGGTTTTACAACCAGCATCAAATACTACCCTAACCTTAGTAGTTTCACTAGCCACCTTGACCACGCAGTGGTGCGGAATGTAGTAGTGAGAAGTTCCTTCTTTGGAAGGAGGATTACAAAGTTCCATTTGATTCAAATCTAAATACTCTTGAAGACAAGCGTGATAATCTTTCTTCAAAGTAGGGTTCCGTTCTAAACGAAATTCTAATTTTCGAAAACGCGAGAGAGCGATGTCGCGGGATTGACCTAGTATAGGTGCATCTTTGAACGGCAAAGCAGCAACATAACGTCCGGTTTCGTCACGCGTATGAGACCTTTCGAAAATCGATTCACTCAAGCGTTCATCCGCGGTGAGAGTTTTTTCTTCTGGTACTGCCTCCAGCTCCCAGAAACGTTGGAGGTCGCTGTCCTCGAAAAAGGAGCTATGACACACCTGGAGTGGCGGCGGGTTACCTACATCGAAAGAAACCTTTCCCATTAACAAATAACCAAAAACACTATTCATTGCTATCGGTGCGTCGGGGTGACCTCTTACTATATTACCTAACAAAATATAGGGAAGCGTATCCGCACCAAGAAGCATTTCGATGGGCTGTGCACTATGTGCGTTGAAATCAGGATCAGCTAAATACAAATTATTTATATGTGGCCACGCATTGTTAGGTACCGGAATTCTAGGTAGACACGATACAAGTTTCGGCAAAATTAACGCATCAACTGAAACGGCCGGAAGATCCTGCTTACGAGGGAAAATAACGCACGTAGTTATCCCTTTAGGATAAATCGGTTTTTCTTCACCGATCCCATAAATCGGCGAATTTAAATGCCTATATTTCAAACCTATACGTCTAGCGCAAGCTTCAGTCATGAAACTAGCTTGACTACCGGAGTCAATCAAACAACGTACTAAATGTTTTGTTGAACCATATTGTACATTAACGAGCGCGGTCGATAACATGATCATGCATTTCTTCATAGAAGTTGGAACGGATGACTCACAACTCGCACTGATAACGTGGGTAGCGGCCGCCGGCGACGCCGGTAGCGGCGTGGAAGCCGGCTCAACAATAGCGGGTTCGAACGCAGCAGCCTTATTATTTTTCTCCGTAGGAGGGTAAGAGACGGCATGATTAGAGTGCATAGGCTGATTAATTTGTGTATCAAAATGCAATAAAGAATGATGCTTCTTTTTGCACGATTGGCATGTATATTGAGACTTACACGATCGAAGATCGTGACCGACATTTAAACAATTATAACAAACATTTTTATTTTTAACAAATAGGTACCTATCGCTGGGAGTCATATTCAGAAACTTCGAACATTTAGGTAGGACGTGTTGCGATTCACACAAAATGCATTGTTTATCAGTATTGCCGTAGGTAGATTCCGTGACGGCTAAAGATCGGCGCGGGCCCGATCCCGGAGGGGGCAACATGCGAGTGGTTCCTACACTGCTGGGGCGGTGGCGAGAACTAGCATTATCTCCTTTCTTCACTTCACTTCCTGACATAATTTCGAACGTAGAAATTTCCTGTTCTAAGAAACGCATAAGAACATCGACAGTAGGTATGTCGGAAGGTTTAGGCAGTGATAATTCAAAGCGTTTACGAACGGAGTTCGGTATTTTTCGCAACAAAACATTCAATAGTATGAAGCTCCATGCATGCACGGGGAAACGCATTGTTTCAAGTGCTTTTATATTTTCCATGTAAACATTCACTAATTTACGCAAGCTAGCATTCGACTCACTCGTACAAGCTTCACAATCGAGAATGCGATCCAAATGTTTAGAAGCGATTATTCTACGATTTTCGTATCGATTTTTCAATATCTCTAATGCAACTGAGTAATTATCATCGGTGATGGGAATTGACTTTATCAAATTGTGAGGCTCATTCTTTAAAGTAAGCAACAAATAACGAAATTTCTCCGCAGGCGAGTAGGCATCATTGTTGTGTATTAGCGCTTGATACAAATCGAAATATGAGGGCCAGTCAGTGGATTCCCCACTGAACGCTGGCAAAGGTAAAGTGGGTAATTTATGCAAAACATTATTTTGAGGCAACGATTGGATGGTAGAACGACTCATTCTTCTGCCCTCCAGCTCGGTGTCTTTTAATCTATTTACGTGAACCAAAATAGCATAATAACAATCATTAAAATCGTTACGTAATTTCAATTGTTCATCTTTGTTGAACAGATTAGCTTTTATCAAAGCCTTTTCAATTTTCGACTGAATTTTACTAAACTTTCTTTGTTGAGCATTTAGATCGGAAGATCGTGTTTTAAACTGAACCGGATCGGTTGTAGCAAATAACAATGTTCGTTTTATATCTTCTAAAATAATTTCTCTTTCGAAAATATCTTGTTGGGTGGCGGCATCGTCCGCCATATTGCGATACAAAGATGGTTTCGACAAACGACACAGTAACCAACGGAAATTTAAATGACAAATGTACACGTAGTGTAGCAACAAAACCAATGAAATACAACAAAATATTAACGCACAATAAATTAATCTATCGTAAAAACTATAAATACGTAGCGTAGCCACCAAAATATACGTAAATTGACTATGTACACGTGGTGTAGCAACAAAAAACAATTCTAAGCAAACACAATCTGGAGGAATCGAGACAATTATCCGGATCGAACGGATCAAAAATATGTTAGGGAAAATCACTGGACTGACTGGATGGCACTAACCTTTCTCAGGACCTTTTCGGGCTCGTGCCTTCGTAGTCAGGTGGATCCACTGACGAGTTCCCTGGAACACTTGGTCTTCCACAGGCGCTGGTTTGGCTAGATTCTCCGGATTGGTGTGTGTAGGATACGAAACAAGGGGTCACGTCGCGACTCGATAGAATATCGGAATACCGCGGACGCGCGAATGAACCCGAGGGCAAAGGCGATGTCTGATGCGACTGCGCTTCTCGGGGTGCAACGACAGATTGTTAGGCCGGTATCGGCCATCCTCGGCGCAACCGATGGTCACGTGAGTGGCTAGACCACCAATCAGCCGAAAGCAAACGGTAACACTATGTCAAGATTCCAACCTCCAAATTATGTGTACTTTGACAATGACAGATGCTACCGTAAATATAATTGAATTAAAGAAATATCGATCCCTAATGATCATCATTAGCAGGAACAAACTATATTTTAACTAAAGAAAAGTATCTATCCTATTCCGTAACGGAACAATCTCTATTCTTTATTTATTTTTATTGGCAAAACCAAATCCACAGCCTTAATAATTATACTACTTATACTAATATTTAATATAAAGTTACGGCAAAAAGGATTTATAATTTATAAACTATTCTTCACTCTTGCATAACGCCACCGTTAGTTTTTATACGTACCAGTTCTATCCATCCAAAGGTTTCTTTGAAGAGATCGCTGTTAGCGATAAGGATGATTGTGCCATTCTGAATGAAATTAATATTGAGATCATGTATTATATACCTTAAGGAATATTTCTTGTTGTATATAGTTATCCTATATGAAAATGTGTTTGTATGAGCGTTCCTAATTATATGACCACCACTGTATCTGCACCTTGGGCAACAAAAGTGGTAACAATGATCCTGTTTATTTTTCCAGTATACATTTACATGTGAGCAATTAAAAAAATAAATGTTGTGTAAATATACTTCAACGTTTCATACCTTCTTCAGAGTGGGTTTATTCTTGTTTTTTTAGCGTTATGATGTTTTTAAAAGATATCCATCAAGCAACCAGCCCCATCCTCTTATGAGTAGCAGATCAGTTTAATAACAAACAGCTGATACAAATCTAAATACATTTAAACTTTCTAATGAAACTATAGAGAACCGGAATTAAACTCTCGAATGTTCCAAACCTAGGTTATCGCTCCACTGTGACTAAAGTGCCCGTACTCAAGTTATAAAATAAAGTCAGCAATGGCACTCATTCTGAGTAGGTCCATGAAACCAGCGCATTACCCCCGCAATAAGAGCCTGTTTTGATGAAACGTTCGACGTTATATTGAGGTCGTATAAAAACGTTAGTACTTTAAACGAGTATGATGACGAACCTCTGTGGCGCGGTGGGCGAAGGTCCGCCTGCGACGCAGGAGGTTGCGGGTTTGATTCCCGCCTCGAGACAAAAATTTGTACGATCTGCAAATCGGATTGTCCGACGTTATTTATTTATTTATGATTAACAAGTGTAATTGATAGTTATCCCTAGGATACCTAAAAATACGTAATTATTACACTGCGAATCAACCAATGGGGTATGCTGCTGAAACCATACCACCAAAATAGTAGTGTTGTTCTAATGCCATCTCAAGATTTACTGTACTAGGATAGCATAACTGTGAAGGAAGTAGGTACATTCATTTTCAACAATCAGAAAGCGAAACTATCACTATCAGTTCGGGAACGTGGTTACATTTATAAAAAAATAAGCAGAATGAGCAATAAAATTTACATTAGTTTTCTTAAAAGCCGTAGCGTGTTGGCTATGGCGTAGAGCCTTGCTACGCCGTAGCAACGCTTCGTAGCAAGCTACAACAATGATTGTTGCAATAAAATTAGAACTTACTTACTTTCTTTCTTGTTTGAATAACCCCCGAATACCTGAACTTAACTTAGATTTAAGCTCAAACAGATTTTTTGTATGGTTTTCGAAACCGTATAAGATGTTGGAGTAAAATAATTTATACATCACACAGAGATGACCTATATATCTCCTCGTCACTTTGTTGTCAGCCAAAATAGCGATTGCTTAACAACCTCAAAATTTCAGAAAACTCACCCTAACCGTACTGGATTCCTCGTAAACTGCTGTGACTGTGAGGAACTCCATTTTTAATGTCGACCCGAAATTGGAAAGTCAGATTTTTATGGAAATACGTCAGATTGCGCGTCGGGTACCCATGTGAGTCATTTATGTACGCCATAAAGTTTATTTACTTCTGTATTAAAATTTGATTGGTTTAAGCTTTATGGAATTATATTTAAAAAGCGAATTCATTTAAAACAATTGTTCCGATAAAAATATAAACGTACTAGGTAATTTATTTAGTAACACTGCGATAAAAAATATTTTTGTGTTTATTCAAACACACACGTACATTTCTATTGATACAGGAGTATGATCTATTACAAAAACAAACACAATAATAATATGCTACATAATAAATTTTATGCAAACAATACAATATATCTATATACCTACGATCATAATAAAATAATTCAATACAATTCTCAATACCAAGCCTGAAACAGTTCGATACTGTTCTCAATAATATCAGTATCAATGAGGAAAATATATTCAATTGACTAGCAAACAACGAGTAATTATTTACACAAGCACATATTTTCGAAATAATATAAAAGCCTACAAAGTTTGTTTCGTCTCATATCTCATCACAGTTTTTCCCTAGGCCGGTATTTTGATCTCGTAGGGCAAAAGATGCTTTTTATAATCTCATATAATGTGACTTCCACTGTTGGACGTCTCCAACTCGCGGCCGAGATGATTATGACTTACCTATATCTATACTAATATTATAAAGAGAAAGGATTTGATTGTTTGTTTGTTTGAATTGAATAGCCCCGAAACTACTGGACCGATTTGAAAAATTCTTTCCCCATTAGAATCCTAAACTTTCCGAGATGAACATAAGCTATATAATATATTCAAAAAACTAAGGGAGCCCTTAGTTTTTTGAAGCATGAAAAATTCAATAATTAAACCGTGCGCTACACTATATTCAACATCTTTTTCTATTATGGCTCCATTGCTTGCTTTTTCTTTACGGCCAATGTCAGTTATGAAGAGTCAAGTCAATGTCAGAAACCCCAGTGGTGCTAAAATAAGTAAGGGATCCGTATGAAAACTGTGAAACCCATCGTCTTAGTGTGTACAACTTCTGAAATTTTTGTTTAATACCCGTGCGAAGCTGGGGCGGACCGCTAGTTTTATATAATGTGACATTCATTCTCTGAATGATTGTCTGGAAAGACAATCATTCAGCTTATTATAAATAAATTAATAAAATAAACGCCACAGAGGTCGTGGTATTATGCGTTTGCGTAAACGCATAATGTGCTGTGTACGACTAACGCTATCACGACAAAAAAAAGTGACCGCCATCCCGATGCACGTTTCTGCAATTTGTAATGGATATTTGGGAATAAACTTATTTTGTCTATTCCCGATCCATAAACAGTAATAATTGACAGCTAATGTTAAAAATAACAGCTAATTTCTAATCTGGCCCTACGGGTCTTTCATGTAGCATAATCATTCACTATATTTCTTATTTGGTAGCCTGCATGGTGACATGAATAAAGGAATTATCAAGCAAAGAGGGCTATTAATTGAAAAACGCTCGACCTTTAAAAAAAAACGTTAAGATTATTGGCACTCTGTATGAAATTCAAGTGTCAAAAAGCTATCAAAAAAAAATAAGCTGTCATGTCACTGTCCTTATTTCGTTGTTTGTATTGTAACACTTGACATTCACATGACTTATTGCAATGTCATCTTATGTCAAAAATAAAAAGCGTGTTATATTTTTGTCATCGAAAAGCCCTCAAAATTGCCATAACGAAAAAGTCAAGTCAAAGCCCTCAATGTTAGCTCGTAGATTACATGTCATGCATCATTTAACACGAGATTTAGACGGTGATTCGTGACTGACATCATATCATGCTGGTAAGATTGCCGAAGCGTTCAAGTTGCATTATGATTTATGACAGCCAGATAAAATATAAATGCAGACATATTTCCACCTTTCACAGCAGTTTTGTCTATTCAATAGTGTACAAAAAGTTTGGATGACATTTTAAAAGTTTCTGTAATATATGATTTTAGCTAGTGTAGAGTTAAACAGTTGGTTTACTGACTGAAATCAGTTGAAACCAACCTACCTTCCTATATACGCCAATTGCAGAACATGTCTTGGGTTGTCCTATAATCACCACGCTTGGGAACTGTATTGGTAGTCACAGTAAAGGTTTTAAAAATACAAAGACGTTTTTATCTTCTCGCAGATATTTTTAGTTGGTTCTTACGTCGTCCACGACCTAATAAAGAGGGGCTGATTCTTAGATCGTGACTGCGCACATGTTCAAGTACCTTCGACTGTTTCGGCGCGTCAACATGTCATTTCAACATTTCTCTATTTGGATTGTACGTATTTTATTAAATTATCTGATCATTTAAATTAGATCTCTTTTTTCTGTTAGTCCTGTAGAATGTGTACTCTTAATTCACTTATACCTTTATTTGGCAGTCAGAAGAATCTCGCATCGCCGAGGCAGGGCAGGGAATGCATTAAAAAACATCAAATTATTTAGTAATCTAGCCAAGGATGTTGAGCTGTGGTCCTGTCCCAGCTGTCTCCAAACAACGAGCCATTTTCGGTAGGGAAACAAACTTACTCGCCAAATATTTTCAAGGTAGTTTTAGTGGGAGTATAAAATTTCGATTGATAAAAGTATATTCAAAAAAATATTCTCATTCAAATGATAGTAATCTCTCATTCATTCTCATTCTCGTGTTTTTGACTTATTGAACGAATGTTTATAATATACGCACAATCACACAGAAGATAGTTGGGTTAGAAACTAAATAAATAAATAAATTAAAAATCAAGGGCGTCTTAAAATACATATTACTTATTAACAAAAAAAAAAATGAAATAAAATTAACAAATTAGTAAGCAGCAAGCTTACTGCAGACAAAATGAAAATATATTATATATTTTTTTATTGATTAGAGACGAGGAGTTACTTACTGGGTTAATATTTATTTCAGAGACAATTTTAGAAGTGATCATACATATTTGGAATTCAATTTAACGAGAGTAACTAAAATCTTTACTATCTCAGTGCACAATACGTGCACTGAATTGCAGTGCTGTTCACTCAGTGTCACTGAAAAACCCTACCATAGAGTTTGTGGTGAAACAGTTTATGTTAAATTAGACGAGACATTTGCAATTAAGCAATTTCATTTGTTGAGTCGAATCCAACTAGTCACTCGTCAACCCGCCGCGAACAAACATCCATAATTGGAATTTTCGGTCTCCCGTAAACTGTGAGATTATTTGAATAAAATGAGTATAGCGAACAAACTCTTTTATTTCCAAACAACAAACTAGCGTAAAGATATGGTTTATACATAAAGTATAGCATAAAATATTCAAAAATACAAAAGGTGCAAAAATAGACAGGAATAGTAAAAAGTCAAGTAACGGTAGAGTTACCGTCAAATATGTTGATCCGTAAGTCCATTCTCATACACCCAAACAATCTTGAACTGACAAAGTTGGAACACTAATTTTTCGTGTTACGTCGTTCTACAATATGTCACAGTTTAAAAGTATTTTTAAAACCTTGGCTTTTTCGAAACTTTTCCAGTGGAGACATAATATTTTATAATATCATCAGTGGACTCAGACATATGGGGTGTATTTTATTTCTCAAAGATAAATTTCGTGTTTCGGTTCGGTCAATCAGTATTGAACACTAGACAACTGTTTCCGAAAAGAGGAGTTTGAGTAACACGTGTTCCACGGCCACAAAGGAGGTCAGACGGAAAACGGGATTAAAGAGTCTCATTGAGGACGTTTTTTGTTTTTTTTTTTTTAAATAAATAATAAATAAATAAATAATGCCGGACATTCCACACAGCATTATCTAGCCCCAAGCTAAGCAGAGCTTGTGTTATGGGATGACTGATATATATATTACAATATTAATACATATATAGATTTTTTATTATACATAGAAAACGACCAGAACACCCTGAACAAATATCTGCAGATCGTACAAATATTTGTCCCGAGGCGGGAATCGAACCCCACCGCGCCACAGAGTTCGTCTGTCGGTGTACCCACAGAAAAGCTAGATTCAAGCCGTCAAACACCAAAAGTTGCACCATTTCTTCTTTTGATACTTACCTTACTTCAAGGAGCTGGGCAGGTCTGGCCCGTTAGGTAGATTTCAGATTTCAATAATTTTATTAGAAAAGGGCAGGGGGATAATGCCGTGTGGTGCCGGCATAGAATTTCACCACCCCAACTCTTCCCGTGGGTGTCGTAAGAGGCGACTAAGGGAAACACACCGGGGGGCGGGCAGCAGCGCCTTCTGCCGAACAACTACACCGAACTGCGATCTCCAACCCGCATGCCCAGCGTGGGGATTATGGGCAATAACCCCCACAAAATGATGCCCAGCAGTGATGATGTCCAGCAATGATGTCCAGCAGTGGACTGTTATAGGCTGTGATGATGATGATGAGGGGGATAATGCACAACACACTCCGATGCGAGATGTCAGTGTAGATCTTGGTTACTTACTTGGAATAAGAAATGGGTTATTCCCGCTCGTCCCCTCGCTTCGTCCCCTGAGGGGACGAACGGGAAGTAAACTTCCCGCTGGCCCCGATGGGGACGAACGGGAAAAATACTTCCCGTTGGTCCCCATTAAAATATTATGCGGATATTTTTGAATAAAATCAGATCATATTTATTTTTATTTTAGTAATCAACTTGAAACATAAGAAGATATGATAATAAGAAAATAAGCACGATAGATAACTCAAATTATTATAAATACTAAAATTCACCGGTAAGTTTTAAGGTCCTTTTAAGGTCCACCTATCCATTTTATGCCTTATTAACTGTAACATGATTGTTATTTTTTTGCTGTAAATAATATATTTTGTTTTTCTTTCTTGCCTTACAAGATAGAAGTAACTTATTTTACTTATAATGTAATAAATATCTTGAAGACTTTTTAAGTAAATTCTATCATTTTTGAGTAGTAGAATTAAGAAGTTTAATGTATACTTAGCACTTACCTACAATTTTAATTATTTTTTAAAAAAATATGCATAAAAGCTTAACACAACGATAAATTTAGGTGCAACAACAATTGTGTCTACTAAGAATCGTTCGACTAAAACCGTAGAGTTTTTAAAACAAAGAACTCTACTGTCGCTAAGACAGTTGTTAGTTCAAGTTAAGTTTCGGCTTGATAGACACTATCTTCTAAGCTCCACTGCGAAACTTGTTCATTGAGTTCTCGCGATGATCTGCCAATATTTGCTTGGGCTCCAAATGCTATAACCCAAGCATGATCAGAATAATCCTATTCCGATCATGTTTGGGTTGATCAGCATAATAAAACCATATCGTATACAAATCCAGAGTGAATAAGTTATTGACACTTATTTAAGTGAGATACTAAGAAAACGCTAGAAAAATACAATACTATTCAAAAATGCCTTAATTTTCTACCAGAGAAGAAAAGATAACCGAGAATATTAAATAAGACAAGTACAATAGGCAGCCTTGTAGCTTAGAATCGATCTTTGCCAGCTACCTCTGAGTATAAATAATTATGTAGGTGAATTTATTTAAGAAAGGCATCAATTAAATACAATAAAAGTATTAGAACTGAAAAAGCAAAGCCTGACATTTGAATATGAATTCTCCATCCATATTAAACAAAAGATATTATATTTTTTTTACGTTATGTCTATTTTTAAATTTGATAAAAATTTAATTCCATAATTAAAATATTATTTTTGTTTGCAGCAGTGTTTAAATTGTTATAAGTAACTAGGTCTAATTTGGTTAGTCAATTGACATTTTCTTTATTAATCAAGTTTATAACAACAACAAAAGATAATCTTTGTAATATAGTCAGTCATACAGTACCCATAACATAAACTCTGCTTAGCTGGTGGCTATATGATGCTGTGTGGATTGTCCAGCATTATTATTATTATTATTATTGGTACGTATCTACAACGTGTCATAATATAAATGACTATAAAATGTAATAACAGGTATAGCAGTGCCCTTATAATTAACAATTTAATGCCCGGAGACTCAAGTTTGCCTTAATATTTTTTGTGGCTAGTAAATAATTTAGTATTAGTAACTATTTTTAAATATCTGCACATTATAATAAGTTGTTGGCAAGCGCTTGCAAATTTGTTTTATAGCTTCTACTCTACCTTTACGAGAGCGTCGTAACCTCGTAACTCCGCACAACATGTTTGAGTGACGTACTCAGTACAAAGGAGGGGGTATCACTTTTATGGCCTGCCTTTATGGGCAATAACTTCACTGTCTTCTGACAAATTGCGCAATTTTTAAAGTAAACCCTTTTCAACTACAAAGTTACGTACATTAACTGAGGGGAAGTTCTTAACGTTTTATATGCGTTGGGAAACAAAGGTTTTATGACAAACTTTGTGGTGTAGTGAGTATGTTTCCTTAAAACGCTGAAGCTAGTGGATTTGATTCCTATTGTGAATTTTATGTCTATACTATAATATTATAAAGGGGTTGTTAAGATTATACCATCTTTAATGATAAGAGATAGTAAATATCTGATTTTATTTGGATTGAATATACGCCGAATTCTTTAGACCGATATGAAAAAATATTTTTCCATCAGAATCCTACAATATCTTTAATGAACATCCTACTAATATTGTTAACGCGAAAGTTTGTAAGTATGGATGGATGGATGTCTGTTAATCTTTCACGCAAAAATTACAAAACAGATTTTGATGAAACCTGTTTGGCACATAGTTTATTACATGGACAATAACATGGGCCCCTTTTTATCCCGAAAATCATACGGAATTGGGAGTTACGCGGGCACCCAGCTATTAGGCTATAAAATATTTCCAAAACGTAAGGGGATCGCAGTTAAGGTATAAAAACTTCAATATCGTAACACAATGTGTACCTATGTGTGTATGTATAAATTACAAAAATTATAAATACGAAGAATTAAATAATATAATATAATACATATTTCAGGCGCATGATTTCCTTCTTTCCGTTTTTTGTAACAATATATTCGTACAAGCACACAATTATATTGTTACAAAAAACTAGTAACTAATTTATTTCCTCAAAATAATGCTCATTTTTATAACCATCTGTATCAACATAATACAGTCTCTCATGCCTTATCAAAGTAAAGATTGTACCGCTTTATTTATATCTGTTTTTGATATTAAAACTCTTATATTGTAAAGATAAAGTACCTGAGAATATCAATTCAGCATTCAGGTTGTGGGCATAACGTTTTATGGCATCGTGAAGATTCTCCAACTGTTTCTTTTATTATGTACGTAAAGAAAAAATATAATTCGCTAGAACTAGCTTCTACCCGTGGCATCACCCGCGCTTTATTATATCATCGCTTTATTAAAATATATACATAGAAGGAAAAGTAGAATAGGAATAATTAGTTTTATGAGTGATATCATGGAAAAAGGAGCTTTCATGTCGTATAATGATGTAAAATTGCATTGGATAGAGAAAAAAATATGGAAAATTACGTTTTTGACTGCCAGTTGTCGTTTATTCCTTTAATGTATATTCATTTGTAAATTCTAAGTGTACAATAATGTAAAGCTGATGCCCGCGGAGAGGATAGCTATCTATCAGTTTGATGGCTCAAGGCACAAATGTTTTTGCAGCGGATCTACGTCATAGAGTATCTATCGAGTTGTTGCGTCGTAGCCGCGGTCAATCCTGGACAACGAATGCGCTATCTAGCTAAAATATGTTTCATTTTAAGAATAGTAATGCGAACCAACCCTCTCAAAAGCTATTGTTACTAATAAAAACTTCGATATTTATCGACCTGACCTTGAAAAACTGTATTCATTCATAAAGTCAAAAAAAAAAAACAATTTAAGAATAGTAATTCGAACCTATCCACTCAAAAGCTGTTGGGACTAATTAAAACTACGATACTTATCGTGCTCACCATAAAAAAATATATTCTTTCATAAAGTCAAAGAAAATGAATGCGTGAGCGGAACATAGTTCTATTTGTAACAAAGGGAAGGGAGTGTTGCCCCTAACCTTAATCCATCCCTGTAAGCAAATGTTCTGCTTAGATACCAGGATTAATTTGAAGGGGTTGCGGTCGTCTAAGTATTAGACTAGATCTTGGTCCCTCATCTTAGCAAAATGAGGACCTAAGTGAATATCCACGCGAATAACAAGAAGTAAGTGACAAGAGTATTTTGTTTAGGCTTACAAAATAAGCACTTAGACATGTCAAATTTTTAACAATAATTTTTAATTTGAGATAGGTATAAGATTTTTTATTTTTTATTGATTTTTTTTCCGTTAGCGGAAGAATTCAAAAAGAAACCACTAGTTAATTGATATTTTACTTATGTTTCTAATTCATATTTATTTTGCCTATCTTAATCTAAGACTTTTGCTTTGATAGCTTTAATGGACTTTGAGCAAAATTTAATTACCAGTTGCTGGTTATTGAAAGCTAAAGGGTTACTTTTGCGAGGCTTTATCCAGCTGTGGAATATCTGTGGAATAGGCTGATGATGATATAAATGATACCCTCTAGTAGAACACGTAAGGAACTTTTCTCAAACAGAATCCAATTCCATCTCGACACTTTCAATGCACACAAGAGTAAAACAAAAGTCATCGAAAACTTGAACGCATCTTAGTGAAGTCGTTTGTTACAGGGTGGTTGTTAGCGGGTGCAAAGCTTCAAGTTGAAGATAGCGCAGACCATTTGGAACGAACAAAAATTTCTAACATTTTAAAAAGTAATTTTTTCTTGCATTTTAAAGTACATTTTAAAATCAACGGAGGATGCTACTCTAGTGCAAACCTTTTTAAAAACATGCCTAGCTATTGTTTTTTTTTCTAGGAATCTGTTAGCGTGGATACAGAGTACCTAAATGATAATTTAAATTTTTATTAAATTTTTAGCAGACAATTTAAATAATCCTTTAGTATACCAATCATCCTGTATAACGAGGCGAGAAGGTTCTTGGAGAGATATCGCAATACCTACCTAAGCTCTTCCTAAGCTGAATATCTCTGAGAACAAAGGATTTTGCATGCTCAGGTGTTTGGTTTTGATAGGTTGGTACTATAGAACCATAGTTTCAGGGGCGCTAGAATATCCTGTCGTATTTTGCTGTAACAGCCGTGTAGGTAACAATCTTCGAGCATATAAGTATCCATTATGATTATTCTTAATTCCTATTACGAGTTTTTGATTTATTATTGATTAAAAATACCACGATGTTTAACATATGGATAATTAAGTAACAAGGCGTCAATTGGAATTTAGTGCATATCAATGTCTAATGAGAGACCAACAAAAACAAGAAAACAGATGCACAATGGCACTAGAAAAAGTTGGTTTTATTTCATTTGACATTGACATAACTATTTCCAGTTAAGGCCCTGCCACCTGGCAGATAACTCGAGATCGAGATATTTTCAAATAACTTTTGTTTTTTTAAAGCAAAACTGCCCACTGTTAAAATATATCTGCGTGTATTGAACGGAAAAGCGATGTGTAGAGCCCCGTAGGTAAGTACAATATACCGTGTCCCCATTCTTACCCTTCACTTTGTTCATAACAAAAGGCTTCCTACGGGCGGTATTAGAAACCTGACGCTCGGTATTAGAACGAGGAACTGTCTGAAATTCATGAGAATTCATTAGGAATATTTGGGAATCCAACAAATAATTTTCATCCTCCAGGTACAAAGAGGGTAGGAACGTTGTTTTGTAAATAGGTACTTCCAATTTTGGGATCAGTTGAGCTAGCTATAGATAGCTTGCAACAGTTCAGTTAGGTCAAGTGGTGAGTAGGTACGTAGGTATTTTGTCAACATTTTAGCCGGATTTTCAAAAATATATCTAACTGTCCGTCTGGTAGAAGGACGTGTGACCCGAGAGCTGGTCAGTATCTGGTACAGGGTATGAGCATTGCCATACAGCGAGGCAATGCAGCCAGCATTTATTTATATATTATAGGCTGGTGATGATGATGATGATGATGAGGCAATGCAGCCAGCATCTTGAGGACACTTCCGACTATTATTGATATGGATCAGACCTGTATTTTGTTTGCAATAGTCGTTGCTTCAGTCAAACTTCAGGTAGCTTAAATCTCTAAATCGTATTAAATACTCGTTCTAATTTGGATATTTAATTGTAATTTTCTATGTTAATAAAGGTCTTAAATTGAGATATAAAATGTTTTTTATACATTGTGTAAACATATACAAAGCACATGTCATATTAAGATAAACTAAATCTCAATTACGAGTAGTTGTACATGTTGATAATGAGGCGCTCTTTTGACAATTAAATCTATTTACAGCTGATCATAGATCTATATATTCAGAATCGGTAACGAGCTTTCGCACCAACGAACTACCTTAATCTTAATAAGTAACCTAAGATAAGAGTTTACCTCCTTTGTAAAAGTATTAGAACAGGTGAGATTATCGCACACAACCGAGACCTTGCTCATTGCAAGCGGCGGCGGTGAGCTGAGAGAGGCGGCCCCGCTGAAGGTGCGGCGCGAGGGCGGCGCGGCGGAATTATTGAGAACTCATTGAATTTATTGAGAATTCTATTCCCATTTGTTTTGTGGACAGAACTAATCAGAAAAAAATCCCAGTAATTCTGTCAACAGATCTACTCAACAGAACAGGTGGGAGTAAACGTGAATTTAAAACCAGCGCAACATGCTTTATTATATAATGCATGCGGCATAAGCTGAATTCACCCCTATTGTCTTCTTTGTGCGTTCTTTTATATTTATGTATTAGTATGTAAGAGCTTTTTTTTTTAATAAGACAATAAATGTTTTTTCTTTCTTTCTTTCTTTCTTTCTTTCTTTCTTTCTTTCTTTCTTTCTTTCTTTCTTTCAGATTAATTTGCAAGTATCATCCTCACAAACCTGTCGTGAGGATGATAGTGATTCTAATAGCAAGTTGGTATAGCTACTGCCCATCCCGCCACGGCCGCAAGGTCTAAGTGCTTTTAGGATACAGAAGTAGGTAATCTTACGTCGTTAATAATAAAGCTGGTAACCTGGATTAAACTCAAAAAACTTTTAAGGAATGATAAAATTATATTTGTTATGAAGTTTCGACAGATATGATGTAAGCTTGATGTAAGTTGCGAATTTGATGACCTCTGTGGCCAGGTGGGCAAAGGTCCTACGACACAGGAGTTTGTAGGTTCGGTTGTTGCCTCTGGACAAATGCATGTACGAGCAGATTCGTTCAGGATGGTCTTGTCGTTTTTTATGCAAAAAAAAAACATGTATATAATTTATTGTATTAAGCATAGCAGTCATCTACCCATAACACAAGCTCAGCTTAACTTAGGGCTAGATGATGCTCTGTAGATTGTGTAGCATTATTTATTTAAAATTCTTGAACGATTTATCTGAGCCTCGTGAACGAATAATATTCGCGTAACACGATTCTCTAGAGTTATTGGAACCTGTGGTTTGCTTTTAATGTTCTATTTTATTTATAACCGCGAAGCTATCCAGGCTGTCCTGTTATTATTTCATCAAGATTTCAAGACGACCTCCTTCCGAGTAACTGACTTACCAACTGTCGACGTTCGTAAATAATTTAATTAAACTGATGTATTTTCGGAACTTCAGCAATTTTTCTGATGATAAATGAATCATTTATATGAGGCAACAGTGTATTCTGATAATACTTTTCTGATTTATATTATATAAATAGTAAATAAATAATGTTGGACAGTCCACACAGCATCATCTAGTCCCAAGCTAAGCAGCTTGTGTTATGGGCACTAGATGACTATATATTTTTATTATACATACAAAACTACAAGAACATTCGAAACAATTATCGCATTTTTGAAGCCTCTCCATACTTGCATGCGTGAAGCCGCGAACCAACCGCGAACCATGAGTGTGGATCCCATTCGCATATTCGTCGCAGCACACGTCGCGTTCGCGCTTCATTCCCGTTGTCGTTTTTTTGTTCCGAGACAAAGAATTTATAGGCGTGTGAGATTCGCGCACGAGTGTTGAATCCGTAGCAAGTTTTCGTCGACGTACGCGACTTTCGAATAAAAAGTAAAAGTGAGGCTTTATGAATAATAAGTAGCCAGGTCCAGATTTTTGTGCAAAATTTCAGCGCGATCCAATCAACTGATTTCGTTGTCATTGGCCGCACATTTTCTAATAGCGGCACAAACTTTTGCCTTGATATAAGTAGGATTCTAAATGGTAAAATAATATGATATTTAATTTCATCAAGGTACTTAGAAAGTATTCAGTGCAAGTACCTCTATTCATTTACGTCGTAATTTCGCGAAAATCACCCGAGCGAAGTTTGTAAAGCTAATTTTGATATTATCATGCTGGGAACTTTTGTTTCAGTTGAATATTTTGCAATAATATTCCAAAACTCTCAGATTGGAAGGGAGCTTTACATGTCCGTGGAATACCTGATACCAGAGAAAATATGTAATAATGCTATCGGATAATCAGAGTAGTAAGTCATGTATGAGTTTTGATGACTATAAAAAATAAATATAAATAATGCTGGATAATCCACACAGCATCATCTATCCCCAACGTAAGAAGAGCTTGTGTTGCGAGTACGATTGATATATTAATACAATAAATATTACATTAAATATATAATATACATAGAAAACGACCAGAACAACCTGAACAAATATCTGCAGATAGTACAAATATTTGTCTCAAGATGGGCTCAAACCCGTCCATACCCGTATTTAACATTGAAATAATGTAAGCGAAGTCCTTGGCTCATTTCGTCACTATGCAGGATTATTAAATCCTCCTTTGCTGTACTATGTTCGCTATGAGCTTTTTGATATTAATCCTTTTCCGATTTGATATTAGTCCTTTCCATAGAAATAAGCATCCAAAACTGGTTCATGAATAAGACACGAATACAGAATACATCCAACAGAGGACCAAAGTTATCGACCAGTATTGTTTTTCTAGACTTCTTTATATTTTCCCGTAAAATATAGATCCATATCTACAAACGCCTTCTACATTTCACATGGATCGGTCGGCACACTTCGGAAATTCCCCCCCCCCCCCCCACTCCTTATCTCCAAAGAGTGCTGGTGATCAATTTTTCAAACTTTTTCAAAATACTCCCAAAAACTTCCGAAACGAAAAGTGTTTTGAGATGTTCCAACCGATAACTTTGAGAAAGAAAAAGGTACACGTAGCTCAGATAAGTCAAGCAGTTGGGCTGGTAGATAATAACAGAGGTATGCACACAAAAACCAAGATGTATCGTATATTTTTGCTCAAATTCAATATACGGAAAGAAGAAAAGGAATCGCCTTGATTTATAACATCAGTGAATAATTGTATAAAACAACAAAAGACAAACTCCAAGACCTTATCAACAATACATACAAGTCGCATGTGTTTTATTTGTGTTGTGTTAGAAGCCATCTGATAATCATTTCTACAGCAGAAATATTTCCCATTTTATAACTTTTTAGTTTAGCGTTTTTCGGTCAATTCTCTCTGTATATCAACAAAAGAGCATCGCGCCACTTTTTTATATTTTTTTAAATAAACCTCACATTCCTAAAATTTTGCAGCCTACGTTCCGTATTTACTCTTAGAGTTAACCCTACGGGTTCTAGTGTTACCAAAGACATCGGATGTCACAGTTGCCTCGTACAAATTTGCTGCAATCCGCCTGAGCTCTATTTGTTATGCACTCAAATTGGCATCGTCTGATTGGTACAGGTGTACGGTGAAATGTAATTATAGATGCTGGACTCTAAAGCTAAATTGTGAGGTCTGATTTCAGGCTTCAATTCTATGGAAGGTCAGCTGGTTCAATGGGAAAATCAACCTAGACATATCCTATATTTGCCGTGTGGTGCCGGCACAGAATTTCACCACCCCAACTCTTCCCGTGGGTGTCGTAAGAGGCGACTAAGGGAAACACAGCGGGGGGCGGGCAGCAGCGCCTTCTGCAGAACAACTACACCGAACTGCGATCCCCAACCCGAATGCCCAGCGTTATGGGGATTATAGGATTGTGGGATTATGGGCAATAACCCCCAAATAATGATGCCATCTATGGCGCTCATTAGGGGAGGCCTATGTCCAGCAGTGGACTATTATAGGCTGGAGATGATGTTGATATCCTATATTAAAGTGAAGGTAGTGGCAACATTCGTAGGAAAAACAAAGAATGAGGGTAGACGATGAATGACATTTTAGTGTCACAAAAAGAAAGTAAAAAAAGAAGTTACATAATCCCAAACTAAATTGAATTAAAAAAAAGTACAATATGGAGGTAAATGACGGTAAATATCCCGTTATAAATGACTTATATGTTAATCACCATGATAACTTTAACCACCGCACACAGTGTGCGAATTGGGGAAACTTCATGTTAGAGTGTTAGAATTCATAGAACGCAAAACGTTAGTTACGAAGTGGAATATTTTTCCTGATCTTTTATTTCTTCATGAAGAAATGAAATAGACCCTGGAGTGTGAGCACGGATCTCGATAACGATCGATAAGAACCGATTATGTATAGTGTCCATATATAGGCGGAATGCGACAAGCTGAATTGGGGAAAGAAAAAATCGAAAAGAGTATTTCTTTTTGGCGCTTATTAGGGGAGTCCTATGTATACTTATTTTTTCTTTCATTGTTTTATTTATTATAAATAAAAAAGTAAATAATGTTGGACGATCCACACAGCATCACCCTAGGCTAAGCAGAGCTTGTGTTTTGGGTACTAGATGACTGATATACAATGTATTAAATAGATAGATATTTTTTATTATGTATGGAAAACAACCAGAACACCCTGAACGAATATCTGCAGACCGTACCAATATAAGTCCCGACGCGGGAATTGAACTCGCAACCTCTTGCGCAGGCGGACCTTCGCCCACCACGCCACAGGTGGTCATTTATTAACGCAGTTATTTTGATCTTCCTATTATTTCACCAGCTCTCCTCTTAAACCTGCCGTGATATTTATTTCCAATTACCCAACTTCTCAAAGCTGCAAATTGCTCAAATAGAAGCCTCTTCAACTAATTGTTTAGACTTAAATTCAGGATATTAGACGAAGCGGGGATCGTGCCTGATTGCTGTTTGGAGGTATTAAAACAAGACTTTTATATTGAAAAGTTTAGCAAAGCTTGTTATTTTTGTTTGTTTTATCAGTTAAATGGACATTCGAATGTTAAAAACTTTTTTGTATTTTATGCCTATTCTTTATTTTTTGACGGTAGGTTGAAATAAAATGGTCTATGCTCTAACTGAGTCTATTCAGACAAACGTGTAAGAAATTAAATTCAATTATCCTTACTAATGTTGTAAGTGCGAAAGTAACTCTGTCTGTCGGTCTATCTGTCCGTCTTGCACGCCTAAACAACGGAACCGATTTTGATGAAATTTGATACAGGCGTAGTTGTCTAGACCGGGAAAAAGGACATAGAATACTTTTTATACCGGGGTCATGGTCCCTCGGGATAGTACGGGGAACGGTATAAAAGAGAATCCTATTTTTTATATTATTTATTAAGTATTGACAACATGTCCCTGTCTTCAGCTTGTCACAGCTGCCTGCGGTTTTTGCATCGTCATCCCACCTGGCCGGAGGGCGTCCTACACTACGTTTGCCGAGAGCTTTACAAATTGCTTAGTTGCAGAACGCGAACGTCTAACTGGTGCCACCAAAAATGTTATTAGTGAGTAGATAGTAGGTAAGTAAAATCTAATAAATCATTCAACACAAAGAAAACCTATTTCGGCACAGGGTCATGGAGACAGAGGCACTACGTAGTTGGAAGCCCCGATTCCGGTTCAACCATGTAACTGTTAAATCCATGAATGCAGTTCCAATTGTTTTTTAAATTAAAACGACATTATTATCTTTGCGTAAAATATTCTTTCTACAATATCTAAGGTACTTTCCCTCCATATGGCATAGCCGTGGGACGCCCTATATACCTTGGGTTCTAAAAGAAACAAAGGCCTCCAATTACCTAAGTGTCAAAGTCAGTACGTAAACGCTAGAAAACTTTTACGTAAGCGCGTTTTAATTTTGTGGTATATTTTTTACGAACATCCTATTGTGTCATCATCATCACTCATCAACCACTATGTTAAACAGTTTTAGTATTGTATAGACTACTACCACTGGGAATTTTATTTTCTATTCATTGTAAAACTCAGTAATAGTATGTAACCCTAATAAATATAATGAAAAAAGTATGTCACTTACGCGCCACAACATACCACACCACAACAGTGTGGTTTTTAATTGAAAGCATATTTTGTGTGGAGTGTACCTATGACAGCTTTACAAATTGATTGGCTGATTGCCGTGTGGTGCCGGCATAGAATTTCACCACCCCAACTCTTCCCGTGGGTGTCGTAAGAGGCGACTAAGGGAAACACACCGGGGGGCGGGCAGCAGCGCCTTCTGCAGAGCAACTACACCGAACTGCGATCCCCAACCCGCATGCCCAGCGTGGGGATTATGGGCAATAACCCCCACATAATGATGCCATCTATGGCGCTCATTAGGGGTGGCCTATGTCCAGCAGTGGACTATTATAGGCTGGTGATGTACCTATGAAAGGTTGACAAAAAACGCTAATTAAGTAGCCTCCTTAAAAAGGTGCTAAATTTAAAAATACAATATACAGGATGTTTAGTACATCGTTTGCCAAAATGAAATGGGATGTGGAAGGGGGTTTTTGCTACCTCCTCGACCCCCTTCATAAATCCTGGCCCCACGGAGAATTTTGTGTTCTATTATTTAAATTTTTATTAAAATTTACAAAAGTCTGTACTTACTTAAAGTTAGATATAAAAAAAAATATACAGCCTTCAAATTTGTGATTTATTTTAATTTGTGCAGTTGGTTCGGTTGGATCGAAAAAATATTTACTCGTTAGCTAGTTTTTTTAACGTCTTACAAAGTTACTAAAAAACCTAAATGGATTTTAAAGGTCAACTATGAATGAAATTTAAAATTAAATTAAACATCGTTAAGTTTTTTGAATTTATTAAATATCATTTAAAAATTTCTCTAGTCTATCCCCTTTCTAACGATAGAGTTATGCAACATGCCATTAAAACCTTTTACTAACTTTACTAATTTTCCGATTTTATGTATCGTTATCCTAAACCTATATGTTATCATTAGCAAACTATTCTGCAAATATGCTTCAATTAAAATTCATTTTGGTATTCACTTTGTATGGGCATTTCGCCATTTAGTAAGAGACAGCGGGAAGCGACTTTGTTTTATACTATGTAGTGAAGAGAGTGTCAGCTGTTAGAAACAAAGCAGTACTTTACCACGAGACAAGAACTAAACTAGTGCGGATAATGTTCATGTAGATGGTTGGTTATTGCCGGGGATGTGCCAACTTTGCCTGTATGTCGCGTAGTCTTGAACATCTGTTCTCTAAATCCTTTTCATTCGCTGTTGTAACTTGGAAGTTGGGCATGTTTATTACAACTGTTGATCTCGTTTTTGTAATTAGTGGTCCACCCCGGTTTCGCACCAAATACTCAAATTTTTTTTACTCACGTTAGTTTAGATTATTGAAGTTTTCATGTTTTTTTGAACATATTCTATAGACAATGGTCACTCGGGATAATATAGGATTACAAATACGCCTAGGCATAGCATACATTCTGCATCGTCGAAGTTCTATTGCCGTCCTAAGACGTACTTACTACACACACATAACCTTACTAACTAACAAGCCAATTAGGAATAAGGATTCTTACGCCAGCACATAAATGTACCTAATGCTGTTCAATCGTCAAACCAATTGAACTTATACTTATACTAAACCGTCACCGCCCGTATGTACCACCGTGTAGCTTAAAGACAAAGAAGTGGTAAAATAAATAAAAAATTGAGGAAAAGGAAAACTGATAGAATTCTCAAACATATAAGGATTCCATAAATGTACAGAGATTTATAAGTATCTCTATAGAGCTTACTGGGCACACAATATTTGAATGTAACGGAGAGAAGAACGTCATTGTTATATTTTATTTAAATTCCTTTTTTTCGTTCGACATTTGTAAGCTTTTTAATTAGGTACGTTTTCCGTGGTTTTTCAGGGTAAAGAATGGGCAGATACGCCTTAGAACGCGATAAGATTTGTTTTAGAAAGCGACTGCAAAATTGGGCCAACAAACTTGTACACTTTGCAAACTAAGCAAAAGCATAAACGTTACGGTAATGTGCCGTCACGTAATTCACGAAAGCCGAAATTTTGTTTCATATCACCTTCTTAGGACAACCTCCATGGGTACCTCCATGGGTACCTCCATGGGAACAGCTCACGGTGTTTAATTGAAATTTTCATCGGAGAATAAAGGAATTAAAGAGAAAAACAGCGGCATAAACAAAAATGTTGAGATAATAGAAAATGGATAAAGTATAATCATAACTATCAAAATTTTGACAAGCTAAGAGTTTAGGGCCACGTCTATCGCCCACGCCCACGCCCACACCCCACGTTTAAGCCCACGCCCACGTTTTCATACCGATCCAAGTTTTCGGAACCGTAAGTTTTTTGAAAATATTCTACAGCTTCATCTGTTCAAGTAGGATTCTAATGGTGAAAGAATTTTACAAACCGGTCCATAAGTTTCGGAGATTTGATTGTTTCAAATCTTTCCTTATCTATACTAATATTATATCTATATCTATACTAATATTATAAAGAGGAAAGATTTGATTGTTTGTTTGTTTGTATGTTTGTTTGTTTGTTTGTTTGTTTGTTTGTTTGTTTGAATTGAATTGAATAGCCTCCGAAACTACTGGACCGAGTTAAAAAATTCTTTCACCATTAGAATCCTTAATTTTCCGTGATGAACATAATAAGGCTATAATAATATTTTCAAAAAGTTAGGGATCCGCATGAAAAATTCAATAATTGAACCGTGGGCTGTATATTCAACCTCTTTTTCTATTATGACGCGTCAGAATAGAAAAAGAGGTTATACATATAGCGCACGGTGCTTGCTTTTTCTCTACGGCCAGTGTCAGTTTTGGAATGTCGAGTCAATGTCAAAAACCCCAATTCTGTTAAAAAAAGTAAAGATCCGTATGAAAACTGTGAAACCCATCGTTTTAGTGTGTATAATTTCTGAAATTTTTATTTAAAACCCGTGCGAAGCCGGGGCGGGCCGCTAGTTTACTATATTACTGTAGACGACTACTGCGATACTTTCTTTCGCCTGTGATGGTGGACCCTTGACAAGGCCTGAAATGTCGACCGTCGGCGCAAGATTTATCTGAATCTGTTTAATATTCAAGGCATCAATTTGGAGATAACAGCAGAACCACTTAATCCTATTCCACGTAAGGGTTGAGTCACAGATAACTTGTAACAGTAGGTATGTTCTCTTTACTCTTTGTTTCTTTTTTATACATAATGTTTACTGTCTTTAGCGTGCCCAAACTTTCTATAATTTTCAAGATTTGATTGTATATTTTAGCGATACAATAAGATTTAAAACATGTATTATCATTGGATTGTATGTTAATATAATGAACTTTAAGGATAAAATGTTAGAACTCATTGCTTGGCAATCTAACATAGCTGCCTATGTTAGAATGGTGTTCAGAACCTCGCTCCTTAATACGTCGAGTGTTAAAACACCGCGCTAGTTTACGCCGCGCGAGAGATAAGCGAGCGACTTTGATTCGAGCTGGACTTAACCACGTGCTCATCAAAGTGAGGCTTGGAACGGCGCGCTATTTGAAGTCGAGTCTGAGAACGTCGCGCCAGTCGAAGGCGTCTGCAGTTGCTGCGACACTGAGCGACATATTTTGTAGAAAGGCTGTTCTTTAAAAACCTAAAATTACGGGGAGGGTGATGCAACCTAGGCGCTATATTACTTTTATTGAAACGTCCTTAGCTAAGGTATCAAACATAATTTTATATACTTAAAATGAACAAAAAATCTATCTAATTATAATCTACTAGCGGCCCGCCCCGGCTTCGCACGGGTATTAAACAAAAATTTCAGAAATTATACACACTAAAACGATGGGTTTCACAGTTTTCATACGGATCTTTACTTTTTTAAACAGCATTCGGGTTTTTGACATTGACTCGACATTCCAAAACTGACACTGGCCGTAGAGAAAAAGCAAGCACCGTGCGCTATACAACCTCTTTTTCTATTCTGACGCGCCATTATAGAAAAAGAGGTTGAATATACAGCCCACGGTTCAATTATTGAATTTTTCATGCGAATCCCTAACTTTTTTGAAAATATTATATAGCCTATGTTCATCACGGAAAATTAAGGATTCTAATGGTGAAAGAATTTTTTAACTCGGTCCAGTAGTTTCGGAGCCTATTCAATTCAAACAAACAAACAAACAAACAAACAAACAAACAAACAAACAAACAAACATACAAACAAACAAACAATCAAATCTTTCCTCTTTATAATATTAGTATAGATCTATCTTTCATCCATCATCAATTCATCACCCTTTGTCAACCCACTTCTAGGCATAGCATAGACTTTTATTTTGTATGAAAGACTATTTATCGGGTCGAAAACGGTCAGTGTAGTGTGAAACTAGACATTTCTGATTCTGAAGACGAATTGAGGGTAGTTGTATAGACCACAGTGATTTTTCAAAATATTATCTGCGGAAAATTCAAAGATTCAAAGATATTTATTGCGTCAAACATGGTATAAAGTTGTTAAGTATAAATAATGCACTCATGTCTCACTGTATGTTAGTAGGTATGCAATAATTATAACTAATTAGGACGTAATTACGATTTTTTTAATATAAGACTTCTGAAAGAATATCACCCACGTTGAAAAGAAGTAAAGAGTATTTAATACATCAAAAGGCATTAAGTTCAATAACATTAGGTACCTACAAATAACACTACATGCTATTAATTATGTCACGGACTGTACACGTTCTGTCCAGTTGCTAAGCCGTCCAGCTGAGAATCCGTCCAGTTGAGAATCCGTCCAGCTGCGAATTCGTCCAGTTGCTACGGAGCGATAATTTCTTTGTATAAAACAAGAAAGATATCTAAGTAATAATTAACTCAGAAAAACACTTTCATAAAGAGAAGAACAACTAATTATGTCGTTTGCAGACTTCACAGCTTTTAATAAATATTATTTTATTTGTCTCCAATACTATATTGTGTTCATAAATGAACTAGTAATAAGTCTAGGTTATGAGTAGGCAGTTCATCATCAAGTTTGATGATGATTGTGATGAAGTTATTAGGTCTTAGGTTGATAGACATGTAGGTATGTGGTAAATAGTATCAAACTTGATAAATGATTGAAATAAGCTTTCCAACTCCAACTCCATCATTATTTGAAACAATAATCCAAATTGTCGCAATAATTCAAACACCCCAGTTCATAGGACAAGTTCCACAGGAGATCTAACTTTGACGAAACTTTAGTTTCCATGGACAGATCATAATCATGCTTTAGTAGAACTTTAGACGCCATGAATCTTAAGGGCATGAACATGGCTGAGAGAGATTTTGCCATAACTTTGAATAAATTAATCGTAGATACTTAACTAAGAAGCTTATTTGTGTTGGAACACCAACATTTCATCCGGAGTGAACCCGCTTACATCTACAGTGAATTTGTCAAACTGCGATAGTTTAAATTAATAAATTAAATAATGCTGGACAATCTACACAGTATCATTCAGCCCCAAGGTAAGCAGATGAGTACTAGATGACTAATATACGTCGGTGTTTCATCAATAAGGTATTTTAAGTATAAGGTAGCCTTGAATAATAAACAGATTATAAAGGTATTGTAATTTTAGAGGTTTAGAATATTGGCGTTTTAACCGTAAATATTTGAATTTTAGATGCTCTTATACGTACACGTGGGATTTATATATATGATGGAGTTTCATTTAAAGATAAGATAGGATACATTTATTTAGAACAAAAACAAAGAGCACAAACATAAACAAAGATGTACATAGGTAAAAACAAAAATAATAAAATATGTATTTAATAAAGTACCTACACATGATAGATAGATGCAGGTTCAAGAAATTATATTAGGAAGTACCTAAATAAAAGAAGAAAACAAACTTCTAAACTGATAAATTAATTAAATTATACGGTGGAAAGTACCTACCAGCTTACTGAAAACTATAGCACTAAGAATGCTTCCCGCATGCAATCAAATTGTTTTCTTTATATCGAGAGTCTTATTTTCACCTGACAGAAATGTGTTCATGAGGCACTTGAAATTTCTATATCTATACTTCTAAATCTATATCTACATTTATACTCTTATTATAAAGAGGATAGATTGTTTGCATATATGTTTGTTGGAATTGAATGGGCTCCGAAAGTACTGGACAGATTAGAAAACAGTTATAATACAGAGTTGGTTCGAAGCAAAGCCATATAAGTGCAGACATAATTCCTTTACCGACTCGGGCTCAATTTTAGTAGGACCGCGTCTCTTGACAGGACAAGTCTGTGTAAAATATTGTGATACCACTGCTGTTGATAAGAAAATAAAACGTGTGGTTCGACGAAATAAAACAAACAAATAATACAAAGAAAATAACGGAAAACGTGTAGTTCTACGAAAAAAAACAAACTGTGCCTATAACACAACTTTCTAAAAACTAGCTCGCTAGTAGAATTTAGCATTTAGTATTTCTTAAAACCAAATTATACTACTCTAAAAATTTGCTTTAAACTAATTCAGTATTGAATAAAGCCTTTTCGTTAAATATAATAATAATAATATAATAATAATAACTTTATTTCAGGCAACAAAGAAAGTTTACAAAAAGTAACTTAATTAGGGCCCATATAATAAATACCTTAGAGACTAACATAGATAAAAAATATTTAATATTAAAACGATTCAGCGACGTTCTGATGACGCATGCGCGGTGTCATTTGACAGGCGTCCAATGAACTTCCTGAAGATGACACCTTTCGGCCAAAACCCGCTGTCCATAAACGTAGAGAGTCGATCCGTCGGCACTCTCACCATAAATGAACCGAAATTAACATTACGGCGAGATAACAATTTTTCGACCCTCAAGGACATGCCGGTCTTCTGCGCCAGGTACTTCCCCACATCCTCAGCGGTCACGGTGTAGAAGACGCGTGACACGTAGAGTTGCGTGGTGGGTACTTCGGCACGGAGCGGGCACAGCTGCTCCGGTGCGTTCGGTGCGGCGGTCCCACACTGATTGCGACAAGTCGGTTTCCTCTTCTTCCTTTCAACAAGCACGAAACCTTCCTTGTCGCGGCGGCCGCGGCCCTTCTCAGGACTCGGAGGCAAAGCGCCACGATTAGGTTCGTTGCAACTCTGCTTCTTCCCCTTGCGAGGTAGTCGCGCGGGTTGAGTCGCGGCGACAGCGGCGTAGTCACGTTGCGGGGTGGACGTGACACGTGACGGCTCGGAGACGCGGGCGGCTCGAGCGGCGGGGGCAGCGGGCGCGGGCGCGGTCGCGGGCGCATCGCTAGCTGGATAATCGGCTGCCACGGGTGATGCTAACGTCGACACAAAACTGCTTGCCGACACATTCAGCTGCGCACCGCGGCGAACGTTGACATTGGATGCCACGGGGTCGGGTGACCTACATACCGACTGTGTATTGCGCAATGAATCAACTTCAATGCGCAGCTCGGCGATGGTACTTTGAGCGGCATCCATCTTCAGCTGCATCTGTGCCACGGTAGACTTCAACGCTTTGATATCCTAAAAGGAATTTAATTTTGAATTAAGTCTTCATCATCGTGGAAATGTGTGTGGACTCCTCCAAAGGTTTACCCGGTTTACCATTCAACCAGTTCCGTTGCAAGGTGCACAGTACCATGAATTAAGGGAAGCCAAAGAATGAAACCTATTTGGCTTAAATTCAAGGCATAGACAAATTTTTATATGCATTTACCATAGACTTTTTTAAGAATCATTGACCATAGATGATTCGTGCATGTTTTAAAATGTTTCGAATGATTGACATTAATATATTTAGCAAAATATTCAGCAAAACCGTTTAGAATATCGCGGGGTGGATGTTGTATGGCAAAGGGAATAAAACTCCGAATAAAACCACTACGTTCTAGTTGTATGGTGTCTATTAGGGAACATAATCTCAAAATTTCTTCTAGATGTATTGTGTGCTTCCTACAATAAGATCCATGAGGATCAAATTCCTCTTTGGAATACTGTTATTGGTATCTGTGTACATATTCTTGTTTTATCTCATGATCCAAATGTGGCTAGACAGAAAACCTCTGCCGCTGCCCACGTCGGTAGTTTTGCCTCATGTCGTAGTCCATTTTGACTTGAAAGGGGCTCCACCGAGGCTGGCATACTTAGAATCCTTGCTGCCTTTACTGAAAGAACACGGAACCACTGGCCTGTTGATGGAGTATGAAGATATGTTTCCGTATGAAGGGAAATTGAAGAATATTAGTTCGAGGAACTGTTACAGGAGTTCTGAGGTATCTATGTTTATTTTTAGTGTTATGTGTTTGGGTATGAAACGTACAAAAATTTGTCCTGAGGCGGGAATCGAACCCGCAACCTCCTGAGTTGCAGGCGGACCTTCGCCGACCGCGCCACAGAGGTCGTCATAATTGCTTTCGCACGGAGTGAAAAGATTTATGGAGACTTAGCCCAACAGTGGGACGGAATACAATAACAACATCAGCCTATAATAGTCCACTGCTGGACATAGGCCTCCCCTAATGAGCGCCACAGATGGCCATTACCTATCATTCGGGGGTTATTGCCCATAATCCCCACGCTGGGCATGTGAATTGGGGATCGCAGTTCGGTGGAGTTGTTCTGCACAGGGCGCTGCTGCCCGCCCCCCGGTGTGTGTCCCTTAGTCGCCTCTTACGACACCCACGGGAAGAGTGGGGGTGGAGAAATTATATGCCGGCACCACACGGCAACGGGACGGAATAGGCTAGGAGTAAAAGCTCTTCTTATTATAGATAAAATTACCTACTAAGAGGGTAGGCTTGACTTTTTTTATAAAAATCTCATAGGGAGACTGATATTCAATACTAATCAGATTTTCGTACATATCTGTAAAAAATACAGTTATATTCGGACATAAAAATTCTATGTTTATTTTTCAGCTCAGAAAATTTCTACTTGCAGCAGCACAATACAGCCTCCAAGTAATTCCTCTGATCCAAACCTTCGGTCACATAGAACACGTCCTGAAACTTGAAGAGTTCATGCACCTGAGAGAACAGCCAGGTTTCCCGGACTCTCTGTGCCCAAGCAATAACGACAGCCGTGCGCTGGTCAAGGATATGTTACAGCAGGTATAGAATTTATTATTACTACCTCATATTATTACTACATCATATAGGTAGTATCTGCTACGTGTGAAGCTATGGGCAGATAATAGCCCATAGCATCACACGCTTGGATATCCAGGTGTAAAGGCGTTTGTTTGAGTGTGATTGTGCACGCAACATCTGGGCAGTGGTCTTGTTTGAAAATTTATGTCATCTGGTACGTTTTCAACTTTTGCGGTAGTCAGCGCATAATTGTACCTTAGGATTTTTGTATTTTGTGTTTGTATCTTCTTACGGTCCTTATCCCATGCTAGGTGGGGTCGGCATAACATGCCTTTTTCTTCAACATCTGGGCAGTGGTTTTGTTTGATTATTTATATCATCTGGTAAACCGTTTTCAACTTTTTGTGGTAGTCAGAGCACAATTGTAATTCAAGATTTTTGTGTTTTGTGTTTGTGTCTATTTTCGGTAGCCTAGCTAATTTGAAAATGAATAGGTATTGACCACAATCCACTCTACATTGACATGATAACTAAACTGCGTCATATATTCCTTCAGGCCGTAAAATATCTTATTTATTAAATAACGTAGAAATAATTCACATATTTATGACGTCGTTTATATTTCTCTATGTCAGTTGATAAATTATCATATATTTTGGGTACCATTACAAACAAAACTATTAGTAAGAATATGTTATACAATTCTTTAATTTTATTGTATTTTATATTTGTATTTCAGGTCATGAACTTCCACAGCTCCATAGCGCCGATACAACACATTCACGTCGGCTGCGATGAGGTGTTTCACATAAATATGTGTACGGAATGTTCTGCAAGGCTATTGAATACTAGGTTAGTATATAAGAACTAGCTATCCGCCCTAGCTTTGCACGGGTAGGTTATCAACAAAAATATTATAAAAAATACATATTTTTGCATACCCTTTTATGTAACATCAATACCTAATGTTATTGATGTCTTCATACGGAAGCCCAACTTTTTAGAAAATATTCTATAGCCTATGTTCATCAGGGATAATGTAGGATTCAATTAGAAGAAGATTAGAGAGAAAATTTGCAAATTTTTTAAATCCGTGTTATAGTTTTGGAGTCTATTCAATTCAAATATTATTAGTATATAAACATTAGCTACCTTTAGTCGTGCGTTCAGTTACTAGATAGGAAGGCGATACTCATCCGATTCGTACGTTAAGCGTATTCGACAACAAAAAATAAAAACTTAACTAAAAGTATTTTTTTTTGTTTATTAAGTTTTTCTCAGTATGTCTGTTTTAAAGCATCTATTGTTGAAAATTATGATGTTATGATCTAAATAGGTAATTCATGAGATTCGAAGTTTAATTAAATAATATACAAAAAAATTCGATTTCTGCGTTAAAGCTTATGTGAATAAAGCAGAATTTATAAAAATTGCGCCTCCAAACCAGGTTTCAGAATGCTTGGTAATCTCTCGTATTTTATATAGGTACTCAATATTATATCAACATAACTTATCTTTTCAGGAATTTATACGCAGAGCATATCACATTTTTGGCGGAGTATGTACAGGACATAAGCCCACAAACATCTGTCCTGATCTGGGATGATATGTTGAGGTCAATAACCCCATTAGGATGGAGCAACATTTCCCTCGCAAAGAATCTGCAACCAGTTTATTGGGACTACAGAAAGAAACCTAAACCCTCCCACGTTAGTCTTCTGCAGTACCATAAAGCTTTTCAAGGAATATGGATTGGTTCAGCCTTCAAAGGCGCTGACGGCAGAGAGGCTACTTTACCGGACCTATACTCTCGCTACCAAAACAATTTCAATTGGATGAAGTTTGTAAGAGACTACAGATTTGCGGGGGAGAGGAAGACTTACAATTTCGAAGGTATCATTCTGACTGGATGGTCGAGGTACAGTCATTTTGCAGCGCCGTGTGAGCTGATGCCCGCTGCTATACCAAGTTTGATTCTGAACTTGCTTTTGATTCGGAATTTCAAGACTGGTTTGGAATTTAGCCAACTTAAATCAGCTGACTCATTCGAGAGTCAGCTCAGTGATGAATTGTCTTTTAGTTTGCAATGCCGTGGCCGAGTTAATCTTACAGTAGGACATTTAAAAAACTGTGATTTCGATAGCATCCAGTTATACGAGACTCTCCTACATTATGAAACATTGAAACGTACGATTGTGGAAATGTTGAGTGGCACCCTATTTTCTATTGACTACTATGCCTCAAAGAGATTTCTGGACCCCAATGTAGTGAAGGAGCATATATATTTTTGTGATTATACTTTGCATGAGCTAGTTAGTTTTAGATCACAGTTGCATTATTTTATGAAACCATACTATGAAAATGATGTCATTAACGAATATATGAATTTCAAAACATATAGCTACAAGAAAAAAATTAGGTCTCTGTTAAAAAAATTAAAAAGTTATTCGCGTAAGCGTGTTTGGGATCGAAATCCCTTTAACGCGACATTTTAACATAATTATTTTTCGATTTTTGTATAAAAAGCTGAATTAATATAATAAACATGTCTTTCTACTGCTTATTTTATTCTACTTCTTTTTTTTAAATGGTTCAATAAAACCTAACTTTAAGGGCAGTGTGTTTTTTAGTTCCATAATTTTTGAAATATTTTGATATTGTACATAGCGTTTGTATATTTTGCAAGAAAAGATAAATAAGACAGTAAAAAAACTTGAAAACTTGAAATATGATGTATAAAAAGGAGAGGAATTTTCAAACCTCACCGAGTGGTGTATCAGACTTGGTATCAGATAGGAAAGGTATTTATTTAATAGTAAAGTCTCAATGTATATTACAAAAAAAACTGTGCGAGTATGAATTGCGCGCCAAAAATTATACTTACAATCACCTTAGTAGACCTTCCCTCTGAGATCTCCACAAGCAAGTCTACCAAAAGATGTACTTGTATAATCTGTACAAATACGGTATTGCGACTGGGATTTGAACACAGGTTCAAATCCTGGTCGGAACTGCGGCTTGGTCCGTAGTAATTGGATTCTTCTAGAAAAAAAACAGAAGCAGCCCGGTATCCGAAAGTTAGTAGTATTACATCCTTATGCCTGGAGAGCAAGTTAGACCATTGTTCCTGCACCTGACCTCTCCCCGGTCTGGTCCAAAGATCATAGGTACCATACGTTAGAGCCATTATGAAATAAAATAACCTAGATAACGCCATTAGCTATGGATTTGTTTACCAGTAAATCGATTCCTGCTAGACAAGGAGGAAAATGACGACCTTGGAAAAATTACGTCCCACCATTTTCGTGGCTATTTTCGTGTTGTTTACCTTCTATTTTTATTATATATATTTTTATATACAGGTACGTCTTTCTTTTGAATCTCTATGCTCGAAACGATTAACACGATTATTATTGTTTTCTGGTAGAACGTAGTGGTTTTATAGGGTTTTATTCTCTTTGTCTTTGGTTGGATCAAGCTGTCGGCCGTCAGGTTCGTGATTTGTATAAATTTTACGTGAATTGTTTCAGAGTCTCTCTTTTTGCATTATTTTTTATTTTGCTATATATGTATTTTAGAATTCCTTGACATAAATGGTCTGTCAAGTTGTGCCGAAGTAGGTTATCAAGTTGTACCAATATTGTAGAACCCAGAAAAATCCAACCTATCATTCGAATGAAACTGATATTTTACAAAAGCACCAGGAAGAGTCCTTCTCATTATTTTCTACCAGTAATACCCACTTTATTGGTTTATTGTACAACGTAGACTTTTCTTACAAGTGGAATTCATAAGCAGACTGTTCGTTAGAAAATGCCCGCCAAGAGTCAAGAAAGTTCCTGGATAACCCCTTCTAATGTGTCATTTCTACTTCTTGTGTTCGTTTTTCTACTGGCTCAGCTTTGGTTAACCAGAGAGTCAGAGCAATTTTGCAACTTCTGTGGTATGAGAGCCTGGACATGAGGCTTTCTTTGATGGCTTTCCAGGGTGGGGATGCTGAAGTCCTAGCTACTGACAAGAGAAAATGGAGTCACGGGCTTTTGAGGGAGTTTGCATGTTTCATGTGAAATTGCTAGTGAAATGCAGTTCTTCGATGGGATATGCGAGATGTTTTCTTTTACTCAAAAAAGTAAAAAAAATGTAGTTTTGGCTAAAGCTTGTAAGAGTTAAAACAAACAGACTACTATTAGTATGACGAAAAAGAATTTCGAATTTCCTACTTTATTTATTTAAATAAAAGTTTACATTTTGAAGCTTACAGAGTTTTAAATCCTCTGCCATAACAAAAGTTTATGTTTTTTATTCATTTGTAATTGATGACTAAGTGAGTCTTTTTTCTTTTATAAAAATTGATTTCTTTGTTGTATTCTTTTTCTAAATTTTGTAATATCTACTCTTAATTAAAGAAGTAAATAAATAGTGCACATGTTTATCTGCTTGGTCTTATTTTTCACCATTTTTTCACCGAAGTCAGACTCTCCCTCAGGCCAGGACAAATAAAGTTTCCATTGCAGGTTTTCTGAAAAAGCACCATGAATGAAAAATATAAAGTATGTTGATCATACATAAATTTCTCAAATTGTTCTATTACGTCATGTTCCATAGAACAAATGGGACCTACCCTAAGCGACCACTCTACCAATAGTGTACAACTTAGAAAAGACTTGACAAAAAGAACAATGGCAGAATTTGGTCTGGACTTTTTTTTGCGTCCATGGATCTGATGTATATGAATCAAATTTAACAAATTTTCTACGATTTTTCAATTATTCACTCCTTCTCGTAAAGGCCGGAGTTATTTTATGATATTTAAAAGCTTATCAAATGATATTCGAATTAGGTACATTCGAAATGTTACCATTTTATTAGTGGTGCGGGTACAATTATTGAATGCAATGTATGATTTGTCTTTGATTTGTCTTTGATAGTGTCATGTTGTCAGCGGTTGTCTGTCAAGACGCCATAGAATCTAGAACGTAGTGGTTTTATTCTCTTTGACAGAATCCTTCCGAGACTTCGGCGTTTTTCATCTCTGCTGTGTTTTGTGTTTATATTTTGGTTTTCTATTTATTTTTACCCGAATTACGGAAGCCACAGGCGACGTATGTAACACCCGACCTGGACTGTTTATGGACATGGACTGATTGATACTGCCCTGTGTCTGGCTAGTGCGTGCCCTTAGGACTCCGATATTGTTGTTTTGGGTGTTCTGGGCATTTTCTATGTAAAATAAAAAAATATCTATTAATGTAGGTATACCTATATATATTGTTTTAAGTATATAAGTTATCTAGTAGGAACTCATAACATAACACAAGCTCTGCTTAGGTTCGGGCTAGATGATGCTGTGTGGATGTCCAACATTATTTATTAAAACCCTCAGTTTTTTTGTGTTTACGGGGCAAGTAGGTACATTTTTTTAAGACACGCCCAGCTTTCGTAAACATACAAGAAGTTTAGAATTTGTTATGCTCATTTTGTTCATCATTTCTCATTTCGAATATATAAGGTGGCGTGGTCTAATTGATAAGACCAAACCCAAGACCAAACCACATTATCCATTTCTTTATGATTTGATTTCAATCTGCGATGTTTTATAGACAAATATTGTTTGACGTTCATTCATAACCAAAAAATTCAAACACTGAAATCTTTTTTTTTCCGGCTTTCCCTAAAGAAAATAGTCTCATTTATAGATTCTGGAGCTAACGCCAAATCTTTTAACATTTTTTTCATTACGGTACGCTTCAATTTGATCCCAGACAATTCTTAGTATGGAGACCTGCCATTGTTCTTTCAACATCTTGGATTACATTGATGCCGTGTGGTGCTGGCATAGAATTTCACCACCCCAACTCTTCCCGTGGGTGTCGTAAGAGGCGACTAAAGGAAACACAGCGGGGGGCGGGCAGCAGCGCCTTCTGCAGAACAACTACACCGATCTGCGATCACCAACCCGCATGCCAAGCGTGGGGATTATGGGGATTATAATAACCCCCAAATAATGATGCCATCTATGGCGCTCATTAGGGGAGGCCTATGTCCAGCAGTGGACTATATAGGCTGGTGATGATGATGATGATGGATTACATTATTGAAGTTTTCCTTTGTTTTCATATTGAAGATTTTTAAATAGTCGCTATTTTTAATCGTCACCCTTTCATTTCATTTGGATTCCTAACTTTTTTAGCTGCTTAGGTAACATTTTTGACAATGAATTGCCTACTGCACCCCAGTGATGAATTTTGAAGTTTAAGACACTCCATAACTGACACTGGTAGATTCGTAGCGAAAAGCAAGCGACGGGCGGCGGCGGCACCATATTAATAATAGAAGAAGTTGAATATTATTGCGCATGGTTTTATTGAGGGTTTTATTATTGAATTTTTCATATGGATCCATAAATTTTGAAAAAGTAGGATTCTTATTGTGAAAGAATTTATCAAATCGGTCCAGTAGCTTCGGAGCCTATTCAATTCAAACAAACAATTTTTTTTTCTCTTTATAATAATAGTAGACGAAACAGCTTCCATACACCTCGTTTATTCTGAAAGCTACCTTAACATTATATATTTACATCATTGAAGGAACCGAATATACACAAAAACTCAATTCCATCCATTTATTATTTAACATGTTCTTGCTTTGAATGAAAGGTTAAGATATAAAAGCCCATTTCCTTAAATTGAATCAAATTTGCGTGACGACTGACTGCTTCAGTAGGTTACTGATTATATAAGGTTTACCTTAAGATAATGTAAATAAATTTTGCTTTCAAGAAAAATACACAGGAAAAGTTCGGAGGAGTCAGGTACGCGGTGGAGTTTTATCCCGTGCTTCGAAAATTACGTGTGGAGCCGACCAAAGCTTTCAAAGTCTAAATATCACATGAAGTCATTAGTAACATAATTACCTCATCATCATCATCATCATCAGCCTATAATAGTCCACTGCTGGACATAGGCCTCCCCTAATGAGCGCCCTAGATGGCATCATTATGTGGGGGTTATTGCCCATAATCCCCACGCTGGGCATGCGGGTTGGGGATCGCAGTTCGGTGTAGTTGTTCTGCAGAAGGCGCTGCTGCCCGCCCCCCGGTGTGTTTCCCTTAGTCGCCTCTTACGACACCCACGGGAAGAGTTGGGGTGGTGAAATTCTATGCCGGCTCCACAAGGCAAACATAATTACCTAATTAACAACAAACCTCTATAATTCCGTGCGTGATTTATACTTGACCTTGTTTTACTAGGTTTTACTTGACTACTTTTCATTGTTTAAATCATGTATCTATTAATATTGCAACTTTGAATCAGAACTGCCCTCGAGCAAAAAAGGTCCAAGATAAGTAATCTGACAATTGACATTGACATCTAGTTTAAAATTATTGTGTTTACTTACCTCATTATTCATAATGCTCTGCCAAAGTATTATTTCTCACTTTGACTTATAATCAGTCATTATAAGAAAACAAAGAGAAATAACAGTGTTAAGTAAACATAATATATTTATTAATTATTACACAAGTAAGTAGGTACTTTAACCCCTGAGCCCCCATATTCAAAATGGATCCTTTCAAAACCAAATCCTTTCTGAGGCAGCACTTCATACTACCGTCAACCAGCCCACAGATTACACTTAACCAAATGTCATTATGTGATGGGTAGAGGATGGGTATCTCATAATGACATTTGAGATACCCAGTTTGTGGTCTACGATTATCGAAGAACAAGTAATAATGTCGGAAGATGCATTGACGACTTGGGCTCATTTCACACAGATGGCAGCGGCCCGGGCTTGACCGCTGACAAGACGCGAGGTGTCTGACTTTATTTCCTTTTGACCTTATAGGACTCTTGGACACGACACAATAAGCCCTACAAGGGTACAAGTAGGAGCAAAGGTGAAAAGAAACATAACCGATGCACGCTTGTTACTTAACTATACCTATCTATATTTTTTTATAGAATATTTTTTTTGCACAAGTTGATCAATTCAGCAATAGGTGTTGTTCTTTAATGTGACAACCTCAGTAGTGTTTACTTGTATTAAGACTTTTAAACCCTTTTACCGCGTTATCTAACTTTTTTTTATTTACGATAGAACTTGATAAATACCGTTAATATTAACAATAATATCGAGGTGACTTCATTGTTATAATAAGTGCCTAGTTTGCCAGTTAATGGAAATTTCTTAGTCATGGAATCTAAGCTGTTTGCAATAAATTAGCGGTAAACTTCGAAAACACCAAAAATGTTAGATCGCTAAAGTTAAACCTTTTGATACTGGTTTGACACTGGTGCTCACCGCGTCCGCTGCCGGCCGCAGCCGGCCGCTGCCATTCCAGTGTAAATAGCGCTTTATAGTGTACCATCTTTAGCGGTCGTGCTCCGCGCCCACCGCTCGGCATTAAGCTGTGATTGATTACACCACTATTCAATATTGAAGCTTTTCCATCGAATTATCGTTTATAACAGGGTTCGTCACTTTAAAACGTTTCAAGGGGTTATTTTGAAAGACGATGACGTAACTTTGCGTTGGAGAGCGGGTTCTTGGCTCGAGGGGAAAGGGCGGCGCATTAATATACGTGTTGTTGAAGTACCTATGTTTTAGCTTCTTTTTAGTTTTTATTTGGTTTAAAGTGCCTTTTTATTGTTTCAGATCTCTAACTATTAAATCTCCGAATAATTTCAGCTTGATCCATACAATAGTTGTCGCCATGACAAACAACGTGAATGTACAGTTTAGGTATACCTTGATTAAGTGCAAAAAATTACAGATACTACTAATAATAGCAACAAAAATACTAAAAATTTATATCTCTGCATATAAGATATCTGACTACAAAACGCCTTACATTTTCACAAAACTGAGCAGAGAATATAAATATATTTTTATATTATACCTAAATCAGATTCGCTCTGTCAACGCAAAAAAAAAACTATAAAAGATGTATACAACAAACAACAACATCAGCCTATATAGTCCACTGCTGGACATAGGCCTCCCCTAATGAGCGCCATATGTGGCATAATTCATCATTTGGGGGTTATTGCCCATAATCCCCACGCTGGGCATGCGGGTTGGGGATCGCAGTTCGGTGGAATTGTTCTACAGAGGGCGCTGCTGCCCGCCCTCGGTGTGTTTCCCTTAGTCGCCTCTTACGACACCCACGGGAAGAGTTGGGGTGGTGCAATTCTATCCCGGCACCAAAGATGTATAAAACTGCAAAATCCGCATCGTAAAAAACATTTTATTTACACACATACAAACGAACGATAAAGTAAACATAAAACTTAATAAATTAGTACCAATATTACTTATAACAAGCTTATAGCTATGTTATAATAGCACCACATAATTCTACTCAGTTTTAAAATAAAATACAGTAACTTAACTCTTGTCTACTGAGTGTTAGAAAACAGAATGTAATTACCGCGTAGATCATGTCAAGCATAATTTGTTCCAAAATAGTTAAAGCAGGTTAAAAAAAATTTCTCACGTGATTTATTTGACAATGTCGGCTTAATAACAATGTTCCCTGAATTAACTGATGATTCATCGTGACTAGAAAGTTAATAAGTAGGTATATTTTGACACAATTTGACTAGATTCTTATATTTAATATTTAATGAGTTAGCTTAAATTATCAGTTTTAGTTTCACTCTCAATCTCTTCTTTACTTTTGTCATTCTTTCCTTTATGAACTGGAACGATCTCTGTAGGTGTCGGGGTTATTGGAACTAAGCTACCATCTTCCTCTGCTACCTTCAATCCTATCGTAGCACCTATTTTAGCGCTCGCCTGCTTAAACGTATCAGACAACTTCACTTGGACTACATTGATACACATAGAAGTCAGCGCTAAACCGAATACTAGATACAAAATCGATGCCATCATGAACATTGGGTGATCTGGCACTAAGTCTCCTAAGCCGATGGTGGACATTGATATGAAAACGAAGTAGAAAGACTCGAAGAAGTCCCAAGACTCCCACAGGTTATACGCTACTGCGCCTACTATGATATACAACAACAGGATGATTATAGCAACAGAGATTGGTAAGTTAAATTCGTCGTCGATTTCAAAAACTGAAGGGGCAGGCGTGTCCGGTTCTGTAACGCTCTCAGGATCTTTGAGTTGCCCTGGCTTTGGGGGAAGGGGCGGTGGTAGCAGACTGGGCTTTCTGTCAAGGCTCGGGGGCTGGGTTTCCTCCTCAGTGAAAACTTGCGAAGGTCGCCGAACAACTTCGTAGAAGTTGTTTAAGCCTTTCATCACCTCCTGAAATAAATAAAAAAGGTTTTGTAAGTAACTCCAAAGTTCCTAAGAATAAACATTCTAACTTGAAAAGAAAAGGAAATTGCCGTGTAGGCCATAAAAGATTAACCCAACCAAGGAACTCTCTATGAAAGTATTTTAGACTAAGGCACTAAAAATTAAACAGTAGTAAATTGAAACAATAAAAAGTTTCTGAATCTTTGATCTTAAAAATTATATCCAAAGGCTCCAGACTCCGCATGGCTCGAAGCAATCATTTCTTGGATTTTATGATAAAAAGCCATTTCTTTGTTTGCGTAATTTGTACTTACTCTTTGAAATAAGAGCTGCTTTTGTTATGCTTAGTGGGTTTGTTTTCTGAATATGCTTTCTCTTTTATTAGCTTGATCCGTAATAGCATTGTTTATGAAGAAAATTTAAATGATTAGATAGATAAAAATGCAAGGCAAGTAAGTATTTAAAAATAAAGCTGTACGAGTAAGTTTGAGTGATTTTCAGCCAAAACATGATCAAGAGCGAGTAGAACGAGTTGCAAAACAAAGTTTTTGATTACATGTACATTCATTCCAATTTTGATTTTTTTTGTTTATTGAGATGCACAAAACATAACGTAATCACAAAATACACTAAATTTAAATGTTTTAGATCTATAGCTTGATTATTTTACAATTTATGTGCATACAGAGAATCCATATGAACTAGTAGAACATGTAGAGCAAACAACTGAAAATATTAATTTAACAACAATTTTAAGCATATACCTATTACCTAATTATTAATTAAGTACTTTCACAATTTTAAACATACAATTAGGAACTTCAACATCAACATCACCAGCCTATAATAGTCCACTGCTGGACATAGGCCTCCCCTAATGAGCGCCATAGATGGCGTCATTATTTGGGGGTTAATTAGGAACTTAAGTTACGTTATTTTAGAGTTCTAGTAAACTGGCTCAATTTAGGAACAAAAATTCATTCTTAGGTCTAAGTGAATGGTTAGTAAAAGTTGTATTAAATGTATCATTAGCGCACCCTTCGCATTGTTTAAGTTCGTGACAGTTTATGCTAAGTCACGTGAAAAGGGATAATCACAGTTTTTCGGTGATCTTCAAAGGACACAATGGTACAAAAAGTCCATTAGGTTTCCTTAATACATTAAACATCTAAAGTCAAAGGTTTTCATTTCAGTTAACTTTCTGTTTACAAGAGGCTTTGGGTAATTATCTTGATCGACAAATGCATAATTATAATTAACCCGTTTGGTCTCAAAATAATAACCAGACCTTCCCCAGAGATAAGCAAATAAACGGCTATTCAATTTACAACGAAATAATTTGTGCAAATTTAACACCCCGCTTTCAGGAAACAGAGCGAAATTCACAAATTCATACATGAATTCATAACTAAGCCAATTTGGTATTTTATGGTATTCAAAGCCAACATCGTCTGGTAAAACCGCATGATCAAAACCGCAGACGTAGTTTGAAAATATCTAAATTATGAGGGCGTTACCTCGACTTAAAGTAGCGCCGCCATCTATTTAATAGAATAGAATAGAAAGACGTTTTGAAAAAACATTTATCATTATTGTAACGTTGAAAAAAGGACATTAAATAAAGGTTATTAACGTTTATGATACATATTAATATATACATGCTTATGATACATATTAATATATACATAAAAGGTTGTTGTAATGCCTCTCTAATACATTTATTTTAGGATATTTGCCTTAAACTGAGGCATTAAATACCTAGGTATCACAAGCCGCCCAATATAGTATTTGAAATTTTCTCAACGTTACTCGTCATTCTCAACGTTATAATAAGAATAAAATAGGTGACTACTCTGGGTCAGAGCAGCGCCTTAAGCTTTGATAAGCTGAGTGTTATTGCTTACCTGAACAGTTTCGTTCTTTGTCCGTCTAACTCTCTTACAGCTCCTGGTGTAGTAGAACCTCCTTATGAAAGCCCAGAAGAACTTGATGACTCTGGTGAAGAGTTTGCCGAAATCAGCCAGCACGATCAAGAACAGAGGGATGCCGATGATCGCGTAGACAATCGTAGCGACTCGCCCAGAGGTGGTCTTCGGAGCTATGTGCCCATAGCCTGGAAAACAAATTAAAGTTTATGGAAAATAAATATAATGGGTATGTTATTGGTATTAAAGAAAACCAGGATTCATTGTACCATTTTATTTTGAATGTTAAGAGGGGTTTGAAATAGGATAAAGGTAGAAACTTACGACCAAGGGAGACAAGACAACTATTCCTAGCTAATAATTTACATGTAATTTTTTGGGCTAACCCATACTCGAAGGGCAAACCACATACGTCCTAAACCTTACCGATAGTAGTCACCAACGTCATGCAATAGACGAAAGAATTCATAAAATTCCAAGATCTCTGACCGCTGTATGACGTCACGCCTGCTTCATGTGCATTATGCAGCTGATCCTCAAATTCGTACAACTTCTTCCTCGCCATAGATTTCCAGTCTTCTTCGCGTAAGTAATGGCTTCCCCTCCACAAGCTTTCTATGAAATCTCGCTTCACGTTCCTAGTTCCGCATTTATAAGCGTTTTCAAATGATCCTTCTAAAGTTTTGAACATCATGCCGCCCAACCCACACATTATGACCAATAACAACAAATCACAAACGCATCTGTTTCGGAGCAGCTTAATTCGAGTGTACTCTAAATTTTGTTCTTGTTTGAATTGCTGCCAATTAGCAATGAACCTTAAACGCGATCTTGTGACTTGTTTTTTGTTTTCAACCTTTGCTTCAGATTTATTTTCAATTCCCTTTGTTTCTTCCTTAGCTTTCGTTTCTTTCTTCGCTGATTTTGCAGCCACTGACCGTTTTCGAAGTACCGACTTCTCGACTGAATCAGATTTAACCCCGTTAGTTTTACTTGGTATGAAAATAGAGTTATAGGCCTCTCGCTGATCGACTTCTTGGCTTAAAATATTGAGTTTTCGCGTCAATTCTGCAGTTCTTTCGGATAAATCAAATTCGTATTCGTTTTCACTTGGAGATGAAGAATAACAACTAGAGGTAATTTCTGATTGACTAGCATCCACGTATCCTGAACTCTGTCGGCTATGTTGTTCCTTATTTTTTACTGCAATTTCTGTTGCTACACTGATCTTCTTGCTAGTTATTCCACAGAGAATTTCTTTGTTTGAAATAATTTGAATTGTTTTAGGGCACGATATACCTCTGCTTTGTCTCATATTCACAGGGGTCTTGTTTGGAGTTTTCAATTCTCTGCCATGTCTTTTATATTCTATAGGAAGCCGTGGGTCATCTTTTGGTATCGACAGACTCCTGGCTCTAGCCTTTGCCATTAATTCTATGATCTCTTTACTTGTTTGGCTCATACCTGTTCCAGTTCTATCTATCACTTTCACTACCTCAGTTGGTGGCCGGTTTACTGATTGGGATCGATTAGCTCTAGGAGATCTGTTCCTTTGGAATCTTCGTGGTGTAGGAGCCACTTTACGCTTTGCAGCATTGGCTGCATGTTGGTAAGCCTGGTCTTCACTCATCTCACTCTCACTAGTTTTATTCTGTAAATTTTATTATTACATATTAGTAATCTCTCTTCTACAACACAATTATCTTATGTAATAAAATTATTTTTTCATAACTATGTGAGAAGTAAAAATATTGCTATTAACAAAGCCACTACTAGTAACAAAATTATTTTAATGTAGAAACTGACCCCAAGTCTTGTGGCTGATTTGCTTCTCGCCGGTTTCACTGGCGGAACTTTCTGTTGTTCCTCTTTTGGTTTTACTGGTTTAGGAATATTAGTTTGGGTGACCGACATTTTTCTACTTGGAGTCCTGACAATTCTTTCTCTTATTTCGACTGTTGGTTTTTTCTCCGCAGAAAGAAGTTTTCTGCTTGGGGTTCTTTCAACTTGTATGACCCTCGTGACTATTTCACCAGGTGTTGCTGGGGTTGAATCAGGTTGCTTCAGAGCTGCCTTTAAGGCTGGCTTTGTATCCTTATCATCAAATGTAAATACTTCTTCCTCTTTTTTAGACGGAGTCTTGACTATCCTGGACTTATCATCTTCCGATTTCTTCTCATCTGCATACACCATAGGTTCCTGTTTTTTAGGCGTTGATGGCATGGGATATGGAAACACATTGTCCTTTGGTGACGCAGTCCCTGATGAAGACGGTGAAAGGGTGTTCTTGTTTTCTTTAAAAGGTGGCGTTTCAAGGACCAATGACCCTCGACGATTTGTATCTACATCTTTTGGACTCAGATTATAGTTTGTACTCAAGAGTTTGTTCGTGGGATCGATGAAACTTCCTTTCCTTTCCAATCTATTGATGTCCTCCTTATCCAACACAGCAAACGGGGAAATACTCCTACGTCTCCTTTCGACCGCCGCAGTTACTCTTGCTTCAAGTATCTCTTGAGTGTCTATGTCGTAGACTGGGTCCTTAGTGCCGGTTTTTTCTTGTACCAATCTTCTCATTTCTTTATACATGTCATCAGCTTCAACTTCTCTTGAATTGCGTGGCGGGCTATCCTCTTCTTCTTCTGATGTAGGTGTATCTTCGTGTGGTACTGGAGTTCTACTTGGCTCAGGTGTCTTTTCTCGCTGCCTCGCTGCTTGCCCTCTGTTTTTAGATAAATTCCTTCTCTTCCTCAAAGACATATTTTGATCGGTTTCCATTGTATCATCAGGTGCTTTCTTAACTAACAGGCCCGAAGTCTGTGTTTCAGACTCAGCTCTAATAGAAGGGATTTTGAGGGTCAAGGAGCAAGTGTTCTCTTCCTTTCCTTCTCCACTCATGCCCGATTAAGCAACACGAGCAAGCTGAAATAAAAACACGTCGTTTTAATAAAACAGCCTCGCAAAAACTAAGGGAATTGAACTTTGGGATAAAGTATATTTGGCAGCGATTGATAAATCGATTGCCAATCAAGACGTAAATAAATTAAGCCAGCAGTGATGAGCATTAATGGAATGTTAACTTACCTTCCGTTGTGCCGAAACTCCTTTTGTATCGGGGTCAGAGCGAAACGTCTAATAAAAGAATCTATTTTCGCCTTGTCCTTTGCAGTGTTCTTGTAAACACAGCATTACTATGTGACCCATATTGAAGGTGTAAGCACTTTTCTGGAACTTTCTTTGGTTTTATTGTAACAGCACTGAATTATAAGAATTTCCGAAATAAATATTATCTGAGTGTTTGCGACTGGAGTGAGGCGAGGGCCAAGCGCGCCGGGCGTTGAGCCAAAATTAGACTTACAGCTAAATTCACATCGGTTCACTGTTTGTTTTGTACATCGCGTGTTAGTGAATACGACCAGTTTAATGAGACATCCGCAAAATACGGATTATTTTAGAAAAACGCACCTTGAATGATCTGGATTGAATATGAACAACTTTATTGACTTTATTTTAGGAATGTTTAGGAAATTCTGGTCTGAAAAATAATTGGTCTTGAACTTTCTATCCAAACTCATTTTCGATCAATCCATGTCTTCATAATGCAAAAAGTACACATTTCCTCATATTTTGTGGCTAAGCACTTACATACCTAAGTACCTGAAATTAATTTGGAAGGTATCTGGTTTTGCAGATATATGGGTACCTAGTTAACGACACCAAGTAGTTGAGGTATATAATTTTATTTAATAACGAACTTTGTGGCATGGTGGGCAAAGGTCCGCGACGCAGAAGCTTGCGAGTTCGATTCCCACCTCGGGACAAATGTTTATAAGATCTGCAGATTATATTGACCTATTTTTTGGTGGAAACCGATACCTAAAAAATATGGATACAACTTGGCGGGATCTGTGACTAATTAAATCTGATTCCGGGATCCGTGGACACAAACCCGGGGTGTACTGGTCGTTTTTTATAATATATAATAAAAAAAACCTATCTATGTAATTTATTGTTTTATGTATATCTGTCATCTAGTACCCATAACATAAACTCTGCTTAACTTGGGGCTAGGAGATGCTTTGTGGATTGTCCAGCATTTATTACATAAGTAGGCCTAAAGCATGCAACAACAGGTATAAAGCAGATAATATTCTCCGACTGCAAAAGCAAAAAAAAAAAGAAAACAAATAATACTAGTAGATAGGTACAACGTAATTGGATCAAACTATTACTACAATTGGACCTATTTATACGTTGCACAATTTTATTACGACTTTATTTTGCAGCGATGTCGTTATTTTTATTTACAAAGAAAGATGCAAACCAAATCTCGTTTGCTCGCTCACATAAAAGATTCTGAAACGCTGATAACAAATAAATGGTTCACATCGCATAACGAAGTTTCTTTGTAACATAAACAAACACAATAACTTCAAAATTATTTTCCACGTTCAGTCTAACGAAGGTAAATATAAATTTTGTTAGCGAGTTAGCGCCAACTGCAGAAACAAAGCAAAAGATTTAACATGTTGCTCGTAATAAAGTTAGTAAAACATGAACGCGACGTCAAGTTGTCAACGCCTGGTGTTAAAATTGCAGCAATGTGTATTGTTGCACACGCCAGCTTGCTATTTTATATCCCATGGGTTTGTTTGGCTTTGAAACTGTTGTTTCAGAAAAATCCCTTTGTTTTAGCCGTTAGTCCACTTTATTCGATTGGTTTGCTCGTAGCACCCGAGGGATAGATAGACAGACCGTCAGTCATTTCTAAATAGAAATGGTCAATAAATATGAAATTGGCTGCGAAACTTTACTTTTGTATCCACGTCGCGTTACATTTTTTTGTGCTTAGTATAATATTTATTTAAAATTCTCTGTACATGATTGATTTTATATACAACTATATACAATCTTTCTCTTTGCCGATTTTGCAACAAAACAGCACAACAATTTCAACCCATTCAACAAAAAAAATAAGAAGATATTGCAAAACAGGCCAACAAAAAAAGTCCCAGTAGAAGGTATCCCCCTTAGAGATAATTTTTTGATCAGTGGAAACACAAAGAGCTTCCTTCTTTTAGAAATACTTGAATATTCTGAGTCTGAGAGTCCATTACGGCTTGCATTCCTCGTTATCGCTATTAGTGCATCTGCTAACAAGGTACGCTCGATCACAAGAGTGGATGCGCTTATTGGCAAATTATATTTAATTCGACTTTGTTAGAACCCCTCTGCATCCATATAATATGGGCGGCCCCCCATACCCTAAACAAGGGGGGTTTTGACATAGTCATAACGTTTGGCGGATAGATAAATGATTGCATTAAGAAATTAAGTTTGAGTTAAAATAGAAAACTAAATACATAATTTAAATTTACACATTAATTTTTGTATTAACCCACCCTCAATTTGTAAAATGATAAATCTATCATTGTTCGTTGTACCAGTTGTACCATTGTTCTTCCACAACGATTTATTTTCAAAGTTGCTGCCGTTCCTCTTGTAGATTCGCGCGAACGACTTTTACGACATCGACGGGTTGAGTGGAGGCAGGGGCCGATTCTTAAGCAGCTAGTTACGACCTTTTTTAGAACATCAGCAAACTAACAAAAACATAAAATCTTTAAAAAAATCCTGATTCAGTTTACATTATTTCGACGGTATTCTCATTTCAATTTTGAGATGAGCAGAATTTGAAATTGGCACATAAAAGACTATTTTATCGAGGATTTATCGTACCGTTTGTTTAATTTCACTACATTTTCATTTTCCGTAACCACGACCGCTGCAACGCGATGGAAATGTAGGAGTAAATAAAACAAATTGTACGCGATAAATGCCCGATAAAAATTATTTAATAACTAAGCAAAAGCTTATAAATAAATTAAATTTAGATTTTTATTGCCGAGAATTCATTGTTAACCATCTAAAACTGCAAATACTCTTACTAGTAATAATAGTAATAATCTCTATGATTTTAAACTAAATTATTAACAATTATGATGACAAAGTATTACCAGCGCAGTATTGGATAATTCCCTAGTACTGCATAATGCTGAGCTAGGGACCCATTTAACCGTAGTTATAAGTTTTTCTACTCAATTATTATTAGATTATAATCTAATAATAATTGAGTAGATCTCACAGATCACACAGATAATTATCTGTGTGAGCTATAGTTTTGTTAACAACTAACTTTGTATCTAAAACCTCTTGAAATTAAATAAGGTTTATTTATTTGTTTATAACTAAGTCTTACTAGTTCTTTTCTCATTTGTATTTTCATAATGTTAATGTTTTTGTTTGGGTATACTTGTCTTATCTAAGGTTGCCGGTGTTTTGCGACTGTCTACATTATGTTCATAGATATATGTAGAATAGTAGATATTTACTAAGAGATCCATTAGCCACATGAGATTTTTAAGAATTATTTAACCATCTCCCTTTTTCTGGTTATTTAGGTTTTAGACTACCCACATGCGTGTTTTTTTTTGTAAATACAACTAAGGAAAAATTATAAAGTTTATGACTACAGGACCGAATTGTTTCAGAATATTTATTTTACTTTGACTAATCTAATTTGATTTTGGAAAATTAAGCAAGGATCATCGCTCCAGTGTAGAAACCGCGCGTTCAACGTACTTAAAACAATGTTGTTGGTGTTTTACGACTAACACAACTGTCACAGACTGTACGAAGGGTTATATATAGTAAGTTATGTTGATGCAGTTTAGTGTCTAATAATAATTAAATGAAGCTTCGTACACAATATAATCTACTCGAAGTTATAATAAGGATTAGAGGTGATTAACGTGTGATATATATATAGGTGTTCCCAGCAGAGTAGATAGCAAATATTGATGGTAGTAAACCTATATATACCGCATTCACTGCCCAGGCTGCTGGACATGTAGATATCCGCGACGTGGACCATGAATGTGTTAATATTAGATCCGAATTATACTGTCTTATTTAAATTGTTTTGGTAGGAATAATATATAGATAATAAGCTTAATTTATATATTAATTTAAGTTATTAAGCTCAGTAAGGCTTATTATCTACATCATCACATCATCACCAGCCTATAATAGTCCACTGCTGGACATAGGCCTCCCCTAAGGAGCGCCATAGATGGCATCATTCTGTGGGGGTTATTGCCCATAATCCCCACGCTGGGCATGCGGGTTGGGGATCGCAGTTCGGTGTAGTTGTTCTGCAGAAGGCGCTGCTGCCCGCCCCCCGGTGTGTTTCCCTTAGTCGCCTCTTACGACACCCACGGGAAGAGTTGGGGTGGTGAAATTCTATGCCGGCACCACACGGCAAGATTTCTATTATCTACGTACCTACCAATATATTGAAGACTATTTATCGGGTATTTATCGCGTACATTTTGTTTTTTCCCCTACGTTTCCATCGCGTTGCAGCGATCGTAGTCCGTGTCTACGACTGGACGTTCTGTAAGTTACAGCCAAGAATGGACGGCAGTATTCGAGACAACCCTCAATTTGTTTCCAGAATCAGGAATTTCCATTTAGTTTTGCTTTAGAAAAATAATAAAAACCTCGTCCCGCAGAGGGAATTTAATTTGCAATCTTTCTGCATCGCATCGGTACCCTGCCCGCTACGTCATACGGTTTTCTAATAATTTTCTTACCTATAGTTGTGTAGATGGTGCCAGCATAAAACATAGAGTTCCAGAAAGACCAGGTTTTCTTCCGAACGTCATTATTATTCAGATTTTTCATAAACTCCGTGTAATTGTTCTCATACTCCATTAGATCATCTTCTATGTACTTAAGGAGGTTGAATTCCGGATCCTGAAAATGAAAATAGAACAGACTTATATCACAGTATAAATCTACATATATGTATACTGTGCTTATATTGTTCGATACAATCGATCTCGTAGGTGTAATACTAGCATCATCAGCAGTTTGACCTAAGTAGGTGTGTCGTGCCACGAGCGCGGACCGGGCGCCTACGAGGGTCAGTGCATCAGCAGCAGCCGTACAAACCGCACTCATTAACAGCATTAGTCGTAGTTTTATACAATATAGCTTTTGTACCGTAAACACGACTTTTATGTCAGCATAGCTAGCCTAGCTGCGATTCCTAGATTATATTTTTGAAACTATAACGTCACATAGTTCCATTGGAAAATTCCATGATGGAAACTTAGAACTAGGATGGATCAACTGGGTATGCGTAAGGTTCATAATCATATTTACTTAATGGAAGTAATATGGTTGATTAAAAGTAAATAATTAATAATAATAAATATATAATGCTGAACAATCTACACACCATCATCTAGCCCCAAACTAAGCAGAGCTTGTCTTATGGGTAGTAGAATACAATATATTACATAGATATATTTTTATTTATACATTGAAAATGTATAAATAAAAGAAAACTATAACAAGTAACTTGAGTGTATTTTATCGAAGTTTATCTCACTGAAAGTACAAGTAGAACAGAAGTTCAATGGAGATTTGAACCCTATCGAATCCGTAACAAACACAAACTCTAACAAATCTGTTATGCCGATCATATTTATTTATCCCTTTGTTTCATGGCGCATAAAAATTTGCTAAAATCATGGAAAACTCCATATATTTATAATATAGTAAAATTATTATACTATAGTAAAATAATTCCCTATAATAACGGTAAAAAGCTTCATTGTAAGCGTTCCATCATGTTTCAACTGATTTCAGAATAACAAAGTTTTGAAAGTTTTATAATCCATAAAATTCATACATGACGTCCTAAGACTCGCAATATCTGCATCTAGAGGTATAAGGTGGGAAAATATCCTAAACTATATACTTATAATAAAACTGTAATAGACCTGTTACAGTTTTATTATTATGTTCTGTACATTGAAGATATTTTGGACATTTTTACTGGAGGGGCACTCTGTCATCGATACTGAAGCCAAAAATGTATTTTTTTTCATTCATGTCTGTCTGTCAGTTTCTTTAACGCGCATCATGCTGAAACTACTGAATGAATTGGAATGAAACTTGGCACGATTTGTGTTCATACGAGGTCTTCAATATTTGAGGTAGCTTTATGTGACATATTCTTGGGACGCCCTGAACAGTTATTGTGTGAAAATGGAAATTCGCAAGTTTAGTTACCTCAAAAGCTGTTCTGTTTCTGACCATAACATCCCGTATTCTGTCAGACATCCCTTGCCGAATATCTGTAATGTTCTTCTCAAACCGCTCTTCATTTGGACCTGCAAATAATAAACTGTGTAAGCTATCATGTAAACATTATTGGCCAATTTTGTGATTACCATTAAAATTCCGGGGATTACTTTTATTAGCACCGCAAAACTTGGTACAATTTTTTCAATTTCTGTACCTACCTATAATTTGTTGGAAATTCATAGAACGCAAAACGTATCTACGCAACTACTGTACGTTGAAACGAGACTCCTTAACGTTTCGATAGAGCAATCGCACTTTGTAATGCTTTGCTCTTTTTTTACACATAGTCGCCTGAAACACAGGATCACCTAGTTCAGGCTATGTTTTTATACTTAGCTATATTTATTTACTTACTATGATCTTGTTTTATCTAAGTTATGAGTTTCTATGAATAAATTTTATTTATTTTATTTGTTATTTTTATAGTTTGTAAACTCCCCTTTCATTTTGTCACATCGTCGACATAGCATTGTGCTCTCACTTATTTGTTATATTAATTATAAATAAACTAGCTAAAACTGTCCTGGGTCTTTCATTTCTTCACTATTATAATATAAAATTTTTGTATCGACGAGGATGATCTATTTGGTTACTATATATACATACATAGGGCGTTTTGAAGCGCGCGTTTCGGTTTATTAGTACAGTGCGCGCGTTTCGGTGTATAACACAAGCTTAGTTTTGGCTACATGACGTTTCATGGATTGTACAGAATTTTTTTTAATTATTCACATTATCCGCTCGTACATGTTTCATTTTGTGTCCCTACTGCGTCGGTGAAGCAAAAGTTCGTTCCTTACTAAATAAAAGTATTATAAAAAAACAAAATGTACCTTCCTATCGCATTTACGTATGAGAAAAGGAAATAAATATTTTATATGAAAAGCCTCGATTTCGACCTTTGTGTACGAACCTCAAACCACCTCTTTCCAACAACACACATAACATACACACTGGAACACGATAAAAATAAAATTGGTGAGGTGACAGTGCGGGAATACAGGTAAATTGAGCTTTATTTAGTAGGTCACTAGGTCGAGCTCACATTGTCGCGTATTATTACGGGAAGCTGCGAGCTTTTCATGCGCTGAAAGACGTGAAAAGCTTGCAAAATAACAGCTAAACCAGCTAGTTAGGCTAGCTGTCATGAGTTGAAAGAATTTAGCATAAAGGGCAATTTCATGAAGTGTTTGGAAGCTCCATATGATCATTAACCTAATTTAGTTCCGCTCTTGGCTCGTCTGGCGCTTGGATTTATTTAAAGTAGTAAATAGCTGCAGACGGAGTAGTCATTTTGAGTTATTAGTTTGTTGAGAAATTCACACGCGGCGCCCGAGCATTTTATTATAAAACTTTTTAAACTTTCAATTTGTTGACATATTAAAGAATATATATCGGGTATTAATCGCGTACCTTTTGTTTTTATTTTCCCCTACGTTTCCATCGCGTTGCAGCGATCGTGCTCACGGGGCGACTGAATGTTCTGCGAGTTACACAACTAACAGCAGTATCCACGACTACCCTCAATTCGTCTTCTGAATGAAAGAATGTTCACGTTCACAGTACGACACACTACACTGATCGTGTCCAAATATAGTGCAGTCTGTATACGACGCCCGCACTTATTAATGACAGGATTCCACGAGGAAGAGAAGCAAAAACCATCTTCACGATTTTTGGGTGATTTTTGATCTCAATCGCCTCTCGAATCATCCTTTTATTATAGTGATGCTCACGTGATAGAACTTTTGGGTCATTTAACTTGATCCAATGGTTTGCTTCCTGAGTCTAGAAGATGTTCCGATATTGCCGACTTATTCAATTGCCTATTTTTGACCGCTGCTATGTGCTCTTTCACTCGCTCAGCAATAGTTCTTTTAGTTATGAATTATATTTATATTAATATTATTATTTCACTTCATTTAATTATTTATCTCGTTAAAAAATACATTTCTTACTATAGAAAATACAACAAAATTATTATAAAATAACTCTACAGTAAAAAATATATCAAAACGGTGGATCACCAACCGCGAAGCTAGGCTCAAGCGGCCGGTGACTAGGGCTGCAGAGAGAGGAACTTCCTGACGATACGCGCAGAGTCCAGGAGTACCGCCTTTTGGATCTGACCCTTGATCCAACTTCCTAACGAGAGTCTCTTGAGATATTGGTCGAGACTCTTCGCTATTAATATTATTATTATTATTATGAACGACCATCAGTCAATCTTGTAAACGCCTGAACCCGCTTCCTTACTTCAGTACAAGACGTGCTATCCAACTGCGCCACGAACTCAAGTAAGTACGCGACTTTTCGAAAAGGTATTTTATTATATTAATATTTATACATAGAGTATTTTCAGAAAAGTTGGGGTCCCCTAAAAAACTTCAATAGTTGAACCCAACATGTTTGTGTCGAAATGTATATTTTTTGTTAAATACTTTTACACTATCGTAGTTTTCACACGGATCTCTAATCATTTTGTAAATATTTTATAGCCGATATTGATCAGGGATGATGTAAAATTCTAATGGTGAAAGAATTTTTCAAATCGGCTCTGTAGTTACGAAGCTTTTTTAACTCAAACCATCAAATCGTTCCTCTTTATAATATCAGGTTTCAAAAGACAAAATGAAAGAGACGAGAAAAAAAGAGGTATCAACGTAGAGAGTCAATTCCAAAGGTTATTGAACCCACCCAGGCAGACAGAACTTTCTATAGCCATACCTTGTATATATAACTATGGGGTTGTAGTCCTTCACAATGGTTCGTTGAATGTTTCCGTCGCCTACTCAATACTCTCGTAATATAAACCGGACAAAATGAAAACTCATCTTATGGAGAGTAATTTTATTAAGCTCTGTCCAATATTACTAGGGTTTAATATTGTTAGTATTTTATAGTATTGTATACTAATCGCTGTCGGATCGTACCTATAATTCGCGTTGGGGCGAAGCGGACATGCGGTTTCGATTCCCACCATGCGACAAATGTTTGTACTATCTGCAGATAGTACAAACATTTTCCAGGTTATTTGTTCCGTGTGTTCTGAATGTTTTTTATGTTTATTAAACAATATAATCAAAAAAGGACTAACCTACCTATTTTAGGTTTTGGTTCCACATTCCACCAATAGGTCTTCCAAAACCGAGGGGTAATAAATTATTTCTTAATCTGTGAATGTTCACTTATACCTATTTATGTCATATATTTTACTAGCGACACTACGCTCCAACTTCGCGCGGATACAACGCTGATACAAAAACCTTCCTCTTGAATCATTATAGATCTATTTAAAAAAAACCGCATCTAAATCCGTTGAGTAGTGTTAATGATCTAATGCTATGTTCACATGCGCGCCGTGCAGCCCGGCGGGCTGCCTGGCGGGCTGCCTGGCGGGCTGCCTGGCGGGCTGCGCGGCATGCAGCCCGTCCCAGGCCGGCGACAATTCAAGCTGTTCACACGCACGCGCCGTCGCGTCAGTCAGTGCATTTGGTTCGCGGCATTCACGTTCACAGGCGCGTTTACGGGCTCGGGCGTACTGTTCACACGCTCGTGAACGTGAACGTGCACGTTGAATGTCGAGTTGAACGCGCGCATGTGAACATAGCATAAGCATACATAGACAAAAATAGACAGGTAGCGGGAAGCTACTTTGTTTTAAACGATGTAGTGATTAAGTTGGCCATCAATTATCAACAGAAACTCTGCTTAGCTTAGCTGATGCTGTGTAGATTGCCTAGTATTTTAAAACACAGTCAAATTGTTATTTGCACAAAAAACTAAATTTAGATTTATAAGGTACGGTAAGGTTCTTAATATTAAACTGGTACCGCTTTGGTAGTAATGCAAAGAAGAAACAATTAGCCTGATTGTTGTTATTTTGCAAATATCGTCCAAAGTTCAGCAGCTAATAAATAATTAACGATATGCGGTAATTTACGTTTAGTTTTATTTCTTGTAGAACGCAAAAAAAACAATTTTTTTTATCTTGCGCCAAAACGAAATGATCACCCTAAACGTGAATCTTTTACTCTGTAAATTACTTTGTTATTTCGCTGGATGATTTTAACCCCGGGGTAAAAATCATCCACCATGTGTAAATTATTCACTATTGCCAATCCAAACGCGTTACACAGATAAGACAAGACAGTGACGTGGAATCGGACAAAACCATATTTAGAACACAATTGTGACGTCACATGGTTTGGGCAATTTTTCCTGTGTCATATATAATAATGCAAAGTAGCGAATTAAATCGGGACAGGCTAGTTTTATTTCTCCAAGATCCAACGAATGCCAGTGGACTTTTAACAAAGGCTATAATAAACTCAATGGTTGTAAATGCAGACTTCGATTTCAATTGTGTGATTCAAGAATATGCTTAGAATGGTGAACCGATACAAACCTAATAATATAATGAATATTTTTAGTCTATGTTTACACTGCGTAGCATTTAATGCACCCAAGTGATTTACTTCGGGTTAATTAAGTCTACCTATTTACTTCAGGTGAAGTCATTCTACAGGAAGAAATCAGAGCTCAATAACGGCTATTTCTAAATTTTAAAGGTCGAATTAAGAAATATTCTCATATATCATCATCATCATCATCATCATCACCAGCCTATAATAGTCCACTGCTGGACATAGGCCTCCCCTAATGAGCGCCATAGATGGCATCATTATATTATTCTCATATATCATAAACAAGTAATTTTTTTTTATATGATGAAACTTGTAATTTATCGTCAAATATGCAGTGAACGATCCAGAAATGTCCATGTGTATGCATGTAAGTATTTGTAAACCTAGCAAAATGTTGTTTGAAGTTTGAAATAATCAAAGTACAACTAGTTTTTACAATAGAAACAATTGAGCTAACTGCAGACTACAAGCAAACTACAGGTAGCGCAAGTGACGATATTGATCATCAGTTACGCTACCTGTAGTTTGTTTCCTGTAGTTAGTTGCAGGATACTACCAATGCAGGATCGTTCCAACTGGTATTGACCAGTGTCCTGCATTGCCTCGCTGTATGGTTATGCTAACTAAATGAATAGGTATCTTCTATTCACTTTCTAAAACAACTCATCACTAAAACTCAATACACAAATAACTAAAAAATTGGCACGGTCCACAGCTGTTTAACTTTACTATATGGGTTAACTGTGGACCGTGCTACTCCATATTAGATAATTAGGAAAGCTTATTGCAGCTATAGATTTGTATCTATAGCTTTTTTACATCGTATATACACAAGCCACAGAGAACTGATAGTAATCTTTATTAAGAAACCGTTATGCAATTTTTATGGCTAAAATTGGTTATTTCTAGTTTTTTAATAGTTTTAAAGGTTATTTCCGAAGTATACCGTTATCGTGTCTAGTTTGTTAACTATTTTGAATCCCGAACACACATAGGGTTGATACTGCGTTTTGTTAGATTTTTAGGCCAAATTATAATGACCTGTGATATAGTTTTTGTTTCTTTGTTGTGGCTTTTATGGATGAGCTAAAACTTTTTCTCGTGAAAGAGCTTTACCGCCACTATTTAACTTTCGAGCAAATTAAGCTTTGTACAAAAAACTACTTTTAATAACAAAGAAATACAATTTAAAACTTAATTAGACTAAAATTTATAATTGAAACAATTAAACTAATTACAGACTGTTGAAAATAATCTACAGGTACAGAAACAAATTAAAAAAAATACTGTTTCCAAATGAGTATATCAGTCATCATAGTCACCATATCAGTCATCTAGTACCCATAACAAAAGCTCTGCTTTGCTTGGGGCTAGATGATGTTGTGTGGATTGTCCGGCATTATTTATTTATTTTATTTAATTTTTTTATTTTGTGGGAATCTCACATAATAACCTTGCCCTGTTTTAGTTTTATTTTTATATCTATAAAGAGGGTTACGGTGTTCATTATACTTATAGATAAGACTTAAGATAACTATCTATTTAATTAGGCCAAGAGGGGTTTGTTGCGCGGAATAAATAAAATAATTGGGCCGGGAACTCTTCCGACCTGATTGCGAACACGCAAAAACCCAAATCCGACCTCAACCGTACCATCGCACTAATTCGTTTATGTAGTTTAGGACGGCGGGACGGAGGGATGGACTGAGGCACTGACAGACTGATGGACTGGCTAAAATACGGACTGACTGACGGCATTAAACTAAGGTTAATCCACGCAGCATCATCTAGCCCCAAGCTAAGCAGAGCTAGTGTTATGGGTACTAGATGACTGATATACATAATACAATATTATTACACATATAGATATTTGTTATTATACATAGAAAACGATCAGAACACCCTGAACAAATATCTGCAGATTGTACAAATATTTGTCCCGAAAAAAAAATCAAATTTATAATATTTATTCTATGAAATTTGAGTTGTCTAAGTAATTTTGTAAGCCAATGTAATAAAGTTATTGTAATCTGAATCTAAAACTGACGGACTAACGGACAGACTTTGGGAATGGAACCAAATAAAGAAAGATGATGTTTTAATAACATGACTTATCCATTTCGTTTTTAGAAATCATTCACGCAAACGGAAAGCATTCAAAAAAGCCTACCTACTCATATTCTATATAAATCAGAAATACCCTTTAGCGGATTTAAAAACGCCTTTCATGCGAAGGTTTGGGATGTTTTAATTGAAACGATATTTTATTGAGAAATAAAAAGCAAACCCTCTTTTATGATTCGGAGATGGGTCTGCCAATATTCTATTGGTAGAAGGCTTTCATCGGACTTTTATCTATTTTTGGACATGAGGGGTTTAATCGGAGTGATTTCTAATATTTTTTTAACGATTACTATTAAAATAGCGAAGATAAACAAAAAACTAACATATTAAAGCAGATCAAATCTGTTACTTCAGCAGCAATCGTGTGGTAGAATATTAAATTAATATAATACCGAGCTCTAGATTGATCGATCTTAAATTAATTAAATCCAGTATCAAAATTTCTCCGAATAATTAAGCCTGGAGTCTTGTTCCCGAGGTCCGACCTAGTTTGAGTCGCTGAGACACAGGATTTAGAGCCCATTAGGTAGAAATGTTTTGTTGAATTTCGGGACACCTGTATACAACGATTCAATCCACACGTTCCATTTTAGGGTTGCGAGATCAGTTTTGAAACCCATATGGAAACATCATGGTCTCGCTCTGTCTATCCTTATTCCACCTTTAATAGCTCAGCAATTACCGCAGCTATAACGTAAAAATTAAAAAAAAAACCCAATAGAAAAATTATGATTTTTACTGTAAAAAATATCGTAGTTTGACGACTCCATTATGAATGTTAGCGGGTTAACATAATAGGTTCGTAGTTGACCGGCTAACATTCATTATAATTACATATGATGTCGAAATAATATAAGGGTGTTTCTTTTGTGTTTTAGCACTCTTATTCAGTGTATACCAATTAATCAAAACGAAACACGACATTTCTTGTCTAAGAATATTAGAGGAAGCAAGGGTTATGGATAAGTGATAACTCTAACGCTGATAGTTCGCAATTTGTTTATTGATTAGATTTAACTGCAATTTAAGGTTTGATACGGAACTATAAATTATTACATATAATAATGTAATCTAATGTATAATAATGTAACCTAATGTATTCTCAGTATTTCTATCTGATTTGTGAACGTGTACCTACTTCTTAAGAGGAATCAGATATCAATTCAGTTTTAGTGCGGAACAACAACATCACGTATGGCAAGATACTTTAGAGAAACTAGATTGGTCAGACCTGACACATTGTACTTTGTTCCAAGTTTTTAGCTTCATTTGAGATTTTTAATGTGTGTTCTTTTTACTAAAAACTCGCTGCTACTTGCGGCATCGCCTTTTTTTTCTGACATAGAAAAATGGCGTATTTTCGTCTCTGTATATTTGCTAGGTCCTTGCCTAATTTCAGTAAGATATATTCTGTTGGTTAGGTATGAAAAGGTAGCAGACAGGTGAACAGAATTTCTCGTTATTACTATAATAGGTACTTGTATAAATAATATTCAAATATTTAGATTTATATTCCTCTTGCACAAAATATTGCACCTTTACATTGTTAGTTTTATAGCAGTTTGACCGGTAGCTTTATTGTTCTTTTTCGACGGACCGCGCATAGATTTAATATTTTCACCCATTTTTCATCTAACAAAGGAAACATCTGTGTGAAGCAGAACAAAAAACGTGTTATTTATAACGAAGTTCCGTTCATGAATAATTTATATAACAAAATTATTAAAACAAACTTTAACAATGTTTTGTTCCGTTCATGAATAATTTATATAACAAAATTATTAAAACAAACTTTTACAATGTTTTTCGGAAGGAACTTAAATCAATACCTTGTTTCTGAACGTTTTAAAAAATATTGCTGGATATTTTACACAACATTATCTCAATCAAAATGTTGAATATGGTTAAATGTATTGAAGTAGGTAATAATATTTTTTTTTCTATTTTTAATATCTGTCTATGTTTTTAATTGGACGGAAATAAAATATTGTCAGATAAGCATCGTAATTCTAATTACTTTAATTTCGTTTTAAAATGTTTGCTCTAATTTTCATGATGTGATTTCTCCGTCTTTTTTCTAGCTGAAATAAAATGATTTTTTTTTATTTATAAACAAATCGTAACTTTTGTGGAATGATTAAACCAATTGCGAAATGGTCCAATTCAATTATTTGTGATTACCACGCTTACTAAAACAATTAAGCGTTAATAATCCATCTTTTCAAATCAAAATAGTTAGGTATTAACAACAAATCAGCGTTCATTTTTCAATTGACCTACCCATTCTTCAAACGTACTGATTCTTAGATCTCGAGGCCCATCTACATTAACATTACATCTACACGATTAATAAGGAGTACCTAAGAGATTACGTAAATGAAACTCCATCCAAGTTGTATTAGAATAAGTAAAATTTTCCTAACCTAAGTTTCGTAGCAAAGTCCTTAGCAATTCTCGTAGCACGGCGTAACACAGCTACGCGGATTCGTAGAGGCTTCCTAGACCTCCTACGGATCTACGAAAGTTCTTTACAGGAAGTTGTTTCATTGCTTTTTCCTAATGTTCTCTCGCATAAAAATGTTGAACTTTGGATAATGGATTGGCCTTTGTCCAGCAATGGGCGTGATGGGTTATGTCAAAAGCTTGAAGGCTGGAAAACGATTGCAAAGTTTCGTCCGGGGCAGTACTACATAAGTCCTTGCATCAACATTTTTGTTTGATTTAAGTAATAGTTTCAAGTTACTACTATCCTTCTACTTGCAAACGAGCGTGACCTACGAATGGGTACCTACTTATTCTAGGTGATAGACATAAAGAGGAGCAAAAGACAAATCCATAATTTATTTCCCCATTATTTACCTTTATATTATTAAAGTGCATCGGTATTTGCTTTCACATTTTGTCCAGTTTCATAATACAATATAATATAAAAATGCTTTATTGTACACCACAAATGACATTACATAGGTAAGACAGGAACAATGAGCGGCCTTATCGCTTAGAAGCGAACCAGGCAACATTTGGATGAAAAGAATAATAATCATCATCATCATCAGCCCATGTTAGTCCACTGCTGGATATACGCCTCACCTAATGAACGCCATAGCGCCCTGTCTTCAGCACTATAATATTATGTCCTCTGCAACTTCAGCTATGGTGAACATATCATTTACTTAGGAAAATGGTTTTGATACATAATAGAATTACGTACGTTGTTATAAATGTGTGAAAAGTTATGAGTCAAATTACTCTAAAGTATCAACCATCATCAAATGAAATTATCCATTTAGTGAATACTTTAGGAAACTCGTTTCTCAATGTCAACATGTAAAAATACACGCGTAAAAATATACCCTTAAAACACTTTACGGACATTGCTGTAAAAACCAGTACAGTCGCTGACGGGTTTCGTCGATTACCTTAGGTTAAAATTCAATAATTTACCCTATTCCAAACATATATATACTAGCACCCCGCCCCGGCTTCACACGAGTATTTACCCAAAAAGTTCAAAAATTATAAATCTTTACGCATCCACGTTGGGTTACATTATTGAAGTTTTCATCTCCCTTTTATGGAAATATTCTAAAGCGTATGTTCATCAGGAATAATAAAGAATTATAATGTTGATAGAGTTTGTCAAATCGGTTAAGTATTTTCGAAGTCTATTCAATCCAAACAAACAAACAATCAAATCTGTTTTCATTATAATATTAATATACGAAAAATTCAAAATAAAACCAATAATATTTTTTACAAAAAAATGTGAATCTCTTAAAGTATTCCATTTTTTGTTAAGGTTACAAAAAATCCAAGGCAAATGTTACTTTTCTATTAACCAATTTACTAATAACCAACTAAAAAGATATTAACGGATGAAATAATAAATAAGAAAGAGGACCTGTGTTTAAGCAGTCATTCGTGCACTATAAAGGTACTTTAACACTGACCGGTGCGATGACGGGTCGAAATGGTACATACATTAGTGGCGAGCATGATTCGTTACGCCATCTGCTAATATCTGTCTGGTTGTTCGTTGAGACCGCTTTAATTCCTCTGACTGCAGTAAGTTTACTATATATCACAACAACACATTAAGTAAAGCCTCGTAACGTTATAAGTCCGTTCACACCATAATACGTCTGAAAATAGTTGCTCCGTAGAAACTGGTCTTGGCCGAAATACGGATAAATAGAAATCATCAAAATATTAACCTGTATAAATTACTATGAGTAACTATCCTAAATTACTACGTTACACGTAGTTTGTACCGTATTAAAGGGGTTCGTAGATTATGGCTTAGTCAACCGTCCGCCATTTTGATTTTATTTGCAAAATGGCAGCGCAATTCCCACATAATATATCTTGAAGACAAGGAAATAAACATAAAAAGCAATGGTCATATTCAAAGTAATTTGTAAAAAAAATGATCAATGTTAATTAACTTAAAAAAGTCACTTGTTCCCAAGATTCAAATTCGATCTTTTTTACAGATAACTCTGAAATGTTAAACTCTGACGCTTTAGGACTATATTATATATTTTTGTTTGTATAAATATTACTAGTCGATCTATGAAGGTTTTATCGTGCGACGCTATTTTGATCAAGTACGCGTCGGTGGCTTAAGCCGGCTTCGAACAAAAATCTTCGAACCCCCTATAATTTTTATTTAAATTTTATCAGTAATTCAAGCGAACAGTGTGAAGAAGAACAAGAATCAGCGTGAGAGTGATCATGTCCCTTTTTCCACGATAACAACAGAAGTCGCTGACTGTACCTATTGCTACGTTACGAGTATTTTGTAATAATCACCTCTCTTTCCGACATTGACTGATCGACGTGTATTATAAGTAAATGTATGTATATGTGTATATGTTATTCATTTTAACGTGCCTACCTACTGTACATAACGTTTAACGTGGTTATACGAGTACGTGCCTAAATTACGTTCAATCTACGTGTGTTACGTTCCCTCCCACGTTAATACGATCGACGGAGGTTATGGAAAAGTCAAGGACATAGAGACAAAACTATTAAATTTTCTTAAATCTTTGTTGCAGTTGCAACATTGTTTTTATAGCATGTGATGAGCTCAAAGAAATTATATTCTTAAATATGAAAATTTTATGTAATCTTAATCATTAATACTATTTTAACGGGTATTTATCGCGTTTATTTACCTATTCTTCCCGACGTTTCTACAGGTTTACACTCTATCGTGGTCACCGGATGACTCAATAAATTGTATTAATAATTATGTGTTCATTTCGCGTAAGTTTAAAAATATTTTATGTTATTTGATCAATGTCACTCATTCTACTTATTAAAAAAGTTTGTATGGATGTTTGTTACTCTTTCACGCAAAAAGTACTTAAAGGATTTGATGAAACTTGGTTCACAGATAGTTTGTGCCTGGAATGACAGGCTACGTTTTATCCCGAAAATCCCACGGGATCTGGAGTTACACGGGTGAAACCGAGCACCTAGCTAGTTCTGCATACATTTAAAACAAGTACAAGCATTTTGTTACTTTTACCGCGAAATTTTACGACAGTTTTGAAAATAAGCGAAATTACGAATGGCATCAAAAATCTTGAAATTTGGAAAGTGCACATCATTATCGATAAATTTACTTATTTTCAAAACTGTCTGTATACTTTGCAGTTTACCTCAGAGGACTAGAATCGAAACAAGATTAATATTCTTTCTATGTATACGAGAAGAGTTTTCTCTACCGAATCGACTCCCATATCTCCCTGCTCTGTGCAAAGGTATCCTGTTCTGCCAAGCTTAAGTTTCTCAGATAACGTTGTGGTTACTCATTTACTTATGCAGAGCGATCTTGCTTGTGTCGAGTCACACACGGCCAGTCACTAGTGCTAGTCACTGGAGATAGTACTTGACTGGATCGAGTCTAGAATCGATCCATACTCGAGATCGAGACTCTGTACATGACGAATGGTGCTCAGAACCTCGCTCCTCATACGTCGAGTATGAAGACACCGCGCTAGTTTACGCCGCGCGAGAGTAAAGTGAGCGATGGCTTCCATACATTTGTAAAAACCACAAATCGCCTTCAGATAGTCGATTAAATAGACATTCTGATCAAAAACAAAAATTGAACGTGTATCGTCGGCTACAGACATACATACCTATGTTATTTTTGAAATAGAGAATAAAAACTCTATTCATAATGGTGGACTACCCCACTACTCCTATACAAAAAAACTTTCTATATAATTTGCTACTGGATTATACTACTGACGGCTTGTCGAGCAGAACTTTTGTTCTGTAAATGAACTTATACAACAGTACATCTTTCCATTTAAATTTTATATTTTGGTTAAACTTTTTATTTATCTAATTTCTAATATCAATACAATATTCTACGAAAATTTGACATGCAAATTGGTTCCATTTATAGTTCTGTATTTCTAGCAGAAAACAAGAAGATTTATAAAATAACCAAGTTTCCCATAATGTTTAAAGTATGTACAGAAATACCTCCTTAATTCTAAAACACCAACTCTAAAGTATCAAGGTAACCTAGGAGGTAGAAATACGCGAGATCTACGTAAATGCTAAATACCTTGTTATGCCAGTAACAAAGTAAAGCCTTTGTAAGCTAAACGATTCGAAATTGGAATATATTTCAGTACATTCCCTACCAATGCTTCATTTGAAATAACCAAACCACAGAGTTGGAGCAGAATTCCTGGGCAAATTCTAACCGTCGTCTAGCCAATATTTCCCCATCTGCTACTGGAATGCTACTGTTCTAAGCTTATTTAAATATACAACCTGGTAACATTTCATTTCTTAATTATTTCTTTGTAAATAAATACTGGAATGGATAAAATTTAAAATGTACATAATATTATATTCTATTCATATTCTATGTACTTTGTTATGTGTGTCCTGTCTGCATTGAATCTTCAGATTTATTTGAGTATGTATATGGATTCGTTACATGAGATATAGTAAACTTGCGGTCCGCCCCGGCTTCGCACGATAATTAAAAAAAATGATTTTTTTATACTGAACCCTAATTTTTTTGAAACTATTCTATAGCCTATGTTCATCACGGAAATTTAGGTTTCTAATGGTGAAAGAATTTTTCAAATCCATTTCAGAGCCTATTCAATTCAAAGCTTACAAATCTTTCCTCTTCATAATATTAGTATGGATAATGCTTAGCAATCAACACAGCATGATTTATATATCAATGTAAAAAAATTTAGAGAAAATTTCATATAGAATTTCAGAAAATATAACAAAGTAAGCAGAGCTTGTTTCATGGGAATCTAATAACCTAGATACTCATAACATTACGCACATAGATTTGAATATATTGTTTTACACGTAAAAACATATAAAACACCTGTAAATGGAACAACGCAACTTTTGCGCCATGTTCATCAAATCGATAGATACAAAATACTTTATTATACCACACAAAGAAAGAAAACATTACAAACAGACATGCTTCAAGTCTCTCTTCAGGGAAGTATAAAGGGTAATCTTATCGCTATGAGCGATCTCTTCCAGGCAACCTTGGGATGAACTGGACATAAAAATTAAATTTATATCTAATTTGTCAGTATATATGTATACTGACTTGTAAGGCACAAAGCACTTAGTTCGGTTTGGCGATACCTTGTATCTTTTTATACTCTAAACGGCCCTGTTTTTGATCAAAATATTTACTTACGAGCTATTTTTATTTTTATTCGGTGATGAAGCTGGCTAGTAACTGGATCCAGTGCTACAAGCACTGGAACAATCTAAACGAGGCTTTTAAAACTTGAAGAGGAATCTCCGTTCAGTTAAAATTCCGCGGTCGTTTGAATTTTAAGCAGTTTGGAATTATACTTTTCAAAAACCCCAGAGAGTTTTTACATTCGACTGATTTTCTCTTGATGCTAATAAAAGTTTCAGGAGTGGGGTGATTGAGGAGATGTCACGAGAGTTTCCAATTTGCGAAAAATATTTAATTTAATTGGAATAAAAACCCAACGGTCTAAAACGGTGACAACTTTTCATGAGATTTAAGATTCATATGTCGTTTAATATTTTTATCTTAACTGATCATTTGGCACCATCCGGTCCTTTGTAGAATAATGATTAAGAATTTAATATTAAATTTTCGCAATTATATCAGCGCAATTTGAACAACTAAATACAATATGTATAAATGTAACGGTGACATATTTTTTCTTGTTTTCTAACTTTTTATGGTGTTCTGGTCGTTTTCTATGTATATCAATAAATATCTATTGTTTATGTAATATATTGTATTAAGTACATATATCCAGTCACCCCATAATATAAGCTCTACTTAGCTAGGAGCTAGATGTGCTGTGTGGATTGTTCAGAATTATTTATTTATTTAAAGAAAATAGGCACAGACATTTCTATTGGAGAATCTAATGGAGAGAGATCGAACTCTTTATTTTTATATTATTCAAATTTCATTAACATTTATAGCGTTCAATTTTCTTTTATTTACAAAAATATTCGAAAGACACGATATCTTGCATCAAACGTGTATTTTCAACGATGAGTTTTGTTGTCCCGTGACAATTTCAAACTAAAATAACAATAACCGTTATCGTTATCGTTACAGAGATGAAACTAGTACGGATCATTTGATTTAGATCAAAGGCGTAGACGTTACAATGTAACGCATAAAGCAGTACATCAACTTACAAAGTTTCTATGCCTGCAACTGGGCGTCTAACATGCGGAACGATTGGGCATCGTCAGCCGTCTGACGTTGCAATGTCGCCTCAATGGCGGCTTGCAAAGCAACGCGAACTTAATGCATTCGCGTTGGAGATTCTACTCTAGGGTAGAATAGACAATAATAGACATCGCATCACCATACATTGCGTACATTATTTAAGTTGAATGAAAGAATTTCAAATAAATTACGCATTCGATTACAAACTGTGTCTAAATCAAATTAAGCTTATATTAAGGTAGGCAAAACAAAGATGTATTAGACACATTGGTAAGTTATATCTCTTCTCACTTCATTCATCCACCGGTGGACATAAACTTGTTGTGAAGATAAAATCAATAACATCCTATTTCTTATTAAAATAATTTACTGTATGAAATTGGACTTGTCCTTGTGTGAAAATATCGATATATTTCAGCATCCCTAATGCTGAAAAAATATCGATATACCGATATTTTTAATTCGATATATCGATATTTTTAGCCGATATATTTTGATCCGATATATCGATACAAAATATCTAATATCGAAAATAGTATCAAAAACGATATTTTTTCCATATTTAATTTATCTTATTTACTTATTAGCATCAATCACTATCTAAATAAAGTCACTAGCATTCAAATCAAAACCGTAAATGCTTCGTTCATAAATGCGCAATTTGAAACTGATAGGTATTGAGAGAATTGAGTCAAATCAGATCTCGGACGAAGGAAATCACCTCCTCTACCAGATGCAGAGCCATAGATAAAATAATAAGAATTTATTATCTATTGAATGTTTTGATATAAGATCTTTCCAGTGTTTCATTGTATTGTATTTTAACTATATTATGTTTTTGTTTCTTTATTCTTAGAATATTGTATATTTTTTAACGAGGGGTTCAAGACTCTGGAGGAGGAAAAATTCTACTTTTAGTAGTTTTAGTTTCTAATTTGCGTTATCAAAATTGTCTATAAAAATAATTCCTTCGTTTTATGAAGGTTTTTGTGTATTCAAATAATGTGCATTGTATAAAATATTATTATTTTAAATTGCAAACTTTTCTGAAAATTTGACCGATATATCGATATATCGATATTTTTTCCTCGATATATCGAGGCCGATATTGATATTTATATAAATATCGATATATCGATATTTTTCTTCACTTCCGACATCCCTAACTTGTCTATGTGCTTATCTAGTAAGAAATGAAGTTACGGAAATAATAAATCTGACTAACGAAATTTTTCTCAATTCTAGACGGCGATCCCCCCCGTGTATCAACAACGCAAAACCTTGCGACCCCTCGCGCGTAGTGATATGAGACGCGCATTACTAAAACCGCAGTGCTGCAAACTTTTATAGCTTATGATCACGTTGAACAAAGGAAATGTTAACTTAATTATTTCTTTGGGTCGGGGTACGTCTACATATTTTATATATATTTTTTCTCGTTTGCTGAAACACTGCAACAACCTAATAATCCTTCCAATGCATCATAAAACAATATTTAGGAATATTATGTATTAAATTAGATAACTAGTACCCATAACCTGTCAAATTACAAAGAAGCCTTAGTATAACTCTGCCAACTCGTGAAAAGATCATTATCCGTAAGTGCCTATAGAGGTACATATGTACTTACAAACGCAGCGCATCAGCATTGCCCGCGAGGCAATACAGCCACCATTTTGTACACTCCCGACTGCCGCCTGGTATTGATATGGATCAGTTGAGCTACCTGTAGTTTGTTTGCAATGTTAGTGCGATTGTTTTACTAGTTCTTATTTATTTTGGTTATTTAACTGTAGTTTTCTTTGTTAATAAAGGTGGTAATGTATTTTAAAATACATTATTATCATACATTATTAAGTGTCGTAATTTGAAGAATTCGTTACGGATATTTTTATGTAACACCAATGTTACATCCCCTATCGTCGTCGGACTTTTTTCTAGTTAGATCGGGGTAGCACATTAACAGAAATATGTGTCATGTTACATTATCACAAACGTGGTTTCAATGTGATTGATTACCTACCCGTTAATTTAGCCTTAAGTTCACTTCCGTGAATAACTAAAGGGCCATCCATCATTTAAATTACTAAATTATATATCAATAATCATGTTTGAACCAATGCGAAAGTTTTTCCACGTAAATATGTAAAATGACTTAAATAGCTATTGGGCTATTTTTACCCAACGTGTAAAGTATTTTTTTTTTGGACGTTATTTCTACCATGGGTAAAAAATATGTAATGCTGGACAATCCACACAGCATCATCTAGCTCTACGCTAAGCAGAGCTTGTGTTATGGGTACTAGATCACTGTTATACTTAATAAAATACATAGATATTTTTATTGCATATAGAAAACGACCAGAAAACCCGAATCAAATATCTGCAGATCAAACAAAGATTTTATACGAGGCAAGACTCGAACTCATGCTTCATGCTTCGCAGGCGACCATTCGCTCGCCGCGCCACAGGGGTCGTCGAAGGAACGATAAAAACCAAAAGCGTTGAGGTGCTGTGCCACGTATTGAAAAAAGAAACTCGCCCGATTCAACGCTATGTCAATATGCTGGATATGTGATACTGTTTTTCATTATACTATGTTTTCGAAATAGAAAGCCATTGGCAGCAGCCTAAATCACTAGTTCATTATCTAGTGTAGAACAAACAGCGTAAATTGAAAATAGTAAAATGTCTTTGTAAGTTTATTGGCCCAATCAATACTTATTGAACACCAGCAGTCCCTTCTTTGGGCATTGTTGCTTTTTAAATTTTGGCAAAGTAACCGTGTAGGTACTTAGCAAAAATTCCAAAATTTTAAGCTTTTAAACACACACACACACCTTGGTACGTAATTGAAGTTTTCATAAGAATCGCTAACATTTTTAAAATTGTTAAAATAGTATATGTAATTTGGTGTTTGAGACTTGTCCAATAGTCCTAGGATCTAAATCAAATATAGCACTTTGATACCTACCACGCCGACGACATTATTGTGTGACATAAGATAATAAGATAAGATAATAATTCTTTATTATTTGTGACATAATATAATGAAGAAAAAGTAAGACACTTAACTAATTTGCACATTGAATTTGCGGTTGTTTTTCGATTTGTTTATCAGATTTTGTTTTTGTTGACCCTCGAAGAAAGTTTAGACATGAATTAGTTGGATTGAGTTATTTATTCTCCTTGTGTTGTTTGTTCTGCCTTTTTTGTTGTTCCTTTGTTATTGATGAGGCTTTGTGGGACAATTATTGGTTTTGGGCAGCACTTTAAGGATTATTTGATTACTGGTAAGGTATTTTGGGAAACCGCTGATATAACTAACACTTTCATTGTCCTGTGACTGTGGTGCGAAGACATGCGCAGTGAAATGCACTATTTAACGTAGGAAATAAAAAAAATCTCCCGTAAAAATCAACATCACCAGCCTATAATAGTCCACTGCTGCACATAGGCCTCTCCTAATGAGTGCCATAGATGGCATCATTATTTGGGGGTTATTGCCCATAATCCCCACGCTGGGCATGTGGGTTGGGGGATCGCAGTTCGGTGTAGTTGTTCTGCAGAAGGCGCTGCTGCCCGCCCCCCGCTGTGTTTCCCTTAGTCGCCTCTTACGACACCCACGGGTAGAGATGGTGAAATTCTATGCCGGTGCCACACGGCCCATAAAAATAATACTTATCCCAAAAAAAAATTATTTCAGCGGGAATTGAACTCGCGATCTTTGCTTGATACGGACCGCTCTAACCAACTGCTCTTTCTTTATAATCGCTAAATTTATTATTTTCTTTTAATCTACTGTTACGCTATGTAATTCAAAACCCATATAGGTGAAACCCGCTATAAATACTCGTAGATTTAAGTGACGTGACAAGAAGAAGATATAAACTCAAAAGGTTTTAGCAATTTAAGATTAATACATATAATATTTAAATGGGTGATTGATTGTTCACAACTATACTTGTGTACAGGTTCATGATCATTTTGATGTACATTTAATTACTTTAGTCACTAATATTTTAAATTTTTTAAAATAAAAAGTACCTAGCCCAAATTTTATTCTATGTCCAGTGGTGCGATTACCCTAAAATCTCTAATTCCCATTGAATCCCATCCGGGATATATGGCGCTTTAACGATTCCAATCGCCACTAGTGGACAAAATATTGAAGTGAAGAGAAATCAATAACAAATTATTTCTTTTTTGTAATAATAACAATTAACTGTATGAAATTTGACTTATCTACGTGCTTATTTTGTAAGCCTAAAGAAATAAAGTTATTGAATCTGAATCTGAATCGCCAATATCGTACTAAAAAATACAACTTTTTGAAAACAAAATCTCTCCATAATCTGATTCAACTCAATAAAAACTGTATCGTCTCCCGTAAATCTACGGAAAGGATTTCTTGCCTAGCGATAAGCTGGCCTTAAACCTGTCAGTGTGCGGGCTTAGCTCGACAGCCATTGTTGAAGTTTTTACAACGAAAGGGTGGCTATTATACATACCCTTTTGCGATGTGGTCTTTTTTGGGTTCCGTACCCAAAGAAAATCAGTGGAAGCTTAGTAATCCTTTACTTTTGTCTGTCTGTACATCCGTTTAGTGGGCTGCCATGAACCGTAATAGAACCGTGATAGATTGTAAATAAGTATATTACTTTTTCAAATATTACAACAAATTATTGAAATAAAATAAATTAAATTATTTAATTTGTCCACCGCCGATTCCACGTTGAGTACCGCAGCATCAGGCGACATCAGGAACATCAGGACTTGCATTGGTGACCGCGACATGTTGAAATTTTACACATACATTACGTTATACGTTCTTAAGGATTCCTTTTTCGACATAGTTTTGTACGATAATACGGAGCCCTCCGAATGCGAGTCACCATTATATTTAATACTAGCGGTCCGCCCCGGCTTCCCACGGGTATTAAACAAATATTTCAGAAATTATACACACTAACATGAGGGGTTTCACAGTTTTCATACGGATTCCTTACTTTTTTAACAGCACTGGGGTTTTTGACATTGACTCGACACTCCACAACTGACACTGGCCGTAGAGAAAAAGCAAGCACCGTGCGCTATATATTCAACCTCTTTCTATTCTGACGCGCCATAATAGATAAAAGAGGTTGAATATACAGCGCACGGTTCAATTTTTGAATTTTTCATGCGGACCTAACCTTCTTTGAAAATATTATATAGCCTTTGTTCATCACGGAAAATTTAGGATTCTAATGGTGAAAGATTTTTTTAAATCGGTCCCGTAGTTTCGGAGCCTATTCAATTCAAACAAACAAACAAACATACAAACAATCAAATCTTTCCTCTTTATAATATTAGTATAGATAGTATAGATATAGATTGATCTAAAACGTAACTGTCAGTGTCGAAGCATTTCCCAAGAATTTTTTTTATATCAAGCGTAACAATACCTAACTTGGCAAACGTAGTGTAGGACGCCCTCTGGTGAGATGAAGACATACGAAAACCTGCAGGTGCTCGAAACGCAAGCTGAACAAAGATCTATGGAGGTCACAAGGGTAGGCCTATGTCCAGCAGTGTACTAGTACTATGTATTAGTCCACCTGGGACAATTTTTTTTGTATTCGTATTTATTGAAAAAGCTTACATCTATTCTTACAGGATATGACCTAATATAATAGAGAAGCATATAATGTTATCTGAGTATATAAATAGTGATGGACTATCTACACAGCAACATCTAGCTTCAAGCTAAGCAAAGCTTGTGTTATGTAGACCAGCATCTTGGGGACACTTCCGACTGGTATTGATAAGAATCAGTTGAGCTACCTCTAGTTTGTTTACAAAGTCTGCAGTTAGTTTAATTGTATATACTTGTTCTAATTTGGTTATTTAATATTGATGTTCTTTGTAAGTAAAATTGTTATTGATTTTCCCTTCCATTTGTCCAGTGTAAAAAGTGCAACTCCAAAATTCATGAAACAGATACCCCTGACCTCAAAGTGTAGACAACAGAACCGCAAATAGATCGTATTTATCAAAATCAAAACGTGGTTTAGTCAATTGCTTCCAAAGTGAAATCTCAAAGTCTCTTCTATGAACTAAGAATTTCCAACCTTTGCTTGCTAATGCGGCTGGATTTCTCAAATGCTGCAAATACTGTAAACGTTCCTTTATCTCTGTACCACGTTAATTATTTAGATTTATTCCAGTGTTTGTTTGAAAATATTTTAGTAAGTTTCAGAGCCTACTGCTTATTATTACTGTACGATAAGCGGATATAAAAATAGCGGAAACGTCATTTGCTGAAATGGTACGCTTTTGTCTTTAACTTATGAAAAAGGTCTATTATTGGTTTTTGGAGCATATAGGAAAATAAAATAAGAGATGGCTTGGGCTACATACAGGTACAACATTTTTCCACATGTTCCTAATCGTAGAAAATAGTTTAGGATTTGCGGCAAATTACATTCCCGTTTCTTTTGATCCTTGTAAAACGCTGATAAAATAACAACCACAAAAATATATCGCGCGCCAACAAAAACGATGGATTTAGCCTATACAATTTATTTTTCGAAAATTTTAATAGTTATCGAATGTTTATAATATTATGGTGTAATTAAAGCTTAATGAGATGACAGAATAACTATTGTTCCGTGTGTCGGAAATTCTGGTCGTTTTATGTACGAGTATATCAGTCATCTAGTCGAAAGTTGAAATCTAAATCTGAAACTGAGCATTTATGGAAATGGAAACTCGCGAGGCAGTTTGTGTTGGTTTAGTGGCAGCGCCCAACCAAGTGTTCAGTGTATATTATTTATTTATTTTTTTTTTATTTTTTTTTTATTTAATTAAAAGCAAATTTTTTTTTTTTTAGCAAATCTTCAGTGCGCGTAAGAGTATCCTTCTCGTAGTTTAGAGACCTCTGCATCATCCCAGACCTGTGATGTTATTAAAATTTCACGCCCGTTACAGATAATACACGAGGCTCCGAGTTTGAGATACCTTGTTTATGAATAACGGCAGACATCTCGTAGTTTACGGCTAGCGTTAGCGGTAATTTCGCCGGATTTGAGTATGTACAAAACTGGGAAAAATAAAATTTACAATTAGGTATTTTTGTATTGAGAAATCTACCTATGTATTTTGTTAAACCTTAAAAATTATCTTAGCTAGGAAATTTATTAATTGTTTCATAGTACCTATGTTAAGATCATGTGTATAAGCACAAATAAAATTGAAACATTGTATAAAATACTTATTAACATTATATTTTCAATCAATAAATGAACTTCACTTTCAATTCTACTTTTACTTCATTTGAACTATATAATATATTTTACAGTAATAAACACATAACATTGAAACATTGTTTAAGATACATCTTAACATTGTATTTTCAATTAATAAATGAACTACTTTCAATTTTACTACACTCAAACTACAAATTGATATAGTGTATAATTTGCTATATCAACTAAGTATGTCCCGAATTTGATTACAAACATCAACATCGAGTCAAACAGGCTCCTAAAAGACAGGCAGAGTAAATCTCAGAGAATATTAGGTAAACAGATGGGGATGAATGATTGTTTTAGTATTTGTGCATTTAGTTAAGTGAATGTGATGAAATGGAGTTGAATTTATTAGTATAGTATGACGTATGCTTTGGGCTATATTGTGTCATGGTCAGAACAGGGCAGAGAGGATAGAATAAGGTAAAGATATGTTATATTTATTTTTGATTTTGTTGGCTTGTTATTACATGTGTTTGTACCTATCAATCTTAAATTATCTTAAATAGCACTATTTTATAAGAACTTAAAATAAACCTATACCTATGTATAATTAAGTCCTAGATGTAATGCCATTATGTATGTAGTATAATCATTTTTGTATGAATTACTTGTTCTCATTGTAAGTGAACTTTTATAGTTTGTGTGAGAAATAAAGCTTATCTCATCTTAACAAAAAACAATCAGCTTTTTATTTTGACCCTAGATGGCGCTGCACAAGAGTTAAGTGTCATAAATTAAACAAAGTCTGTTCCTTTTTTGGTAGGTTTTTGTCAGTTGAGTTTCATACAGCACCTATCTATTATAGATATAAAATATACAGTGTATATACACTGGTGATCGCTTTTAATGGTCTAATTGAAAAGTCCTCTTTGTAAATCGTAATCCAATGGTGTCAGTTCCTATATTACAAAAGTAAAAAGAAATTAAAACACAATTATGTTGCCAACATTTTTTTTTAATTTAGTTGCTTGAATGTGTTTTTGGTGCCTACAGTTTATTTTCTTCAGTAAAAAAATAAATAAACGTTCGCTATTAATTTTCCAAAAGTGAAAAAAATAATACCAGCCAAAGCCGGGGCTGAAACTTAGTCCAGCCAGTACACTCGTTATGACGTGTTAGAGTAAATATTTATCGAGCGCTGCGCAAGCTTTGCAAGCAATCTGTGCTTTTATACAAATATACAAACAAAATGTTTTTCTTTGTTTATTCAAATGTGATGGCATTGACTGGTATTTACTGGAAATTATGTGGTTCTAGGAAACAGCAGTTTCAGTTTCATTTATGCATAATTATTATAGAGCTGAGTTTTACGACTTTTTTAAAATAAACGATAATATTTTGTTTATGCAAGAACATTGGAGAAAACAGTATAAAAAATTGATTTCTCGAATTCTTGTTATTATTTATATACTCAGGATTATAACAAAATCAAAGAAATAAAGTACAGAGCAATGAATCCGGGTCACTCAAAGAAAAAAAAATCTCGGAAAGTAACCCTTAGTTGCATTAACCTAGCATTCTTACTTTCCGAGATTTTTTTTTTCTTTGAGTGACCCGGATTCATTGCTCTCGAGTGTATTTAATATTCGTAAATATTTTATGACTCTAGTATCATCGGAGCATACCGCAGGTCTGTACAATTTTTGGTTTTTAAATTTCGTTTATCATTTCATTCGTCCGTCGTTCGTTTTCAAAGTCAAATTTGACCCGGCTTCTCTGTCCTTTTGCAATTAACCATTGTTGAAGGTTGTGTTTTGTTTTTTTTGATTAGTTTGCTGTTACCTTGTTGTTTCCTAAAATTGTTACCAGTTTTTATGAAATTTAAGCTAGTTCTAGCCCTATGTTAGACAGAGCGTGTTATGGGTACTAGATAAATATATACATATTACATACATACATAGATGACTGATATATTTAATGCAATATTATTATTATATTTTTATATATTTTTTTATTTTACATAGAAAACGACCAGAGTAAATGCCTTTGTCGATAGTAACAAAATCATTCTACTAGAACCGATTAAACTTAGACTTTGAGAAAGCAATTACCATACTTTGTTATTTTTTGTTATATGGACTCAAACGTGGCTTACTTTCTTCTCTCTTGTATTTTTAAACGTCTTCTCGCTACTCGAAGTGTGGTAAGATAAAGATATTTCAAAGTTTCTACTTCTACAACATATTATATGAATGGAATCTTTTGTGAAGATCTGTGGTAATACGAATAAAAATATTCGAGCTTAACATCATCATCATCAGCCTGTACTAGTCCATTGCTGGACATAGGCCTCCCCTAATAAGCGCCATAGCGCCCTGTCTTTAGCTTGTCGCATCCAGCATCTGCCAGCAGTCTTTCGCAGATCGTCAGAATCGTCAGAACGTAAACGAAGCCGCTGACGACAGCTAATGAGATTTCCGCGAGTCGTGCCTGGCATGCTTGAACTTAATATTATGTTACAACAGGGATCAATATTTGTCTATGGTTACATATATAGTTAACTAGCGGCCCGCCCCGGCTTCGCACGGGTATTAAACAAAAATTTCAGAAATTATACACACTAAAACGATGGGTTTCACAGTTTTCATACGGATCTTTACTTTTTTTAACAGCATTGGGGTTTTTGACATTGACTAGACATTCCAAAACTGACACTGGCCGTAGAGAAAAAGCAAGCACCGTGCGCTATACAACCTCTTTTTCTATTCTGACGCGCCATAATAGAAAAAGAGGTTGAATATATTGCCCACGGTTCAATTATTGAATTTTTCATGCGGATCCCTAACTTTTTTGAAAATATTATATAGCCTATGTTCATCACGGAAAATTAAGGATTCTAATGGTGAAAGAATTTTTTAACTCGGTCCAGTAGTTTCGGAGCCTATTCAATTCAAACAAACAAACAAACAAACAAACAAACATACAAACAAACAAACAATCAAATCTTTCCTCTTTATAATATTAGTATAGATAAATAATATTTCAATCACAATTATTATAGGTTCTACTAAGATTAGCATGCAAATGTTACAGTAAATTCCAATTAATATTTTATTCTCATTAAAATATAAATTGTAGATAATTTTAGACAGCGTGAATATTTCTACTATGCAGAGACAACCAAATAAAATAAATATTGACAATTCACACATCATAACCTAACCCCAAGCTAAGCGGAGTTTGTGTAATGGATTGTAGATGACTGATACATTGAACATAGATATATTTTTAAAATAATATAAATAAAAAACACAACAAGTCGGTAAACAAAGTTTTTCCAGTTAAACAATTTGGGTAAACTCCGCCATATTAAGGTCGGAAAGTCGATTTAGAATCTACACAGCCTATTTATTAGTAGCTTGGGCTATTTGGAGGGATTTATAGCTGGTGGTTCCGCCAATTTTGACCCTTTTTAGCTCGTTAAGACTAAGAGCAGGCATAACAACCACTATCAACTATGGCTGGTTAAACATTATATTAGTTTTGGGTCCCTAACCTTCTTTCCTGGGTACTAAGTCTACGAGCTTTAATGAGAACAAATTGATGATTAACTTATAAAGTTCTAATTTAGAATCAGAGTCTTATTCGAAGCCGAATTGCTTCTTCTCAGATTTTTAAGACGTAGTTCACTATAATAACACTCGCGCTAATTTCTATGAAATTAATAACTACCCCAACATTTTTCGATAACCAGACTTCAACCTACGACCTTCCCCTCAGTAACCTCTGCGTCACAAAATCATGCTTTAAAGTGCTTCATTATGACGATAGTATTCATCGAAGAAAAACACGTCTTGTTGGTCTTTTACCTTAGATGAAATAAGCTGCAGTCTTTGAACAGGTTTGAATAAACTTCTTTGTTTCCCCTGTAGTTGGAGCTAGCGGCGCCAGAGTCCGAAGAGTCCCTAAGATTTTCGACTAGTCGGTACTTGTTTTAGTGGTGTAGTGGTAACCGCAGCCCATACTGAGGGTATGTGTCGGGTTCAAGTCCCGAAAAATCTAAATATTTTGGGACATTATTTAATTTCCTAGAGAGGAACTACAAAAAGAACTAAGCACGTGAAAAGAGTTGGGGACTTGAATATTTTCCAATAGTTTAGGGAATAGACCTACCAAGCATTTGTTGCCCAGAGCCATAAATAAATCCGAACGGGCATGCAGTATCCTGTCACTGAAATACTCAGCGGAAACCATGCGAAACCGAGCCAAATCTAAAGGACTAGCGGCCCGCCCCGGCTTCGCACGGGTATTAAACAAAAATTTCAGAAATTATACACACTAAAACAATGGGTTTCACAGTTTTCCTACGGATCTTTACTTTTTTTAACAGCATTGGGGTTTTTGACATTGACTCGACATTCCAAAACTGACACTGGCCGTAGAGAAAAAGCAAGCACCGTGCGCTATATAATGTATACAACCTCTTTTTCTATTCTGACGCGCCATAATAGAAAAAGAGGTTGAATATACAGCCCACGGTTAAATTATTGAATTTTTCATGCGGATCCCTAACTTTTTTGAAAATATTATATAGCCTATGTTCATCACGGAAAATTAAGGATTCTAATGGTGAAAGAATTTTTTAACTCGGTCCAGTAGTTTCGGAGCCTATTCAATTCAAACAAACAAACAAACAAACAAACAAACAAACAAACAAACATACAAACAAACAAACAATCAAATCTTTCCTCTTTATAATATTAGTATAGATATAGATATACCCATATCTCTACCGCTCTGGTAAAGGACTTTAAAAAGTTTTTTGCCTATACCGTTATGAGTTTACTGTATCAACTTTGCACCAGCAAGGGACAAAAAAAACTAAAAAATACTCTGCAACTCCAGGGAATTGTTCGGTATAGAGATTCTTTGTAACACAGTATACTTTGTATGTACGGTACAATGCGGTAGTTTTCAGTCTTTGAACTGGATATGAAAGGGTAGGGAGGGACAGTCAATGACAAAATTTACTTGACATTTAATTTAAAAGGTTGACCCAGAAAATAAAAAAATAAACCAAATCCGTTCAGCGCTATTGTAACTCGCGAGCAGGAGCGTCAGGAAATGTTGACAATTTATGTATACACATACATACTGTATGTACCAGTAACTTGGAAGATAGGTAGGTAGGTACTGGTATTTCGACTCTTGTCAATGTAGGTATTTCAAAATGTATAAAACTTTGTCAATTTTCAAAACCTGTTTAGAAATTAACAAATCATAACGAAAGGAATTCGATTTTTTACCAAGGGCTCTCAATTAAATAGTTTGGAAATTAACTTAAAAAATAAAGCCGCGCCTTTGTGTCGGATTAGCCTACTTCTATTTAGAGAAAAAACTATAACTGAAACTTTTTTGGAAAGCGGCATTTGTGGTTGATTGTACCTTCATTATTTTTTACGGGATGGAACAGTGGAATGACCGATATCCACAAAGAGTCAGTTGGTTGGAATAACAGTGGTTTTTGGTGGCTTTGAAGTAACCCACGTCCCACACCAAAGTTAACAATGTTGAACCATCATACCGCTAGTTTTTCTATTTATTTTTTATTTTCTTGGCTTGTTATGACATTCGTTATCTATCCTAAATTATGCTAAATAGCCATGGGCGTAGGGAGGTACGGGCAGGGGGGGGCAGCTGCCCCCCCCCTAGAGGATGCAGTCTTAATTTTAAATACGTACCTAGGTAGATAGCCAAGCCTATTAATAAACTAAACTTCATTGACAGGTCAATTTTATACAATCGTACTATGTTTGCATCTAAATTCAAAGCCCCACCGAAATGTTGAGGCACCGTTTAAAATCAAACTTCAATGGATAAAATTTTCTCGGATATACGTACGTGTCACGCAGCTCCTGAAATGGTTGGTTAAAAACTCAAGGCTCTCTTAAAAACTCTTTTCATCTTCTCTTATTTTTTTTTCATCAAAATTCTCCACTGCAACATCGCGCTGCGCGTTGTTGGTTGCGGGGTAGGGCGCGCTCGCGCTCCATGCCATTTCATTCCTATTGTTTACCTACATTGTAGGTTAGTGAGCTAGGTGCACGCATCGCATTCATTTACGCCCGACTCCAGTGGGAGGCGATCACGACATAATTTTTTTTACAGGAAGGCAGATCACGACATAACTTTTAATTTCGTGAATCTATAGATGGATAGATAACTATTTTCAAGTTTTCCGTAATTGAATATCTCCCTCTGTTTGCTGTTATGTCTTAGTTTATAGCATAATTTTCAAATATGTTTGCTAACGACCGAAAATGTAACAAAAAATTTCGCGGCTCGCTTCGCTCGCCGTTCATTCTCTTCTTTTCTAGGCTTTTAAGCCTTCCGAAAATTTCACGATTTCTCAACCATTTTCAGAGGCCGCAAACACAACAAAATATGAGCGCTCATTGCGCTCACTGTTATATTTTTTTATGCTACCACGTGACCATCCAAACACACTCTGAGTCTTGATTGAATTTTACAGAACATCTAAAATGTCTAAAAAAAATTGCGGCTCGCTCCGCTCGCCGTTAATTCTATAGCCTTTTTGTTATGTTTAACAGCCTCTCCAAAATATGACAAAAATTTGGAGGCTCGCTTCGCTCGCCATTCATTCCGTAGTAAGACTTTTTTTTATCTTCTAAAACCAAATTGTTCTTAGCTTTCTTTTCTTGACTATGATTTTTTTAAATATTCGAGGCTAGCTGTCATACTAGTGTCACACGAGTGCGTACTTATTTAAAAAACATCGAAAAATGTCAAAAAATTCGCGGAAAGTGCTTAGAAGTAAACATGGCTGAGGAAATGATGACTGAAATCCTTTAAACGGCCTATGTATCCTCAGCGTACACCGAAGCATGGTACTTACAAATAAATAAGAACAAAATTGAATCAGAGCTGCTAAAATGGTTTTGTGGAGTACCTCGAAGACTACTATTTTGTAAAATAACGTGACGTATAGTTAAACTATTGTTGTTTTTTTTTATTCTAAACGTAGCCTACCTATCCCATTTCTCGTGCAGCATGTACTTAGTAGGTATTCTTGGTTTTTTTTTCGGCTGCCCCCCCCTGAACAGAATCCTGGCTACGCCCTTGTAAATAGCACTACTATATAAGAACTTCAATTACCTATAACTACATATAATTAAATCCTAGAGGTAATAACATTATGTTGAACATTTTTGTAAGAATTACTTATTCTCATTGTATGTAAGCTTTTATAGTTTGTACGAGAAATAAAGCTTCGTACCTGAACCTATTTTGATGAGATGACTATAGGTAGTACAGTAGTACCTTGTGAAACAATATCCTTCCTTGATTCCGTAATTGCTTTACTTCCTTTAAAAACTGTTTTTCAAAATTTTAAATTAAAGCGAGAGACCTCAAATTTTTTTCGAGTACCAAAAAACTCCCAAAAGACGAGGAGGGTGGGCTGGTTATGGTGTGATACACAGACTTTTTCTATATAAGTATATAACTATTTTAAGAGTATACAATCCTAAGAATAAGCTTTTCGCTAATTCCATTTAGATTCTTGCCTCGGCTTAACAATCATAATCTGGGTTTTGTTTTTTGTAACATTCAATTCTCAAATATAGGAATGTTACAAAATACCCAGATCACCACTAAATCTCACCACTAAATCTGGCACTAACCCACATTTTTCTCGAGATTTAAATAAACCACAGCATTAGTAAGGAGTTCGCTCGAATAATCACAGTCGTTCTGTCAGCCAAGATGAGCCCTTGGCTGATATGTAGAGACAAATAACTTCTAGCTAATTTTATATAGAAAGCAGGCGTAAGCCGGGATACTGCTTGAAAAGTTAAGCATCCATTATGAATGTAAGCGGGTTAACTACGAACCTATTATATGTTGTAAGAACACCAACGTTTCATCCCTTAACGAGGGACTTCACCAGGGTGAGTGTGGCGGCAACCCGCTTACATTCATAATGAATTCATCAAACTACGATAATTTTTATAGTAAAAAAGTTAGGCATCAGTGCGCTATCCGCAACTGAACTGTCTGTATGGGATACAAGAGGCAAGGTAGAACCTTTACCACGTCGGTAAAGGTTGCGGGAAACTTGGTCAAAAAACAAAGGATGGTTCCACCGTTGCAATTTAAATCGAGCGTCGAGAAAGAAGTAAAGCAAGAAAATCAGTTGAGCTACTGTTTTTTGTTTGCCGCAGTCTGCAGTTAACTAAATTTTTCAATTGTAAAGACTAGCTGTAATTTAGTTATATAATTGCTAGCTGTAATCTATACTAATATTATAAAGAGGAAAGATTTGATTGTTTGTTTGTTTGTATGTTTGTTTGTTTGTTTGAATTGAATAGGCTCCGAAACTACTGGACCAATTAGAAAAATTCTTTCACCATTAGAATCCTAAATTTTCCGTGATGAACATAGGCTATATAATATTTTCAAAAAAGTTAGGGATCCGCATGAAAAATTCAATAATTGAACCGTGCGCATACAGGGCACGGTTCTATTATTGAAATTCAACCTCTTTTTCTAAAAAGGCACGTCAGAATAGAAAAAGAGGTTGCGCACTGTGCTTGCTTTTTCTCTACGGCCAGTGTCAGTTACGGAGTGTCGAGTCAATGTCAAAAATCCCAATGCTGTTAGAAAAAGTAAGGGATCCGTATGAAAACTGTGAAACCCATCGTGTTATTGTGTATAATTTCTGAAATTTTTGTTTAATACCCGTGCGAAGCCGGGGCGGGCCGCTAGTTTAGTTATATAATTGTAATTTGCTTTGTTACTAAAGGCTTTCTTGCCCTGGATAAAAAAACTAATTATCTATACCATAATATTATAAAGAGGAAAGAGAGTGCTTGGATAGATTAGGCTCCGAAACTACTGTACTTATTTGAAAACTTATTTTACCATTAGTATCATACATTATCCCTGACGAATGTAAACTATAGATTACTTTCAAAATTGTTACGATCCGTATGAAAACTTCAATAATGTACCCAACGAATGAGTAAAAATTTATCAATTTTGAAATTATTGTTAAACACTCGAGCGAAGCCACCCGCTTGTTAAAAGCGAATCGAAAAGAGACCGCTTTCGGTGCGTTGCAGATTAGGTATCAGACTTTCGAAATATATTTAACAAACTAACACATAATATGTTTTTCAGCAAAGCCCAGTCAGTGTATAATTTTAAATATTTGTAATCTAAACTGTGACAGAAGCTAACATGAATCGGAAACGAAAATAAACATTTCACTGTGACTGGAATCATGACTAATTCTGATTTTCCACCAAACGGAGCGCGGATTTTAAAATAATTAACCGTGTGAGGTGAATTATAACTATCACGAGTTTTTAAAAAATTTCAATGTCTTTGCTAAAATAGATTGAAGTGCACAACAAATTATTAATTAAAATATTTGAAACTAGCGGCCCGCCCCGGCTTCGCACGGGTATTAAACAGCATTTTTAACAGCATTGGGATTTTTGACATTGACTTGCACTCCATAACTGACATTGGCCGTAGAGAAAAAGCAAGCACCTTGCGCTATTGTATATTCAACCTCTTTTTCTATTCAGACGTGCCATCATAGAAAAGGAGGTTGAATATACAGCAGACGGTTAAATTATTGAATTTTTCATGCGGATTATTATTATTATTATATAGCCTATGTTCATCACAGCAAATTTAGGATTCTAATGGTGAAAGAATTTTTCAAATCGGTCCAGTAGTTTCGGAGCCTATTCAATTCAAACAAACAAACAAACATACAACCAAACAATCAAATCTTTCCTCTTTATAATATTAGTATACATAGATATAGATGAGACAGAATGTAACAACGACCCTACAGGGTTCATGTAGATCCTTCCTATTAAAATGTAACACCTTGTTATGGATATGAATGCAATATATAAACAAATAAAAACCCGACACAACCCTTGCAAATTTTTTGAGCTTATACTCTGTTATTTAATGAGACCCAAAAATCACGTTAAGTAATAATTTATTTAGCTAACTAAACGCAATCTCTAAATGATACAAAATCAAAACTATTCTTTGATTAAGTATCGTTTTTAAACGGGGTTTCTTTCCAAAAAATCGTAGCTAGTTTTCACCGTCCCTAAAGTAAGGAAATGCAAATAAAGAAGCCAAAACACAAAGGCTTCAGGCCCCGATTTATATCTCAATGGCGGAAGCTAGGGGAGCTAGGGGAGTATTCATGGTGCTTAGGTATAGACCTTTTAATAATGTGTCAAGTAGGAAATAATGTTGAGTCACTCTAATATGTATAGGATTAAAGACAGGATCTAAATAAATAAATAAATAATGCTGAACAATCCATACAGCATCGCAAACGACCAGAACAACCTGAACAAATACCTGCAGATCGTACAAACATTAGTTTGTACTACCCGAGGCGAGAATCGAACCCGCAACCTCTTGCGTCGCAGGCTGACCTTCGCCCACCGCGTCACAGAGGAGAGACTCGCGGAACTGACATACCATGTAAAAATGCGTTCTTTGTGTTTAATTTAATTTTACCTAGGAATAATAATGAAAATAGGAAGCGACGCGACCTGTAGAAATAAAATACTTTGTCGCAGATCGCAACGCCCCCTGTGGGATAAGAGTTAGACTAGTTCTAACCTGTGGTTCCATCAAAATGTAGGTATACATAAATATATTATGCAACTAGCTGTCTGCCCCGGCCTCGCACGGGTATTTATCAGAAATTTCGAAAATTTTACATTGTGTCACAAAAACGAGCCCGGTCTAGTATGACTGAATACAAAATGGGTTACATTATTAAAGTATTTATATGTATCCCTAAGTATTTTAAAAATATTGTATACTTTATGTCCATCAGGGATGAAGGATTCTAATGGTGAAAGAATGTTTCAAATCCAGTAATTTCAGCCTATTAAATCCAATTCGCCTCCCTTCTTCCATTAGTGGACAAAAAAATTAAGTGAAGAGAAATGATTTCTTCTTTATAATAATTATCTGTATGAAATTTGACTTGTCTAAGTGCTTATTTTGTAAAGTTATTGAATCTGAAAAAATCTGAATCTGAATCTGAAGCTAACGGGTTAGTTATCGCTTACTTGCCCTGAGCACCCCTAAATTTCACCCTCGCAAGTTCAAGGTCTACCAGTAGATACTATCAATCAAGTCTGACTCAAGCAAACGCATTTCTCCCTGTTTCCTGTTGCGTGATCGATGGCACCATTGTTCAAAACAGTTATTGCCAAAAAGGATAAGCTTGGGGCGTGTATTAACTAATACTCGGTGGATTCATAGAAAATTCATATCGTCATGTGAGTCATTGAGTCACGAGTTAGGTGAGTCAATAGTAGTGGTGTGGAATTTGCATTACCCCTTCCCGTGGGGTTCGTGGCTTAGGCCCCCAGTGGTGGACGCACCTGTGGTCGACGCCCCCGGTCAGTTTATTTTAATCCGAATATTTTTTTTATCAAATGTACTTGCAGGCATAAAAGGCATAAGCTTTTAATATATTATATCATAACCATAACTATTTTTATTAGAAATGTTTTTATTTTGTACTAGCTTGTACCCGCGGTTTTGCCCGCGTGGAATATTCCCAAGGGAGCATTCAACCCAAGTCAGCTCATACCCTGTCTGTATACCAAATTTCATCAAAATCCGTTCAGTAGTTTTAGACGGACAAACATCTAAACAAACAAACTTGTAATTTCTTTTTAATAATAATTATTAAAAATAATCTACTATGAAAAATATAAATAAAGACACATGAACTAAAATTGTCTACTAACAACAGAAAACAACCAAAATCATCTTATTTACTTCGTTAATAATTACCCAAGTAGCAAAATAGATCCTATAACAGTCTTCAAGACTACATTTCAACACTCCTATAACATTCTAGTAGTAAACTACAAAGCTGGATTTGGGCGCATTTATTGGAGCACAAGTTCTTGTTATGAGCTTACAGCATGCTAAGTCTAATTATTGCCTTGCGCTAGTATTTGGAGGGACTTGAACTCCCTATAATTGCCTTAGAGAAGATTACTACTGGTAGCAGTATTCCTTTTGTTATCTACTTCTAGTTCGTTTTGTTAATATGTATTTGCAGTGTTTAATAAACACTAATTTATTTTATCATTATTTTCTTTGATAATATTTGAATGAAAAATGCTTATCTAGAATTAAGTACGAATGCAATTTTGTATGGCAAATCTATTTTTAATGTATAAGTGTACAGTGTTTGCGCTAATTTTCTTACGCGCTTACATAAATTGAATGTCAAGCCTGTTAGTGAAAAAATATTATCAAGCACTTCATAATTGTTTTTTGATCATTCGCCATGTTTCAAAAATAGCTCTTTATCAAGACATTTATAAGACTGTAATAGGTAAAACTACGCTTGATTTACTCTTAGTTAAGATTACCTAACCACCATGTTGAATCAAATTAGAGTTCCTCGATTAATATTTGAAAACCTGCAATAGCTACACATTTTTGACGTAAATATGTGTATGTGCAACTTATAGTTATGTAAGTATGATTAAAGAGAGAGATTCTTGTACAAAAAATACAGTACAGGATAATGATCTGTTTTATTTCACAACGTAGGTATGCAATTAGGGTAATAAGGATACCACATTCGGAATGTACGGAACATTCTAATAAATTACTGGTTTCTGCTTTTTCAGAACTTGCTTGAGACGATCGCTTTTGCGTTACCGATTCTGCCTGTCTTTTATGTACAGTTCTTCAGTAACCTCCATTTTGTTTAAAACGCTTCTAATCTATGATAAATAATAATTTACAGTAAGTATCTCAAATCGAACGACTTGTTAAACTGTTTTTTTTTTCTTTAAAAGATTATTTACTCTCAAAAAAATCTTATAAGCGTCTTTAATAAGACTACATCGCCTCATACCTATAATGATCTCAGCTAAGTATTTTATAAGTCTTGGAAATCTTACACAAAGCTTTTATAAGACTATAATTTTCGCAGGACTATTAAGACTTTGTCAATACACTTATGAGATTATATGTCTTGTAATTATCCTATAATATAGTATAGTAGTAAACTACAAGGCAGTTTTATTAGTAAATTTGCTCTGGAGAGTAAGAATGCTTGCTATTATAAGCAAAGTATACTTGAGAAAAGCCATTAAAAGCTTTATAAGTCTAATTTAAGCTTTATAAGTCTAATTTCACCTATTGTATTCTATTATAGGATTCCCTTGCTAGTTGGGTAGCTATTACTTTTTTGCTCGGATTTCCACATATGGGCAGATTTGTTCTAAAAACATGATCGTAGTAATTTTTTTATTTTTATACTGCTCAGTCAAATTGGCAATCATTTTTGCATTCTTTCTTGACGCGTTTTTTCGCCTGCTAACAGGAATGTTTTTAGCTTTCAGTCTGAAATAAGATATTATCTATAATAGTTGCATTATTTTCGACATTTTATTATATATATTATATATATTTTCGACATTGTGAGATGGCACACTAAACTTTAATATCAGTTTTCAAGTTCGAAAGTGTTCAGTTCAAAACCGTGAACATAATGTTTGGATTTATCAATGAAAAGATTACATTAAAAAAATATTTTACACGGAAAACCAAAACCATATTCTTCTGCTAAATCTGTCAACGAAAATTTGATTGCTGCGTGCGCCGCATGTCAGGATGTTTGGAACGTAGCCTTCTGTTCAAATTCTGTTTTAGAGGCCAGTACGTTGTTAATCTTCAATAAATAAAATATCTAAATGTCTAAAGGACAAGTAACCGTCAGGCCGTTTACCAACGTCACGCAACAGACCAATCGCAAAAATCCATTCAGTAGTTTTTACGTGAAAGAGTAACAAACATTCATCTCATCTTTCATCTCTACATCTATCCCTACTTTCAAACTTTTGCAGTTATAACATTAGTAGGATTAAAGACAGAAGTATTTTATTGGTAAAGTACAATTACTTAAAACTATCTAAAAAAAAATCTCTAAAACGGTATGTAAGATACACTTTTGGCATTTACTGTACTAAGTGCAAAAGTGCAAATAATAATAATAATACAATTAATAGAATCGGGGGCGTCAACCACAGGTGCGTCGACCACTGGGGGCCTAAGCCACGAACCCTTCCCGTGGGTGTCCGCTTAGGTGACTTATGGATTATGAGACAGCAGCAATTATTACAGAAATGTAATGACATCGTAATATTTAGTTGTAGATTAGGCACTGCACCATAATTGTTATACAATATGGATCGTCTCTTCATCGTTGAAACGACACTGTCGACCCGGGAAATCATTGACGTCAGCGAGTTATTAGTCATTTCGGTTAACTGTATCAGAATCAGGGAGGTTCGAATCTCTGAATAAAAATTTGTTATACAGTCGACGCCATGACTAATATTCAGTCTAATATATATAGGATTATAGACAGGATCTAAATAAATAAATAATGCTGGACAATCCACACAGCATCGCAAACGACTCATCAACTTAGGCCCCGACTTTTTACTAACAAGATTATAACACGTTACGTCGCGTCACGCGTACGCGTTTAGCAGCGAATAAGACACCAGCCAAGGCCAGCTTTCTGGCTTACGGACAAAGGGTAAGTTCTACAAAGATAGACAGTTTACTTTTATGAGCGATTGTCCAGAGCCATTTTGAGTAGGTACAGTCACCTCCATAAAAAATACGGGTATTTATCACGTTAAAGTTTAAAAAACTTAAGGTACCTCCTGTTACTGCCGAATTATAGCGCTACTTTGTTTAATACAAAGAAAAAAACGTTAAAACACAAAATTCATAAGATCGCTGAACTCGCAGAATATCATAAGCCACTGAATTTTTCAATTATTACTTGAGTTCGAAAATTGGAGACATTTCATTATTTACTTATTATGATTGTGTTTTTTTTTATATTTCTTATTTTGATTTTCCCGAAAAGGGTTACGAGCCGTCGATTTACGAGCGTATTTGCTGATTTTACTCATGACGTAGTATTTGTTCAGCGCGTTCTCTAGTCATGCGGGTTTTGCGGCTTTAGGCATGTGGTTTAGCGATTTCTGTTGCTATTGTGCGTGTACACAGAGTTTTGAGTCTTCATTTGTTCAATGCTTTTTGGCGTGGACTGTACCTACTTATTTCAGACGACTCATCAGTCATGCTGCTATATCATCTCGTGGTCATTCTATGTAGTATGATAGTATAGCAACCGATGATGGATCAGTCGAAGAACTTATAGATTGAATCAATCTACAGTTAGTTCAATTCTATAAATTGTAAATACAAGTTCGAATTGTTTCTGTTTGATTGTAATTATCTATATTAGTATAGATATTTGATTTTATATATGAGGCTTTATGCGGTTTCACATAAGTTTTCTGTAAAATAAGATCCTTATAAACGTTGGGTGGAACTAGCCACCTAGATATTAGTGTAGTAAGTTTGTAGCTATACCTAAAGTAGGTACTTATTTTATTTTTGTCTTTTTTTTCCATTGTTAATTGTAATTAGTACTTAAAAAGAACTGTGTACCTATAGTTTTATGTATCTTGATGTCTGAAATAAACGATTATTATTATTATTATTATTTGATCAGTAAACGGCAGATTCTCCATCCAATCCAGCTTTTGAATACACACAGTGACTATGCACAATTTTCCTGTTTAAAAACATGTAGATAAATTCTATAGCCTTTCCTCGATTCAACCTATCTCCATAATATGTATTAACAAAGAAATAACAGAACCAAATTATCTCAATTGTTTCGATTGCAGTGATAGTTTTGCGACCGTAATAATCGAGCTACTTGCAGACGGTTGCAAGCAATCTACAAGTAGCTCAACTGATTTATATAAAAATCTGATGTCTAACTTTTAAATCTCATGAAAAATTCCACCGTAAAAAGAGTTACAGCCAGACAAATGAGCCTCTAGTAGTTGCTGTACTTATTCCCACCAAACAGGACTAAAAAATAAAAACAGGGAAAATGTCAAAACTTTAAAATAAAATGTCATAGTCACAGTGGGCACAGTGACTTAGTGGCGATCATGACAATGAAGGAATCTTACAATAAACCTTCATAATTATACCTTACTTATTAGTACGCATGTAGATAATTTTAGTATCAGAAATTATTTAGTAAGCAGTGGCAAGAACCGTAAGTCATTTTCATATATCACGAACCATTAAAATTCGTCGCCAAGGTCTCATAATATTGAATAACAGAATTCCTGAGTTATAAATAAAAGACTCTCACAAGTGGCAATAAAGATCTATTTTCATTGCGTGTTCTGATGATCAAACTTAAATCTACCGAAATAGCTTTACGCAAGAATAACACAAAATAGAAAATTAAAGCACAATGAACTGGACGATAATATCAAGCTTTTTGCGAAAACTAATGAGTTTTTGCATAGCTATATAGATTTCAATAACTATACAAGTAGTGTAAAACATTGACAGATAGTAGAGTCGACTTTATGATGCAAACTTTTTAGAATGTTCATGTCAATAACAGGACAGGACAACACTATACAAAATAGCGAACAGCACTTGAGACGTCGCATTGTGTGGTGGGGCCCTGGCTTTAGTTTAGTTGATATCCTTGGTTGAGGCGAAACGAGCATAATACATTGAGTTGTGAGACGCGTTTATGCCTTAACCACAAAAAGCACAATTAATCACTAAACACATCATTAAGTACTGAGTATTAACCGGAATAACCTACTACGATACTTATGTTTCTATATTCCTAAACGTTTATGTTTCCATTATGACTGGCTAGCGGGTTCATCTAACTATAAACTATCCTAGATTGACCAACTCCTTGTTAAGAGATGAAACCTCGACACAAAATAATTAAATAAATAATGCCAGACAATGCACACAGTATTATCTAGCCCCAAACCAAGCAGAGCTTGTGTTATGGGTACTAGATGACTGATATACATAATACAATATTATTACATTTATAGATAACAAGGAGTTGGTCAATCTAGGATAGTTTATAGTTTCTACGGACAACAACAAAAAGTAATGCAGAAACCGGCTTGGCAAATAATAAAAGCTATACCAAATACCAAATAGACGCATAGTGGTATCAAATGTCCTATACAGTAGAAACAATACAAAAAGGGCATGCAAAGGATTTCATCAATGGCCATTGTTTTTGTTGAATGTTTGATTCCCGTGCAATCAATTTCTGTGAACAAGAATATTTTAATCTATACTAATATTATAAAGAGGAAAGATTTGATTGTTTGTTTGTTTGTTTGAATTGAATAGGCTCCGAAACTACTGGACCAATTTGAATAATTCTTTCACCATTAGAATTCTTAATTTTCCGTGATGAACATAGGCTATATAATATTTTCAAAAAAGTTAGGGATCCGCATGAAAAATTCAATAATTGAACCGTGCGCTTTATATTCAACCTCTTTTTTTATTATGGCGCGTCATAATAGAAAAGGAGGTTGAATATACACACGGTGCCTGCTTTTTCTCTATGGCCAGTGTCAGTTATAGAGTGTCGAGTCAATGTCAAAAACCCCAATGCTGTTAAAAAAGTAAGGGATCCGTATGAAAACTGTGAAACTCATCGTGTTAGTGTGTATAATTTCTGAAATTTTCGTTTAATACCCGTGCGAAGCCGGGGCGGACCGCTAGTCAGTTTATAAAACAACTGGCGGTCCGCCCCGGCTTCGCAGGGAGTTTATAATTTTTACATACACTTACAAGCAGGTTTAAATTATTGACATTTTCATACCTATATCTATTTTTTTAAACAACCTATGTTCGTCAGGAATAATGTAGTAAGTATTCTAATAGTGAATCGGCCTAGTAGTTTCGGAGCCTATTAAATTCAAAGACCAAATCTTTCCTCTTTATTAAGCTGTCCGCCCGGCTTCGCACAAGTATTTAACAAAAATTGATTTTTTCATGCTGATCACTACAACATCAACAACATCACCAGCCTATAATAGTCCACTGCTGGACATAGGCCTCCCCTAATGAGGGCCATAGATGGCATCATTATTTGGGGGTTATTGCCCATAATCCCCACGCTGGGCATGCGGGTTGGGGATCGCAGTTCAGTGTAGTTGTTCTGCAGAAGGCGCTGCTGCCCGCCCCCCGCTGTGTTTCCCTTAGTCGCCTCTTACGACACCCACGGGAAGAGTTGGGGTGGTGAAATTCTATGCCGGCACCACACGGCAGCTGATCCCTAACTATTTTGAAAATATTCTATAGCCTATGTTCATCAGGGAAAATTTAAAATTCTAATGTTGAAATAATATTTCAAATCAGCCCAGTAGTTCCCAAGCATATTCAATTCAAAAAACAAATCTTTCCTCTATAAAATATTATTTGAAGTCTCCCAACATCTCGTTGCCTGAACGAGATAAACCCAAAAACTACTCCACGGTTTTTCATACGGTTTTCATCTATGAACAGAATGATTCACAACATTTAAGTATACTATAATTTTGGTGTAAATATACAGTAATGTATAGCTGATTGTAGTCAGAGAAAAATGTTATCCCTCGGTCAGGTATGAAGCGTTGGTGATCATCCAACACAAACAATATTAAAATAAATACATCCTATACTAGATGACTGATATACATAGTACATATGACATAGGAATATATATTTATTATATATTTATATATCTATACTAATATTATAAAGAGGAAAGATTTGATTGTTTATTTGTTTGTATGTTTGTTTGAATTGAATAGGCTCCGAAACTACTGGACCGATTTGAAAAATTCTTTCACCGTTGGAATCTTTAATTTTTCGTGATGAACATTGGCTATAGAATATTTTCAAAAAAGTTAGGGTTCCGTATGAAAAATTCAATGTTTGTTAAATACCCGTGCGAAGCCGGACAGCTTCTTTATAATATTATACATAGTAAAGGACCAGTACACCCGAAACAACCGGCTGATCTTAGAAACATTTGACCGCGGAATGGAACCCCCGCCTGCGTCGTAGACGGATCTTCGCCTACCGTGCCACACAGGTTGTCTTAAATGCTACACATCAGGTTATGTACTCATAATGTCGTTTTTACTTACTTGATACCTTCTTTTTAGCAAATCTCTTTAAGAAAGATTCTGGTTCTTTTTTTTTCCCCATGGTGAAGTTTTTGTGCTTTCGTCAGTATTCAGAATATTATTGTGCAGTTTTTCACTGCTATGTATGGAATACGAATAGATACATGTTTTTTGCCACTTAATTTAACTTTTTGTTTTATTTTTTTAAAGGTTTTTTTTATTTTATGGACATCATTTACAAACACAAGAAATGAAATTTTAGTAGCTTGACATACATAGATTCGACGCCTGATAGACTTCTTTTAATTTTACCAAAAAGGTTTTTCTACCTCTTAAGGATCTTAGCAAAAAGTTTAGTGATATTGAGATAATACTTAATCTCAAAGTACTTAATACAGGTGGTTTAAAAAAAACTGTTAGATGTTACTATTATTTAAGAAGAGGCTATATTCTAAATACCCGTTGGGTTACATTATTGCAGTTTTTATATTGATCCCTTACTTTTTTTAAAATATTCTATTATGAACATTCATTATGGATAATTTAAGATTCTAATGGTGAAAGTATTTTTCAAATCGGTCCTATAGGTCGGTGTTTCGGAGTATTCAATGCAAACAATCAAATCTTTCCTATGTATAATATAATATTAGTATAGATTTGGATTCGGTAGGTACCAAATACATAAGAAACTGTCTAAAATGAGCGAAAAGCTGAAAATATTTCGTCACTTGTCGCGTTTATAATTAACTCATTCCTGCCTAGAGTTGTTTATGAAGATCCGTTTATAAATAAACAGCGCATGTCTAAACTGGATGGGTAAAATTTACAATTTGAAGAATCTAGAGAACAAGTTATTTTTAGAAATACACATAATATAAAAAAAATAATGCGTCCTCTGTGGCGCTGTGGGCGAAGGTCCTCCTGATACGCAGCAGGTTACGGGTTTGATTCCCGCCTCGGGACAAATGTATGAACGATCTACAGATATTTGTTCAGGGTGTTCTGGTCTTTTTCTATGTATAATAAAAAATATCTATCTATGTAATATATAAATCATCAAGTACCCATATGACAAGCTCTACTTACTTTGGGGCTAGATGATTATCTTTGAATTGTCCAGCATTATTCATTTATTTGTGGACTAATGAGTGGCGAAAATAATATGAGTTATTCACAAATATCCGCATAGATCAGGTCATTACGTTAACAGAAACCAGACCCCGTCGTAACAACGAAACGCTTTCCACGATAATAACCAACATAACATTATACAGGATGTAAACTGGTTTTATTTCCACAAACCGTTTCTAACCCACAACGGTTACAACATAAAAGTTTGACGACCGAAGGGCAGGGTTACACTATGCGGTGGAAATCGTAAAGATTATTGCAGGGTACGGTTACACAGAATAAATAAATTTATAATGCTGGATAATCCAAACAGCATCATCTAGCCCTAAGCTAAGCAGAGCTTGTATTATGGGTAATACAAGACTGATATATACATAATACAATATACCTATAACATAGTTAGATATTTTTATTATACTTTTAAAAAATTGTTGGTAGTCTAATATTAGATTGCTTGGTATTAAGTACTTAAAGAATAAATTATAAGGCCGTCTTTCTTCTATTATATTTAAGTCTGCAATAAAATATTTTATATTCTATCGTACAATCCAAGTAGGTACTAAAATATCGTATGTAGGTACGAGAAAAAAACGCAACGCGCCGTTTATCTCCACATCTGAACTTTGCGTAAATCAATATTGTGGTGAACTTGTGAATTCAAATTTCATTCGTTAGTTACAATGTTTGGAAAGTTACTGGGCCTATAGAGGTTAACTTTTGGCATAGCGTTGTTTTTTATCTATTAAGATAACTGTGATGGTGAAACTTTGGCATTCCTTAGTGATAAAAGTAATCTCATATAAATACGGTTTTAATTGGAACTGTGTCGTTCCTATTTTTCAGTAATATTAAATAGGCATTGAACGAAAGCCAGTTCTTTCGTTCAAATCGATAGAATGAAGTTTATAATAGTGTCTATTTTCTGGATATAAATAATTTTTGTTTGTTCGTTAAGAAAAGCTTATAAAACCCTTTTGAATAACACTTTTACACATGTATTTACAATACAATATAATAATGTTGTGTGCTAAAGTTTTTTATTGTTCGCATTTAATATAAAATGAACGTATTTTTCACAAAAAAAAATCCTACATTAAGATACCTTAAAAATACATATAATAATTATTCAAATTCGTTCGTTCTTGGAAAACTACAACGCGATTAATAAAAGACAAAGCTCTCAATGTCAAAATCTGCCAAATCAAATCAGTATACCTATATGAAATTAGGTATAGGTAGAGGACTACTTTTTAATATTTTTTGTAAGTATACATTTTACTGTCTAATTAAATTTTTATCGCTAATATTTCTAAGTTAATTTTACCTATCAATCGAAAAAAATAATAAAATTTTGTTTTGAATTTTGTTGAAAGAGTTTTGACACACATAAAATATTTTATGAGCCCTTAATATTCTATTAAATTTGTGTGCCTGAAAAACTATTTTATTTATTTATAAAAGTCTAATAATAACTTCATTAGAATCGAGCGCTGAATGTACGACCGGCCATGAAATAGTTCAGTCACAAAATTAAATATAATCTTATGATAATAATCGGGTATGATTAATAATACACAGGGGACATTCTACGATCTTCCCACGAGTTCCTGGTCACGCACGATGTATAAATAGAGCGACTAGAAATATAGAAAAGACGAATTTAATACTTGATTTCATAGAAAACTGATGAACCAGCCAGTTTTATCCGACTATCAAAGGAGTGGTTTTGAGGTTGGCATTTGGTGCCCTATTTTAATTTTATAATCTAGACTAAGCGACTTTTAATATTTGAGGATCTATCCTGAGGATAATTAACGCTAAGAGGAAGAAACGTTATATCATTAGGGTACGTGACCCCGGTCTATATTTATGATTCATCAGAAAATTCACAAACGCTCGGTACACAGTAAAAAAAATATTTCTGACAGCTGTCAAGAAATAGAGATTGACAGCGCAAGGCCGTTTCTAGAGCCCGTTTCTCCCACAAGGCTGTGCCAAAAGCTCCAAAAAGGTGTATTAAACCATCTGGGTAAGAGTAATTCTTACAAAGAGTTGAAATTAAGACACAAAAAAATGCAATTAACGACCTTTAGGGTGAATTTACACTCTGTAAGCAAGATTTTAATTAACATTTCCACTGAGCATACAGGGTTATCACAAGACGTTCCTATTGTAACTGTTGGAGTTATTTAAAAAAAAGTACTGTTCGCTATTACCTCTGCATAAAAGGTTATTCAACCCATAGCATGACTCATATAAAAATTACATTTAAAATACACAATAATAAGAATTAAAGTATAATCAAAAATTAATTTAAATATAAAGAAAGTTATTTTTATTCATAATAATATATTTATTTTTATGTATATATTACTAGTTTCTGCACGCGGCTGTTTCTATCGAACCGCTTAAAGGTTATTATTGATCACAGTTCAAAATTTGAATAAAAATGTTCTAATTTTCATCCCATAAATGAATGTGGAGATTGTTAACAAAACTTTGTGTATTTGTCAATCGGAATATCCACAGTTTTTATTTTCAGATTTTTATGTTTTTTTTTAAATACGTTTTTGTTTCTGACTTTTTCATTCATTAAACTTTAGACGTGTTAAGATTTTTTGATGAAGAGTATATATGAAAAGTTTCAGCCCAATCTGTTAAGAGTTTTCGTGTGAAGAAGTAGCAAACATCCATAAAAATCCAAACTTTCGCTGGCATAACAATATTACAATTACGAAAGTTTGGATGTTTATCATTAGTTTTATTAGTATGATGTGATTATGGCTATAGAATCAGAAGAAATAAGAAGTACTGCTTATAACTATTAGATAAAAGGTACCACTGACTGAACAATCAAAATCAAGCTTAAATAAAAAATCGACCTACCATTAACCCTAAATGGAGGTAGATACTTTGTATCCAACTCGTTTCCATCTCTCAAGCGAAACATTTTTGCTCGCAGCCTTTCCAATGTAACGTCCCCGTTGATACAATTTTGATGAAACGTTCAAACTCGTAAAAGCTATTAGAGTACGTTGCTTTACGGACGCTTAAGTTGCGAAGTGTACCAAGTTTGCAACTTTGAAACACGTTAGCAATTAAGGGTTAAAAAGTTTCTGAAGATGATGTTGAGGAGAGTTGAGAAGGAAATAATTTGCTGAAGTTTTCTTTTTATTAAGAAAAAATAATGAAAAAATGTTTCCCAGTTGGACCGCAAGTTTCCTTTTGCGCAACTGAGAAAGCGCAGCATATAAAGTAATGTGTTTTTCTACGTTTATTCGACAAAGAAATGTTTTATTATTCGTACTCCCATGGAGTACAAGTCAAAAATATAAAAATAAAACGCCCCTAGTAACTGTTAAAAAAGGGGTAGTAAATATACGTAAAGGCCACGCGAAATCTTGACAAAATAGGAGATGTAGTAGGCTTTTGATTCTTTTTTTCTTTCAAAGAAACGTAGGTGCACTAACCTGAGGTCAACGATCTTAAACGATAAAATAAATTATTATTATATTATTAACGATAAATAAAATAAATAAAAAATTAATTTCGTTTATTTCAGAGAAAAAAAAATCACGTAAAAAAAATATAGTAACAAAACTGGTCTGAAAACTTAACCCGTTCCCTGTCCGCTGAACTACATGGCTTAGGTAACTTGAGCCATTATCAAAGCAAAATACATAGCGACTGAATTCAAATGAGCCTGACTACCGATTGACATATCAGCGCCCCAAAAGCATTGCGTTCACTCAGATAGCTAATAAACATAAAAGGTTTATGTTTTGTAACACCCTGTACTGTACATCTATCTGATTCCATGTATTATGATAATGATAATGTGGTTACTTGATTAGGTTTGGATTTTTTTATCAAACATGGATGGGGATCTTTGATATGACCGAATAATCATGTAATTACACTAGGCATTTGCCTACGGATTTTTTGATAGGTACCTACTTGAAGCTGCTTGCTTGGAGTCAAGACCCTAGGTCCGAGGGGTACCGAGGCTCTCTGTGTTTAAAAAAAAAATCTGAGTATCTGGTCGAAGCGACGACGTGTACCCCGAGAGCTGGTCAGTATCTGGCGCAGCGCATCAGCTTTACCATACAATGCAAAAATTGCAATGCAGCAAGCGTCTTGGAGATGCTTCCGACTGTTATTGATATGGATCAGTTGAGCTGCCTGTAGATTGTTCCAACAGTCTGCAGTTAGATAATAGAAATACTAGTTCTAATTTGGTTGTTTAATTATAATTTTCTTTGTAATAAAGAACTTACATTACTAAATAGGATAACATCTAGAATTTTTTCTATTAATAAAAAAAGCGTGTTAAATTCTTTAAATCTTTAGCACACACTAGTTATCGGGTTTTAGGTAGATGATCAAGGCGACTTGAGTAGATCAAGACTTACATCTTTTGTTCTAATAACCCTGTAATATAAATCAGAAATACGGGCAAGTTACACCATTGTAGCTCAAGATCGGCTGAACCGATTTGGCTGAAAATTGGTAAGGAGGTAGCTTAGAATTAGGAGACGGACATATGATGTTTATTTCGGTTTCGTGTTCCCGCGGTAAATAAAAATAAATAATAACAGGAACATGCGGATAAAGTCGCGGCCAAAAGCTAATATAAGAGAAAAAATAATAGACATGCACAAAGGCGAGATTAATCCTAAAAGATTTTTAGCAAATATAGCTTTGCTGTCAGAAAAGTATTTTACCCACAGGGAAGATACTTTTCTGAATAGAAGTTATAAAGCAAGTGTGGATATAATTTAAGTGTACATAAGAAACGAAAAATAATAAATAGAGAATAATAATAACTTTATTGCACACTAAACTTAAGAGTAATTTTGAAAAGCGATAAACTAAGAATAGGTCACAATTGGTGGTCTTAACGCTCAAGAGCGGTCTCTCCCAGACAATATTATAATAATTTTCTAAAAAACTTACATCCATAGCCATCATCATTCTCATACTTAGTACGTAGACTAGATAGCTTGCAAGATTTATTCACAAAGAAACATTGCTAATACCTAGGTACTGAATTTATTTGCCTTCTAGCACAGGAATAGTTGACTACGGTAGAATAGGGAAAAATTCACATTCTCATCTAATGCGTAAATTATTTGATTGATTCCTTCAATTTCAATAATTTACGCTAGGGGATGTCAGTTTCAATAATGGTTCATGGGAGGTGTTAGTTTAGGTACCTACACAACACGATTATAAATACCAATTAAACTAGTTTTAATATTCATCATCATCATCATCATCAACAGCCTATGATCGTCCACTGCTGGACGTAGGCCTCCCCTAATGAGCGCCATAGAATAAATAACATAAATAATGTGTTTTAAGATTAAAACACATTATTTATGATTACATAATAAGTTAAATTATAACAACATAAATCAAACTTAATAAATTAAATTAAAATAGTTATGAACATTGAAGCAAATAAATTAGTATTCATATACCTTGGGAGAGTTTAGGAGTCTGAACTCTTAACTCTCCGAAGGTATAGGTCATCTATAGTAATATTTTAAAGAGGAAATATTTTATTGTTTGTTTAAATTATAATATAAATTATATAATAATTGATAATAGGTTCCTAATTCCTAGTAGTAGGTTATTATTCCTGATATAGGCTATACAGTATTCTTAAAAAAGTAAGGAATCTGTACGAAAACTTCAACCAAGTAAACCAACGTTTATGTGTGTTTAAGAATGTATAATTTGAAATTATTTGCTAATTGCATACTTGTGCGAAGCCGGGGCGGACCGCGTTTTCAATATCAGCTTGACTCCAATACATATTGAATGTTTAAGAACCGTTCGTATTCTGCTCATATTCACAACTAAAGGGACTGGGGAAGTCTTTAGTTTGCGGACATTGAGAAGAAAAGTTATAGCGGATGAGCTTAGTCAATGTAAATTGACGACCTCTGTGGTTTCGTTGGTTTGGTGCCCACAGCGTAACTAGTTCATAAGTTTACAATATGTGTTCCGGATTCTATAAATTAATCTTAAATTAAATTAATTATAAATTAAATTAATCAGATATCTGCGTATTCTGACTGAGATAAATGATCACTCGTAGTGTAGTAGTCTATGGTAGTTATACAAACACTCTGGAATAAAACAAGATGAGACAAGCAAATTGTCTATGCCGCCACTTTGGGCAAGGTGTGCGACCTATAAGAACTTCTAATAAAATACAGTACTACAAGCTAATCGTTTAATTAATACACCAAACAAAACACGTAGTAGTTATAAAAAAAAGTCGCTTCCCGTCTCTCAGTCCCTATGTATGCTTAGATCTTTAAAACTACGCAACGGATTTTGAAGCCTTTTTTAATCGAGTGACTCAAGAGGAAGGTTTTTTTGTATTCCGTGCATCCGGTATATAATATATAAACTGGGCAGGTCGCTAGTATCTATTATCGAATTAGACAATATCTTAACTCTACTTTATTTAATCATCATCATCACCAGCCTATAATAGTCCACCGCTGGACATAGGCCTCCCCTAATGAGCGCCATAGATGGCATCATTATTTGGGGGTTATTGCCCATAATCCCCACGCTGGGCATGCGGGTTGGGGATCGCAGTTCGGTGTAGTTGTTCTGCAGAAGGCGCTGCTGCCCGCCCCCCGCTGTGTTTCCCTTAGTCGCCTCTTACGACACCCACGGGAAGAGTTGGGATGGTGAAATTCTATGCCGGCACCACATGGCGTAACTCTACTTTATTTAATAGTTCTAGGAAATTATCATGATTCATTTAATTGCTTTATCTAGAACGTAGTCGTAGCTGAAACATGAATAAACTTCAAAAAAGTACTCCAGCTGTCCCGTGACAAAGAGAGTGTGTAAATCTATTAATAAGTCCGGAAAAATAGATAAATAAACGCGGTAAATACTTGTTTTGATACCTACTAATAATAAACAGAAATCTGAGAAAGAACATTATACCTTTCAATTTAGAAAACAAATCTAGCATCGACGTATATTTTTTTTATTTTGCCGAACTTCGACAACATATGGCCAGCCTTACAGAAACTAGAACCATACCACGGTATCATATAGAAAATGAATATAAAAACAAGAAGAGAAGAACGAAATTTGTGGTAGACTTGATATTCTACCTCCAGATTCAATAATGTAACAGCTCTTAGCGGATTTCTGGTGTTTCATTTCACTTCAAAACATTCGCTTGCAAGTACAGAACTTTAAGTTATAAACGCGAGATTTAAACAGCCTAACTTTTGCTCGCTTTTAAGTGTTTGAGTAAATTTCGTAAAGCAATGTAACATAACCATATTTTATGGAGCGAAAGTTTAATGTTACTAAAATTTTAAAACTATGCACAGCTGCGTCTAGTACTGGCCTATCTATATATTGTACGTTCAATAATAGATTTTAGGCACCTATGTATAAAAATTAAAACGACACTTGGGTTACCAGTATCAAATAAGGACCAACCTGTTAAATTTTTCTTTTATTTACCCTAAAAACTCTGCTAAGTATTATATTTATTTTATTGACTGCAAAGTCTCAAAAAAATATTGAAAGCGTATCTTTATTATAATTTTGCCACGAAGGCTATTTATTAGCTTTTTGTTGCTAGATCCTTGTAAACCACATTGTATTTAAATATGCTGCAGGTCTTCCTCAAAGATAAATACATAAGTTTTTTAACTTCAAAGACTTACCTTCCAACGCCATAAATATTGCCGCACCCATAACACTGTACAGCACCAGACACAAAGTCAAAAAAAAGTGCGTGAACCACCTCTTAGATAAAATCCGCAACTTATTGTAGAACCAAAAAGCAGATTTTTCACCCGCACTTAGTCCACTTTTCGCTGTGTTCATTGTAAAGTCTTTGAAACCTTCAAACTGTTTGAACATGAACTCCGAAGCTTTGTTGTGATACATGTTCACGAAGGGGTTGTAATACGGATGTCCATGGGGGTCTGAGATATGTGAACCTGGGGTCGTGGGATGAAATCTTGGCGTGAAATGAACCCCTCTTGGCGTCATGGGTACAGGGGATTCTAGATTGGGGATCTGGAGAGTGATTTTCGGACGGACAAGTCGTTTTGGAGGCGGTGGTGGTGCGCGATTGGGAGGAGCGTCTACGGTGTCCATTTTGATTCCTTTTACGATGTTTTGTCTTCTCTTTTATGTTGTTTTTATCTATTTTTACGATGTTTAGTTTAGTTTACGGCGCCGGCGCCGGCGTCAAAATTCAGAGTTGTCAATATCACGGCGATCGGGCAGAGACTGTGTATAAATAAAATGGGGGCTTCGTATTTCCCGTTGTGTCATCGTGCGTCTGAGGGAACTGTGAGTAGATAACTGGTATTCACAGCCGCTGGTTTATGTAAAGAACACTTATGTAATTAATTGTAAAGTTGTTGTAAATGTAGGGATATAGAGTTAGTCTGTTACTTCAACAGTCGACTTAACTAACAAAAGATGTCGCAGTTACTGTCGTGACTGAAGTAGGAACTAACAAATAAGGATAACTCATGACCATTATTATAATATTTAGTAACATATTTAATACCACAGTTATTTATATTTATCTTTAACATTATCTTTATGGTATGTACTTCTGCAGGTCGCATTGAATCAAATTTTCAAAATTTTGTCTAGTTATAAATACCATAATAAAGACTTTTTACATTTTACATGTCACATTTTTTGATATACAAATTAGGTACCTAGCCTATAACACAGTATTGTAACATAATATAGAATGTGCCTATAATTCTTTAATTGTAAATCCGAGGCAAAGATGCATTATTGTTTCATCGAAGCGTTTTAAGATCATTTATAGACCATGGGAAATAATTTATAAGATGAAAAGAAAGTCACCACAAACTCCTGACATTAGTTAAGTACCTAATAATACAAATGGCTTTTAAACTGATCGCCTGAAATTTTGAATGGATGTACTTCTATAACACTCATGGTTTCGGTTTTGAAAATCTACTCTTATCTAAGAAAGGAGTAGATTTTTGGTTTTGAAAATGTGAGTGTGATAGACAAGTCGTGAAGCGAGTCGTGTTTTGGATTTATGTGAGAACAAAAATTGCATAGGTATGACTGAAATTCAAGCCGATGGGTTATTTAAAAATGGAGCCAATATTTTTGCATTAACGGGTTTGCTAGTTGATAATATGTTTTTAAAGAAATATAAACAGTAAATGAATAGAAACAAATTTACAACTATAGAACTATATCCATGCAACATTTCAGCCGATCAGTTTTGGCATCAAGACGTAATATCCAAACATCTAGATTACCTTTACATTGTTATCAACATGCAAAAGTTAGTTCAATTGTTATAATTGTATAATTGTAACTAGTTCTGTCGTTTGTTTTTTTTCTAGAATCATCTAAATAATTCTAAATATCTATATACTGTAATGTATTGTATTAATATCAGTCATCTAATACACATAATACAAGCTCAGCTTAGCTGGAGACTAGATGATACTGTGTGGATTTTCCAGTATTATTTATTTACTTTGATACATATATACTATTATATCGAAATAACGCGGAACAAAGTTCCGGAGTCCGGACCAAAGCTAGTTCTTAGTAGAATTAAGTAGGATTTTAGTCATCGACCTAAAAATACCCAACCCGGGCAACAACCCCCAAATGATAATGCCATCTATGGCGCTCATTAGGGGAGGCCTGTGTCCAACAGTGGACTGTTATAGGCTGGCGATGACCTAAAAATACTGCAGACAAATGCAAGATGCGACAAGCTGAAGACAGGGCGCTATGGCGCTCATTAGGGGAGGCTTATTTCCAGCAATGGAAATAGACTTCCTCATCATCAGACTATATTAATTAATAAATAATGCAGGACAATCTACACAGCATCATCTAGCCCCAAGCTAAGCAGAGCTTGTGTTATAGGAACTAGATGACTAGTTGAGAAGATAATACTTATAAAATAAATTACATAGACTGCATTTTTTAGTACAAATAGAAAACGACCAGAACACCCTGAACTCTACAGATCGTACAAACATTTGTCCAGAGGCGGGAATCGAACCTGCAACCTCATGCGTTGGATCTTAAAAACTTTTGGCTTATGTACGAGGCAAAGAAATGGCACAAAATATTTTTAAAAATAGTGTGATTTTGTGCTGCTGAGTGCCCAAAGTGCGAGAAAGAGCGAGTGTTACATCAACAAAAAGGTCTCGTGCTGTACCACTCAGGTACAGGTAAATCTGTATTGACTATAATAAATAAATAGTCACAGTTTTCTCGTGGTCCCATTATTTTATCCCATTAGTGGGACCACGAGGGAGAACTGTTTCTCATAGTCCTATTACTATTTATCTAGTTTCTGTATTTACATACAGACAGAGGCTGGACAGTAAATGCGTTAACATAATTGTATATACATAATATTATACCAAGTAAAACATGTAATAATTAGTGGCGCCCTTACTTATTTTCTACTCTTTTTGGTTGTACTGTAATAACAGCGCTAAACTCTGTCCCTGACTCAAAGGATCAAAATAAAAATTCGCTAAAGAGCAACTTCGTGTGATCGCTTGTCTTAATAATACGCGATGAGCCAGTGGGTGATGCTATAGTCAATTAACCTTTCTCTGAATGCGATGCGTAAGATTTTGGCATTGATTTTATTTCCGAACGTATCTCGAAATCTTAGAATTTGAAATGATATTTTTTCTTTAAACTTCAGTAGGTATAATAAGGGTTGAAGGTTATTGTCAAGTTTTATGGTGGACAGGAGTAATTTTGTTTGATTGAGATTTTGGCGTTGATTATATTTCCGAAGATATCCCGAATTTTTAGAATTTTAAATGATGTTTTAGTAGGTATTATAATATTGAACAGTAAGAGAAGTTCCGGAGCTTTCCCTGCCCATTCTAAAATTTTAATTAGTAAAAGACTAAGACCCCAGGGATTCAGGAGCACGGGTTTGTCAATAATGTCACGTTTTGGTGTAATTTTGTTTTTAACCTTTCTCTGAATGCGATGCGTGAGATTTTGGCATTTATTTTATTTCCGAACTCGAATTCTTAGAATTTTAAATGATATATTTTCTTTAAATTTAGTAGTTACTAAAATTTTGTTTTTAACCTTTCTCTGAATGTGGTGCATTGATTTTATGACTGTAAGAATAACCAACAGTAAGAAGTAAGAGAAGTTCCAGCTTTCCATGCCTATTCTAAATTTAATCAGTTAATTATAGACTAAGTGCTGTTTGGACCCCTGGGAGTCAGGAGCACGGGTGTGTCAATAAGGGTTGAAGCAGGGTTGAAGGGTGTCACGTTTTAGTATAATTTTGTGTTATCTATTAAATTTAATGAAAACTTGTCGTGGATATATTTATCAAATTATATTCACTAGTCTGTACCTATTATGTTTACTATAATATATTATTTTGTTTATTGATTGTTTTGTTAAGTGTGCAATAAATAATTTTCTATCTATCTATCTAATAGTTATTCTTTCGTGGGTTCGTGTGAGTAACTGAATGGCTGATTTGAGAATTATTTTCTCCATGGTTTGCTATTATTTGTAAAAGAATGCTATTTATCTAGGTTCTTACTAAATGCGTAAATGAACGCTGTTCATTTATTCATTATCGATAGACAGGTATTACAGGTATTTTCATATCTATACTAATATTATAAAGAGGAAAGATTTGATTGTTTGTATGTTTGTTTGTTTGTTTGTTTGTTTGTTTGAATTGAATAGGCTCCGAAACTACTGGACCGAGTTAAAAAATTCTTTCACCATTAGAATCCTTAATTTTCCGTGATGAACATAGGCTATATAATATTTTCAAAAAAGTTAGGGATCCGCATGAAAAATTCAATAATTGAACCGTGGGCTGTATATTCAACCTCTTTTTCTATTATGGCGCGTCAGAATACAAAAAGAGGTTGTATAGCGCACGGTGCTTGCTTTTTCTCTACGGCCAGTGTCAGTTTTGGAATATCGAGTCAATGTCAAAAACCCCAATGCTGTTAAAAAAAAGTAAAGATCCGTATGAAAACTGTGAAACCCATCGTTTTAGTGTGTATAATTTCTGAAATTTTTGTTTAATACCCGTGCGAAGCCGGGGCGGGCCGCTAGTTATAAATATTTCAGCAATAGAGCCGCTTGTATTGCCTTCTAAAGAAAGGTCTTTGTTTTAAATATTGTAACATTTTAAGTAAGAATCACTACATAGTATAAAAAACAAAGTCTCTTCCCACTGTCTGTCTGTCCGTATGTATGCTTAGATCTTTAAAACTACGCAACGGATTTTGATGCGGTTTTTTTTGACCAATTTTTCACTGTAGGTACAAGCTACCTACGCGTCTTTGCTCTCTGGAGATCAGATAAGCAAAATCACTCCCTAATTTCAAAAACCTACATAATCAGCAATATTTAGAATCTTAGAGTTACTGTATTTATGATGTTTTTAAAGTAGGTACCTACTGCCGCCATATGGAAAAAGATGTACCTACCTATCTGACATTTTTTTAATACCATGTTAGAGTAGGTACCTACATAGATCATCGGAATCAGTGAAAAAAGACGCTTCCACCGAAAAAAACTTACTTTTAAATAAGACGAAAACGTGATTATCATGTACGAAATAGGAAAGACGTAGGCACAGATAACATAATACTAGCTAATGGTACACCTAACGCCATCTATTGTAATTATTTTGTACCGCAAAAACTTTATTATGGAATGACACCCCATGACGTAGTTATCTGACGTTTAGTAAGTTAAAAAACGGTTCTGCTAGATGAAGAGGTTTTGTGCAAGTGTTTACTCGTGCTTAGTGTTTTGCTCCTTTGACCCATGCAAATACCTTTCACGCATGTACCTAGTAGGTAGGTAGGTACACATAAATTATGTGTACCTATGGTACCTAGATTATGTGACATAATCTACTCGATCACTTTTTGTGTAGTTGTGGCCCGTTCGGGATAAGTTCGTAAGCAGTATTCGTTACCCCGAGCGTTAGCGATGTAGAAATTAATGTACCTACCTACCTATATCATAGCCTAACTCGATGTAGAAGCATTCTACATCGAGTTAGGTAGTAAACAAACTACGACACAAATAAATAAAACTGTCTTGTTTAGCGTCGAGTTTCAGTTAAAGCTGTAAATAATATTTAATGAAGGAAAGATCTACAATCGACAAAACCTGAATTGCGTGTAAAAAGACGCGATTAGGTACAGAGCAAATTTTAGGTTAATTATGGGGACTTCGTTTTGTAAAATCAGCCCGTTTAAAATTTAAACAGGGCCTACTCACATAATTCCCATCTTTATTTAATAAAGATGGGAATTATGTGAGTAGGTAGGTATGTTACACGCGCTGCTGTTCTGCCCTCCGTTTTAAGAGTGCAGTAAGTCGAAAAAACAGGATTTAGAGTGCGCGTTATTTCCTAACATATTTTTTCGCGTAGGTTTGGGTAGATATTAAGATTGGAATCAAAACAACAACTTAGAAATTATGTATAATTAATATTACGAATAAAAAAGTCCTAAACTCACGTAGGCCATTATTATTATTATTACGCCACATCGGTCGTCAACTATACATTTACGAGTATGTTTTTACCACTATTGTCCTGAATCTAAAAGGCTTAGGACCTCTGAAAATGGGGCTAATGCGTTATAACCCCAATAGGATGCACGCAATAGCCCCAAAACAAATACGTAACCGGCAAATTTTAAATGGCATATTGACCGCAATTTTTAAGCTTATTACATAAAATAACTAAAACAACACGTTAAGCAATTCAACAATAAAAGAACTAACGGTTAAAAAACATCGATATCCATGAATACACTGAGATTTCACTAGATGCAAAACCACGTGGTGTCACACCAAAAGAATCCAAACGAATGAGAAATTTAAGAACACGGATTATTTAAGAAATAAGGCTCTGTCACGACATCTACTGATGACTATTGGTAGTTTAAGTGCCAAAGACTTGAACTAGATGACGTGAGTAGTTCTAAAATACGCCTTTTCTATGATAATTGAAATAGACGCCTTAGCCCCGTAGACGATTTCACCCCGGGTGATCTTATACATTTTATACCTAAATATTTTTTCTTAGTATTTATCAGCCGTCGTCGTTATTCTGTATCCTAGTGATAACTGCATTAAGTAGGTACCTAGTTTCTGCAGTTCTATGAAGAAAAAATTCTTATGACAATCTTTGAACTGCGCATCGCAACATGAATAGGTAAGTAAAGTACTAATTTCTTATGGTGTAGTAACTGTGGAGTTACTGCACTAATCATTACAAATTCACTCATTCTAAACTTGTATTCTGCAGATAAGTAGATACTGCAGAAGTGACTAGATCTGGTTAATAAGATAATCATTAAAATGTAATACCAAAAACGTTATCAGAAAATGCAGGGCGTGTTTATGAGCTAGCACCTAAATGAGAAGTTGGAAATACCAAGTTTTACCATGTTTGAATCTCATTGAAGTGGGCAAGTTTTATATTAGTCAGTAACCCCTTTGACTAATTGATTTTCTCTGGGAATAACCGTGAGTACCTAATGGGCTTTGCAATCGCGCATTACAGAATTCAAAATGTTTGTTTTTGCAAACACCAACTAAAACGAAAAATAAGTTTAAAAAAATAATTGACTCTTCAGATAGATCGCCGCCCCCACCGAATAAAATCGTAATCAAAAAAACAAAATTTTACAGGAAAAATAAAAAACCGTTTTTTTTAAATAACTCCTAAAATACTTTACTTATCGGGTTCATTTTAATACCAAAAGATAGCAATATTTTTTTTGTATATGCAATATAATTTAAATTATAACTGTGTTTACGAATGCAGAGTAATAAATAAAAATATGTTTTACCAGAATCAAGAGCATAATTTTACACCGTAAAGTAACATTACAATTTTATTCGCGGAAATTGTCGATAATAGCCTGTACAGTAATATGTCTTCGCGATCTTATTGAACTCAAAATAGTGATGTTGGTTGTATCGGTAATGCAATGTTACCATTTTGTTCGGTACTCAATTAAGCTTAAATGAATAACGTAAATTTGCAATACGTTTATATTCCTTGGAGAAGATAATAAGTTTAGTGAATGTGAAAATAGGTTACTGTAAAATTATTTGCATTTTGGGAATCGGTATTAAAAGAAAATCGAAGGAAATACAAAAGTTATCCTATTATTACATATATTTAAAAGATTTTTGTGATAACCACCGATACCCAGTGCTCCCAGGGAAGTTCTAGTGCTCGTCTCCGCTTGCGGAGACGTAAATCTGGACGTGAACCTTAAGCTGTTGTATTCTAAAAGAACCAGAACCACACTTATTGGTTGCGCTTCATTGGCCGTTCTGAGTGGAGTCGCAAGAGATGCATCTTAAGGTGTAGACTCGGCGGTGGAGGTTCCTAATGGCGTTATAACGAGAAAAACCCTCGTTATAACGCCAAAGACGTTTGCGCAGGAATTGTTTATATCCGGCATTTAAGCCTATTTTGAGTAATCCATCCGGCATTCGACAAGCCACAGTCTGCCACTTAAAAGTTTTAAATTATGTCAGGCGTCCGCACTGTCTCCTAGACCCAAAAATTCTTTTTTTCATTTTATTTCCTTATGCTTATAGTCTCTACACCTAAAGATATCATGGATATCATTTTCGAGTATATCATATTGTGCAAACGAGGATTATACCCGTTCTATGTAGCCCAGCCTTTAAAATTATCTCTCATAAAGGGCCTCTGTCCTGTTGGCTACGGCCCCACGCATGCCTCCCAAAGGACCGAGACTCTATATATATATGGCCCGTGATCGTGGATATGAGATAAAATAATGAAAAACCTTTATGCAGATAACGTACAATGGTTTCTTAAGTCTTATATACTAGGACATGTTATCTGTTTGCCCTAGTTTACACATGCCTCTTCTAGCTTCTTCCATTCGTTTCTATCCTTGGCAATTCTTGTCTTTCCAGTGATGGATTTTATTTATGTCTTATTCCCACCTTTTGAAAGGTCGTCCAAATTTTCTATTTTGTTTCCTGGGTAATGTAGTCGTAAATGTAGGTAATAGTTTTATTCGACTTTTCAGTTCTTCTTAAAGTTTGACCGATCTACAGTTATTTTTCTATAAAAATAACATAGCATATTTTCGTTGCTTCCCTGATATCTGTCTGTTATACTCTGCCTGTTTGTATTTATAGCAAACTTCTCTCCAAAGACCTATCACCGACCAATCTGACAAACATCCAACTTTCTATTATGCGCTTTCCTCAGGTCCCATGTTTGGTTTCTTAAATTAAAACATTGGAAGAATACATTTATTTTAAAGTTTCCTTTAAATTTTCAGACAAAGCTCTTTGTTTTTTATGATTTATTAAATGACCAGTATCTCTTTCAAGCATTATCTATTCTTGTTTCTATTTATTTTGTTGTTAGATAATTTGGTGAGGTAAAGTTATAGCAGATAAGGATTTTTCCGAGATAAGTATATTCCTTAACATACCGACTCTATTGTGCTGAGTGTTATTGATTAAACTTAATTTTCAGACTATTAATAGATGCCCTACTTTTCCACTATCTTTGTATCATAATTATTAGCGAGTTCTTCAGGCTTATTGGACCGAATTATCAGATCATCGGCAAACCTCAAATATGTTAGTATAATCTACATTTATTTTTAGGCCATAATTCTACCAATTGAGGTTTTGAAATATTTTCTCAAGATCTGCTTTCGTTCTTTTCCAGTTTGACGGTTGTAGAGCTAAATTTGTAAATGTTTCTAATGATCCTTGTATTTTAAATGCTTTAGTTGCCTTAGCAACCACCATGCCATACTTTTTTTTGTGTTCTAGGGTTTTAAAGGCTTGGTATCCGGCCAACAATTGTTTTGGAAAATATTTTATAATGTATATGCTTGTCATCAAGCTGATTGCCCAATAATTACTTGTGGAATTTTAATCCTCTTTGTATGGATAAGATAATGATTCAGTTTTTTTTTTCAGATTTATTATTTCATTGAATATCATTGTGAGAACTGTGATGATTGCTTCTCTGGTAGCTATAAAGAATTCATTTGTGTAGAAGGGTCTGGGTGGTTTGTTTAAAAACTTAGATCCTACCTAACTCCTAACTCTCTTGGAAATATTGTCGATACCTTATCTTCATCAGCTTTCAGCAGTATTCATTTGTATCTGGCACATTATTTTGGCTCGTGTACAGATCTCGGTAGGATTCTGTAGCCCTTGCGAGTGTGTTTGGTCGTTTTGTTATGCAGTATCCGCTTTTGTTTTTGATCTGCGGTATTCATTATTTTTGGTGGTTAGGATTTTAATATCAAGCACTCGAAATCTTGGAAAAGAGTAGAAAACAATGGGGGTGCAGAAAGAAGACAGGTCTCAATGCACGTTACTGCACACTGTATTCAAATAGACTTCTAAATTAGAGCACAATATTATCATCGTTGGACGTTAGCTCATGCTGGGTGAGGGTCATGTGCTATCACCTAAGACGAAATGAGAGCGATGTTAAAAGACGTTGCTTTGGCTACTATAAGCTTGCCAAAGCCACATCTCGGGATTTCATAATCTGTCATTAAGTGAGTAAATCATCGCAACCTACTATCTCTACATAGATTACGATGGCTTTTTTATATTAAAAATACATTAATAGATGTAACCATTGTAGATATTTTGTATTATATATAGTAATAAACTATACTGTAATAAAGAACTTCAAAGAAAACCTGAATAAGAGGGTTTTCTACTTTACGAAAACTAAGTTTTATACTTCTTTCTCGAATAAAATCGCAATCGCATCTTACAACAAAAAGCGAGAAACCGAGGAGTGAGTATTAACCTGTTGCGATGTTGTTCGGATCAAAATGTTGTTTTTATTTTTCGTTTAATAATAAAGTAAAATCCATTACAAAAAGCCTATCTCAAGAACTACTCGTACGATTTGCCTGAAAAAAATTCACAAGGTGTAATCGCACCTCAGGAACAATTATTTCAAATAAAAACACTTCTATCGTAATAGTCGGTAACCATATTATTCGGTGGGGGCGGCGAGATTATTTTTTCCTGAGTAGCCTCCCACTATCTTCGGCGGTATTCATTAACTAGAGGCACCAGACACCATTTAACATTAACACATAAAATGAATCTAAAATGTTAGCAAGATAAAAAAAAATAATAATAAATCCATGAATAAAATCATGAAAGTATGAATAAGTTCGGAAGGAGTCTCATAAAAAATAAAAAGAAGCACTCGGTACTCTGACATACTGTCTATGATTCAAATAGTATGTCAGTCGCCGCCATAACGCCCATAGACACGAACCTAATAACATCATGTAAACAAATCAAAACAAAATGAAAAACGCCGTCTTGTGTGGTCAGATGTTGCCAAAATCACAATGCGTTTGTCAATAAAAAACACCGGATCACATTTCGTAGATAAATTTCTTATTTCACCAACTTATTATTTCGATTTGACGCAAAATTATTATCAACATAAAAATCAAACTATAAGCACAAAATCTAGCCAGTGCTGCCAACATGTAAACATGTAAATTTTCCGGTAAGTGTGGGAGGATATTAAAAATGTTTTAATTCTCATATTTTATTGACTTTAAATTATGAATCAGGTAAATAGGCATTTCACCATCCTGGTTATATAAAATAATATGTGTTAAGTATTCGAAATATAATTAGGATATTGAATTTCACTTTGTAATATCTATACAATAGCTTAGCTTTAGGGTTACGAATTTCGAAATACCTATGTTTGTTTTTTATTTGAGCTAACCTCCAAAATAGCTGAACCCGTTTGGATAATACTTTTACTGACGATCATGCTACGCAAATGTTATATCGAGATTATCGGTATCCGTGGGGCATACTAATAGTCAATATTTTTTTCAGATTTCCGGGTGATGAAAATTGGAAGTTAAATTGAATTCGCATAAGCAGAGAATCTCATAATTAAAATAATTTGAATCCTACTAAATCTAGTGTAGCATGCAGTATGTATAAAGATTTTTCATCTAAACGCATTCGGGCATTGTATGTAGGTATACATAATTTTTTATTTGTTATGTATCAATAAACCTAATAACGAAAAACAATAAACTGTTTTTCGTTATTAGGAACGTTTCATTGTATTTCCAGTAACAATCATAAGATGTGGCTGCAAATGTACATTTAAATAATTATAATTTTTATTTGATTTTTTTAATTATATTGGTAAGGCATTTCCATATGAACAACGTATACGAAGCCGCAGGCAGAGAATGTTGTCAGCCAGTTAATAGGCACAAAGAATAATTTATTCAAACTAAAATTAAACATGGAACGGAGACTTTGGATGTGTTTATGTTTGTTACTTCTGCACACACACTCAGAGGCCGGAACAGATATTGTTGAAATTTCTTCGATTAGCAAATAGGGGTTACTATTTAATCCCGGGAACAATCAAATTCACTGCAGTTAGCACCATAAATATTTATAATTAATATTTTAAATAGAATTTGTTGAATTATTATTTTCATTAACATAATCCGGATTTTATTGTCACTTTCGTGCGATACTTATTGTATTAATTAATTTTAATTAGTTAGTGTAAGTGGTTGTATGACCGTTCTAATTAAATGAATAAATAAAAATAAAGCGCTGTCGTATATTGAAAATTATAAAAAGTAGGACTAATAAACACGATTACCGTGGCTAAAGCAGTACCTAAAATGATTCATTATAATTTACATATTCATATTGTAAACCATTATTAGGAAGAATATTTATAAAAATTATGGGTATTTTTTTCTTTTGTTGGCAACTCTCTATACACTGACACTCAATGTCATTCCGCCATTGTTAGGAATCAAGTTTGATTTGATAGGATTACGTCTGAACTTTTCTCTAAGTCTATGAATAAAATGTCTAAAATTATGAATAGCTTTCTATTATTTTACAGCAACGACTATTTGCACTCGATTCTTGATCTTAGTCGATTTTTGGAAATATCCGAACGAATTGGAGGTTTGAGGGCTGACATTGACATTTTGAAAGAAAAGTGTTAAAGGTTTTTGCTTGTTGTTTTGGTCAAGGCAATTCGTTTCGTTCCATTCACAGAGTACTTTTATTTCGATCGAGTTACTTTCTATTTGTGTGTAAAAGATTAGAGATTTCCGTCTGAATTATACCATAATAATATGAAACGAGTATATGTTTACAAAAACATAGATGAAGAAGAAGGCAAAGTTTTGGTCTTGGAGGACTCGATGGATGCCTTCACAACTGAACTCAAAAACCATTTCAAGCTCAATGAGGAAAACACAAAGATTTATTTAGCAAACGGGTGTGAAATTACCGACATAAGAGTGATTCGTGATGAAGAGAATATCTACTTGAGTATGAGTGGTCAGAAAGCTAAAAAAGTGAAGGATATCGCTGAGAAAAAGAGCGAAAAGTTTGGTAGTCAAGATGGCCAAAAGAAATCGGTTCATGACTGGATTACGCTGAATATAGGCGGAAGGCACTTCACGACGTCACGATCCACACTTTTAGCTAAAGAGCCTTTGTCCATGCTAGCCAGAATGTTCGCCGATGAAAACAATGTGTACATAATGAATCCCAGTGTAACAGATGAGGATGGGGCATTTCTTATTGATAGGAGCCCTGAGTACTTTGAACCTATACTAAATTATTTGAGGCATGGAGTTATAGTGCTAGATTCACAAATTAATCCCAGAGGCGTACTAGAGGAAGCTGTTTTTTATGGTAGATATCAAATGTCTCCCAATTTTACCTTATGATTTGCTTAAAAGTACCTATTTAATGAAAATATTATCCTATGTGTTTCAGGTATAGACTCAATGATACCACAGCTAAACAAAATTATAGAAGAGCCAAAACAAAATTCCAGCACGAACCGTCCCTTGACCAGAATGGATGTTGTGCATGCAATTATTAAAACATCCATAAACTCTGAGTTAAGATTTCAAGGTGTCAACTTAGCTGGAGCAGACCTAAATAGATTAGACTTACGATGTATAAATTTTAAAGTAAGAGGGTGATCCATGTCCTGTTGAACCTTTATTTAGTTGACATCTAGGCATATTATGAATGTTTGCTAAGTCATATTATGTCATCTATATTTGATAAACACATTTTTATACAGTCCTAGATGTATCCTAGTGATATTTAAACCCTAACATACATCTAGGACTAGAAAAAGCTCAGGAATATTTTTTTTCCAAGAAATTAATTATAAATCCCTTTGTATTATAATAATAAACAACACAGCATCATTTAACCCCAAGATAAACAGAGCTTGTGTTAAATATTTATCATTAATTTAAAAGTATGTTAATGTACCCATTTTTCTCTTTTATAATATGCCCTGCTTAGTTTTAGAGTGATTTGTTTTATGCATGCTGTGTCAGTCTGTCAGAGATTGGTACACTTGGCTTTAACATACAAGGTTGGTAAGATAATTTTATAAATAAGTAAAGCCAAGTGTACCAACCTCTCACAGGCCATCGTAGGTTTTAGGGTACTAGCTATAGGCTAACCGTTGCCTATAGACTATAGCTAGTACCCAAAACTAACATAATTTTATAAATAAGTAAAGCCAAGTGCTAACCTTATTGTAAAAATAAAATTAAAATCATGTTTCTACAAACTTTTCAGTATGCCTGCTTGTCGAAATGCAACCTCAGTGGTGCAAATCTGTCCCACTGCTGTTTGGAACGAGCGGACTTGTCTCATGCCAATCTAGAAGGCGCCCAGTTACTAGGAGTCAAAGCTCTATGTGCCAATTTTGAAGGTATTATGATAGATTATTTTTAATATATAGATTTGGGTGTGTGTGATACCACCTAAGTTGTGTGGTGCCGGTACATAATTATAACCACCCCAACTCTTCCCGCGGGTGTCGTAAGAGTCGACTAAGGGAAACACAATGGGCAGCAGCACCCTCTGCAGATCAACTCCACCGAACTGCGATCCCCAACCCGCATGCCCAGTGTGGGGATTATGGGCAATAACCCCCAAATAATAAATGATGCCATCTATGGCGTTCATTAGGGGATGCCTATGTTCAGCAGTGGACTATTATACGCTGATGTTGTTATTCTTGTTGATAACACCTAGCTAGAGGAATGTAATGAGTTCTAAGAACATTGCACGCTCATAGGCACCAAGTCTTAAATCCAGATTATTCTATCTTTCAGGTGCCAATTTAAAAGGTTGCAACATGGAAGATCCTGCAGGAATAAGAGCTATTTTGGAGGGTGTCAACTTGAAAGGTAGAGTTGAAACAAATTCAGGCAAAAAATTCTACAACATGAGGGCAAAGGAGAGTATTTTTCAAAGATGTTGTGTTTTCAGGATGTAACCTTGAAGGTAGTAACATGGCTGGAGTAAACCTAAGGGTAGCAACCCTTAAGAATGCCAACTTACAGAACTGTGATCTCAGAACGGCAGTATTAGCGGGCGCTGATTTAGAGGTAAAAGTAATTTCTAGAAAATTTCATACCTGTTCGATTTCGGCGTGACTTGAACCCGCGACTTTTAATTCCTAAAGATTACCCCGACAGCGAGCGGCTTAAGTACTATAAAAACAAAGTAAATTGCCTAATTTTTGTAAATTCCTTCAAACATATTGTGGACTGAGATTTTTACCTAATAAATTAAGTAGTTTCTTTTTTTCAGAGTTGTGACCTCTCTGGTAGCGACCTACACGAAGCAAACCTACGTGGTGCAAATCTGAAAGATGCTGCATTTGAATTAATGCTGACTCCCCTGCATATGTCTCAGACTATAAGATGAAACTATTTATTAAAAAAATATGGAATTGTTATTACTAATAGCAAAGCTTTTATTTATTATACGTTAAATATATTTGTTGCAAGTTAAAAAGTTGTTTTGTATGTTATGATTATATTATGACACAACCATAACATTAGGTATAAAATTTAACGTGCACATTGGCTGTAGTACTTGCTGATACTAAGAGAAGTAAGTAGATATCTATATCGGCTCGTTACGCCACCAGTAGCCAGGTATGACACGTCCGCACTCGCTCGTGGCCTCCGTGCGACTGTCTACCCGCTACCCGTGAACCCGAGACAACGTTATCCCTGATCTAGCTCAAATACACAAACACTACATCCCTTTCTAATCATACTTTTATTTAAGAAATAGATAAATACAAGTTACTATTATTAACGTTCTCTTTCTGTTCACTTCAATTATTGAGTTCATTATTTTCTTCTTCGTTTTCATTCGTGACTTCCCATTGACCTTCTACTCTTTTCAGATGGACAACATGACGTCTCAACCGTTGACCAGTTCTCACAAGTACATCTCCGCCTTCCGATTCTTCCACAATGTGCGAAGTAGATTTAGTTCGCTGACAACTTATTTCCCCTCTCCATATCCTTAACATTATACTTTATCGCCTTCAGTAATTGTTGACTCCTCAGCCCTTCTCTTCCTATCGCTATATTCTTTTCCTCTCTCTATTGTATCTCTGTCTCTAACATGTGTTTCATCAATCTTCATGCAATAATATCATTGCTATCCTAACCCAAACATTACAAATGAATGAATTTTATAAAGTCACTGTCAAGAAAAACATCAGATTTCCCAGATAACTAGAGATTTACTTACCCCTTCTCCCGGGACGTGACATCTTGCTGGATGTACTTGACCTCACTGACGCCAATTCTAATTGCAACATTTTGGCGTAATTTTCTGAGTGCGATAGGGTTGGTCCACCAGTTCAAAGTCGCTCAGCGAGCTATGGAAAGAGCTATGCTCGGAGTTTCTCTGAAGGATAGGATTCGTAACGAATTCATCCGACAGAGAACTAAAGTCATCGACATAGCTCAGAGAATTAGCAAACTGAAGTGGCAGTGGGCCGGCCATATATCGCGAAGAACCGATAACCGCTGGGGTAAACGTATTCTTGAGTGGAGACCGCGACTTGGTAAACGTAGTGTAGGACGACCTCCGGCCAGGTGGGATGACGATCTGCGAAAGACTGCTGGCAGATGCTGGATGCGACAAGCCGAAGACATTCCATATCCATTTATTAGGGATTACAGTGCGGAAGTAGTAAGGTATAGTCCCCGCCCTAAGTTTAGGGTGATCCTTCCGAGCCTCTGACAATTTAGTTTTTAGCTGTGCCCGCAATGTACTCAGTGATCTGCCAATGTCAAGATATTGTTTTTATAAGATAAATTATCTTTTTCAATATTTATTTTAAAGCTTAATTTACGGACTGAAATGAAAGTTTTTTTTTTTGTTGTTACATACATCACCATCATAGCCATCACTTATCTCCACAAATCTATAGTTTGCATAATTTGTTATTAAAAGTTTTTTATCATTATTTATTAACATTCAATTAACAAAACCTGCATACATTTACAATAAAAAAGTTTGTCCCCTCAATAAATGCAAAACTTACATAAGCTAGTAAACAGAGAAAAGGGGTTTGAATCATTTGCCCCTAGAAGCAAGATCAAAATGTCCTGGTCACCAATTTTCGCTGCGTTCTAATTATTAAGAATCTCACTACTTGTGGTCGATGGTTTTATCATGCCAAAAATGTCATAAATATTGTTGCATTTGTTTTGTCTATCCTTGATCATTTGCGTTGTTAGGTTACGGGCTTGTCAGTCTCCAAGCTGGTGCTGCCATCTGCCCTAACCGATGTCAAACTGTCATGCAATTCTTCGTCAAATCTTGTGTTGCCTGTATCTGGGTTCGGGCTTGATGTTAGGTCTTCCTGAAAATTAATTCGCTGTCCAGTGTCTTTTTCCTTCGCCGGTGTCTCTCTGATTTCCAGTTCTTGTCCTTTGCTGGTGTTAATAGGCGAGAGGCGAGAAATATTCATCCGAATATTAGTGATTTTCTTCATTAATGTACCTACCACTTTTGCCTGGCCGTGGACTCATACTCTACACGCAAATGGAGCTTCATTTTTTTTTATTTGTATTTATTTACATGTTGGACGAGGAATACGAGGAGAGATAGAAACATGTCCTGTTGTATTTTTTTTTTGTAATTTAATTTGACAGTTTCCTCTAACTTGGATTTCATTTTATCGAAGTGTGTGCGATATAGTCCAACCCTCAATGTTCCATTCACCAACACCAAAATTAAAGACAAAACTCGTTTATGATTAGAGCGTGCACGAATCTTAATAAAGTCTGCAAAGATAACGATAACGTTGACCCTCACTACACAGCACAAGTGTGCATTCGGCGAGGCGGTTGCTTAGTAGCAAATTCTTTAACGACAATTAATAGTATGTACCTACCTATGTTAGTTTTACTTTTACACTTTTACCTAATATCTTATTACTTTGTATTGACGATTGTTTAATCATTGTTTTTATTTTAGTTATTGTATGAATGCATAGCGAACCTTATATTTTTTTTTTGTCATTTAGCCGTGAAGGCCATTTATTAGCTTTTCCGTTGCTTAATTTTAGCCAACTATTTTGTATTTATATAAGCTGTTGTAGGCCTTCCCCAAAAACAAATAAATAAATAAATCTCTTTTGATAAGCTACTACATGGTGAGCTTAGGTTCGCTATTTCCTCATGCGCTATACATAATTCATTTTGAAGCTCTAGTATCTGTTGCTTTAAATCGATGCTTAATGTCGATGTTTCAGGAAGACTTTTCGTTGAAATTTCGAGTAGGCTTCCGTCGGCGATGGTAGTATTGAACTGTGTAATTTCAGAGTTTATTTCGGAAATATCCAGAAACGATTTTCTTCTATGCCTTCGTTCTGTAACATATTATGTGTCAGAGGCCATGTTTCCGAAATAATAATTAAGAACAAAAATACGATGCCCTCAGAGATATGAACCAGCTACACTAGTTTAATATTAATGAGTCGGGTACACTTTCCTCACGGCTAACAGTGTTTGAGATCATAGGTTGAAATTATCAAATGGTTGGTTTGTTCTATAACGGGAATGCTTCTGCTACTTACTGATAGATGGCTCTCGATCGATACTTATATCGATAGATTAAAAGACAGTTCAGTAACTGTTAATGTCACTGTCTTAAGGGCGATGTTGCTGTCAGAAACTGGGGTCGTTGACATCTTACGTTTGGGGTGCATTCCGAATTACGCTAAAATCGATATTATCGCGCTCACAACCGTTCCGAATTACTGTAAGCGCGACAACATCGCGACAACGATGTCGCGTCAAACGTCATTACAGGTCGCCATTTTGCGATATCACCAATGAAATCACTGAACGCTCTGTCAAAACTGACATTCCACTGTCAATATCGTGATATCTAATTCGGAACGCCAAATATCGTTGTGATCGCTATCAGCGCTGTAATCGTAATTCGGAATGCACCCTTGTTTTGAGGTTTTGCTTGAGTCAGCTGTCTAGAAATTGATTTTTATTTGTATTTCGATAATATCCGCGCACTATTACAGAACCATGTTTACCGTCGGAGAGAGTGAGACGAAGCCAACCAAGTTATGGACAACATAACCAACACGCTATGGTTTACATATACTTATGAAGGCCCATACTGCGTGCCTATGTACGACTCGTACAGCCTATACGGACGGTTTACAATTTTATGAAGGCCCGTTCTGCCTACCACACGTTAAACGCACAGTTTACATTATCTTGAAGGCCTGTACTGACTACAACACGCATTACGCACAGTTTACATTATCATGAAGGCCTGTACTGCCTACAACACGTTTTACGCACAGTTTACATTATCATGAAGGCCTGTACTGCCTACAACACGTTAAACGCACAGTTTACATTATCATGAAGGCCTGTACTGACTACAACACGCATTACGCACAGTTTACATTATCATGAAGGCCTGGTACTGCCTACAACACGTTAAACGTACAGTTTACATTATCATGAAGGCCTGTACTGACTACAACACGCATTACGCACAGTTTACATTATCATGAAGGCCTGTACTGCCTACAACACGTTTTACGCACAGTTTACATTATCATGAAGGCCTGTACTGCCTACAACACGTATTACGCACAGTTTACATTATCATGAAGGCCTGTACTGCCTACAACACGTATTACGCACAGTTTACATTATCGTGAAGGCCTGTACTGCCTACAACACGTATTACGCACGGTTTTCATTTGTTATGAAGGCCCGTACTGCCTACGATTCTTTTACCTACATAGGTAATTTAATAATCTAGATTTTCTGAACTAAAATCAAGACGTTCAACAGACAAAACACTTGTTTAAATTAAGTTTACCTTAGTTGTTCGATCTTACTACAAGGTACTACAAGGCTAAATTCAACATTTAATTGTAGCTGGTAATAACTAGCATAAGTTGAATAATATAAAGAACAATAACATTTACAAAATATTTGCTGATAACTAGCATTGGGTAGCTTTTTCCTTGAGACTCGCACCGTCACTTATACCATCCTGATCGTACCAAAGAAAATAAAACCACTACGTTCTAGGTCGTACCTTCAGGTAAAGCCGACTTTACCTAAGGTGTGTTAAGGTTTTGTATCAGTAGTTTTTACAAAAAATGTTAAGACTCTGAAGCACAAAGAATCTTCCTTTGTGTTTAAATAGGACGCAAATAAATAAATATAACATGCTATTAATTATGTCCAGTTGCTAATCTGCCAGCTGAGAAACTGTCCAGTTGCGAATCTGTCTAATTGCTACGGAGCGGTATATCTGATTACAGTAGGAAAAGTACAAAAGGAAGTACCTAAATGTACTATTTAATAACATTGCAAATCAGTAAAAACCATTTGCATAATTATTTCTATTCAATAAATACTCCACGGAACAGTTTACCTACTGATATTTGCGACGAAAATGCAAACTGGCACAATTAGTCTGCCTCATAGAATAAAGGAATAACATGGCATGGCGCGTTTATCAGTCAGCTTTGTTTATTTTGTAGATCACAAAGTTGCACTGTGTTATAAGGTAGGTCCTAAAAACAAACACTGTCTCGAGAATTACGAATTATCCTCTTGTTTATGAAAATAAACATTTCGTGTTGAATTATTAGACATCTTTGCTAATTTGTAATAGGTTCTACTAAATTATATAATACGTGAATAATTGACAACACTGAGTTATTTTATCTACTTATTTTCCTCTTTTAGATGAAAAAAATAACTAACTACCTACCAGTTTATGTAGATACGAATTTGCACTAACCTTTTGACTCGTCGCCACATGTAGTACTTGCTGATACTAAGAGAAGTAAGTAGATATCTATATCGGCTCGTTACGCCACCAGTAGCCAGGTATGACACGTCCGCACTCGCTCGTGGCCTCCGTGCGACTGTCTACCCGCTACCCGTGAACCCGAGACAACGTTATCCCTGATCTAGCTCAAATACACAAACACTACATTGGCTATAAAAAATATGGCCAATCTATACTAATATTATTTAAAGAGGAAAGATTTGATTGTTTGTATGTTTGTTTGTTTGAATTGAATAGGCTCCGAAACTACTGGACCGAGTTAAAAAATTCTTTCACCATTAGAATCCTTAATTTTCCGTGATGAACATAGGCTATATAATATTTTCAAAAAGTTAGGGATCCGCATGAAAAATTCAATAATTGAACCGTGGGCTGTATATTCAACCTCTTTTTCTATTATGGCGCGTCAGAATAGAAAAAGAGGTTGTATAGCGGACGGTGCTTGCTTTTTCTCTACGGCCAGTGTCAGTTTTGGAATGTTGAGTCAATGTCAAAAACCCCAATGCTGTTAAAAAAAAGTAAAGATCCGTATGAAAACTGTGAAACCCATCGTTTTAGTATGTATAATTTCTGAAATTTTTGTTTAATACCCGCGCGAAGCCGGGGCGGGCCGCTAGTGAGTATATAAAATCATGATGGCCAAGTAAGGTGAAATTCATTGTTTGAATTTACCGCTGAGGCTTGACGTTCGGATGCACTTAGAAACAAATTTTGTTATGTTGGTATGTCCGATTGTGAAGGTTCTAATAATGATGTGAAGAATCGACTAAAATCTCGATGCAATGATATAAAACTACCAGCTCCATCCAAAAGCAGAATGCATTTAGTTTTTTGAGCAAAGGAAATTTAATAATGCATAGTGTTAGTTACAAATTGTAACTTACCTAACCTAAGTTACGGTAAGCTTAAATGCTCTAATTGCTAAGCCTAAGTTTTACAAGATGCCAAACTCTTTGGTATGGATCAAAAACTGCAACACTTTTTTTATTCGAGAAATAAAATGTGTTTTGAGCGTGCGTGTGCACATCACTATAAATTTGGTTTATGAAGTTGGTAGAACTTATTTCATAATTCGCATTCTATTTTTGTGTGTGACGGTTCCGTCCGGCAAGGAAAGAAATAAATTATTTTCTTCGAAGTTTGATGGTTTAGACAGCCGATAATTCTCTCTATATTCCTCCCGATTGCAGAAAATACCAAATATGCAGAACGGAGACGAAATCGCAGCGCCCGCGGAAAACAGTAAGTTTTCTTGTTTTGTCAAAATTACTGAAAAATCTTAGTTATTTTAGTTTTTCCATGTTATTTTACGTGATAACCATCGCAAAGGGCTGATCAAAAATTCGTTCGTCAAAGCCAAAGGTCCGGACCTCATGTTTTTTCAAATACCCTCAATAGTATACTTCTAAAACTAGAAATATGTCTTCGCTTCAAGCGATGCGAAAAATAAATTTTGATTGGCGTTGCAATCGTGATACTATTCAGTTCTGCCTCGTTTGCTGCGATTTCGGTAGTTACCTCGTTGTAATTATTGATACCAGCTGGTAGCATCATAATTGGAGTGTGAAAAATGTGACTCACTATTCTGCCCACTTCTATTGTAAAAAATGCATTTGATGTATTTGGCGCTTCACTAGAATGCACAGAGTTCAGTGTACTCGAATAAACGCGCAATTTTGTTTTCTCTAACAGAAACTGCATAAAAATGTAGATAATTATAGCTATAAATTTTTCTTCAGTCTACCTTCATTCCACAGGTGTGAGGTCACTCACATTTTCTATTTGTGTTGAATCATCATTTGAAGGTCTAGCACTAGCTTAGCACAATGATTTATGCTAGATAGGATATAAAAATCAGGTATTCTTCGAAATAATCAGTAATTTTCAATATTAATGATATTTTACTAGCTACCCACTTATTGTGATAATTTTACATTGATGCTAGCAGATCTGCTAATGCAGCAATAATTTCACCCCTAACCTCCCTCCCTAATCCTCCTGTGGTGTTCTATCTACTCGACTAGCGAGCACCAGCTGTGTATAAGTGTCTTACCTTATTTAATATCATGTACCTTCATGCCTCATTAATATTTTGCTCAGCATGCAAGCAGTCATGACATGAGGTATATTACTTCCTTGCATTATGTACTGTAACCGCAATTGATTTTATGTTTTAAAACACTTAATAAAATACAAAATTTACTAAACTAACTTGGTATTACAAAGATTCAATAATAATCACAGATATATATGAATATGAATAGTACCATCAGTAACTTCTGAGTAAACAAGAATGCATGAACAGGTGTTAAATAAACACATGCTTAAATGTAGCCAAACCAATAATAACTGGCTTTATGTGCCATTCGTTTATTTGAAAAGTGGGTAAGGTAAAATATTCGTATTTTGAAGGCCAAAGGATCAGAAGGTCTGTGTGATCTGCCAAAAAGTATGATCAACTTTTTACTGTCTATGTTGAAGATAAGCCTTATTCCTAAGACCCCAATTATTTAATTGGCCGAAGGTTTTACAACAGAATTTATCTTGCCGAATCAAGACTGACCTGTGAGCTAGAGAGAAGGCCTTTGCCCTGCATTGGGCACACGTGGCTACTATAATAATGAAATCAGATCTTATAGTAAAATTTCTATTACAGCCAAGAAGCCGGAGGTGATCAACAAACAGTACTTCCGGTTGAAGGTATGGCGGCACCTGGAATCCAATGGCCTGGCCATGTTCCCTCGTCCAGTGTACAACAGGATCCCAAACTTCAAGGGGGCTCAGGAGGCGGCAGACAAGCTGTCTGAGCTGGACCTGTTCAAGAATGCTGTCACAGTCAAGGTGAACCCGGAGAAGCCTCAGGAGCCTGTTAGGTGAGTCGCTCGATGTTGTGAACTAATAATAATTATAATAAATTCATATAATTAATAAGACACATTTAGGTGGGTCATTCTACATTATGAATGAACATCCTTTCCGCTGTTTGTCCAGCCGTGGGTGGCTGTATCAACATGAGGTCGAATGTTGAAAAAATAAAATAAATATTACAATTAAAGAAAAATTGGGTATTTTTGCTGTACTTTTGTCGAGGCTCTCTTGACCCGTGATAGTTAAACGAAAGTTAGTCGAAATTTCCACAAGGTGTGTATAACTATTGCCATAATGTTAATATCCAAGTTTGATTATCACTATTTCAGGATTCCTTTTGCGAAATAAATATTTATGTAGGTACTGACTAAGGCACGGAACCGTCCTTTTGCAAGTCGACTCGCACTTGACCGGTTTTATTTCTATATACTACCTTTATTTTATTCCAACAACTAAGCAGCAATCCTAATAAAGATCATGTACATTCAAATCTCGATCAAATAAAAAACAGTGCCGACACTACCGACACTACCGACTTGTTCCGTAAAATGTTAGCTATCAGATTTTATGCAATTATTATGGATTTTAATTGCATGCCGCAGCGCAGGCATTCTCATTTCAACGAGAAGCTAATTATTATTTACAATGTAATTTATTCAACTTACTTTCATTGTGAAAGGTACACTATTATTAATAATGCATCCGATTACTACAAGATCCGTAAACATAACCCTAAATGCAAAAGTCCGAATTTATTGAGGTAGGCATATCTAGTTATCTTCTAAGACTAGATCGAATAGGTGACTTCTAGGATAGACTTTCGTGATATACCGTCCGTCGGCCACATCGTTACTTTCTATAAAGTGAGATTGTGGTCAAAGGGATTCTAGCCAGTTATAACAAAAAAAGACAAGTCAATACTAATATTATAAAGAGGGAAGATTTTATTGTTTGTTTGTTTGCATTGAATAGGCTTCGAAACTACTGGACCGATTTAAAAAAAATATTTCACCATTAGAATCCTAAATTTTCCCTAGTGAACATAGGTGGTAAAAGTGAGGGATCCGCATGAAAAATTAAATTTTTGTTGAATACGGAGCCGGGGCGAACCGCTAGTACCTAGTAGGTAGTGTAGATAAAGAATTTATTAAAAATGTCAGTCCATTTCAGTTATTTCACTCTATTCATGCCTAAGTTATAATGATAAGTTTATAACTCGAAATGCCTGTTTTAAACACGTTTTCTTTACGAAAATTGCGTGCAAGGAATGCGCCATTTTCCTTTACAAGTTGTATCAATCATAATACCTACAACAAATTTTCTAGGTCAGCGAACACCATCAGAAAAAATGATGATACTATCACACCTAGCATCTATAGATAGTTCGTATCTTTAAATAGGTTGGCGTATTAGCGACTTTATTTTTGTCCCGCATCGTAGGTCGATGACCTAAAATTCGCACTTTTACTTTTACGTCGGGGAATGTACGACTACAGTCTAGTACCTATTGCTGAATGCTTTCCACCTAACTTTCTGTCTCTTTTCTTTGATAGATTGACTTGCAATCGGTCATGGACATTTCATGGTGTAGGTATTAAGTTGGTATTTGATTCCTTCTCTTTGTCAATAATCTTTCTACATTATCGATCGCAGAGCCAGCTTGCATGTGCTATAAAGCCTGAAATTTAGGTCAAATGCAATGCCGCTTATCTAGCCGCAACGTCAAGAAAGACTGCATTAAATGTCATTGCTATTGCTATATCCTTTTATATAATATCTAGTTATTATGTAAAGTAAACAGGTATCGTGCTCAACAAACGTCTCCATGACACCATAGCTTTGCTTTTACGTCTATGCCTATTTTACGTTTATGGTATTACAAAGCACGCAACAATTGCCTAAGTTAGATACGTTATAAAATTGGCAGGTCTCGCGTTTAGTGTAAAAACATGCCAACCAATCTTTATCTGCATTAATTCAAAGATTACATTATTTCCAAAGGAGAAAAAGAATACACTTTGCAATTCAACATCAGAACTGGAACTCGCTGGCTGCTTTTGTTTTACCGGCCAACTAAACGTACCACCGGATGTCTTCAAGACTAGTGAACCTTCGTGATACATCTATAGCATTGTTTTTTATTTGCAACTAGCGGTCCGCCCCGGCTTCGCACGTATGAAAGAAATATTTCAAATCGGTCCAGTAGTTTCGGAGCCTATTCAATTCAAACAAACAATCAAATCTATCCTCTTTAAAATATTCGTATAGATGCAAGTCAAAGATGACATTCTTTCGGAAGGAGTTATTGAAGTTAGTATTTCAAAATCAGATTTAGAACTCACTGCCTGCCTATGATTAACCGGCCAACTAAGTACAGCCTTGAAGACAAGTGAAGCTTAGTGATGCATCGTCTCTTACCATCAGGTCAGATCTTGGTCAGAAGATCAAGTCTATTTAGTAGTTAGTTACACTACACATCGATACAGGTTTCAACAGAAAAAAATACAATATAAGGGAACCTAATAGCTGTCTGCAAATAGCATTATTATTTGCTCTTCTATTTCTTTTTGTGATTTCATTTTGTCTCCTATGATATCTTGATTTATTTGAGAATGAGCAACTGATGTAATCATCACTAAACACATATTTATTTGCTGTAATAAATACTTTTTTATTTTACTTTTAAGTGCTTAGTTAAATACTAAATAGTGCTGGACAAGCACAGCATCATCTAGCCCCAAGCTAAGCCTAACATGTGTTCTGGGTACTGGATTAATGATATATTACATATATATTTTTTATTATCTATAGAAAACGACCAGCCAACACCCTGAACAAATATAGCTGTATTATACTGATAATAATAGATATTATTAATCAGTTCCTTGTATATCTGCGAATTAGCGTTATAACGAATAATAGCGTCGCGATGGAAAGCTATGGAAAACACCTCTATTTGGGGGAGACATAATCCACAGCGAACTTACCTATATCTGCTCATACGCTGATGCAGAGGAAATTCATATTTACCAAAAACATTATCTCTCTATCTATCAATTTAGTCTTTTAATTTAAAATTCGCACCAAAACGTGTCATGGCGTCGCTTGTGACGTCACGTCTGAGTAAACTAAACGTAAACACTTGGCGTTCATTGAATAATTTTGTTATTTTGTGTTATTAAATATGAATTAGAAAGTGTACAAGTGGTGTGCGGTCTCTCAGTGCAGTAAGGCTCACTACTATCCGAATTATCCGGATACGAAAATTTTACGGATAATGCAACCCCTACGTGTTTATGCCGAATTTGTAGTTTATTTGAATCTAATTTCGGTGGACATTCAGAATTAAACGTGTATATTCGAAAATACTAATAACAGTTTTTCAAAATCTGTCATCATGCCTATTCGCATAGAAACTGAACAACATAGAGATTAAAAATAAGAGTATCGATAAAATGGGTTGAAAAACTAAAATATCTATGAAATAAAAACGGTTTACTTCTTTCCATTGAACTTATTTTTTAACATAAATACGAATCCTTCCTCCATAACGTAACGTAAATCAACTTCCTGTTTTATTGGATAGGTAGATACTCTAAAATGATTTAAACAAAGAAACAACACAGTCATGAGATCAAACTTACAAGTGTACACACACACGTTTATGTTATATATCAATCAAATTAAATAAACATCTCTTTCCATCGAACCTCGGTCTGTGTCGGTGTCGTGCAATCACTGACCAGACCAACCAGTGTCAACGATAGTGTTGCGATTGCGCGCTACCGCTAGTGTAGGTCTTGCTTGTTTATAGCTTCAGATTCAGAAACACGCACGAATTAATCTACCTATGTTTATTTTAACAACACAAAGTATTGTATGCATTAAATATGTAGGTATAACATTTCTAAAATGCTGGATGCGTTGTAGTGTTGTGTCGTGAATTAGAAAAATCAACTGTAGGTAACTATCCGTATTATTCGTATTATCCGGATAAAGGAGCTCCCATTATCCGGATAATAAAATTAGCGGATATCCGGATAATTCGGATATCCGGATATCCGGATTGCAATCCCTATAAACACGCCAACATTTAAGACGTTATCCATTCTATTTCAAAACCAAAGTCTAAGCTTCACAGTCCTTTTTGCTCCTCTATCCGATCAGATCTACGAGTACCTATAGTTCTATATGTACCTATATATCTATATCTGCTTTTGGGTTACTCCAATAGTTATAGCCTTATTTTGGGACGTTACATACCTACCTAGTACCTCCCTACGTACCTGTTCTGTATGACCTTTTAAGGGAAGCAAATAAAGATTCCACCTCGTATTTTACTTTTGTTAAAAAAAATGTAGCAAAGGTTAAGAAAAATTAGTTACCTTTGCATGTAAGATAACTTCGGCATTACTTCCTATAGAGTTAAATATTGAAAGCGGAAAGTATAAATTCTTGAATATTGATTGAGGTGAAAAATATTTCATTTATTTTACCGACGCGCTTGATTCTCTCGCGATATTCAAGAAACACTTCAATACCGTGCAAAATTGGTGGTATCGGCGCGGTTAAGGCAATATTAATCAATCTTAGATTAAATCGCTAGCATATTTTACCAAGAAACAAAGTAACTTGTTATTTCAAATATTTGTTTCGGTCGTTTTCTATGCAGGGTAAAAAAAAATCTATACATGTAATAATATTGTATTATTTTTCCCAATTTATTAGTGAGAACTTCTGTTACTTAAATAAACAAGACCGTAATATTCCTGTGTTCACTATCATACCTAGAACCTCCTTGACAAACCTTTAAGTAACAAAGGCCTAAGTGACGTGAACTTGGACCGCGGTTATCAAAATTAATTACTGTAATGTTACAGATCAGTTAAAGCTATATTATACTGAGATGATATCAGGTAATATAACCTAGTTGCGGTAGTCAATCTATTGCAGTATTTATGTATCTAACTTATACCTCATACAAACACACTTAACATAACTACCTAATACCAACTTACAACTATTTTCAACATCAACATCACCAGCCTATAATAGTCCACTGCTGGATAGGCCTCCCCTAATGAGCGCCATAGATGGCATCATTATTTGGGGGTTATTGCCCATAATCCCCACGCTGGGCATGCGGGTTGGGGATCGCAGTTCGGCGTAGTTGTTCTGCAGAAGGCGCTGCTGCCCGCCCCCCGCTGTGTTTCCCTTAGTCGCCTCTTACGACACCCACGGGAAGAGTTGGGGTGGTGAAATTCTATGCCGGCACCACACGGCAACAACGCGGCACGGCTTAAAACTATTTTACGCCTGAGCGTTTCCGCATTATTTAATTATCTGAAATAAATGAATTCAATACGTTACAATTTCATGACATGATGCGAAGAATCTAATAAAACTAAAAATGTTGGTATCAAATGGCCGATTCATAGGTATGTAATTCGAAACTGCTGTTTTGAAGACTAGAAAAACACTGGTTTTAAAGTGTAATTTGCAACGAGAACCTAACTGAACAATTGTATTTTTTTAATTAACATTGACCCTTTACAAAAATAATAGGTTAGTATAGATAGGTAGGTATTTTCTTCGATTCCACGGCGTAAATAGTTCATTGTTAACTACATACAGAACTACCGTAACATTGTTATAGCGTAAAGGTCTAGAACTCTAGAACTGCAATCATTCGAATTCAGTAACTTTAGTAAATAAAGTATTAATTTAGTAGATCCGTTTAAGGCCAGGTAGGCCAACAGAGGCCGCACTTTTGTGGTTTTCAAAACCATCTGAGATGTAGGAATACTGATTAAAAATTCTGTAAAAAAGATATGTAATAGTTAAGGATTTAGTCTAGTCAAATTCGCATTCAGATACAAGATTTTATAAACTTCGCTCGGGAAAAAAAAATCTCGAAGTTACCCCTTTTTGAAATGTTTTTTCAATATTATGACTAAACTATGTGATATTTTAAGTTTTTTTTTGTACTCAATTAAAGACAGTAACTATTTCTAGACAAATTCGCAGAGTTTGTCCTGATAAAATGATTTTCAAAATCACTATTTTGAAATAACTACAAAATTCACAAGCGTGGTGGCTTGGCAGACACGATCAGTCGCGCTCTGGCGCTTACAGACGACGGACCTATGTCAATTTTTCCGCTAATTTATGAAGTACGTAAATGTTTCATTTGTTATGCAATTTTAGTCTCTGACACAATGGCGTTAGATTCAATTTTACTTCAACCTTTGACATGATATGTGACGGTCGTAGTGCCATAGTATAAAATCATCGGTATGTAAGGCAGAAAATTAATAAAGGTTATTGTTCTAGTTTAAAAATATATTATCTACTTACTGGAATGATTTATTGAAGCCAATAATATTTAGTTAACTACATTAACATTTTATATATCTATAAAGCATTGACATAATTGTTCTCCTTGATGGTGGAGCCCCCTCCACCATCATAGGTATGGTTTTTTTTACGGAATCGTATAGAGGGCATCGGGGGGACCTAAGGAAAATTCCGACTTTTCCAAATTTGCCCTTTCTCCCCCCCCCTTTAGGGGGGCTCCCAAACAGAGCCATACTGAATGTTATTTTTTGTGGGGTTGTATAGAGGGGGTCAAATAGTTCAAAGGCAGGCAAAAATTCCCCCCTCCCTTTGCCCCCAGACCACCCCTTTTGAAGTTGCTACCGGAAATAGTCGTTATAGAAAAATTTGGATTGCGGAGTCGTATAGAAGGTTTCTTCTAGTGTTGAAAAATAAAAAAAAATCACCCCCCTCCACCCACATTTTCACCCCCCCTTTTTGTATCTCCCAAACGGATCGACCTAGAAGAAAAATTTTTTCACAGTTATGTAGAGGAGAAGAAATCATTTTGAACTCCAAAAAAAGTTTGAACCCTATGACCCCCCAGACCCTCTTTTTTTATAAAAAACCGAAAATTGGCCAAATTTTGAGCTTTTTTTTCGGGTGGAGCATTGCGGCGAGCGAAGCCAGCTGCAATGCGACTAAGGAGAATAGCACGGCGAGCGAAGCGAGACGTGCTGTGACCCCCACGACCCCCCTCTCCCAGCAAGCGGGTGAAGCACTGCGGCGAGCGAAGCGAGCTGCAATGCGACAAAGAGGAACAGCACGGCGAGCGAAGCGAGCTGTGCTGTGTGACCTAACACCCACTTATATGGGTATCGTTTTCGACTAAATCAAACACGTAGATTACGAAAAAGATGTCCATTTTCAAATCCAAGATGGCTGAAAGTTTACTATCGCAGATTTTACACATGGATATCGATTACCATCAAATCAAAGACGTTTTAGGTTATGAAAAGTAAAAACTCCAATGCGATAAGGCCGCCTAAGGCAAGGCACTCCCCCCGAGCTGCTAACCTCTAGTTTTTAATCTATAATTTTATTACATGTTAATAGGTTTCTTTTATCTATACTAATATTATAAAGAGGAAAGATTTGATTGTTTGTTTGTTTGAATTGTTCCGAAACTACTGGACCGATTTAAATTTTTTTTTATCATTAAAATGCTAAATTTTCCGTGATGACCATAGTTAGGGACCCAGATGAAAAATTCAATAATTAAACCGTGCGCTATACCTATATTCTTTTTCTATTATGGCTCCGCTGCTTGTTTTCAGATTTTTTAAATTATTATATAGTAAAAAACTGCAATTAAAACATGAATAAGAGCGTTTTCTACTTTACGTAAAATAAGTTTTATCTTTTTTTCCCGAATAAAACCGCAATCACATCTTACAATAAAAAGCGAGATATCGAGGAGTGAGTATTAACCTGTTGCGATGTTGTTCGGATCAAAGAGTTGTTTTTATTTTTCGTTTAATAAAAAAGTAAAACCCATTACAAAAAGCCTATCTCAAGAACTACTCGTACGATTTGCCTGAAAAAAATTCACAAGGTGTAATCGCACCTCAGAAACAATTATTTCAAATAAAAACACTTCTATAGTAATAGTCGGTTACCATTATTATGTATTCGGTGGGGGCGGCGAATTATGAAAATATTTTTTTTTTTTTTTATTTTATTTATTCTTGAAAAACTTATTCTAGTTATTAAATATTAACATTCGTTAAGCCCTTGAGGATTTGACTCGAATGTTACATTCCTCTGGTTACATACTTTACGTTTTTTATTACGTGAGTGATAAAACAAAATTTTTGTGTCTTAAACTACTAAGGTACCTAATTGATATAAACAGATAAAGAGTAAGAATAGTTATTGAATAAACGCAGCCCGAAGTGTGCAGCATATCGATGCAGTGTTCGGGCTTTCTCGGACGGCCGAGCCTCCCGAAGTTCCCCGAACACTGCAGAACGCGCCGACCTCGCTCTGGTCGGCAAAAATGAAAAAATTAAAAATCAAAATAAAGATTTTCAGTAGGTACATATTTTGAAATTGAATATTGAAATGGGACCCTACAGAGTGGAATGGGGTATCAAATGAAAGGTTTCAATTTGCACATTCCAAAACAGATTTTGAAATTTTGATGAATTTTATACTTTTTGAAATATTTAGAAAAAGGTCGAATAAATGACCATTCCCCCCCTTATCTCCAAAGATTGCAGAGCGATCGATGTGAAATGTAATAAATGGTCAAAAAATTAACCATTCCCCCACCAACCCCCTATCTCCGAAGATTGCAGAGTGATCGATGTAAAATGTACTATGCGTTTGTAGATATAGATTTATAATTTACAGAAAAAATATACAGAAGTCTGTAAAAATTAAACTTTTTGAAATATGGTCATAAAACAAATTTTCATACAATGAGACTTTTTCATTGAGAGCAATTCAAATCAAAGGTATGGAATTCGACAATTCAAAACAGGTTTTGAAAATCGCCTAAGTTTCATACTAAGTAAAATACGTTGAAAAAGGTCGAAAAAAGAATTGTAGGTTCGAACCCATCGATCCGAATATCGTTGTGATTTCAAGATGAAAATGTAAATTATAGACTTCCTAGCCTTACCACAAATGGAAAAAATAATTATGTGATGTCCATAGCCTTATCATCTCCTGAGCCACTAACCGGGTACAAGCACGCTAGAATTGAATATTGGAGAATTTTGAGAAAATAATAATATTTTATTATAATTGTTTTATTTGATACCCTCTATTCTTTGTATTTATTTCAAACAAAATTTTAAATCATAGAAGCGAATGTTCTCTATTTGCTTCTTTGTCTTCTTTATTTGAGTAGGTATTTATTTCAAATTTTGTAGGTACTTAAAAAACGAAGTTCGGAAATTAACTATGCCTTTTGTTGGTCTGGTCCAGACGTTTTTCAGCGTTCTTGGTTTGGTTGGTTATCTTGGGATCAATTACTTTATTATTAATTCATTATCTATATTAAGAAACATAAATAGAGATGAAGTTGTAACAACTTCATTTATTTACGAAACTCTAACTGAAAACTATTAACAAAGTTTGATCATAGCAACAGCGTTTCTAAAGTGAAATAATATTATGCTACTGCTTATTTCTATACTATGTCGTTGGCGCTGCATCTGCGCTAAGTATTTCGCGCGCAACTTTAGACAGGACAAAATGCCTACAGCTGCAGGAATACCTCGCCTTAACCAAATTTTTACATTCCTGATTAATAGTCTTTGACGGTAGCTACTGACTGACCAAGACATCGTAAGATACACAATAAAAATAATTTAAGTACTAAATACGGCGACTTTTGCCGAGCAGTGAAACAACATAATAGGTAAGTTTTCTTTTTATCTAAGACTTTTTGATGTGCTTATAATAGCTAGGGAGGTTAATATTTGATATTTAGTATAGATTTGGTCCTCTATAATAATATTGTGCCATCTGATACATCGGAAGACAATAATTAGAAGATACATTAACATTGCTTGTAAATAAATAATGCCGGACAATCCACACAGCATCATCCAGCCCCAAGCTAAGCAAAGCTTGTGTTATGGGTACTAGATGACTGATATACATAATACAATATTATTACATACCTAGATAGTTATTTTTTTAAGTACAATAATATAATATTACATAGATAGATATTTTTTGTCTTGTTACAACGTTTAATACGAAGATGGTCCGGAGCGAAATTCACGAGCAACTACCGAACTCAATATCAAACTTTCCGTTTCACGACATCACATTATGACTTTGATCTTTTCCAGCCCGTTTCATATCTATGCACAACGCATGCCACACTCTGTGTAACATGCATTTAGATATGTAGTGTGTAATCTGACCCTGTTTTATAACAATGATAGCCCCGTCCAAGGCGCTAACTATATACATAATGTAAGGAACGTTTGTTTGTGTTTATAATTGACTTATATAATGATATCTTAGCATTGACAATTTTATATTTATAATTTTAGTTATTTGGCTGTTCCTAAATGTTTAATATACTATCTGGATTTTTTGTCGAATTGTTGAAAAACAACTTATTTAGTCTACCAAATAAAAAAAAGTGCTTACGTTGGATTTGATAGCATATTCTACATATTATCCAAAACAAATAGTACATAGATAGGATATTGAAAATTTCCATAAACCGATATCGATTAGCTCGCCTAATCAATCATGAAAATACGGTCCGCCGGCCGGGGGCCCGTGTTGCTCTGTGTGAAAATATACTATATAATATAATGTATAAGATGATCTGAAAACAAGTAAGTTCTCGTCAAAACTTAATACATTTAAAGACATTTGTTATTTGTTTGCTCTAATATATTTATGGAATCAGATGTCAAGGGCATGGCCGATGCAAAATATTCACTTTGATGTAGATACACTTTACACAATACAAGTTTTTTCCTTTCAATTAGCAGTAGTCACATAGTTCCAGAATACGATGGTGCAGCGATTTGCTTCATCATCCACGGAGTATGTTACTAGATCTGGGTCTAGGGTATCCTGGGTTATCAATAAGCTCTGTCGTTCGACGCGATCTTTCAAAAGTTCTTGGAGCAGAGAGAACCTTCTACTTACAAGATAGCTAGCGGTAGAATATGTCAAATACAACCAATGTTATCCCGGACAACTAGTCAATTATTATTGGATTACGCTTGAGCCTTACTACTTACAGATAGCTAAGCATTAGAATGTGTCAAATACAACCAATATTATATCGGACTACTAGTAAATTATTATTGGATTACGCTTCAGATTTATTAATTAAGCTATGCTCATTTATTATTTACAGATTTTTCTTATAGTTTTTGTTGTCTTTTGGGTAAAATAAATATTTATCTGCCGTGTGGTGCCGGCATAGAATTTCACCACCCCAATTCTTCCCGTGGGTGTCGTAAGAGGCGACTAAGGGAAACACACCAGAGGGCGGGCAGCAGCGCCCTCTGCAGAACAACTCCACCGAACTGCGATCCCCAACCCGCATGCCCAGCGTGGGGATTATGGGCATTAACCCCCAAATGATAGTGCCATCTTTGGCGCTCATTAGGGGAGGCCTATGTCCAGCAGTGGACTGTTATAGGCTGGTGATGATGATGATGATGATGAAATATTTATCTTATTATCACAATCATCGTCAGCCGATTAATCCAATACTGGACATAGGGCCTTCCCTAATCAGCGCCATAGCGCCCTGTCTTCACCTTGTCGCATCCACCATTTATCTGCACATTACCCTATCTGGTTGTGCTAAAATCAAGTGGTACCTATAAAAACCCTTGCGAATCTTAAACATAGTCCATTACCTCCAGGGTACTTGCTTTGGAGAAGCAGAAGACTCTCTACGTGCCTGTGCCCCGCCTCGCTACTGGATACCTGAGCCGTTTGGAGCTGCCCGAGGAAGAGAATGGCGTCAATGCCATCAAGAAAGCTGTCTCCAAGAACGGCATGGAGACTCTTGGGAAACCTGTTGGTGTGTACTCACTATTATAAATATCTATTTGTGTGCTTGTAGTATTATGTACTAGCGGTCCGCCCCGGCTTCGCACGGGTATTTAACAAAAAATATTTCATGCGGAAACCAAATTTTTGTAATTATTCTATAGCCTATGTTTACCACGGAAAATTTAGGGTTCTAATGGTGAAAGAATTTTTCATTTCGCTCCAGTAGTTTCGGAGCCTATTCAATTCAAACAATCAAATCTTTTCTCTTTATAATATTACTATAGATATCAGTTGTACCCATAACACACGCTCAGCTTAGCTTGGGGCTAGATAATGCTGTATGAATTGTCCGGAATTATTTATCACATCATCACACATTAACAAATTACATCTATTATTCTTCTTCTTCTTTCGATCTTCGGCTAAGGTTAATAAAAGTATTAGTCAAATTGGCTAAAGACTCGTTAAAATATTTGTTTTTAAACTGCAGTAGGTACAAGATTATTGAAGAAGTGGCCGTTGTCACAATTTTATTTATTTCAGGATTTCGGTAATTCAACAATTAAACAATAATTTATTAATTCAATTATTAAAGTTAGTATATAGTTTAGAACACGATGCTTACGATTCTAAAATTTCGTGCGTTATATTGCAGCCATCGAAGAGAGCGTTATGCTGGACTTGGTTGTCATGGGCTCTGTGGCTGTTTCTAAGGAGGGATATCGCATTGGCAAAGGACGGGGTGAGTTGGATTTAATTATTTTATTTAGGTAGAGGTAAGAGTACGCTATGGGAAGAGTTGGGGTGGTGCAATTCTATGCCGAGGGTGGGCAGCAGCACCCTCTGTAGAACAATTCCACCGAACTGCGATCCCCAACCCGCATGCCCAGCGTGGGGATTATGGGCAATAACCCCCAAATAATGAATAATGCCACATATGGTGCTTATTAGGGGAGCCCTATGTCCAGCAGTGGACTATATAGGCTGATGTTGTGTGAAGAGTACGCTTCTTTCCGCATTTGGACTCATTTGATCCAATATACGTAGTGTATGCTAGCATAGCCAGCCTAACTCCTCTTCTAAATGAAGAGCAGAATCTTCCCGGGGTCATCTTAGGCTTCGCTGAGTGAATTAGCTGAAAACTACAAAGTATGGTGTATGAGTGAATAGATAACATAAACATCGTCAAATTGTAAAACATTTGAATTTCACAGTTATGTAAAATATATGAATTTTTAGTGATACATTTTGGTGGCTCGTAAAGGGAAATTTAGTAGGTATTAAATTATTATAAATTTATAAATCTTCTGACCGTCTCCCGTTGCAACACCCTATATGGGTACATATTGTGTGTATTACATAGTCAATAAGTTCTGACAAATTTTATGTTTTACATTGTAATATGATGCAGTAAATAAATGAAATGAAATGTTTTCTATTGTAATTCAGGTTACGGTGATCTCGAGTTTGGCTTGATGATGCACATGAAGACTATCAAGCCGGATACCATTGTGGTCACTACTGTACACGACTGTCAGGTAAAATGGATCATACATCTTACTATTAGTACACAAAATTGGGTTCTAATAGTAATTCTAATCTTACTATTAGAACACAAAATTAGGTTCTAATACTAATTACTATTAGAACCCAATTTTGTGTTCTAATAGTAAGATGTGTGAGTTATATGTAGTTTATTTAGTTATATTGTAGTTATTTTAGTTTCTATATGCGAGGACTTATAGATGGTTAAGAGTTAGTATTTAAGTTAGATATAAAGTGTGTAAAACTGTTTGTTCTCCAAATAAAGTAAAATAAATATTAGTAGTATTAAACTAATATACATTCTACCCGCTCTCGATCACAAATAATTTCACTGAGCCATGGTCTTTTTGTCGTGCTGCACACACAAACTGCACCTAGTTATTTTTGAGTACTTACCTGCCTTTTTGAATGTTGTCTAATGATTTAAATCGATTGAGCCTTTTTAGTATATTTTATATTAATGTTAATTCTGTAATAACAAATAAATTTTTATCTATCGATATATTATAAATAGGAAAGGATGCAAAATCCAGCTAAATCCAGAAGAATTCTGACAACGCTTATTTCCTGGTAGATTCATAGAAGGGACCGCTATGTGCAGTTCGGGGTTTAGTCGCAATTAAACTGAGGTGATAGTTCTATGAAGACCCTTGGATTTTAAGAGAACGCGTGTGAAATCAGGGCACTGCTTAGTCTAACCATCTCTGTGGCGCGGTGGCCGAAAGTCCGCCTGCGACGCAAGAGGTTGCTGGTTCGATTCCCACTTAAGGATAAATGGTAGTACAATCTACAGATGTATTCCGGGGGTTCTGGTCGTTTTCTATAATCAAATATCTATTTACAATATGATGTATAATTGGTATCAGTTATCTACTACCCAAACACAAGCTCTGCTTAGCTTGGGGCTAGTAGATGCTTTGTGGATAATCCAGCTTTTTACAATCATTGTTTTTTCAGGTGTTCGATACCCTTCCGGCTGCCTTATTTGGACCACATGATGTGCCGATTGACCTTATTGTCACACCCACTCAAGTATGTATAGCATTAGCATAGCCTCCAAATACATCTAGAATGACTTAGATTACCATCAATTAGCAGAGCTGCTGTTTCCGACACTGGATTTCAAAAACTTACTTTATAGGACTTATACTTTATATTTAGGCTTACAAAATAAGCATTTTTTCAACTTTTACAACCAGCGCGCATCGTGTCGCTTCTGAGCACATGCTGATGAAATGCCTTTTTCGTTAAAGATTTTTCAAAAAACAAAACGCTTCCCGCTCTCTGTCCCTATGTATGCTTAGATCTGCAAAACTGCCGAACGGTTTTTGATGCGGTTTTTAATAGATAGAGTGATTCAAGGTCAAAGTTTATATGTCTAACAAACATTGGTATCATCATTGCTCTGGAAGGCGGGGCGGGTCGCTAATAACTAAAAATAAGGAAGGCAATCAAGATTGTGAGGTCTACGGAGCTCAAACTATAAATAAGCTATCACATCATCATCATCACCAGCCTATAACAGTCCACTGCTGGACATAGGCCTCCCCTAATAATGATGAATACGCCATAGATGGCATTATTCATCATTTAGGGGTTATTGCCCGTAATCCCCACGCTGGGCATGCGGGTTGGGGATCCCAGTTCGGTGGAGTTGTTCTTCAGAGGGCGCTGCTGCCCGCCCTCCGGTGTGTGTCCCTTAGTCGCCTCTTACGACACCCACGGGAAGTATACGGTATAGTGTGGTGTAGTGGTCACGCTGAAATCGAAAACATGGAACATAATTTAATTTCCTGGAGCGTAATTTTCCCAGTTTAGGCTAACTTGTCATTGTGGGGCTTCTGTTGAAAGAAAACACGCATTTTAAGCGATCCCTTACTTGCGCGCCTTATTTAGATATGAATCTCGAAGTAAATTGATCTTTATTCCCAGGTGATAGAGACTCAGCGCATGAGCCAGCGTCCCAGCGGCATTCTGTGGCACCTCCTCTCCGCCCGACGCATCGGAATGATGCCCATCCTGGGGCAGCTTAGGGATATTGAAATGCTGTGAGTGTTCAATTACACGAGTTTTTTTTATTGCTGCTATGCATGAGGACCTTTATTCTCTATGAAATAGGAGATTACTTGCCCAAACCGTGTGACGTCACAATGTATTCTAAATACGATTTTGTTCGATTCCACGCCGCTGTCTTGTCGTATCTGTGTAACGTGTGTGGATTGACAATAGTGAATAAAAGGCCAGCTTCTTTTTTGAGAAAAATATTTTGGCACTGTCTTTGGTACCTGTCCCAGTAAAAGAAACACTGTGTATATGTAATTTATATGTATAAATAAAACTAATTCGCTTTTCATAATAGTCATACCAGATGAATAATATTCCTTACACCGAGACCCCGTACAAACATTTGTCCTGAGGGAAACGAAACCGCAACCTTCTGAATCGCAAGCGGGCCTTAGCCCACCGCGTCAAAGAGATCATCTTATGATGGCTAATGGCTAACACACACGCACATGCGGTTCTAAATTCTCTAAATTGGCGACTTTGCATACTCCGTCCTTGCCGTTGTACGATTTGCTATTTCCCATTGGAGTGGAGGTAGGTGATCCTCTTTCAGTAGGACAAGTTTCCAATTTGTAGTGGGCCTTGCTCCTTTCTCCACTTGGTACGGAATGTATAAATGTGTGCTTATCCCCAGCGCTGGTCGAGTGTGCACCCTCAAAGAAGTGGACACTGATATCGAGGAGCGCGGCGGGTCGCAGCGCGCCGGCCGCCGCACGCGGCGACGCACTCGCTCGCACAAGAGCCAGAGTGAGGGAGAGGTTAGTACCTGATAGGGCTTTCAGATATTACAATTAGCTTGGCGCCCAGCCGCCATTTTGTTTTTTTTTTAGAGTGGCGCACGATAAAACTTATATAGATCGTTTAGGAATATTTAAACAAACATATCACTATATTCCTAAAGCGTCACATTTTAGAGGTGTCTAATACTATTGGAATAATTATAGGCCAAAACGCGAATGATACGTGGTTTAAAACACTAATTTGTAACAATCTTCCGAGACCAAAATAAAGGATGTATTTCCACGCTAACATGCGCGTTGTCATCAACTTTAAGCTGGATCAATATAAGGCGTTTTTCGTCGTATAAGCATCAATTGAGACAAAGACAACATACTAAAATGTATATTAAAAAATTACTATCCATGTAATATGTATATCAGTCATTCAGTACCTATAACACAAGCTCTGCTTAGCTTGGGGCTAGATGATACTGTGTGAATTGTCCAGCATTATTTATTTAATACTCTCCCGCTTATAATCTCAGAAGTTCATTACGCTTTACTTCCCATTGTACTTGTTTTATGTAATGTCTTTTGTTATGTTATTTTTCTGGTGTACAATAAAGCATTTTTGTATCGTATTGTACTTCCCAACCCAACCGCATGCCCAGCGTGGGGATTATGGGCAATAACCCCCACATAATGATGCCATCTATGGTGCTCATTAGGGGAGGCCTATGTCCAGCAGTGGACTATTATAGGCTGGTGATGATGATGATTGTACTTCCCAGGGCAACACAACAGAAGGCGAGGATGGTAAACCGAAGCGCCGCCAGCAGCGCCGCCGTAACAGCCACAAGTCTGCCAGCAAAGCGGAGAAGGACGCTGACGGCGACGGCAAGGAGAAGAAAACCGAGAAGAGGAGGAACAAGCGCCCGAGACCTGTTATTGAGTTCTCTGTCAAGGTAGCTGTACCTTATTTATATTATTTTTATTTATTTATTTATTGAACTACACATTCCAATTACCCCTTAGTCACATGTGTTACATTTTAATTAAGTTTAAATAAGTACACAATTCAATTTAATTCCAAATAAAAATACAATTAGTAGTTTCGGAGCCCATTCAATTCAAACAAACAATCAAATCTTTCCTCTTTATAATATTAGTATAGATATAGATATAAATTAATATAAATCGAAAAGTTCTCTAGTTAGATTTCAAAATAAAATTACATTATAACGTTGCTAAGAACTGGTTTTTCCGGGATGAATAGTCGCCTAAGTCTTCCCTAATCTATCTATTCACTATCAGTCACGGACGAATCTGGGAGCCAATTCTGAGTATCACGTGATAATTTTATCGATTGATACGCATTATCACAGGATAAAATATCAAGTGATAAGTATCGAGCCATCAATATTATATCGGGTCCCGTTATAAACTGCATTCTCGTGCACTCTGCGATATAATTAGCCATAGACAATTAGATTTCATTACTTCTTGTCATTACATATTTGAATGTCAACGTTACTTAATTTAGGAATGTCACTAGCTGGCTTGTTTTCGTCAGTAATGCCAACTTAGCTGAATCTCGGAACTTTAGCAATACGTGTCAAAAATACTTGAAACTTGATTAATGTTAAATAATCGCTGCAACATTTTATTTGAAGCTCACATAATATGAAATGTTCTTTTTGAAAGATAAGGTATGGTAATAATCGATCGGGTCGGTCGGGATAGCCGTGCTCCGTGCGTGAAACTAGCGAAAGTAATCTAGTCAGCGGGCAGCACCGTTAAACAGTTTCTGTCTATGTGAAGGTTTTTAGTTAGGTTTGGTTTGGGTGCCCTATTTTATTGTACTCTTAAGGAAATTATAAAGGAAAATAGTTCAAACAAAAAAGCAGAGACCAAAGAGAATAATCCACTACGCAGAGACTAAGGAAAGTGAGCGACAGATAGCTAGGAATGTTCCTTTCTCACTCTTCGATAATGCGAACGAGTGCTTGGGACCACTCGTTGCTTCTCGAACAACTTATCAAAAAAAAAACCCATCGATAAATGTCGAATTGCAGGTGTTGAGAATACGCTTGATTGATTCGAAGCAATCACTCGACATTTTGACAGTTCTTGCCATATTTATCGAGTAGATATATTGCGAGAATTGCCTCCCTGGAACTTAAGCTTTACTATCAGAGTTGGGGCTTAAAACTTTAAGACTGATGCATTCTTTTGTTTTCACAGGTCTCGAACATCAGCCCCAACACCAGAGTGCGTGATTTGAAGCAGGCGTTATCTGAACGCGGCGTCAAGCCTCAGATTATGGTTTGGAAGGTACGTTAACGTGAAGTTTCGAAAATATTTTGATATTGAATATTCTGTGGCGCGGTAAGCGAAGGGTCGACTGCGACGCATGAGATTGCGATCGATTCCCGCCTCGGGACAAACGTTTGTACGATCTACATATATTGGTTATGGGTGTTCTGGTCGATTTCTATGTACAATAAATTATCTATGTAATGTATTGTATTATGTATATCACTTATCTGGTACCCATAACACAAGCTCCGTTTAGCTTGGGTCTAGCTGATGCTATGTGAACTGTCCAGTATTATTTATTGTGTATTTTGACAAATGAATGATCTGCAGGTATCTGTGTCTGGGCGTTTGTTTTATTTAGATCTGTCCTCTGCTAATAATAAAAGCTCTGCTGACTTCGCTAACGGGGCCAGACGACGCCAGACGTGTAAAATTTATGTATAATAATTACCGAGAGAAATAAAAAGTCCCGCATGTAGTAATGTGTCCTTATTAGATGTGATTATTAAATTCAAATCGTTTTTTTCCAGGGATTCCGGGGATTCTGCTACCTACACTTCTTAAAACCTAGCCCCCTGAAAGTAAGTAACGACTTTACATTTCTGCTCCTTCTTGTTATGATCAGGTATAAAATTGTCGAATTTTCTGAGCGGAGAGAGATCCTCTGAGATCTTTACAGCAAGCACATAGTATCTTGAAAACGATATACAAGAGGATTGTCTACGTAAAAGACGAGTTCCTGTGCTAGTGATCTGGATCTAGAAACATTATTTTTGTGTAAATCTAATTTAGGCCAATAAAAAAAAAAATAGGCAATGAAACAATTTACTTTATTTATTTAAAACTAACTGATACCCAAATGGTATTGGTTTGTAAATTACCTTGCATTGTCAAACGCTATGTCTGGGACATCATGATTATACAAAAGACCCTAGGCAAATGTTACGCACAGGGCTTTTAAGAAATCTTATTCAATTATATATTTATTTTAAAAGAAATTATTTATATCCTAACAGGCACACGCGGCTCTTACTCTATCGAGTACATAACTCATATTCTAGTCTAATCAAAACTACAAACAATGAGACCTCTAAAAATATTAAAAATTAACCCGTCGCGTGGCGTCCCGTCGCGGTCTCTGTGTGGGAAAGATTCGGAGAAACAAGTGATAACCTTATTGTCAATATTTCCAGGGTGAAGGCGACAACGCATCAGCGGTCAGCATCGAATCAGTCCTGAAGTCCCTCGCGGAGATGTCTGTGGGCGGCAGCGGCGGCGCCGGCTCGGAGCCGGAGGAGAAGCCTCGCCTGCTGACGGTGGAGCTCGCGCCGCCGCGCCAGCCCAAGGAGGAACCGCGCGGAAACAGCGAGGTATGTAGCTCTTTACGTAGCTGGCTGAGCGGCTATAACCATAGCTCGCTGAGCTACGGTTATAGCTGCTCGGCAACAACCTTCATGTCCTACCCACAACCTTCATGACAAATTTCATTAGTCAGAACCTTCATGAAAAATGTAGTTCTTTACATAGCTCACTAAGCGGCTATAAGCTTCATGAGAAATGTAGCTCTTTACATAGCTCGCTGAGCGGCTATAAACTTCATGACAAATGTAATCTCTCAGATTATAAAGGTTTACACAAGATTACACAAGTAAATTTTTAGTAAGCCCTCGGACTTGGGGTAATATCCAAAAAATTAAGTAAACACCAAAAAATTTACTCTCGTCTTTTTGGTTTTGGAAGAACACTCTTGCATCTGGTTCGAAATGAAGAATAATTTGTATCCTGTAGCACCATTGTTCATGCAATGTTTCATTCTTAAAGTTCCAGCCAAATTGTTGATCATTTTAAAGCATTAATTTTTTTTGAAGTTGCTTTGTTAACAAACTGAAGTTGCAGTAGGCTATACCTGCCGTAGAATAATCTCTAGTAAATCTTTACGTTGTTAGGTGGTTTGGTATATGGTATATAACGTTTCTTTTTCAGGTTCCCTTGGTACCTGTGGAAAACTGATTCAGTAGCGACCGTTGCAATAAACTATACTAAAACGAATTATAACTCACGCATACGAAATCGCTTGGTTGCACACGTCGCCTGTCGCATTCCGACACTTATATGTATAGGTTTTAAGGTAGATTTTTGTTCTCGCCGGCCCTTGTATAAGCTATGCATGTGTGTGGTATTACTAGTACTTAGATTATATGTGAATAAAAATTAATAATATCAAAGCAATTTTCTGATATCCGAGAAATCTTTATAAAGTATGGCCTGTGGTTTTGGTTGGTTTAAGAACTATCTACAATACATACCTTAAATTCATTTACTTGAATTTATTAATCAGTTAAAATGCGATTGGTTTTTCTTGATGATGCATTTCACTGCATTTAATCACGCTATTTTGATAACTCTATGCTTTTTCATATCGTTCTAGTCGCTGAATCTAGTGCATAGATCTGGCTGATTGAGAACTCGAACTTATATCTGAGTTATTGAATTATTTAGTAGTGTCTAGCTTTCTACACATTTTCTGTTTAGGCAATCGCATTTTTCTACTCTTCAATTTATCAAAATCTGGTCTTTGCATGTTTGTTTTTATGATAAAATATAGTTGTACCATTCACATGCACTTTTAACCGATATAGAAGCGTAAGTCTCGATTTTAGTTTTTTGTCGAATGAAAGTTCGCTTTATGGTTTTGTTCTTATCGTTCGGACGGGCCGGCGCTTGATGCTGCGTTTACACTGTGCGAGTAGCTTGGTAGAGTAACAATAAGCTAAGCAAGTTGTATTTTTACCCTCATTAAACATCTTGCTACTTTAAGCAAGTATTAAGCCCCTCCGTAACAGCAGGCTGCGTCTGTCTAGGAGAGGCTTAATGAGAAATTTATTTTCTCCTGGTGACATCATTGCCTTTACTGAAAATGGCGAGAGGCTATAAGTAAATGTTTCCTTGCTGTGTTATAGGTATGAATTAAGGTGTTTTTTTTAACCTATTATTCATGAGAGCATTCATAGTAATTTGACATGAAGAAGCATAACAATTTCTAAAGTCAAAGAATATTCTGTAATTCCAATAATTTAGTGGACTCATTTTTATTAGTACATTATTATAATACATTTATTTACCGTGACCACTATTAACCTGAAACTTTGGAAAAATAGGTAAATAAACGCGGTAAATATCTTACTAATAAAAATGTGTTGAACTTGCATTTTAAAAATATTTTAGTACCTTCACTCACTAAAATACTTGTCCAGTGTAAACACATCTCTTAAGTGAGCCGTTTTACGAATCTTTATGAATGGTTAGTTTTTCTCTAGTCTAAAGTTAGTTTGTAATGAAATAACACCTATTTTTAATCCGAGTAACATTATTTTCGTCCTAGCGCGGAACAATACATTCTTCCATTAATTATTGTAACGAAAGAAGCTATTTGCAAGGCCTTCCCAAAGACGCGGTAGTAAACAATTAGTTTTCGATTTACTTCAATTAAAACAACAAAAGGAATCTCTCATATTTTTAAGATTTTGTCAAGATTCGAGTTCTATTCCCTTTTTAAAAAAATAGGGTCTTACGAACCCACGAAATAGAAAACTTGTCATAACTCTCTCTCTCTCTCTCTATTATTGTGATATTCGTTCAGTTATCATAAAAAATAAGTTATAGAACTGATACAGAGTTTAACTCTTTGGTTATCGCCTCAAACGGAAGGACCTTTAGCATGTAATTAGAATATAAAAAACTACTAAACTAATTTACTATTGTAATTTAAGGTGCTTGCGAGAACGGAGTCCCAAAGTCATAAATTATTTAGATGGATTTGATTAGCGATAAGGTACATTTTTAATTTATATTTAACTGAAACGTATTTGGGTCTTCGTTTGCCTTGTGGTATGTTTGTGCCAACTTACTGTTATTGTTTTAATAAAACAAGTTGTTTAGATCTGTGAACGTGAGTCAATTCAGTGTTTAACATATCCAGAAGTTGAAACTAGGCCGTCTATGTCAAAGTTGCTTTTTCAGTATTAGGTTATATTATAATTTAAGACTCGAAAAGTAATATATTATTGACAGTATAAGATAATATTTAATTATTTAAACGATATTTACATCGTATAACATTGGTCTCTTAGTGTGTAAAGATTTATATAAAGATAATATTTTTTGAAATTTTTAGTTATAAAGCGCATACAATGCTGCACTGCTTTAAAGTAGATTATTGGAACATTTGAGTTACAAATTTTGATAAACTGCAATGGAATTTGGTTGATTCATTTGATCGCAGGGACATAGCCAAGCTGTTTGTTACTTTACATCCTCAATAGCTTGCTAAGCTAAAATCTTAACATAAAATAAGTCACTAAATTAAATTATTAAGTTACGAACGTCAGGCAGTTTCGTTCGCGCCTATCTCAAAAGTACACTCGCGCACAGATTTTACTTATGCTTGATTTGTTATTGTTATTCTTCAGTTATTTTATTGCACTATTATTATGTATAGTTTGTTAACGGATGTTCATTTGTAAGAGGTCGGCTGGATGAGTTTGTTTTGTATTTTTTTTTTAATAAATTTATTAAACACTTTTGTTTCTTTGTTATTCTGTTAATTTGTATGAATAAGAATACGTCACACGTAAACCTAAACGAATGTTATTGAAACTGAATGTTGTGATTGTAACTGGTTCATCATTTGTAGGTTGAGGGTAAAATTAAATTCTATACTTTTTTATGTTGCTGTTTTATTGTAAATCCCCTCACAATTTTATAGCTGAAGTAAAAAGATATTATTTGTAAAGTTATAGATTAGTCAATAATACTGGACTATCCACAGAGCACAATGATTCTTACTTATTTACTGCTTTGTTAGAAGTTAATTGTTATACAAATTAGGACGAGCGCACCCAGGTGCTTCAAGAAAATACTTTTACTTATTTAGATATTTTAATAATGTAAAGAAATTGCATTTATTAATTAAAACCAAAATATTCTAGTGTTCGATATGAGAACGTAAAATAAATAAGTAAGTCAGATGCCTCGTGGAGTGTCAGTAGGTCAGGCCGAAGGCGGACGCGGGGAGAGATGAGGGGATTGAGCTGACTGCGAGTGGAACTAGCTCGAGGGTGCGATTCTGCAATGCCAATTGAGGTGGGCAATTCTGTATAATTGCGAGTAGGTATGTTACATACCTACCTAAAGACTTTTTGATGTTTTCAAGACAAGAAAAATAAAAATAGGTAGGTGTTAATTGAATAGCAAATCTAGTGTGTCTAGTGTAGTCTATCAGAGCTGATTGTACCTACTTGTGAAAAGTCCATAAATCAAACAATTAAGTTGTACTAGATTTAATCACAGATGTTGAACATTTCCTATTAGTTATCAGATGCCGCACGCCTCTGTCCCTATAAATGGCGTATGAGTAATTAATTATACGTTATTATAAACATGTTATTCTTGCTGCTGTGTTTGTTGCCTTTCTGCAACTGTCAACTACCACCGGTAAGTATTATTTTATTTGCTCTATTTTGGTAAAAAATTATTGGAAAATATAATAATAATGTTGGACAATCCACAGATTCAGATTCAATAACTTTATTTCTTTAGGCTTACAAAATCTGTTTGATACCTATCATAGGGTTTCTTTAAGAATGGATATTATAAAACTTGAATACCTACTGAATCATAAAACTGGAAATAAAATTTAGGCTTAAGGATAAGTATTTAGGTAAACCTTTAGGCTAAGTAGAGCTTGTGTTATGGGTAGGTACTAGATGACTGGAGTGATATACATAATACAATAGGTTATATAGACAGATATTTTTTTATATAAATAGAAAACGACCAGAACACTGAAAAAATATCTGTAGATCGTACAAACATTTGTTTAGAGGCGGGAATCGAATCGCAACCTGCGTGGCAGGCGGATCTTCACCCACCGCCACTATACCGTAAAAAAGAGACCGTTTTAGTGATGTTAACTTATTTCAAGTTTTTGCAACAATCGAATCGATACCATTATTGTATTTTAATGGAATTCATGACGATTCTGCGATAAAATAATTACTGTCACTGAAGCTATTATTTCTTAGAATTTTGCCCCTGTTCATTAATTTTTGCAGGGATTATTAATATTTATTTTTAATGTTACCAGCCTGAAGAAATTGATTATGTCCTCAACTTCGAATCACCGATCTACGCGTTCGGCGAGGAAAGCTTGGAGTTTGTAGACACGTCCGGGGTCTTTGTCGAGAGATACAATGAGACGACAGCGTTTATGCACGGAAATGTGGTGCTTCTGAAGGGACTGGAAAATCAAGCTATTGTAAGTTTAGTTAAGAAGGCTCGAAGACGTCAGCACTGATTCAATATTGCTTGTATGATGTTGTTATTTATTATTTTCCAAATAGCTTTTTATGGGAAAGAATCAATAATACTTAATAATAAGATTCACGTTTCATTCTTAGGCACATAAACTGCTGTTGATGATGTAAGTACCTACTGATTAGACTTATTATATAAATTTCTTTTTTGTAAGGAGATATTGTTAATTGTAGGTACTTATAAAACTTGGGCCATGTGGTACCGGCATAGAATTTCACCACCCCAACTCTTCCCGTGGGTGTCGTAAGAGGCGACTAAGGGAAACACAGCGGGGGCGGGCAGCAGCGCCTTCTGCAGAACAACTACACCGAACTGCGATCCCCAACCCGCATGCCCAGCGTGGGGATTATGGGCAATAACCCCCAAATAATGATGCCATCTATGGCGCTCATTAAGGGAGGCCTATGTCCAGCAGTGGACTATTATAGGCTGGTGATGTTGATGATGTTGATGTTGTACTTATAAACACCTATCTGTTTTGCCCTTCTATGTAATTGTAATAATTCGTGGACAACGGGGCTGATTATACTTAGAGTAAGTTTAAATAATGTTCATAGTAAGTTATGAGTGTAGGTAATTGTTTGTTGTCCTGAATAAATAAAAATAAAATAAATAAAAGACGGATGAATTTCCCGTATAAACGTAATAAATGATTTGTAATTTGAGTATATTTTCACCATGTAGAATAGTATTTATCTAGGTTCCTTCCTACCGAGCAGCGTTCTTGCAGAATTGTAGTAGGTACGTATCTTCTGAGGGGCTGTTAACTCGCTAAGCAGAAAATGCCAACAGCACAAGTACTTGGGCATAGAAAATCAGATGAGATGGCGCTATACATTAGAAAGAGAAAGAAAATCTATGCATAAAATCTTGACATGACATCCAAATGTCCCTGTAACACTGTCATAAATTTGAATGAATGAAAGCCGTTCCAAACGCCAAACGGTAGACCGATATAAAATTAATTGCTTATTTTGTGATCATAAACAACAGAACATTTTAATAATCTTAAAGATTTCGACTTTTTGAAAGGTTATTTCGATTGACAATGGCTTAAAACCGAAAGTGCGCTAAATGCCGTATTTCCACCAAAAACGGAACCGCAGATGTTTTAACTTGTGCTTTCACAGGTTTCCGCTGCTATGAGGTGAGTACATTCATACTTCTACATTAATATCCGTGTCTTGATCGTCCATCGATCCATCCTCAATAAGTTCATTAATGTCGAACCATCTTCAATGACTTCATTCCATGACTTCAACGAGTATGGGCTTAATTCTGTTTTCCAGCTGGGGACTGGTACACTGAAAAATCTTTAAAAGCTTGCAACAACAACTTTTATTATTATGTTATGTTATCTTTCTTTCAGGTGATCTTAAAAAGGGAAACAAATTTGACCCAAAGGAGTCAAAATCAAAGTGCTTTATTTCCTTTAGACCTTACAGGACACTTGAGTCCCCATCTTAAACACTTCATCGAAATGAAGAGATTCTTTCAATGAGATTTGTTGGTGCCAGGTCTTGTTAGAACGCCGAATGCAGTTGAGCACCTAAAAATTTGGATAAATGGTATGGTGTGAAGACCTTGGCTACATGATGACTAAACTAAGACCTGCTTGAAAATTGTTATGGTTGCAAAAGAAAATAAACATATTACAAAACATTTAAAAATGCTTGTTTTTTAATATATCATCAAACTACTTACTGTGTGACTATCTATCAGGTGAATGGCGGATATTCAACAAAATGTTGAATATTCACCATTCATTTAATAGATAAATAGTCGCAAAGAAAGTAAGCACCTTACAAAAGATTGAATTGCGCGCCTTTTCAATTCAAATTTCCCGCCAAACTTTAGTTACCGTGGGCATAAAGTAGCGGCGCTAGTGTGCTCTAGTGTTCGCATTTTTATTCTATGGAGTCTTACTTCTTTCCGTTAGGATATTAGTGTTCTGTGATGTTTAAATGCCAACTGCGCAGTTGCTAATGACTGTAAAAGTACCGTAGTTTTAAATTGTATTTCTATAACAGATGGAAATAATTCTACAAAAAGAAGTCAATGGCAGATTCGAGGTTCTATTCTCACACGACATCTGTGATCTTTGCAAGGAGATGGGAAGCGAAGACAGCGAGTATAGGAAATATCTGAAGTACTTCGGGTTCCCCACTGAGTGTCCTATTGAAGCTGTAAGTAAAACCGTTAAGGCGTTTCCTCGACCCAAAACTGAGCCGCCAGCTAGTTTATCTTACTATTATTATATTATTTATAGTAACAGTGGAAATTTCAAAATGTTCATTGGGCAGTTTGTGATATTTATTGTAATCTTTTGCCTGATAATGCCTCTGTTTTATTTTGTACACCAACTAAACTTTATTTTCGCATGGCGAGTGTTGTGAATTTTTATCGAGTTTTGTCTGGGTCTTTAACTTTATTTTATTGGATCACGTAATAATACCACTAGTATCTATACTCAGGATGTTAGTTGACCGAGGGATAGGAATACGTCACATTAAGGCGTTGTCCCATCCCAAATTTGACCTGAACTACGCAAAAAATCATATCTAGAACTAGCGAACCCAGTCATAAGCTATTGAGTTATGTACCTAATATAACGTATGGAAAATTGTTTTTTTTCTCTTTTAATAATAATTAGACCAAGGCTTACTCTCTCTTCCTTCTCAACAGGGAGCCTATCAAATCAAAGACTTCAGTCTGGATACAGATGATTTGGAAATCAGCAGCCAACACGCCGGCAGGTACGAAGCACAGCTCAACATTTACGTCCGAACCGGTGACGACTGTAAGATGGATAGAGAGCTGAAATGCATCCTCAAAATGGACTTAGTTGTTGAGCCTGAGTAGTAGCGAAAGAGAGCCACCAGTTGGTAGATTTAAGGTATAATTTTCTTTGTTTTTATTAATGTCACTAACGGTTTATTTACTTTTGTGATGACCGTTTGACTGACACATTTTAAAAATAACGGTAATTTAATGCTTTTAGAAGCACGACCACATTAACTGACGAATTTCGATCAATTACCTACAACGATTGTATTGCATTGATTTATTAATTCCACAATAAGCATTTTCATTTGAATGTTATTTTTTTATACAGAGCACGTAACACGAGTAAAAACTAAACATTAATTAGTAGTAGGTATAAACAGTACCTACATTCTTCTAAGATGAGGTAGAATCATGAGAATAGCTTCGTCGAGGATTAGTAGAATTTTTGCATTAGCCTTTTCTTAACGCAATAGTAAATCTTTATTCCTAATTTCAACTTGTACCCTAGTTTATTGTAAAGTCTATATCTCTTTACGATTATTGTTATTTTTGAAATGAATTTTTAACAACATAGTAAATAGGATATAGTTACTTAAGTAGCTGTAGTAAAGTTTCGTGTGATGCAAAATGTTGTTTCTATAATATCCTTCTACTGAATTGTGTCGAGCTGCGACGCCATTTTGTCTTCCCTACCCCTTACAAAATGGCGACTATTTTACCTCTAGTTTTTATCAAATAAACTACTCATTAGTATTCAGATAAATCAATTTAATCAATAGATTTTTTACAATTTATTCCTTGTCTTCCTCTGGTTCATTTACATTATCATCCCTACTAGATTCATAGAACACGTCACGCTTTTTCCTCGTACCATGTTCTGCCTTAACTGCTTCTTTCTTATTGCCTTCTGCTTTTTTTACACCATCTTTATCAACTTTTACTGATGATTTTGCTTTAGCTGCGCTTTCAGCACTTTCTTCAGCGGATTTTACTCTTGTTTCTTTCTCAACCTTAGTCGGTGACTCAGATTCGTCATCTCTGTGAAAGAAATTGAGGTAAATAAATACGAAAATAATATTAATAGGTATTTTAGATAATTTATTACAATATTATTTATTGGGGTAGAGGTCCATCAACATTTTCTGACCCATTAGATTAATGGATTACATGTGATTCAATTAAGGTGTTTCTCCGACCCCAAACCAGTCCGCAACCTTATTTTATCTTATAAAGTTGAACAAAGGAAATCTCAAAATTTCAAAATTAGGCTTTTGACTGCGCTAATTTGTGTAACACTAACTATACACCTTAAAAATAGAATAAATCAACTAGGGCACAAAATTGATTATTTAGTGCGTAGCAGTGATTCAAGCAAATAATCCTTTACTCAGCATTATGTAGGTACACCCAGCATTGATTTTCAGGGAAGACCAGAGGTATCGTGTCACATTGAATCCTTAGAACGCTGTTTGAAAGAATGGGTGTAGAATGGATTTAACCTTAATAAAGTAGTTTCTTTATCTAAGGAAGAATATCAAATCGGAAGTTTATAAAGTGGCGTTTATGCGATGATATAGTCCACAGTGAAGCCATGAGTATAGCAACAGCAACCCTGCTGCAATTTCGGAGGCGTGGTCGGTTTAAAATAGCGCATATAAAATAATATATTATAGCGGTATAAAATAATATAATAACGCAGTAAAACATAACATTCTAGGTTATAAAAAAGAAAAAAGCGTTCAATATAAAATAACTTACTTCTTGGATCTGAGATCGTGATCATTGTCGCTGAAAAAAATATTGTTTTCATAATTAAAATAATTGAAAAAATAATTTAAGTATTACAGCAACTGAGTAACACGTCAATTTAATTCCGACTACATACCTCTATGTAGTGCGTCGGAATTAAATTGACGTGTTGATGTCGCTAGTAAAAGTGACCCACACGCCTAGATTGCGCTGATGAGAACGCACGGGTGTTGATTATAAGGTGGAAGAGATTTTTTATTAGGGATCTAACTCTCCTCCGTAGACCGAGACACGTTCTCGGTGACCCCGTTGACCCAATCACCACCGCTAACCCGGAGGTGACGTCAACCAGTACCGATTCGCTTCCACACACTACACACACGACCAAAAACCCCAAGAGAAGAATTCCCCGCTTCTGCCCATAGGTGCACTCGTGCACCTAGGCGAAACCTAAACCTCCTTACCCTCTTGAAGCATCTGGCAACTTCTTTTTAATCTAACAATCCGCGATCCCGTTTATATTGAAGTGGACTTTATTAACCCAATTTGACCAATGACAGGTTTTCAGTCAATTGCCTAATATAGTGATGGTTCCCTCACTAGGCCAGTGTATCTGTGAGTAGAGTGACTTAAGCGTACTCGTATAAGAGATACATTTTATACATGAAACTTAACATTTCTCCCTGAAGAGACAAGTCTAAAAAGGAAATGAAACGTACGTCAAATCTGTCCCTTACCTATCCAAATCTTCTCTAACTGCTGTATCGTCGTTGTCATCATCTCTGTAATTTATCATTGTTTAGTAGGTACCTATTATTTTATAAGCATGAACTTATTAACCCGACAGTGGCTTGATATTTCATATCAGGTCTTGTACCAGACATAGCCTCTTAACTTCTGGTGCGTTTTCTTCGTTCCTACGCTGTTCTAGGATTCACTGAATTGTTTCATCCACAGGTACTTATTATTACGAATTTGAAAGTGATTCTGTCTTTCATTGCTTATTATCCCGGAAAAACGCGTGCTCGGGCAAAACTTAGAAGATATTAAATAAGAAACACCGAATTACTTTGTTAGCAAAATTGGAATCAATTAATAGAAACAAATAAGAACCAGAATAAAAAACACATTACAATAGCATATACCTAATGCTTTGTCTGGCACAGGATTGCCATACAGCGAGGCAATGCAGCCAGCCGCGTCTTGGGCGTTTCCGACTGGTATATTATGGATCAGTTGAGCTACCCGTAGAATGTTTGCAACAGTCTGTAGTGATTAGTACTAATTTAACGGGTATTTATCTTGTCAATGCCTATTGTAATTTGTTGCCTATTTTATACATACGAATGTTGCATATTTTTTTTTATTAAACTTTAGCATTGACGATTTCATGCTCCGCCAATGAGCCTTCGAAATAAATGTTCACACAAATATAATGAGTTGTCTTACTGGTCATCTTCACTGAAAAATAAATTATATCAAATTATTAATTAATATCAAATATTATCATTATTAAATAAATATTTTTCAAGAATGTTAGCCCAGTGTCAGGAGGGTAAAACCTACCGAATCCCGATTCTACATCGTATGGACCAATTCTTCTCAAACAAATCAAATATAAAATGCTTGACAATCCACAAAGTATTATCTAGCCCCAAGCTAACCAGAGCATTTGTTATCGTAGGTGGAGAGATGACTGATATACCTACATAATACAATATTATTACATAGATAGATATTTTTACTATACATAGAAAACGACTAGAACGCCCTGAACAAATATCTGCAGATCGTACATAAATTTGCCCCGAAGCAAAAATGAAAAATAAAAAAAACAAGCCGCTATCGCTTAATTATGTCTAGCTACTCAACCCATGACCCACTGATAAATAAAAAGGCCTATAATTGTGTATTTATGTCCGTAGTAGAAATAAATAGAAACAGAAGAAAATAAGAAAAACTTACACTACGCTTCTCCAATCAACTGTGAATTCTTCATGGGTGATACCAGTTCTGAACACTCTGCGGCAGTTATCTCTGGAATTTTTTTTTTTTATTAAGTTTCAGTATCTTCTCCCGTATTCGCTCAAGATATCCTTATACCTTTAAAAGGTCCTTCTCAGAAATACTTGTGATCAAACTGACTATTAGAAAATAAATTTGAAATTCGCCTGTTGTTTCTGAGATAATCTAAAACATAATAAATATTTTACCTAATATACTAGATACTGTGTCAGTAATGAAATATGAACAGTGTAGATAGCAATTTCAACCTTCAAATACACAGATTCCTATGATCCTATCCATCCATGGTTGTCTCTACCAGAGATCGAACTAGAGCGATAAGACCGCCAATTGACACATCTCTAGTATTTTATTAAGTGTGTTTTATGTTTTATTAAGTTTGCAATAAAGAGTTTTCTATCCATCTGTCTATATAATTGTTTTAAAAGAAATATCCAATATATTAATATATTTACCTAGTAAATACATAATATTTTAAAACTAACGCGATCTGAACACAATTATTAGTACTAAGTATTTAACGGGTATTTATGGCGTTTATTTACCTATTTTTCACTGTCGTGGGGTCACTTGATGACTGTCGTCCCGTGACCACGACAGTGTGTAAAACTTTGAAAAAATAGGTAAATAAACGCGTTATATACCCGTTACATTGAACTAATAATTATATTGGCTAGTGTCAATATAAAACCCTTACTCGACGTCCTTATGGATTGCGCAGGATAGAAACTGACGGTTCCTGAAGACAGATGTGTAAAGGAACGGTCCGTGGCAGCTGTGGGACTTCGGATCGATCTTGCAGGCTGAGATCACTCCGGTCACTCGCTCTCTGTTTTGGTATCTTACTATGAGCGGGCCGCCGTGATCGTTCTGTTTTTAACAAACAATATTATTAAATTTGTGTCATCATCATTACTAGCCTGTAATAGTCCGTCCACTGCTGGGCATAGGCCTCCCCTAATGAGCGACATAGATGGCATTAGTCATCATTTGGGGCCCCATAATCCCCACGCTGGGCATGCGGGTTGAGGTTCGGAAATTTGTGTAAGCTCATTTAATGTATTCAAACTAATTAGCTCAACACATCATGATGTGATGATTCACTTATCAAGTGAACATATTAAATGAGTTCGCTATTGAACGGTTCATCATCATCATCACCAGCCTATAATAGTCCACTGCTGGACATAGGCCTCCCCTAATGAGCGCCATAGATGGCATCATTATTTGGGGGTTATTGCCCATAATCCCCACATTGGGCATGCGGGTTGGGGATCGCAGTTCGGCGTAGTTGTTCTGCAGAAGGCGCTGCTGCCCGCCCCCGTGTTTCCCTTAGTCGCCTCTTACGACACCCACGGGAAGAGTGGGGTGGTGAAATTCTATGCCGGCACCACACGGCAATTGAACGGTTACAACCTATGTATCTATCTATACTGAACCTAAGAATCCTGTTCTGATGTAAGTGACATGATTAGTCTTTTTGAGAATAAATGAATATTAAACCTACGTTTCTAAGATACTGTATATAAATTCATTTTCTCTGTGTATCTAATATAATGTCAATGGACTAAGCATTATAAAGCCAAAAAAATTGAATCATAATGAATGTCAGAGTTAGGCCAGAAGTTATGAACGCAAACATGGAAAAGATATGCCGTCGATGTAGCTTCAGATGTCAGGGGAGAAGTGTAGGCCTACTTACAATAGGAGTGTATCAATGAATTAATTTGAAAGAAAATTGCACAGAACTTACTTGGGCAATGAAAAGTGCGTTAAATATGACATGTTTCTTTATTTTTATAACTTACAAGTAACGTTTACCTTTCCCCCGAATATTTAAACGCAACTCAGTTTCAACTGAAGAGTATATGACAAGTTTTCATGGAAAACTGTCAAAAAATCGCGATGTGAGAATTAAATTTGAGTATTCAGGGGCCTATTGAAAGATTCTGGCTAGAACAGCCGAAGTTGACCTTTGCACCCAAATACACTCGAGAGCAATGAATCCGGGTCACTCAAAGAAAAAAAAAGTATATCGACCAATCCAAAAGACAATCAAACATTTTCAAGAAAAATCTATCTAAGAATGATTTACCTCACAGAATCCCCCTTGCAGTGAGGACCGTCTTGCAGTGTAGTCATCAGGGTCTCTCAAGTGTCTACCCAGATCAACATTAAACGTTTTTTTAGACACTTTCTCATGGGCAGCTTCGACTTGACGACGTGATTCGACATCTGTGCAATTTGCGTACTTTTTCTGTAGACATGAAGTTCAAAGTTTGTAAAAATGTTTTAAAGTTTTCTATTCAATAGTATGGTTCAAAATATCGATAAGTACATTTATACGTTCTAGATATCAAAACGACATTTTTTTTTTAAATTTTACAATTTTGTATGTCTAATGCGTGGTACTTACGTCACAAAGTTCACTTAACCGCTTCATAACATCTTTGGTGCAAATCATGTACTCTGTGATGATATTGCGGAATTTCTGTGCCCATTTCTTCGCGCATTGCTCGTTGTCCATCACGCAAACCTTCGCTTCTTGCAAGCACTTAGCGTTTTCGGGCCTGTTGCTGTCTTTTTGGCGACGGTAGACACCCTGAAAAGTTCAAACCTAATGTAATTTAATAGTTCCAAAGGTTAAAATATCGATATTTTAATAATTTCTATTATGTATAATCAACACATTGTTGGACCTACAAGACCTTTTCCGATTTGTGCATTGCTGTATTCAAATCATACTTTATTCTAATTACCTCTCTGAAGTTGCTTCCACTTCCCCATCCGGCTATGAATCCCTTTGTCCCCGGCTTTTCTAGATCCCGACTAACGTTATTATAGGTGATAAGATCAGTGGCGAATTCGCAGCCCTTTTCAACAACCCCGAATTTGAATGCTTTGTCCACTTTCACGATGGCAATATCGTTTGATGACCACTTAATGCTGTCTTGGAAGTCGAATTTGTAGTCTAGAAAGCAATTTGATAAGTTATCATCTTTTTTAGTTTTTGTTATAGGTAACGTATTTCTTTATCTCTATATCTTGAATGTCAGAATGGATTGGATTAGTAAAGCTAATTAAAAATAAAGTTTTCCAGTCATAAATTTGCAAGGTGACTGCAGTCTACGTCATAGTTATCGCAATTTGCCATTGTATCACGACGGAAAGTGATAGGCTCAAGTAAAAACACTGCTTTTGTAAACTTTGGAAGCAAGTATCGTATGATATTAATCTGGGAAAGTAATTAATAAGTGTTTGAGAGTGTTTAAGACGCAATTAAATTCCAGCGGAGAATGAACATGATGACGTTAACTTACTCTTTGGAATACACTTCCACACCACCTTGCGACGATGCTTGCAGACACAATCGTTGGTTTTATAGTCGAAGCTGTCAACGAATCTGGTGGTTCCAGAGACGATGTAGAAATGTTCGGCATCCTCGACGCATGCTGCTGACGTCAGCACGTAGGATTGGTCGACGATGACTCCGCCGCAGAGCCAGCCACGGTACTTGTGTGCTTTGGCGGATTCTTTTGTAAGTTGCAGGTATACCTAAACCGATAAGTCTACGTCAAATCTGTCCAAGCTGCTGTATGATTCAATTATGGGATATTTCTTATTGGTAAAGAATATCTTAATGTAACTTCTACAATTTTTTCATATTATCCACACAGTATCATCAAGCCCCAAGTTAAGCAGAGCTTGTGATATGTTTTTTTTATAAAATATATATTTTATTTTACTTATAAATTTTAGAAAGCCTATTTCCAGCTGTGGTCTAAAGTGGGCTGACGATGATAAACAATTAAAGCTATAACTAATGTCAAAAGATTACCATATAAGGTCTGCTGCCAGGTTTTACTCTCTTGCTGTACAGAATTCTTCTGGTATCTATTATAGTGGTGTTTTCAAATACCCAACTCTCATCTTCTATTTCATCTACTTCGTTTTCCGTCATGTTAACATCTTTACTTTTGGAATTTGGTTCCTTAACTGGTGTTGCGACTTCACTGTTTACAACCTCGCTTTTTACAGCTTCGCTTTTCACAGTTGCGCTTTCAACGACCTCGCTTTTGGTGACTTGGGTAATATTGCCAGCGGCTTGTTGTTCTGTTGGATTCGATAGTGCATATCCTACAAGCAGTGTGTAAATATTTTAAAACTCAGGATAATTTCCGATTATCAAAATCATTTGATATTTAAAAAACTTACCAAATATAATTAAAAACGTTGCTAAATACAAAAAGTTCGCCATTTTACACAAGAGATCCCAGTAGGATCGTTTCTAATTTAATAACTATCAATATTGGTCTTATACGACTTAATTTCAATTTCACGTACAATTATATTGTATGTAACGCTTCAATGGTTTCAATTATGGACATCCGGTGACTGATTTAATTGTAAAAATCAATTAAAGAAATAAATTAACATTATAATCGGAATTTCAATCAATATTGTAATATGTTTAGTTAAGATGTAGCTTGCACGGTACAACAACCATTTTATTGCATGATGTCAATTTAAATTTTAAACTTAATATTATAACCTATAAAATAATTTCCGCCCGCGGCTTCGCACGGGTTTTTCTAATATATTTATATATGTATGTTCACCACCCTGCCGAATTTCATTAGTATCCGCTCAGCCGCTTAGGCGGCGCAACGGTATCAGACCAAATAACTATAACTTCTATAATAGTAGAAAGGATAAATCCTGTAGATATCAAGGTTGTTTCTTATTGTATCGTTAATTATAGATTCTCTCTTATTAATGTAATAAAATTGGTATTGTAGGTAGTTCATTCGTATGGTAAGAAAAAAAATAAATTGGTAATAATTAAATTTTCAGCTGGACCATCTTAAAACCTCCGTAAAATTATGTATAAAAAATCAATATTTCAATTCGAAACATTTATTCAATTTCTTATATTATAATTCTTCAAGTAATATAACTAATATATTTTCTCTCTGAATGCCCCCGTAATCACAGGCTGGGAATCATTGGGAACTTGTGGTAAGGCAGAAACTTTGTTATTCGTTGCATTGACAGGAGTTTCTAGCACTTTATGCATTTCTTCTGTAGGGGCTGGTTCTTTTTCTTTTTTTGTGTCCAATTCGTGTAGTGCTGGCCTGGAATTAAAAAAAAAATAGAATAAGTAATTATTATCTAAGAGAAGTTTCAAGGGGAAGTATGGATTTTAATTTACTTTGAGAGCGTATTTCTTGTCCCCTTGAGTAGAGTAGTATTTCAGATTTCAATAACTCTATTTATTTAGGCTTAGTTAGAGCGAGGTGTTCAAACTAAGTCTAAGAAACAACTTAGGTCTTAACTTAGGTGCCTACTGCTACCACTAAGGCCTTTTGAAATAAACGTTTTATTATTATTATTATTTCTTTAGGCTGACAAAAGAAGCAATTAGACAGATTTATTACATTGGCAGAAGATGTCAGTTTATTCTCATTTTCTATCAAAGAGAATAAAACCACTACCTTCTATCTTTTGCTACGAAAATTGCCGCTACTACCGGCATCAATGTCGAACGCTTCGTAACTACCATTTGCCTTTTCTTTTCTAATTTCAGTGTATTTTATAACCCGTGAAATTTTCAGACATAAATTGTTTAAATTACCCATCCGGATGATTTTTCCATGATAGGACCGTTTCCACGTGCGTCACACCGGATCTGAATTGTCTTCTGCATTTTGGCCTGAAATCATAAACGAACATACACTTTATTGATATTGTTGACACAGCTGTCAATTCATCACAATTGGTTTGGTCTCGTGTTGACTATTGGGTAAAGCTTTGTTGTACCTGTAAGCTTTTTTAATAAGTTCAATATGCAAAATCGATCTAAACCACGTTTATTATCAATTCCACTACCGCCTGCGGAAACTTTGCTTGCATTTTTTATTAATCTATATACTGTTTTATACTTTCCACTATAAGGCTGACTGCACATACTGCGCTAAACTCATGAGTTTCCGAGCAACAAGCTTATGGTATTGCTCAAAGGCTAAAAAATAAGTAACTTGTAGCTAAATTTCACTTTGAAAGCCATATCGAGCTCTCAATAAACAAAAAAACATAATTCTCCATTGTCAGATATGAAAGGTGACTTAAAAAGTAGCCAAATGTCGGTATTCTAATCATAAGTAGTCAGCATAAACTTATTTCTTACTCAACATCCTTGTAAATAGCGCAAGATATGAACTGGCGGTTCTTGTAAACGCTAGTGTAAAGGAAGGGGCCGTAGCATTTGTTGGACCTCTCCTTGACTAGGCACGCCGAGATGATGCCTATTACCATAGCGTTCACGCCAGTGCCGTAGATTAATGGACCGCCGTGATCGTTCTAGATAATGAGAGGATAAACGCTGGATTAAAAATTATAAATCGGCAAGCCATTTTGAATATATGCATGAACTTTTTACGTAACTAATATTTTTTTTATTAGATAGATTCTTTTTTTACAATGCCGGTTGTAAATGCCACCACCTAGAGTAGAATAAGTACCCGTAGGTACTCGTAAAAACCAAGTCAAATTTTCTGATAAATTTTCGTGCGGTAATCATAAGCAAGGTGTATAAGAGTTGTTTTTGCACGAAAACGAATCAGTAACTTCGAATTTCCTTTACCGAGTAGGCTCCAGGTCACAAATATTATGCCTTTGTAAATGTTACCTCACAAAATCCACCGTCTGCTCTTCTTCTACCACCGATTTCAACAGATTCATTGTGTAGAGCCGAGTGCAGAAATAAATTGGTTGGTATCTTCTCAGTTCTTCTCATATGAGCACCACGACGGCCATCTTCCTCATCATCTGAGTAGTTTATGTCTTGGCAGTCAACGTACTTCTCCTGTAAAAATCAGAAAGTTATTTTAGTTTTACATTTGATGCATTACTGCCCAAGGTTAACCGTAAATTAGCTGCTTATTCGTCAGCAATAGTTGTTTCGTAGATTTAAATCGCTGAAAATCGTTGAATCAATATCTAATTAATTGATCGTTTCATTACTAAAATGAAACGATCAAATGAAACGATGAAAATCGGATTCGCACGGTAGAGAATCAGAAACTTCAATTCTTACGTAGGTGACATAAAATTAGTTTTTGCATGAAAACGAGTCATTAACTTTGATTTTCTTTTGACGAGTAGGCTCCCTGAACTCCCAATTTATTATTGACCTACCAGCTCTTACCCACGGCTTTCCACACGTTTTTGCGGGACACAAATAATAATATGTTATTTCATGTTTGAATATGAATATTGTGAACAATAGAGAACAATATAGTGCCCAAGTTTGTACACAGGTGCACTCTCTGACTATTATGTGTTAGGTCGACAGATTGAAACGACAGGTGAGACTGTGAGGTCAGGGCATAACCAAGGGCTTAGCGTGCTTTCCGATGCAAGGGGTTTTACAACATAGGGTGAAGCATACATTACAAATCTCCGACATAGCTTGACCAAGATCCTTGCTGCAGATCATGTAATTATCGATGATGTTGTGGTATTTGGCTCCCCACCGCCGTTTGCATCGCTTTTTCGGGATGACTTCCACCTGCGCTTCTAGAAGGTTCTGCTGATTGTCGCTCCTGGTATCCCCCTGAAAAATTATCTTACTGTTCACAAAGTCCCTTTAAAGTTCCTTAGAATTTTCAAAGGTCGTCTCCCTTTCTCGCAGTTTTGTCGTCCGTATTTTCGAGTTCGTTTTGCTCCCGTTGGAGTCTAGAACCTTGGTCCGAGGGGTATCCTCTCAGGGTTTAAAAAAACATCTGAGCGTCTGATTGAAGCGAAGCAAAACCCGAGAGCTGGTGTACCCGGCGCATCAGCATTGATATACAGCGAAGCAATGTAGACAGATTCTTGGGGACGCTTCGGACTGGTATTGATATGGATCAGTTGAGCTACCTGTAGACTGTTTGCAACATTCTAAATAGTGGTTCTTATTTAATTGTAATTTTCTTTGTCAATATGGGATTTAAAAACAAAGGTTCATTTCGATAACTGATTTTAATGTCTTTGCTATAAAAACTAACAGTTTACGAGTTGGTGCACAACAAATTGATTTATTATTTCATAAATAGTATAATAATACCAAAACATACATCATACATCAAAACTACTGTAAATAATAAAGTGAATTCATTAGCGAAAAATGTCCCAACATTCAACAACAATTCGTGTAATAGAAAATGTGTTTTTATTGTCGGTTTGTCATCTCCAAAATCATAAGCCTGATGAGAACCAGTTACCAGAAAATGATTATTGATTTACTCACATCACTGTATTTCCCGGTGGTTCCCCAACCAGCAATAGTGGCAACCGTGCCTGGATTCTCTATCGTTTGCGATTGGTTATTGTAGCATATAGGCCTAGGTACGAAATCGCAACCTCTGATCCTTCTAGAAAAGTCGAAGCCATCTTCAATCTTCACCACAGCGATGTCGTTGTTCATCCATCTTATGTTATCGTTCTGGTGGCCATCAAAAACGAAATCTGGAAAAGGTAAAAGCTTACATGCAGGCGCTAGCTGGACCCAAATTAGCGCCGGGTAGCGGAAGGTCTTTAAACGAACATGTTTAATATAACTTTGTACAAATGAAGTACGAAATTAAGTTAGTACAGTAACTAAATCTCACTAATATGCATTTTTCTAACAAAAAAACGTTGTGGGCACAACGTGCACAATAGAAGCGTGCGTAACGTGACACGATGAAGTCAAGTAGAACAACACTCACCCTGATGAAGTCAATAAAGGTTGCAACGTTGGTGTTATTCCTACACAAACTAAGTTCGGTGTTGTGGAGTATGTAGGTAATTTTTAATCAAAAAACACGTGTGAAGCCACGTATAGAAGCATTACAGTATTTTTAATTACAGTATTAAATAAAACCGTTAACTTATGTAACAGAGTAACGCAGAACAACAAAAAATTATGACCTTCATAATTAGTTTTGGGTCTGAGAATATCTTACTTTTGGGTACACATTTCCAAATCGCTTTTTTGGCTCCATTCTTGATGCAAGGGTTGTTGAATCTATCATCTTCGTCATTATACCTGGTAACATTAAGGAAATCAATCTCTAATCTTGTAAAAAATTAAGAAAACAACCGATTCGCGATTACTTAAAGATGAGGGCGTTGGCTTAGCTGTAAGAGAGTTTATTTATGGAGTTAGGTTAAGCTTCACTTGGTCTCTACATTTTACTCACTTGTATGTTCCAGAAACTACATAAAAATGTTGTGCATCCTCTATACAAGCAGCTGAAGTGAGGATATATTCTTCGTGAATGATGACTCCGCCGCATAACCAGGACTTGTAGTTTGATGCTTTTTTATTGCTGCGAGGCATTTTGAGGTAGACCTTTAGAAAAGCAGAAAGAACTAAAACCTAGTGGAAAATTTAGCTTGTAAATGTTACTTATAAAGATGCCAACATGTGAAATAAGCAAGCAGTGACTGGCTAGTCCATGGTATTAAACATAAAGGGTGGAAACAAAATTGTCATATAATTAGGTAGCGACCACAATTCCAAACTATGTATTTCAAACTAAAACTATCAAAATCAAAGTGCTTTATTTCCTTTAAACCTTACAGGACTCTTGGATACATCATCATCATCATCAGCCTATAATAGTCCACTGATGGACCTCTAGGCCTCCCCAAATGAGCGCCATAGATGGCATTATTGATCATTTGAGGGTTATTGCCCATAATCCCCACGCTGGGCATGCGGGTTGGGGATCGCAGTACGGTGGAGTTGTTCTGCAGAGGGTGCTGCTGCCCACCCACCGGTGTGTTTCCCTTAGTCGCCTCTTACGACACCCACGGGAAGAGTTAGGGTGGTGAAATTCTATGCCGTCACCACACGGTAAGTCTCTCTCTTGGATACGTCACAGTTTATTTCTGTGACTACTACCTTCTTTGTATGTTCGTCCAAAAGTATGTTCGTCGATTTCTCTATCAATTATGAATCGATTTTACTTATATTGCTTGCACCTATATTATTAATAAAAAACATTATTAAAAATTATTAAAATGTTTGTACATAATGAATAAGTTCAAGTACCACAAATCACGATAAACCTCCAGTTAATCTCACCATGTATGGCATAGCTTCAGTAACTACGCGGCCGTTTATGATTCTTCTTGTCTCATTGTGATGAAGTGCCCACTCAACTGCATCCATTGGAACTGGGGTCGCCATTGAACTGACACGCACATCTAAAAAAGAAAATTATAGGAAAAAGAAAAATATGTAAAATGTGTTTATTTTGTTGCACAATTCAAACAAAATCAAGATCAAATCAATTAGTTACAACAAAAATCGTCAACACTCAGCGGATGCTATGGAAAGAAAATGCCGTAGCGGTGGTTTTCCGTATAAGCCAGAATGAGTGCGTGTGTGGCGTGATGCACCATAATTCAGATTAAATGAGGGAAAATACTATAACAAAAGAGTTAAAGACAATTTTATTGAGGTACTAGGTACCTCAATTATCTACTACTCTGTCCATAATCAGATTTTGCCTCTAATTCGGCAATTTCATAAGTACCTGTTCCAATAAATAAGTATTTCTATCTTACCCATAAAATATATAATTCCTGCAAAAACATTTAAAATTGTCTTCATAATGCAGCTTCGTAAGATTTAGGACCGCGTTCATAAATTTTTGATTACATTCAGTTAAATTACAAGTCAAAATTTAATTACACGCTACGATATTTTGTTGGCATTTCGATGAAAATTATATTGGTTCATTTCGATTTACCGCTTGATCGAAATCAGGAACTTCCTAAGTACCTGAGTAAGTAATAAAATATGACTGACAAATTATAATAGCGATTTTTTTATGTAATATGAATTTTATTTTGTTATCTCAAAGTTTACAACAGATCAAGATGAAATATGAAAATTTGAAACATTGCGTACATTATGAATATAGCTTCACTTAGATAATAAGCTACATAACATACCGAAAATATCCGTGGGAATACGCTAGCAAAAAATAGATATTTATTTTTAAAGGCGGCAATCTGGACCATCCACACAGCATCATCTAGCCCCAAGCTAAGCAGAGCTTGTGTTATGGTTATTCGATGACTGATATACTGAATACATTACATTACACAGATATTTATTTTTGGACTGGATGCGACAAGCTGAAGACAGGGCGCTATGGCGCTCATTAGGGGAGGCTTATGTCCAGCAGTGGACTAATATAGGATGATGAGAAAACGGCCAGACCACCCTAAACAAATATCTGCAGATCGTATACACATTTGTCCCAAATAAAACAAGGTGGTTAACAAAACAGAACCTTATATAAAGCAGATGAAGATAGGTTCCTACAACTAACCGATTCGGAGAGGACCTATATGAAGAAGCAAGTAGAAGAATGTACTATGTAATAGGTATGTATTATTATTGTTCGTGCATTTGACGACTTCTGTGGTGCGGTGGGTGAAGGTCCGCCTGCGATGCAGGAGGTTTCGGGTTCGATTCCCACCTCGAGACTAGTATTTGTACGATCTGCAGATATTTGTTCAGGGCGTTCTGGTCGTTTTCTATGTATAATAAAAAATATCTATATATTATGTATTAATATTGTATTATGCATCGGAAGGAGTATCAGAAAAAAATAAAACGAAGCACTCCAATCAAGCAAGCATGCCAATCAATCAAATAGTATGCTGGCCATCGCCATTACGGCTATAGACACCAACTGATGAACCTCATTGTAAACAAACCAAAATAAATAGAAAACGCCGTCTTGTGTGGTCAGATGTTGCAAAAATCGCAATGGGTTTGTCAATAAAAAACACCGGATCACATTTCCTAGGTAAATTTCTTATTTCACCAACATATTTCTTTGATTTGACGCAAAATTATTATGAACAAAATAATCATAATAGAAGCACAAAATCTAGCCAGTGCTGCCAACATGTAAACATGTAAATTTTCCGGTAAATGTGGGAGTATATTAAATAAGTTTCAATTCTCATATTTTATTGACTTTAAATTATAAATCAGGTAAATAGGCATTTATTTATCATTCTGGTTATCTATAATAAAATTTATTATTTGAAATATAATTATGATATTGAATTTCCGTTTGTAATATCAATACAATAGCTTAGCTTTTGATAGACGAATTATTATAGTGTTTATTTAAGCTAACCTCCAAAATAGCTGAACCCATTTTAATAATAATTTTACTGACGCTGATGCTACGCAGATAACATGTTATATCGAGATTATAGGTAGCCGCAGGGCATAACTATTAGTCAATATTTTTTCAGATTTCTAGGTGATGAAAATTTGAAGTTAAATTGAATTCGTATAGGTAATCAGAGAATCTCACAATGAAAATAATTGGAATCCCACTTAATCTAGTATAGCATGCAGTGGGCATTAAGATTTTTAATTTATAAGAATTTGGGCAATTAAAATTAATACTATTTATATATCCATAAATTTTTATTTCTTATTTATCAAACAATGAATATGAGAATAATGTATATTTTTTCATTATTAGGAACGTTTAATTGATCTTCCTAGTAACAATCGTAATATAATATATGGCTGCTTATTGCCACTTTTAAATAAGTAATTTTTATTTCATTTGCGGTTAGGCATTTCCATAGGAACAACGCATGCGAAGCATCAGGCAGAAAAAAGTTGTCAGCCAGTTAATAGGCACAAATAATAATTTTTTCAAACTAAAATTAGACAGTGAACGGAGAGTTGGAATACACTGAGGGCTGAACAGATTTTGTTGAAATTTCTTCGATTAGCAAATACGTTACTATTTGATCCCGGGAAAGTACAGTGTTCTGTGCTTGTGGGATAATCAAATTCACTGCAGTTAGCACCATAAAGCGCTGGCGTAAATTGAAAATTATAAAAAGTAGGTCTAATAGACGATGACCGTGGCTAAAGCAGTACCTACGTAGATTTTTTATAATCTACATATTAGGAAATTATTATTATTAGGAAGAATATATATAAAAATTATGGGTAAATTTTTCTTCAGTTGGCATCTCGATATGCAATGACACTCAATGTCATTCCGCCATTGTTAGGATTCAAGTTTGATTTGACAGGATGCTATCCTTACTTTTCATAAATCCATGGTATTATGTATATCAGTCATCTAGTACCCATAACACAAGCTCTGTTTAGCTTGGGGCTAGATGATGCTGTGTGGATTGTCCGCCGTTATTTATTTATTTTTATTATTTATTGTTGTGATGGTAATCCGGCGCTACATCGACATGTGTTTCTAAACACACTTTCTCTCGCTTTGTAACAGACTGCATTCATTTCAATCAAAATACTGGTGAGCTCTTATCTAGCAGTTTTCTAGAGTGATCCTAGGCCTTATTTTGCTATTTCTATCGGAAAATTATAACGCAACATTGCCTAGTTATATTTTACTGTTTGAAAAACATTTAATTTGCTATTCTATAGAGTCCACAGGTGATTGGAATGCTGACTTTTATATCGGTCAACGAATCAGCATCACCATCCAACGTGACAATGCTGCCAGCATTCTAAGCACTCTGTCTTCTAGTAACGGCTTCGATTTTCGATTGTCTATATCTATATCTATACGAATATTATAAAGAGGAAAGATTTGATTGTTTGTATGTTTGTTTGAATTGAATAGGCTCCGAAACTACTGGACCGATTTGAAAAATTCTTTCACCATTAGAATCCTAAATTTTCCGTGATGAACATAGGCTATATAATATTTTCAAAAAAGTTAGGGATCCGCATAAAAAATTCAATAATTGAATCGTGCGCTGTATATTCAACCTCTTTTTCTATTATGGTGCGTCAGAATAGAAAAAGAGGTTGAATATATAGAGCGCACGGTGCTTGCTTTTTCTCTAAGGCCAGTGTCAGTTATGGAGTGTCGAGTCAATGTCAAAAATCCCAATGCTGTTAAAAAATTTAAGGGATCCGTATGAAAACTGTGAAACCGATCGTACTAGTGTGTACAATTTCTGAAATTTTTGTTTAATACCCGTGCGAAGCCGGGGCGGACCGCTAGTTAATAAATAAATGAATCCATTTCCTTTACTGATTCTTTAGAGTAAAAGTCCTCTTAAAATAGTCGTTGAAGTAAAACACATTCAAACATTCTGTCTATTTTTATTTCTCCTGAGATTCAGCTATAGAGGTAGTGTTTGTAACTTTATTTAAATCAGTTTCCCTATGCTCTTCAGTTATTTCATGAGATGTAGAATTGATGAAACCATCTCCATGTTTATCAGATTGATCGATGAGCGATGCTGTTTTGTCTATTAGTGGTTTAGTATTTGATACTTTAGCGATTATTTCGACATTCTGAACTGTTGTTTCAACTTTTTCGACATTTTTTGGTGTTGTAGGTTCTCTGGGTTCATACCTCTCGTCGTCGTCACCTTTATTCCTTCTACCAGGCAACTCATTTTTAGCAGGTCTGTAATAAAGTATAAATTTTTACTTGTTGTCTGGAAAAGCAGTTCTTACTCCATCATACATCACCATCACCAGCCTATAATTCCACTGCTGGACATAGGCCTCCCCTAATGAGCGCCAAAGATGGTTCTTACTCAAGAGTTTTAAAATTGAGATACGATACTTTTGTTCCTAACACGCTTTGTGGATTTCACTTACCCGTCTGGATGGTTGACCCAACTCATTTCTTCTTCTGTATGCGTAACACTTGATCTAAACAGCTTCTCACAATTGCCTCTGTAAAAAGGAAGTATTTGATCAATCTGTCTAAAGAGATTCTACAATATTTATTAACTTTTAAGCTAGTTTTTTGTATAAGTAAAAACTTTATTGACAAAGAAAATTAAAATAAAATAACCAAGTCAGAATTAGCATTTACAATTGAAATGATTGAGCTAACTGCAGACTTTTGCAAACAAACTACAGGTAGTTCAATATTAGTACAATATTATTTATACAATATTTATTAACTTTTAAGCTAGTTTTTTAATATTAGTACAATATTTATTAACTTTTAAGCTAGTTTTTTGTATAAGTAAAAACTTTATTGACAATGAAAATTAAAATAAAATAACCAAGTCAGAATTAGCATTTACAATTGAAATGATTGAGCTAACTGCAGATTTTTGCAAACAAACTACAGGTAGTTCAATATTAGTACAATATTATTTATACAATATTTATTAACTTTTAAGCTAGTTTTTTAATATTAGTACAATATTTATTAACTTTTAAGCTAGTTTTTTGTATAAGTAAAAACTTTATTGACAATGAAAATTAAAATAAAATAACCAAGTCAGAATTAGCATTTACAATTGAAATGATTGAGCTAACTGCAGACTTTTGCAAACAAACTACAGGTAGTTCAATATTAGTACAATATTATTTATACAATATTTATTAACTTTTAAGCTAGTTTTTTAATATTAGTACAATATTTATTAACTTTTAAGCTAGTTTTTTGTATAAGTAAAAACTTTATTGACAATGAAAATTAAAATAAAATAACCAAGTCAGAATTAGCATTTACAATTGAAATGATTGAGCTAACTGCAGATTTTTGCAAACAAACTACAGGTAGGTAGTTCAACGGATCCATATCAATAGGTACCAGTCCAAGATGCTGGCTGCATTGCCTCGCTGTATGGCAATGCTGATGCGCTGCGCCAGATACTGACCAGCTCTCGGGTCACATATAAGTTACTTTTACTTCTATAAGATGGACGCTATGTATATCCAAGAATATTTTCGTTTAATATTTTATCAGCAATAGCGTGTGCTCCAATTCCCACAAATATTTGACAAAAACTTACGAGACGCGCTTATAAATGGCACAGCTGATTAAATTTCTATTTTTGAAGACACTTGTGTATAAGAACGGCCCATAGCATTGGTTTGTTCGGTCTTTGACCAAGCACGCTGAGATAATTCCTATCACAACTGAATCGGGGCCGGATCCCGAAACCATAGGTCCTCCGTGATCATTCTGAAATTTATTGACACTTTTTGATCTACATTGTCAACAGAATTTCTATAAAATCTTCATAATGTATCAGATCTGTGAAATTCTGTTGAGGATGAATGTGGCATGACAATGCCCTGAAATGATATTTTGGGAACCATGTTTTGTGCTGATCATTGATTATATTAGGTTGTATGGATTATATTTGAATCATATTAGGTAGGCACATATGGCGTCTAGTTACTGCCTTGGCTTGAAATCGATGAATGTAGGTTGAGGAGGTAATTGTTTTAAATTACAGTGCGTAAATACTCGCCACAACCTTCCTTATAATTTGAGTCATTTAACAGGATTTGATAAAATTGTATGTTTCCCCTAGGTACAGCTAGGTACAGCTAACGGCGATAGAGTTTAAAAAAAGGCCCAAAAATTTCCGAGTAGTTAGATACTTGATTCTGTAGCGCAGTTGCTTATCGCTTCCTGTACTAAGGGAAGGTCGCGGCTTCAATTCTTTACGAAATCTAGAATTTCTTAAGAAATATATGGTTTCTGTTTTTAATTTCCATATACTCGTAATATACCTACCTCACAAAATCCACCACTACCTGGCGCCTGTCTTCGCCCAGAATGATCATGATGACTGCCAGATTCGTTGTGATAAGCAGAGTGTAGCGTTAAAGTTTCAGGATTGATAACTGTTCTCCGCACAGAAGATCTTCTGTGTTCGTCTGAACTAGAACCCGCAATGTCCTTACAGTCCACATATTTCTCATTACAAATCTCGCTCATGTCTGGCTGCAGATCTTTGGAGCAGATCATGTAGTTTTCGATGATATTGTGGTATCGCTTGCCCCATCTCTTTTTGCAGCGACTCTTCGATATTATTTTTACTTGAGTATCCAGTAAGTTTTGTTGGCTGCTCCCCGACTGTATAGGAAAAAAAACGCAAAAAATCATGCAGGTATACAATATTATTATGGATAAAGTAGACATTATTATTATAATATTACTTAAACTGTTTTTGTTATTGAATATAAAACGAGAATACACCATTTAGAAATTCAGCGTAGGTACGGTCAAGCTATAGTTTGGTCGCAGCATAAATCTAAGATTATGTATGTAGATGATTATACTACTTTTGGCTGAAAACACGATATATGTAGGGTACCTGCCCACTGATGAGCTGCTTTTAGTTCCCTGTTTACCTGTGTTTTTATTGTCTTAGATAGTAGATCGTATATTCGTAGGTACATAAGTTGCATTTCGGTCTGCCCCATCAATGTTTTATTGTTAATTTAGAAATTGTAGATTATAGAGTATAAGTATTGTTCTAACTCTTTTTAGGTGTATTATACAGCCTGAAACTATTTCTTTCTAGATACTGCTATGTTTCCCTGGCGAAACTAGTCTTATAGTAAGAGTATATCCCCGTGCTCTCGTGGACAATATTCAGGGGAACACAGGGAGATACTTTCCGTGTTGGTATAACATCACAGCATCAGCCTATAATAGTCCACTGCTGGACATTGGCCTCCACTAATAAGCCCATAGATGGCATTTTTTCACGCACGGGATCGTAGTTCGGTGGAGTAGTTCTGCAGAGGGCGCTGCTGTCCGCCGGTGTGTCTCCCTTAGTCGCCTCTTACGACACCCACGGGAAAGTGTGGGGTGGTGAAATTCTATGCCGGCACCACACGGTGGTGTAACATACCTGACTGTAACTATCTGTAGTTCCCCAACCAGCGATCGATGCGAAACTGCCAGGTTCCTCAAGGCGCTCACTTTGGTTGTTGAAGCAGATCGGCTTGGGGATGAAATCGCAGCCCCTGACGCGCCGGGTGAAGTCGAACTCATCCTCGACTTTCACCACAGCGATGTCGTTACTCATCCATCGAATATTGTCGTTCTCGTGACCATCAAAGACGTAATCTTAAACATCAAAAATTTTATAAATGTGGTAGTTTGGATGTTTGTTAGCTTATCACGTCTAATTACTGATGTATACAGGTTGTTCTAAGGTAAGGAAAAAAAGTAAGACTTTGTATTGAACCCTTAAATCAGTTTCTATGAGATAGAAATAGCCTTTGATACACACAAGGCATGCGAAGCCGCAGGCAGACAATTGTACATACTCGTGTCTGCCTGCGCCTTCCATCTCAATAAGCCATCCTGTATACACAGGGCAAATCCGGAACCATGAAAAAAGTCGTGAACAGTCATGGGCTCAATTTATGAGAAAATAAAAACTTACTTTTCGGTATACATTTCCACACAGCTTTCTTGGCACCGTTCTTTATACATGGGTTATTGTAGCGATCCTCGTTTTCATGATGTCTGAAATTATTGGTAGCTTATCATCACAGCAAACTGTTATAAAACCTAGGTAATTGCAAAAGTTTAGAAGAGTATGGATGCTCGTTACTTATTCACGCCATTAGGATCGAGATGAAGTTGAGCATACTATCTACGCTATATGGAATAAAAATCCTTCCAATACGTTTGTAGAAAAACAGCGCATACGACGCCGCAGGCAGAAACAAACTCTGTCATATTTTAGTGTAGCTATAAACGCCTTCTCCTATTCATATTAGCAATAGCATAGATTATATCCCTATCAGGACGTAGGTAACCTTTTATCCCTTACTTTATTTACCCAGGAAGGTCGTTTACGAAGCCGTGAAAGCTATTTCGGATATATTCTTCTTGTATAAGTATTTACCGCATTATCTTCTTTAAAAAAAAAAACTAATCGAATTTTCCCAACTTTTAAGAAATCGTTTTTCTTAAAAGTTGGGAAAATTCTAAATCTATTTGCAATACAAGAATTTTATTGCAAACCGTACCTAAAAACAAAACTGGTGCGTCTAAATAGTATTTAACTCCTTAGCAGATGCGGAGAAGGTTCTGAATGGAATGCGCCGTGACAAAATTAAACGTCTTCAGTATGGATTAAAACTTGATCATTTAGTAACTAAGATTCTGTTTTATGAAAAAGATAAATAGCTATACCTATGGAGTATAGACATCATAAATTTTATAAGTGCTTATATTGTAAACCTAAAGCAATAAAGTTATTGAATCTGAATCGGATTTCTTTATATTCAGCCATAGACTTACTGACATCAATTTGTCTCCCACCGATGAAAAATTAGTAAATAAATAAAAAATACAGCAAAAATTTCTCATTTCTGGAATCGAAACGTAACTTACGACTCAAGGACCCTGGCAACACTGGCCGTAAAAAAGCTATAAGGTACTTAGCACCCAGGTGTAAAGGTTAAGGTCAAGGTTAACTCACCTATACGTGCCAGAGACGACATAGAAATTTTTGGCATCCTCGATGCAAGCCGCAGACGTTAGGATATAATCTTCGTGGATTATGACTCCCCCACACAACCATCGACGATAATCTTTATACTTTGGATTTATAACTGGTAGCTTGAGGTAAACCTGTTCAGAGATATACAATGAAAGAGAGAGAGAGAGAGATTATAAATATACTAATAATCTTATAATTTTTCAAATAACCGAAAACTCTTGACATTTTTACAAAAATCAAATAAAAAATCTCGATATATTATTATAGAATATGCATTTTTTCCATAATACCCCGTTATAAATTACTTTACTATTAAAAAGTAAGTTAAAGTTTAGTTTATACTAAAGTACGAGTACGTTAAAGTTTAGTTTCAACTAAAGTAAGTAAAGTTTCAACAAATTAAAACTAGTAAATCTGTCAAGGAACTACGAAAATAACACTGAGTCGACGGATTTTTATAGATACTACCTAAACTTTACATTTATTTATTTATATAAAAACATTTATTTCATCATATTTATGTCACCCTCTCCGTTCGGTTCTTTCTTAAAATTTCTCTCATATACTATATATATTTTTTACTTACTTATGCGACTCTCAATCTCATAATTTTAAATTACAACATACCATGTAGGGTCTTGTTTTCTCAGCCTCTGATCCAACAAGAATTCTTCTTGTTCTATTCAAAAAATGTTTTACTTCACTGCCATTTGTATTTTTAAGTATATTTTCTACGTTAGGAGGTAATGTGGCTGTTATATTAATACCATTAACTTCTGAAATTAGGTACAATATTTTTTAAGTTGGATATAGATCTAGCGCAAACACATAAATTTTATGATAATTGTTTTATTTCAATACATTATAACATAAATCAATAAAAAATCGAACAGATATCTACATATACGATTTCAGGCAGTAAATATAAAAGTAAAGATAGCATACAAAAGAAAAGAAAGTAATAAAAAAGAAAACTTAATTAACATATGTCACTACTCACAACATATTAGATATTCTAAGACATAATATCATTATATTATCAAAAGCGATAATTAAAAAATAAATATAGATAATGGTAAATAAATAATACTAGACATCCACACAGAATCATCTAGCCCCAAGTAAAACAGATATTGTTGTTATGGGTACTATACTAGATGACTGATAAACTTAATAAAAAAAATACTTTGCCAGAAATGATGATAGGCGGAAGTACATCCTGCCTTGGTAGTGGGGCAGGATGATCACCCGCTGTCCTTTTCTATCCCTCTCTATATACACGACATATAATGGCATATTATTATAAAATAGAATATAATTATGTACTTAGTTCATATCATAATATAAATAAATATTGCTGCGCCCTTACAGGGTAAGTAATTACTTCTAAGCTAACTACCATCTAAGATAAAACTATGTTATAATGTATATGTATGCAATAAATGAACATGAACATGAATATAAAGATTTCTTACTTAATACAAAACATAGAAACGTAAGAAAGTTCCAGCATGTTGCAGATTTCATATTGGCTAACGTGTCAAACGATTTGGCTGAGCATTTCTAGGATTGATTAGCTTTTTGATTTGATTTTCTGGTTGGTTGATTTTATTGTTATAGTATTTCCTGTTCGTTTTCTCTTTTTCTATTTTTTCAATGATTTTCATTATGAGAAACAAATTGCTCAAGTAGGTAAAATAACAAAATTGATTGTTTCAATTGATTGGTTTGGGTGCTTATTACCTTACCATTTACCACCATTAACCATAGAACTGGGACATACGTACCGGTTGGCTATAGTACATAAAAATCGAACTGCGACATATGTCGCAGTTCGATTTTAAGAAGAAGACAGAAGGCATATGCCTTACTTCACGATTTTTGACTTTCGTGCCTTTCCCGTTATGTTTAAAGTCTCTATTCAAATAAAAAAAATCTTTATTATTCAATGTTATCAGACTGAATGAACCCTTCAAAGGTAAGAAGGTCAAAGCTTACCTTAATGGGATTCAAGTGATTATAAAAATAATAACAGCGTGTTTTATCTACCGACTTAAAAAAAGGAGGAGGTTCTGGCTCTATATTTTACTCGTTATCTACGCCTATATTTAGGTTTTGATGATTCTTTCGCTTTTTTTTATATAGAATGATTACCAGGTGTGGCGCTTAGATGGTGAGCATGGCTTACTATACACTTAGTCCGAATTCACAAAAAATCCAAACTTAGGACCAAACAGTAAAATGTTTTTGGTTTTTCTGCCTGATAGTGCTTGCTCCGGCGCACACGCCGGTATTCTTCATTCAATATGAGATATTTTAATATCCATTATATTGGTTAAAAAACTAAGTACCTTCATTAAGCAAACGTTTATTTGTATTAATTAATGCCCTTCGGTAAGCTATAACGACTTCTTAGCTCTTTGATGCTGGTTGTTTTACTAATTGTGCGGGTTCCACTTTGTCCTCTACGCCCTCTTTTGCTGGTCTGTAAAAATATTTAATAATATATAATAATCTTAAAATGAAAATAAGCACATAAGACAAGGCATAAGCTGTTAGAGGATAACCTGACAAACGCAACTTTTGATGAATTTTGAAGAATTGCAAACGGTGCATTGCCGACGCCAACTGTTGAACGATGAACGTTCAAAAAATTACTCAACGTCTCTATGCCATCTCATCTATACATATATATTTTTTTAATCTGCCTAGCCACTCTTCTAACGGGCTGATTTTAGGATTCCGAAAATAACTTTTACATGCTGACTCTTTCAGAATTATTATTTGTTGCTATATTTTTATTTTTGGTTTACTATTTTAAAAGGGGTATGATATGAACTTCACTTACCCATCAGGGTGGGCGCTCCAGTCAAAATTAGTCTCGGTAATTTGGGTCTTCAATGTTTTGAGCAATCTTCTGCAAGTCTCCCTGGAAGCAAAAGAATTGACATTATGTTGATGTTGGCATGTTCATTAATGTTCAAATCGGGTACCGCAGGTCAACTGCCCATCGGGCATCGATGGGCACTTGACTGATCTTTCGTGAATGACGAAAGGCCTTTATGACGATGAACCATTGTAGGTAGTCTCATCTTTTCTTAAAGTCATCTTCCAAAGGAGGAAGTTCTCGATTCGATTGTATTTTTCAAATATTGTACAGAATTAGTTAGAATACAGTTAATTCCGTGATCGCCCAACCTGGTCTTTGGTAATGGTAATGTAGGCACAGTTCAAAATAATTTATTCTTTCCCAAAAAAAGGCATGATAGCAGGATAGATAGAAAGTTATGGGTTCTATTTCACCTGAGTTGTAAAAGTTTTAGGATAAATATCTTCCTAGAATATTTCTCTAAATGTTGATTATACATAAACACATGCGGATGTTATGTGTTTTTAAGAAGGGTTCTGTCATCATCATGATCATCAGCCCATGTTAGCGCACTGCAGGGCAGAACATTTAGGCCTCCCCTAAAGAGCTCCGTAGCGACCTGTCTTCAGCTTGGCGCATCCCGCATCTGCCTGCGGTCTTTCGCAGACCGTCTTCCTACCGGTGGGTATCCTGCACTATGTCTAAGACATTAAGAACAATCGAACTTTTTTATGCTGATTTTTAGATTTTTTGAAGAAAAAGCTAGTAACCCCCATTTCTCCTTATCGATAGCGCAGGACAACAGGTGCCGGTTCTTCCAAACACTAGAGTAGAGGTATGGACCATGGCACTTGTTCGATACTTCGTGCGTCTGGCTGGCTGATATCACGCCGATCACCATAGCACTCGCTCCTTGGCCTGATACTAGAGGGCCTCCGTGATCATTCTGGAATAAAAAGTTTATATATTAGATCAGAAAACCGATAGTAATAATAAATGTCTACACTAATTGCTGATGGCTTTTTGTAAAAACTATTGTACATATTCTATAATTGTGACTTGTTTTTTTTCTATCTTCTATTGCTTTATATAAATTATATTCTATTGTATACTTTAACATATTAATTTGTACCCTACTTTTGTGTAATAGAACGACCGAGCCTGAATAAAAACTACTTTATTAAAGTTTAGAGGGTAAATAGGTACCATAATTATATAGAACTACCCTCAATATCCAGGTAGATTCAATCGTTATTTTTAATTTTTTTTATAACAATAATGTTTGTTCTTTTAACGTTGTAGGTACTGTAGGTACTTGTATTGTATTCCGATATATGAACCATGATATGAACATAATAATTTGTATTGATTTTATGTTTGGTTTTTGTTTTATGCTGTCTAAGCTGTCTACGCTTGATAAGCAAATAACAATGATATATTTGAAACGGAGCAAAATGATTATGAACATCCGATGTTATCCGAGAGATTAAAAAGTGGAAAAGCGGAAGACAGTATAAAATGGAAGGACGAAATAAGTGAGAATGCAATACTTGGTTAGGGAGTGGGTATGGAAGCTTTTAGAAGAGGCCTTTCCCAAAACTGGCCAAACAGATACAATAGACGTTGATGTCTATTATATAATATATTTTAAATTATTATTAGAAACCAGCCTGAGGCACAGGTTTTAAGGGCTTATTACCAAAGGTCCACGACTCCATTGTTTTCAAAAATCTAGCTAAGTCGACTAAAATCTGTTGCCGCCTCATCATCATCATCATCAGCCTATAATAGTCCACTGCTGGACCTCTAGGCCTCCCCTAATGAGCGCCATTGATGGCATTATTTATCATTTGGGGGTTATTGCCCATATTTTATCATTTGGGGGTTTCCGCCTAGTCTAAGTTTATTACATTCTGATTCTGTGCAAGTCTTATAAAAAGTAAATATATCTATACTAATATTATACCGAAGAATGATAATTATTAAAACGTTGAAACGAACCTCGCAGAATCCTCCAACAGTCACTGTCTTCGTTCGCCTAGACTCATTTCGCGAAGCGCCAATGTCTGATGCGTTCCGATCAAGGGAACGCCTGCTAGGATCTTCATCATCATCGATAACTTCATCGGAGTACAGCAGGCCTTTGCAGTTCACTTCTCCCTGTAATACAACAACAACAACATCAGCCCTATAATAGTCCAAAGCTGGACATAGGCCTTCCCTAATGGGTGCCATAGATGGCAATATTTATCTGGGGGTTATTGCCCATAATCCCTTGATTCATTGTTCACTTCAATCTTTTTAAGGTAAAGTAAAGATGCAAACAAGAAACCTTTACCTTGTTAGCTTGTTAGTTTTCGTGTTGGAGTAAAACTCGTCCCAAACTTTTTTGTCATCTACATAATCTGATACTTTAGCCGTTTTGCATAAAACAGTTTTAACAATCCGTTTGAATTTATTTATAGATAATTTTCGCAACTCACTTGGAGTTTGTTGTAGAAGACAAAAATAATGTGTCTTTCAAAGGGTATACATTGCCCTTTGAAAGACACATTATTTTTGTGTAGCCTAGCAGTGGGCACAGCGAGTATACGTACATCACACGGAGAAGGCATAAATTCAGAATCCATTCCGTCTTTAGCACAGATAATGCTGTCATCGATGATGCCGTGGTAGCGCTCTGGCCAGCGCTTCTTGCAATTCTTCTTCGATATGATCATCACCTCTGTCTCTTGGAGTTCCTTTGAATTCTCTGATGTCCTCAGCATTGACTGAAAGTTACAAACAATACACGGTGTATTGGACGTCAATGAATCAAATACAGTTTAAGCATATAATTGCAATGTTTAGGTCGTTTTCTATGTATACTTTATAAAAAATATATTTCTAACTGTCATTTAGGTATTGTGTTAAGTATATCAGTCATCTAGAATCCATAACACAAGCTCTGGTTAGCTTGGGGCTAGATGATGCCGTGTGGATTGTCCAGCATAATTTATTATTGTTTATTGCTACCTATACGGCACTTATATCAAAAAACCAATATTTTTGTCTCTTCTGTTAGTATCGAAGTAATTTAATTAAAATTTTCAACGTATTATAGTCTGTGTTCTTGATTGTGTAATAAATAATTTAGTAGCAAACATAGTTAAATGATAATGTATATGCATATGTCTATATCTATGTCTATGTCTATGTAAGTAGGTGTCTACTTTACACAGACACTAAATAGTCTGTCCTAAGTCTGATCGCAGGCACACCCTGGGCTGTAATATAAATAATTCCAAAATCAAAATCAAAAATCAAAGTGCTTTATTTCGTTTAGACCTTACAGGACTCTTGGACACGTCACAAAATACAAGTTGCTTAAGTAATAAAAATGGGAAATAAAGTGATCACTTTGATTCATTGTTCACTTCAATCTTTTTAAGGTAAAGTAAAGAAGCGAACAAGAAACCTTTACCTTGTTAGCTTGTTAGTTTTCGAGTTGGAGCAAAACTCGTCCCAAACTTTTTTGTCATCTAGATAATCTGATATTTTATAGTAAGCCTTTTTGCAAAGAATATTTTTGACAATCCGTTTGAATTTATTTATAGATAATTTTTGCAACTCATTTGGAGTTTTGTTGTAGAAGCGTATACATTGCCCCTTAAAAGATGCATTAATCTTTTGTAGCCTAGTAGTGGGTACAGTAAGTTTATTCTTATTTCTAGTATTTATATTATGTATATCGCCATTTTTGACGAATTAATTGATATTTTTATGAGTGTACATCAAGTTTTCATTAATATACTGTCATAGCACTGTCATTATGTTTATTTCTTCGAATTTATCACGGTGCGATTCTCTGAGACCCATATTATAGATTGCACGAACAGCCCTCTTCTGCAGCACAAATACGGTGTTAATATCTGCAGCGTTCCCCCACAGCAGTATGGCATAAGACATAATACTATGGAAGTAGCTGAAATAGACAAGTCTGCAAGTATCAACGTCTTTAAGATGAGGGATTTTTTTGACTGCAGACGCTGCAGAACTTAGTCTCTTCGATAGCTTATCTATGTGTTGAAGTTTACTATCTAAGGTTATTCCTAAGAATACACTAGTTTCTACAATTTCTAACAACTCCCCTTCAACATTCAGCCTTAACTTGTTTGACATTAGGTAGAATAAATCTAATATATTTCGTTTTGGTTTCGTTAAGCAGATTATTCACTCTAAACTAATTGACTACTTTTGAGATTGCATTATTCACATCGTCAAAATTACTTTTGTCGTTTCATTTTAAAATTAATGAAGTATCATCAGCAAACAATACAATCTCGTTATTTTTCTCAACAAAATGGGGTAGGTCGTTAATTTAAACTAAAAATAGGAAAGCACCGAGAATAGATCCCTGTGGTACGCCCATTGTAACTACAGACCCCGAAGACCGTTTTCCATTAATATAAATTCTTTGTATCCTATCACTCAAGTAAGATGTAAGAAGATCAAAAAACGCCTAAAGCATATTGCGACTTCTCCCAAGCATCAATTATATGCAATACTAACTCTTTGCCGGCATCAGTAGTTGACCTACCGCGAGTAAACCCGAATTGCTTACAATGCAGCAGGTCATTGCCATTAAAATGTCTAAGCAATTAATGTAAAATAAGTTTTTCAAAAACTTTGCTGAATGTCGGCAGTAAGTACTGATATTGGTCTAATGTTAGTGGGGTCAGTCTACTACCCGATTTCCTTACATTAAAATTGTTAAATTTCTCAGTGGATCCCCACCCAGCAATGGACGCGATGCCGCCAGCTTTCTCAATGTCCATTGTAACATTATTGAAGGCTATCTTCTTTGGCGAGTAGTCACAGCCTTTCACCTTCCGCGCAAAGTTGAAGTCATCTTCTGTTTTGACGACGGCGATATCGTTGGACATCCAGCGAATGTTGTCGAACTCTGCACCGTCGTAGAAATAGCCTGTAAGGTTGTTTTCTCTTAATGGTAATTATCAAACGTTTGGCCGAGTAAGAAGAGATTTGGCTGCATACCCCGTAGATCATGACAAAGAAAGCTTTTAAAACCTCACCTAAGTTGTTAGTTTATGTAAAATTTAATTCGCTTTTATTAGGTAACTTGTGTTTTTATTTTTACTTCCTTGTATTCGTTAAGAAATTACAGTGTTTACCTCGGGTGAAAGTAACTTATTTAGTCCCTCGAACTATTGGCGCCCTCGCTACGCTTGGGCTCCAAACCACGTCTCGGGACTTAATAAATTACTTCCAACCCTAGGTTAACAATTAGGGACCTACTATTGAGATCCAAGAATTTCTTCTATTTATCTATCTAGGGAACTTACTCGTCGGTTCGCATTTCCAAATAGCTTTCTTTTTTCCGTATTTAATGCAGTCATTCTCCTCCGTTGGTGGAATCCATCTGCAAATATTAATGAATACTTAGATTCTGTACCTACCTATATATTAGGTACCTACTAGCTGGGTGTCCGCAATTTCACCCACGTTACTCCCGATCCCGTGGGATTTTCGGGATAAAAAGTACACAGTCGACGACGTTGCGGCTTCGATTCCCGCCACGGGACAAAAATGTTAGTACGATTTGCACAGGATTTACTGTACAGGATTTACTGTCTATTTATAGTAAAAAAATATATAATAATGCTGGAAAATCCACACAGCATCACCTAGCCCCAAGCTAAGCAAAAAAAAAAATATCTGCCTATAGATGTAATAATATTACATAGGCAGATATTTTTTTTTGCTTTACTAGATGACTGATATATCTAATACAATATAATATATTTACAATATAATATATTGTATTACATATCAGTCATCTAGTACCAATAACACAAGCTCGCTTAGCTTGGGACTAAAAGATGATATTGCCATTATTTACTTGTTGGTCCCAGATATAACATAGAAATGCTTGACATCCTCAATACAAGCTGCGGAGGTCAGCACATATCGTTCGTGGATAATGACACCTCCGCAGAGCCAGTTCTGGTCGTGGTTGGCTATCTCGGCTGGCGCTGGTCGGAGGTATACCATGTAGGGTCTGGTGTCACCCACTGGTGTACCTTGGAGAATCCTACGGGTTGCGTTCATTGGTCCTGTAAAGTTAAAATCAAATCTCTATAAAGTTAACCTAGTTAGAATAATGCCTCTCATTAATCTATTATAATTTATCTTCTATAATAGTTAATTATTATTTATCATCTATAATACTCGTAGTTAGGCTGTAAGTAGTACTACTTACAGCCTAACTACGAGTATACTAGTAGCTAAAATATTTTGGTTTTATCGATTGAAGTTAAAAATCAAATTATTTTCTTTATTTCTTTCTTTAATATAGTTTTACCAATTTAAGATATTTAAGTACCTTTATTTACACACTAATGTAACATAAAAAAACATTATTATAGTATATGCCTTTTGTAAGTGATTATTTTATTTAATAATTAGCACTCATGTCGCCTGTTCAGGCTTTATTGTTATACCACAGTAAACATATGGATAATCTGATATTTTATAGTAAGCCTTTTTGCAAAGAATATTTTTGACAATCCGTTTGAATTTTATTAAGTGATGTGATAATTTTTACAACTCACTTGGAGTTTTGTTGAAGAAGCTAGGGACGCTTTTACAACAAAACTCCAAGTGAGTTGTTGCTCTTTAAAATATGCATTATATCTTTTGTAGCTTAGTAGTGGGTAGGTAAAGCAGGTTTATTCTAATAAGAATAAGAATATTTCAAAGTTAGGGCTAAGTTTATTCCGTAGTGAAATAAAATAAAACCGAAACTCATGGAAGGATCAAGCTGAAATTTTACACAAACCTGGATGAGTATACGGGCTTTTTTATTCAGAAAATGCATGCGAAGCCGCGGGCAGAAACTAGTTTTAAGAAGAATATAATACTATAGAATAGAAGAAATGTATTTATTACAACAATACAATCAGGTGAAAATAACAATACACTAATTGTAGGATAGGTATAAAAATAGTAATAATAATTATTAATAATAAGGTATAAAAATTAGAAGTTATATGACATTGGCGGTCTTATAGCTCAAAAGCTTTCTCTACCAGATAAAGGTCAATGAAGACCTTAAACTCACTTACCAGCTTTTATTCCATAGAAAAAGGAAAACAACAAAAACAACACCAATATATTTAGGGCCGTCATTTCTTAAATTTATCAAAACATCTTCCACTATAACGTTTTTCAGTTCGCTTAGTTTATTTACCGGATCAATCAGTTTATTTAGAATTCTCAGATTACGAAACACTAGCTAGTAAAATTCAATTTCATGCATCAAGAAATTCTACTAAACCTATCACTACATAGCTCAACAATTCATGTCAACTTATAAAAATGTTAGACTACCCTACAAATCACATTTTTATTGTTCTGTAGGTATACTAATATTATAAAGAGGAAAGATTTGATTGTGTTGAATAGGCCCCGAAACTACTGGACCGATTTCGAAATTTATTTCACTATTGGAATCCTACATTATCTCTGATGAAAATAGGCTAAATAATATTTACCAAGGCTCAGTATGAAAACTTCAATAATGTAAACACAATGTGTTTAAAATGTATGATTTTAGAACTTTTTATTAAATACCTGTGCGAAGCCGGGGCGAACCACTACGCGACTTGATCACAACACAATACACTGACAATAACGAAGATAATATTTATATCTATACCTAAACGAGGCCCGCTTGGTACAACACGTCTTCTTACATTATTATTCTCGCCTACCCGTTGACTCACATAATAACTTAATAATAATAATTATAATAACGACGTAACTAGGTATACTTAGATCTTTAAATGTACTCATCGGATTTGATGCGGTTTTTTAATACTTAGAGTGATTCAAGAGGAAGGCTTATTATGTAATACATGCATAAACATTAGTAGGTATCAACATTGCACCCGTGCGAAGCCGGGGCGGTTTGGTTCTAAATTTAATTTAACTAGCCAAATCAGCGCCATCCACGGCTTGCAGCGGTTTTTAGCACTGTATAGCGTATAAGCATAGTAAGTAGTGTTACTACCCACCGCTAGATGTCTATAGTGTTCCTCATTTTGAATTTCACTCAACTTACTACATTGAACGCTATTTGCCGTGAGATGGACCTGCAGTAAAGTACCTACCGTTCTTAAAAAATGATCTGCCTGAATAAGTTTTCGAAATCATTGTACTACAATTGATTTTATAAAACAATATGATAAATCAAACTGATTAAAGATGATAAATATGCTAAATCAAATTGATTAAAGTTTTCAACAGAACTTTTAAAGTTAACTAAGGATGCTGGTATTTGTCCCAATTCGTAGACCACCACATAATTAAGTTAATTTAATTTGTTGATATAGGTACTTTAAACGCCTGCGACGCAGGAGATTGCGGGTTCCATTCCCGCCTCGGGAGAAATATTTTCTGCGAGCTCACCGAAGAAAATAAAATAGTATGGCTCCGTATCGGCTGTAACTTATTAATTCTGTTTTATTGACCTGAAATGTTCTGTAGGTCCACCCTGTAGAAGGCAATGGATGACCAAATCTGAAACCATGAGTTAAAAATACGTCTTGATAGGATTCATGACCTCGATGTGTGAGAAAACCATACCTGCCAGATTTTTTAATTTTGTTGAGTGGAACACTAAGAAATACACCCTATATTTTTATAGAAATTTGGTTACATGGTGGTACTTACTTACTTGTTACTGGACTGGTTTCCGCAACTAGGCCACAGGTGGGCCCTTTTTGCATGGTGGTAATAAGGATCATTGTTTGAAAAGAAATGCATATGTAATTGTGATGATCAAAAGAAAATACCATTATTAAAAATGTTGTTCGAATACTCTACTGAATTATCATGTAATTTATTAGAGTAGGTAATTTTTACAATATTTTTGAACAATTGGTTTGTTTACCGCTAGCCAGCCTATTAATTCAATGGTGATTTTGCCTGTATAAAATACAATTCGTAATAAAAAAAAAATAACGTTGTCCATGACTCCTTTCACGACTTTTCTGTAAGTCACACGGTTTCTGATTTTGCCATCGAATCCCATCTCAAAAAGACAATCTGTAGGTATATTTAAATAAAATAGGATTAGGAAATTGTTTGAAGTTCACCGTGTCATTAGATTCACTTTGAAAAAAATACAGTAAATGATTATTTAAAAAAAACCATATTAACGGGCTTATACAGGATATTAAAAGCGGGTTTCAGGTATTCCCTACTCTGAAAATACCTAGGCTATTAGCTGATTTCGTCAAGACTTTTTACCCTAAAGTCCACGCAAATGAAATTGCGAGCGGGTCAATAAAACAACAATAATGCGCATAGAAGATGGCACCGAAAAAGGGTCACAGGAGAAAAAAGGGAAAGCGGGTGAGAAACAAATTAAATCTTGAGCGAAAGCTGTCAAATCAAAAATGGTTTAGTTTGAACCTTCGCGATTCGCTTTGATGATACGAAGCCCTATTAATTCTTCTCCAAAATACGCAATCGATTGTTTCGTTACACTTTTTTGTGCAAATTGGTGCTCGATGTCGTTGTATTAGAGTGCGAAATTTCATGTTGAAGAATTAAAATAGACCTTTAGCAAAAAATATTTTGATTTCAGGAAAAAGTTATATCCAACGATCTTAACCATCCACGATTGCCTGGTAGAAATCTATTGGCGGTGTTATCACTGCCAAACATGAGTTGAAATTTACCTAAACATATAGAGGTATATGGACTTTAAGTAACATATTTTTAGAAATACAGTTTTGTTCATCAGTAGGCCAAGCACGGGGATTGATTCTCTAGGTAGAATAGACAATAATGACATCGCATCGCCATACATTGCGTACATCATTGAAGTTGAAGAAATTAATTTCAAATAATTTACGCATTCGATGACAAAGTGACGTAATTTTTGTCTATTATACCTTAGACAAGAAAGCCCGTACTTGCCCTACTGGTATTTTAAATGCCTGTTATTCAAGGGAATTTCAAACTTCTTTTGAAAAGGGTTTTCTTCATCTTGTATTTTATAGTTCTAAATAATTTATCGACGAAACTATTCCATTTTTGAAATTGTTTAAGATAGCTAGGTTAAGTGATGTCAATTAATACATTACAAGGGCCACAAATTCGCAATACATAGGATATAAATATATATTTATTAATATGACTCACAGAATATTTGCACGCCTGCGTGCAGGCTGAATACAGTTACAAAAATAGTTATAATACCTGACATTGTATCATAATTATGTATTCTTGCAAATAAATGATTGATTTGATTTGTGTATGCTAAGTTATTACTAAGTTACTGCTTTTCAAAAAGGTAATAACTTAGGTAACAGCTTTGCTCGATTTGCAAAACACTGGTTTTCAGTAGGTACCTATTACCTTTTGTGGTAACTAGAAGAACTAAACACTTACAAAACCAATAATGCGTGATTGATTATATGTTATTTTGTACATAATCGTGATGAATGCTTGAATGATGCAATTTTGCTATTGTTTTTGGGATCTTGACTTATCTGAAAATAAATAATGTTTGACAATCCACACAGCATCACCTAGCCTCAAGCTAAGCAGAGCTTGTGTTATGGGTACTTACCTATTAGATGAAAAAATCTACTCAATCTATTTTATACGCCTTTTTCTTTTTTATTCACTAAGTCTGCGTTTTTTATTTGTTTTATTTACTTAAGGACACCAAAACGTGAACTACATAAAGAAAAAAAAATAGTATTCTACCCCACTTAACTAAAACATAATTCTGCAAACCCATTCCAAACCTATCGGCCACCTAAATGCACAGTCACCCAAGTCAAATAATTCATAATTCATAACCCAATACATTCCAATAAGACCCGACCATTAATGTAAATGCAATCCCCGCTTATCGCACAAAACCATAATCTAACATCCTTTACTACTCGAAACTTCAGAAACAATACAATAAACCAGCTATCTTCAACAATACATTATCCCTACTTATCTATGACCATAACACGAAACTTGGGATCTATTTTATTATAAAGTGCATTGTCTATGGAGAAGCCTGGCCGACCGCCGAACGTAAATAATTTAACTGTCTTAAAAGATTCAAAAATAGTTTCCTAACATTGCCCCCCTTAATATGTACACCATTTGTCAGACCATAACTGGATTTAAACGACGCGTTACAACACTATAGGCCACGCCCTCTCACACAACTATATTCATCCCACTCTTACTACACGAAAAATCCGTCCAGAATCGCGCATAGGTCTTCTTCTAACAAAATGTTCATGGATCCGTTTACCTCGTTACAGCACTAGTAAAAATGTGCTTACTGCCTTCCTGTTATAAGCTGTTGTAGACTTCATTCCTTGCCAGTAGAGTCGAAACTGCAGTGTTAAAATTAATAAGGGGGTCTCAATTGAAGCGAGAAGCACCTCGAGAGGGACGGAACGAATCGTTCTCTTTAAGTTAGTGAGTCCAAACGAGTTTTTATGTTTGGAAATCGTATTAAGCTTTTGTTGGAAACTGTTCCACTCAACGGGCTTAGTAAAGGCGTTTGTGCGGTCAAACTATCGCGTTTGAGAGGTGCAGCGGTGGGGGTACGCTGATTGGCTCGTTTTGTCAGATATTTTGTGTAACGATTCGGTCGCGCGCGGTCGACCGTGGAGCGCCAACCCTAAAAATTCTCAAAATAAGAACGCGTTCCAATTGTTTTTGTTTTGGATTTTGAACTCGAAATATAAATCAGTGAACAAAAATGAATGGACTACTTGGGTGAATTAAAAAGTGCTGTGAAAAAAACACTTTGATAATGTCGTCTCTACATTCTGATGATGATCAAGAAGAGATCAATGTCGACTCTGACAGTCGACTGTCAGGTCACTGTGACAGAAGTGTAAATTCCGAAGACAGGGATTCCGATAGTTACCATGAAAGATATCACGATTCCCCCAACGAACATATGACAGACCCTCAACCGAGGGTTAACCTACCTTTCAGCATATCCCGTCTATTAGGGAAACAGTTCGAAGACATAGACAAGCGCAGAAATTCCGGGGAAAGTGACGACAGAAGTGATCAAGACCAGGATACGGAATCGGAGAGTGCTAAAGATGATGGCAAGGACTCTAGCTTACCGTTGAACTTTTCACATAACCCTGGACTTTATTCGAATGGTGGACTTTTATTGAGGCCAGGGTTGGGTTTGGGAGCTGGGTATGGGTTTGGGGGTAACCCTGGAGTGGTGAGGGTGCCAGCGCATAGGGCCTTGGGGGCTTTGGGAGCTTGGGGAGTCGCGTTGGACCCCATGAGGCAGGCAGCGGCTGCGGCCTTCGCGCATCAAGTTGTTAAGGATAGATTAAATGGTGAGTTTTTTATTGCTGCTGTTATTTTTATTGAACCCTGTGAACGGTGAAGTTCACAGGGTTATTGATTAATATGTTTTATGTTTGTGTTAATGATTTCATTGAAGACTGACTAAGGTATTGAATTTTATTTAACTTATGGTTCTAGTTTGTTTTTACTAAGAGGACCTGTAGATTTCTATTAAAATGTAGAGTTCCAATGTATGAACATGTAGAGTTCCAATGTATTGAACATGAGTGTACTGTATATGTATATTAAAATGAAATGGTTTTCCTAATGTTTAATGCCTATTCCATATTTTGCATTAATCGTGTATTTTTTTTATTTATTAAACTAACCACTAACCTTGTGAGACAAACCTTACTACCTTACTTACCTACCAAGACAAATCTTGGTATTCACACTCGCTTTTACATTGTCTTGAGTAGGTATTGATAAGAAGATAAGCTGGTATGAAACATAAAAAAAAATATCAAGTTCGCTACCTACTTAAATTAAAGCCAAAAACTACTACTTGCCATTTTTTTACCCAGCCGTCGATTTGCACAATTGTTTCCTTCCAAATTGGTTCACAAAGCCAATGCCCTTTGCGTGTCACTCGATGACACATCGACAAAACTATTTCTTTTTGTTTTTTTTTTCGTCGTTCGGCGCCTCAGCCTGTAATCTGTCGCCAACAAGAAGGGTGACTTTTTTACACAATTTGACAGCAAATTGGTTCGGTGGACGGAATTTCCTCCTGCAAGACAAATTACCGGACAGTCACGTAAGGTTCTGGGTTTAAGGATAATAGTTTTGAGATTGGGTTTTGGCTTCAAACGCGGCTCTTTATAGGTTTATAATTATTTACGTGTTGGAACATTTTTTTGTAGTCAAGTTTATTTGTTTACTGGTGCATTTAACTATTTAGCTTTTTAATTTTTTTTTAAAGTTAATCATACAAATTAACTAATTAACTTATACAAATTTAATGTTTACTATAGTATAATAACTTAGTAGGTATGTAATAAAACCATTATACGTATAAAAGAAGGAGTAAAGGTATGGATATAAACAATATAAATAAAAATAATTTTAGAATGAAAACATCTATTTAATAAGGACTTTTAAAATATTATGTAATGATATTACTCGTAGTTATTTTAAATATTATCAAACAAACCGATAAAAATAACGACGAAAACTTTTACCATTACAAATCGTGCGTCACACTGACCCTTATTAGTTAAGGGTCAGTTTTTACACTACATAAATTAAATGACGAACAGACAAACATCCTAATTGGAACGCGTGCTAGACCCCCGCTGGTGACCACCAAGGTGTTGGGGGGTCGAAAGGATCCCGCTGTGTTAAAAAACATTGAAAAAAAGTTGAAAGTTTTGCAAAATTTCGCTGATTATCGTTTCTGTTAAGTGGAACTAAAAATAACATACATGATATTTGCATAAACGTGAGATTTTACAAATAACCTTGCATCTTTATCTAATTTTTCATTTAAACGTTAATGCAAAGTTTCTTATAGAGATAAAAATATCTTTTTCATGGTCATCGTCAGCCATGATGAAAATGAAAAAATAAGAGATTTTTAAAAATCTCTTTTAGAAAGTTATAAAAATATCTCACATTATACTTTGAGAGATTTGAAAAACTGAGTTACATTCAAAAATATTACAATTTCATGGATTTATTGAAGCCTACGGGATGCAGACGTCGAGATAAAATACTCTTTGGTGAAATAAAAAAACAACCATAGACAAAAAATGGTTCCGCAGTGTCGGAAATGGTTAAATGTTGACAAAAAAAGTCTCAAATTGGCGTCAATAATACGTTTTTTTGCTTCTGCGGAAGCTAGTAATGGTTCAGATTTTGAGAAATGTTTTTTTTTTTCGTTTTTTTGGCCTATAATTATGATCGGCCGATAGAAATATTTTGCGCCTTTGAAAAGATAGAAAAAAATTCTAACAACCGCAATGTTTAAACAAATGTAGCATAAAGACAAGGAAAAAATGAGAAAAATGTGTTTGTGTTTTTTTTTTAATTTTTTAATATTTTTTTTTTCTTGTCACCACTTAAGTACAATCCTTACTTAATATTATAAATGCGAAAGTAACTTTGTCTGTCTGTCTGTCCCTCTTTAACGCCTAAACTACTGAACCGATTTTCATAAACTTTGTCACAGACGTTGTCTAGACTGGGAAAAAGGACATAGGATAATTTTTATCCCGGAGTCATGTTCCCGCGGGATAATACAGGGAAACGCGATATAACTGAATCATATTTTTGATATTATTTATATTTTATAATTACAAATTGAATTACATTAAAAACCAATTAAAAATAACGAACAATTTTTGACGTCAACGTGTGCTCAGGTAGTGAGGATAGAAGTATTGGGTACTTTGAACTTTTACCTCTCAAGCAGAAAACATCAAGACTTTCTAATCATTGTCTTATCACAGTTATCACTAGTGGTCCGTCCCGGCTTCGCACGCGTATTTAAGGCGCTGCCATACGACAGACATCGTAAAACGACCACTTTTTCGTCGCACAGTTAGGCTTACTGCGACATATTACAAGCCCAAAAAAAATACAGTTTATAGTCAACTGTATGGAAAAAAGACTTATACAAAAATATTTCATAAAAACCATCTAGAAACTTGAAAAAAATATCGCAAGAAAGAACACGAAAATATTTTTTCGTCTCGAAATGCTCAATATTTTGAGTGATAACATTTTATAATTTTGTTACTGTAAGAATGGTAATTTTATCATCTAGAGAAATATGTATAAAGATTTTAATTTACTGGTGTATTTACTTTTGAAATAAGTTAAAACCGATAAATAATGTTGACATTGTCGAACAAGAGATTCAACTAAATCAAACGCATCACCATTTTCAACTTTATTTGTCAAGCGCTACGAACTACTAAACAATACTACTAATACCTAAATATTGTCTTTATAAGGGCCTTAACAAAAGTTGCATTTTTCATGCAGATCCCTTAATTTTTTTAAACTATTCTATAGCCTATGTTCATCAGAGAAAATTTAGGATTCCAATGGTGAAAAGAAACGTTTAAGAACTTTTCAAATCGGTCCAGTAGTTTCGGAGCCTCAATACAAACTAACAATCAAATCTTTCCTCTTTATAATACACTCGAGAGCAATGAATCCGGGTCACTCAAAGAATCCAAAAAATCTCGGAAAGTAAGAATGCTAGGTTAATGCAATAAATTGTTCTCCGACGAATCAAAATTTATGCTCTACAAGCACGATGGAAGACACAGAGTGTATAGAAGACCAGGGGAAAGATTCAAGCAAGCATGCATCGAAGAAAATGTAGCCTACGGTGGTGGGTCTGTACTTGTGTGGGCCGGAATTTCCTCTGAAAGTCGCACAGAGCTGGTGATCATAGAAAACGGCTCTTTAACTAGCGTAAGATATGTGGAAGAAATCTTCAACGAACACGTTGGTCCATTTATTGTCAATTTGGGTGAGGATGCTATATTTATGCATGACAATGCCCGACCTCATACAGGTAGGATTGTGAATGACTACCTTCAAGATATGAACATTACTTGTATGGAGTGGCCAGCGCGCAGCCCGGATATCAACCCGATCGAGCATGCTTGGGACGAGCTAGGGAGATGCGTAAAACAACGAAACCCTCCCCCAATCACGCTTCCTGAGCTCAAAATTGCTCTCACAGAGGAATGGGAGAATATTCCCCAAAATCGTATAAGGAACTTGGTGTACAGCATGCCAAACCGCGTAAACGCAGTAATGGAAGCACGAGGAGGTAATACGAAGTATTGAAATTCAAGAAAATCGTCATAAAGTTCAAAAATTTCATGTTTCCTATTTTTGTTTTAAGGAGAGATCAGCAGTTTTTTTTCTTTATGTAATTTTGTGTAAATAAAATGTATGGTGACTCATATTTTTTTTTCTTTCATTTAAGGAGTATTAAATTGTCTATTAAATACAATTTATTGCATTAACCTAGCATTCTTACTTTCCGAGATTTTTTGGATTCTTTGAGTGACCCGGATTCATTGCTCTCGAGTGTATTAGTATAAAAAAACCTTTTACATAAACTTCACAAATAGCCCACCATTGAGGTTTGAGTAGTTGACAAAAACAGTAAAATATTTTACGAAATCAATAGACAGTATAATATCGAAGCCTTTCCGGTAATGGCCTAACTTCCGGTCATTATAGTGACCGCAAAAGCCTATTTTATTACAAGTTGGGTTGGATTTCTCTGCCTTTAAGAGATTATTGACTCAGAAACAGATGAGCTACGGGCAGATCCGGATTGAAAAAAAAAATTATTTGAACCGTGTTAGAGTCATCACTACAAAGTATAAAACAAAATCCCTTCCCGCTGTCTGTCTGTTTGTCCCTATGTATGCTTAGATCTTTAAAACTACGCAACGGATTTTGATGTGATTTTTTTTTATAGATAAAGTAATTCAAGCTGAAAGTTTTTGTATCGGCATTGCATTGTATCATTTGGGGGTTAATGCCCATAATCCCCACGCTGCCATCTTTGGCGCTCATTAGGGGAGGACTATTATAGGCTGGTGATGATGATGATGATTGCATTGTGCGAAGCCGAAGCGGGTCGCTAGTTAATTATCAAATTATCTTTTACTAGCGATCCGCCCACGGTTCGCACGGGTATTCAATAAAAAAATTTAAATATACATTTATACATATAAACGTTGGGTTACGTTATAGAAGTTTTCATACGGATCCCTAAGTTTTTTGAAAATATTTGTAGCCTATGTTCATCAAGGATAATGTAGGATTCTATTTTTTAAATAGGTCCTGTAGTTTCGAAGCCTATTCAAAAAATAATCAACAATCAAATATTTCCTCTTTATAATTTTAGTATAGATACACTAGCTTCCGCTTGCAGGTTTGCTTAATTGATTTGGATTAAAAAGAAACCTATACCTAATGTTATTCCAGGACGAGTTCTTTATGTGTGCAAAATTTTATTTTTAGTTTAGTAGTTGTCGCGTTTTTTACGGCCAAACATACATAAATATGTATGTATATAAAAAACGCCCGATTAAAAATTTGCGTAATACTTTCATCTATATGTATAATATTAGTTATGTCTAGGTAATTAATGAATGAATGAGCGAATGCAACATTCAAAAAAATTATATAGTTAATCTAATGTCTAATCAAAAAAAAACGTGCATTTAGCGGCCTATTGCTTAAATGATGTTACCAAATCACCTCTTTCTACCTCTGCCTATTACAAAAATTGCTCTTATTTTATTCATCGTTCAAAAACGTTTAAAATCCCGTATCTCATTATTTTATAGTCTCAAATGATTCACAATAAAACAAATAAACTGATAATTAACAGATACTATTAATTATGTCATTAACTCAAAGGTACATTGACCGACGGCGTTATCAAAGGATTAAGAGAACCGGATAATTAAGGTCATAAACGACTATAGCGCTTACTTTTTTTAAAAGTGTTACCATTAATGAAGTTGGTACTACTTACTACTCGTAGTACATACAGGCTTATAGCCATAGCCATAGCGCCCTGTCTTCAGCTTGTCGCATCCAGCATCTGCCAGCAGTCTTTTGCAGATCGTCATCCCACCAGGAGGGCGTCCTACACTACGTTTACCGAGTCGCGGTCTCCACTCAAGAACACGTTTACCCCACTAGTAGGTACATGTATAAATAACTTATATGCCTATACTGGCTTGTTTTGCCTATCTAAATCTAAGTTATATGTTATTAGATAAATAGTTTATCAAAGATGTATAGAATTAAATATAGTAAATTTGCCTGTCTGTCTTTTCCCCTTTTCATGCCTAAAATCCTTATCGGATTTAAGCGAAGTTTCCTAGCTTGGCATGGAGAAAGATGGTATCTACGAAAACAACAATATTGTCACTTTTACTACCCAAGGGTGGATTTTATGTGGTTGGATTCTATAACCTCCATGGCTAAATTGTTTTTGATACATTAGATTGATTTCAAAATAATATTCGGGTCTTTTATATGCTTCATTATCAATTTTTTTTGTAGTAAGTATACCTTCTCAATTGCCAAAAAAAAAACTGAAAATTATAAACCAAGTCCAACTTTTCAACTTCTTAAATAAATTGTTTTTACCCAGAAATTTGAAAAATTCGCAGGCAGAAGTCAGTTTTTTCTTACGACATGTAATATTAAATATTCAAAACTGTTGTTCTACTTTAAAATATAACAGAACAATTATATTCCTACATGCGGCCACTTAGTAAAATACCAAATAAATGAATAATCATGTAGAAAACACTCGTAAATAACAAAGTGTTCCAGTATCGGGGACATAACATGAAAAAATATATACATAATTAACTGTAATAACTGCTATATTACTACTGTTCCGATGACAAAATTGCATCATTTTTAATTCATTCAGTGCGGAAGCAGATTAATAAAATTAGATTAATAAAAGGTATTTAACGTAATTATTGCGTATTTTTTTATCCCGACGTTTCGACCAGGTTACAAGGACCATTATTTACGAGATAACTACTTTATGCGATATGAAATCGATCGTAGCAACATGTTAATAACTTAAATAATCCTTATGTCATTTACTATTATGCCTAATGACATACCAGTAAATACATAATTTACTATGATGACCATGATTATAACATGACGACCTCTGTGGCGCCGTGGGCGACGGTCTGCCTGCGACACGAGAGGTAGGTTGAATTCGATTCCCGACAATTTTTGCACGATCTGCAGATATTTGTTTTGGGTGTTCTGGTCGTTAACTGTGTATGATAAAAAAATATCTATGTATTATGTTCTATTAAATATATCAGTTACCTAGTACCCATAACACAAGCTTTGCTTAGTTTGGGGCTACATGATGCTGTGTGGATTGTCCAGCATTCTTTATCCGGTTCAAATAGTATATTTAATTGGTTTTTAAGGTTATTAATTTTCTTATAACATTATACAAACATTATAAAAAATAATATAAAAAATACGATTCGGCTATATCGCGTATCCCTGTACTATCTCGCGGGAACATGATACCGACATAAAAAGTATCCTATATCCTTTCTTCCGGTCTAGACAACGTCTGTGACAAATTTCATCGAATTCAGTTCAGTAGTTGAGCCGTCAAAGACAGTTAGACAGACAGAGAGATAGAGTTACTTTCGCATGTACCATATTTACATATTATTATTAATTATGGAAAATAAGGATTGTTTTATTATATCGTTGTTTCTAATATTTCGGCAAACGCTTATAATGTCATACCTAAATTCAGTATTTCTTCTCTATGCAAACCTTAATCGAAATAATTGTCAACCAAACTTTGGTTGTAATTGTAGGTAATAAACTTTGTATGTTCATACAAAAGATTTCAACGCGCTTCCCTGCTAATTTAAATTGGACAATATCACGCTGTGATAAGAACTAAAGTTGCTAAACGTGAACCTTAATCATATATTTAATATGCTTTAGAACGTTTGTCTGTATGTAGCGCGTATACATTTTCGATACATACTGACAAACATTCTGACTGATTGATATTATTTTGTTTCATTACTAAAGTTCTTACTAAAAAAACAAAATAAGATAAGTATGTACCTATATAAAATTTATGAAAAAAAAAACAATTTTAACCATAGAGGGATTCAAAATTGATATCTAAAGTAGGCCTCAGTATCTTAAGTGGATCAAAATCAAAATCAAAGTGCTTTATTTCCTTTAGACCTGACAGGACTCTTGGACACGTCACAAAAATTATGTCAAAGATGTTAATTATAATCGGTAGATAATTATTAAATAGGTGTCATCTTATAGTAACTAACTAGTAAGCGAACGATTATGTCCCTTATTCATAATCGTAGCTAGATTTTACATTTTAGAATAACATTATAGTAAATCGAATTTAAGGAACAAACTATTGAAGGAGTATTTTTGAATTAAAGTCAAATGAGTTTTTATTAAAACTCTAGATTAAAGAGGTTTTATCGTGACTAACCGCATTACAACCTAAAGCAAGTAAATCGAATTTAAGAAACAAACTATTGAAAGGAGTATTTTATAGATAAAGAAGTCAAAAAAGTTTTAAAAACTCTAGATTAAAGAGGTTTTATCGTGACTAAACTCTTTACAGCCTAAAGCAAGTAAGTCGAATTTAAGAAACAAACTATTGAAAGGAGTTTTTATGTATAGATAAACAAGTCAAAGGAGTTATAAAGACTCTAGATTAAAGAGTTTTAGCGTGACTAACCTCATTACAACCTAAAGCAAGTAAATCGAATTTAAGAAACAAACTATTGAAAGGAGTATTTTATAGATAAAGAAGTCAAAGGAGTTTTAAAAACTCTAGATTAAAGAGGTTTTATCGTGACTAACCTCATTACAGCATAAAGCAAGTAAATGGAATTCAAAAACAAACTATTGAAAGGAGTTTTTATGTATAGATAAACAAGTCAAAGGAGTTTTAAAACTCTAGATTAAAAAGGTTTTATCGTGACTAACCTCATTACAGCCTAAAGCCGCGTTCAATCGCTACTGAGTTCAAAGCCGTATTTTGTTCCTCCATGGCCGCATAATCACTGTAAGCCTCTGTAATTCACTTCACCAGCACGATTTCGACTTATTACATTATTATATTATTTTAGTTAATGAATGCCGCGGAACTGGGTCAAAGTCTGTCGGTTATAATGACTCATTTGATGGGTCATTGTCTGAATGAATTTGGATGAAATAAAAAATGTAAAATTCATTTATTTCAGCTCCATTGGTAATTTACAAATAAAAATGTATAAAGCGCATTTAGAAAACTAAAAGCTACTTACTATAGACGACCTCTGTGGCGCGAAGGTCCGCCTGCGACGCGGAAGGTTGCGGGTTCGATTCCAACCTCGGGACAAAATATTTGTACGATCTGCAAATATTTGTTCAGGGTAGGTATCTCATTATGCATACCAATTATCTAGTACCATAACACAAGCTCTGCTTAGCTTGGGGTTAGATATTGCTGTGTAAATTGTCCAGCATTATTTAATTTATTTATTTTTTATTCGTAACCAAACCAAAATTTCTATTAAATTTACTAAAATTCATAAAAAATCCTGAAAACCGGTTTATTAAAGTCACCGGCTCAGCTTTATGCTTCTATGGAGTGCCAATGGTATAGAGATTCCAAGTGATTCCACTAAAAAGACACCGCCAGACTGTCTTTTGTTTGTGACGTCATTGAGCTGACTTCAACCTATCTAAATACAAAATGCTTACCAGAATGAGCTGAATACTACCGACCTAAACACAAAATGTTTACCAAAAATTGTCCTGAATCCCCTTAAAAGATCAACATCTATAACCATACGCTTAACCCCCTATCTACTTAGTAAAACGGGTAACCAATTAAGGCCAGGCTATAAACAAGGGTTTACTTCACACATACAACGTAACCCGAGTGCGAGGTATCATCGCGAATTGGCGCCGTCAAAATTCATAACCTATAGAGATGGGGCCGTATATGTCGAGGTGTCGAATATACGGGATACGGAAAGTTTGACTTGTAAGGTCTATGATTGATGAAAACTGGTAGTTTACGTATTCAATGGAGACCGTCATGTGACTCATTGCAAAAATAATGTCTGTTTTTGTCTATAGTTTTGTATACAAGCTTTTGTATGAGCTGCAAATAAAAAAAATATTCTATTCTACTCTATGCCCTACTAATTCACTACTTATAAAGAAAGTTTTCAGTGTTATCAATTATATTCAAGCGAATCAATTCAATTGAATCGCTGGGTTTCTGTAGGTATTCCATTAATTTAATTTTCATAGATAGCTTAATTTATTAATAAAAAAGGATTACATTTTTATGGTACGTAGTCTTTAATCCTAGGTTTATCTCACACTAAAATTTTCTACACAGTCTCACACTTATATTTCTAAACAGGCTTTATACCTATGACAGAGTTACGTAACGTGCATAGATTTCTGTATCCCGTAACCGTATCCGCAGTCAGGGAGTTTCGGAATAAAAAAGGATATCCCTATTCCCAAGTTTACCCCATCCCTATTCATATCGCAACCCTGCCCCCCGGGAAATGCGGGTAAAGCTAGGGGAGGGATCTGTATTTTAGTGTATCGATGATTTTGTGGCACGTTCCCGTCGATATAAAAGTGGAGGAATATGTTGCCGTAAGTGGATATGAAGGTTGAAGTTTGATGGTTTATTATCGAGCAAAGCGAGCAGGTTGGAATAGAAAATAGGTCTGAGCGTCTGAAGTTAAATTATTCTTCTCTGGTATTTGCTGAAAACTAGCTTAAGACAAATCTATATAGTTTTACCAGCTTAATAAAACTTTTGAAAATATCTTGGATATTAACACTGTCATTTATAGATATTTACTATGATTTGAGTTTAAGTTTTTCAATATTTCCGCACAGTTTCAAACACCAATATCACGGCCACATTGCCTCACTACCCACCAAAACACCTCTATTATATTTAAACACTTGCAATGCCCGGGCGTGTACAGAGAGTTTGATTATGGTCAGGTTGAGCAGTGAATGGGTTACAGAAATATGTAGCAATGTTTAAAAGGATTAGTTATTTGTACAGTTAAGAGAGCTTACAGCATAAAATCACGGAAACAAGCAATCTTCATTTATAACTTTTATAAGAGCTTACAACTGTTTATAGATCTTAATTAGAGTTATTATGATCATGGCTGGGCGGTAGGCTTGTACCGATATAAATTAATGATTTTTTAATTGGCGATTGATTAAAATGATTTAGTTGATTCCGACGGTTTTACTTGTGTGACGCTGATTTGGTTAAGTTCTGGGAGAGATTCTGGTTTTTATAAGATTTTTTTTTATGTAGTAACCTGTGACCCCCTTATTCATAACTAGCGGTCCGTCCCGGCTTCGAACGGGTATTTAACAAAAAAAAAATTGGCGGAGCAACATGCGGAACCCTACTTTTTGAAAATATTTTATAGCCTGTGTTCATCACAAAAACTTTAGGATTGTAATGGTGAAATCTATTCAAATTTTTCAAATCGGTCCAGTAGTTTCGGAGCCTATTCAATTCAAACAAACAAACAATCAAATCTTCCCTCTTTATAATATTATATTATATTATATTATTTATATTAGATGGTCTGCTAACTTCAGACAGTTGTTATGGAGTGTTATTTCTCACTCTGTCTTATGTCAATAGAAAAAGACATACAAAATGGAAATTCTTTGAGTTGAATAAGGAGATAATTGTTTTATGTGTAATCATCACCATCATCTTCACCAGCCTATAATAGTCCACTGCTGGACATAGGCCTCCCCTAATGAGCGCCATAGATGGCATCATTATTTGGGGGTTATTGCCAATAATCCCCACGCTGGGCATGCGGGTTGGGGATCGCAGTTCGGTGTAGTTGTTCTGCAGAAGGCGCTGCTGCCCGCCCCCCGCTGTGTTTCCCTTAGTCGCCTCTTACGACACCCACGGAAAGAGTTGGGGTGATGAAATTCTATGCCGGCATCACACGGCAATATGTGTAATATAAGGTGTAATTATTATAAACTCTATAATATAAAGTCTAGTCAAACAAACATCCACCCTACTTACAAACTATCGCGTTTATAATATTATTAGGATATACCTATGTCTGTGACTACAAAGTCGCCAAATTCACTGAATGAAAAAAAGAAACATTTTCTCAATGAAAGATATTTTCGTATTTTATTGGCAATCCATAACGTGAGAGGCTGTAAAAGAAGCGATATCTCAAAAGTGTAAAAATACAGCCGCTCCCGACGGGCCAGGGCGTAAAGTATATTGATATTTATTTATATTGGATAATATAAATAGCAATGCATTATCGAGACTGGTAAACGCAAAGTAGAAGCAAACACAGTTTTCCTATTGCTTTATAATATTGCTGTCGTTTTTGTCATGTTTCGATAGGATATATGTAAATATAGGTCACTTTTGAAGTTTCTCAAAGTTAGTTTTAAATTTGGCTGATGATGATGATGATGAAGTTTCTCAGTTCAGCGATTTATATCGTTGACTGTACTGGTTACCTGGTTCTACTATGAGATTTTTTTTAACTCCACGGTAAGCGGGTTGACAGCGTTTTATACGAGAGGGTATGATTAAAGTTTCAATTTCTTGCACGAGTTATGCACTTAGCTACATGGTCATACAGTAAGAAGTTCATACATGATATGATATTGCACTTACAGATTGCATGTTGTACTTAAAATTATAATTTACTAGCGGTCCGCCCCGGGTTCGCACGGGTATTTATCAAAATTTTATTTTTCATACGGAACCGTAACTTTTTTGAAAATATCCTATGTTTATCACGGAAAATTTAGGACTCTGATGGTGAAAGAATTTTTCAAATAATTCAAATAGTTTCGGAGCCTATTCAATTCATACAAACAAATTGACAACAGATTTTTGTTCTGTACAGTACAACCCACGACAAAAACCACTGAACAAAATTGTGTACTTAAGTAGCTTCACATTAACAATTACGCGAGTACAGACAGTCGACAGCATCGACATAATTTTAATGAGTCAAATGAGCGTGCACATTATTCTGTCATATGATGAGAGCACAATCAACGGGCCTCCCACGGCTGGCGTTTAAATGTCATTGAATACTCTTGTTTTATTATGAAAACACTGGTTGGTGTTTACGTAATATGCTTTTGAGGTGAGGAGAGAAAGGGATGGAGGATATCATCTAAGTTGTTTATGTATGTCAATGGTATTACTTTTTTTAGCTATTTAAAAATGGGACAAAAAGTTTAGGGACCTAGTTTTTTCGCCGCGTAGCAAAACGCATAAACTGCAACTTACTTGGTTCTTTACTTCAAGTCAACGACGCACGTGAAATGAATTATGTAGGTTAACATAAGTTCAATTTTGAACTAATCAATAGTTCACTGTTAATTTCAAAAGTTAGCATTTTTGGCAGTGGGTACTAATCAACACAGAGGAGACTCTGTGTCATTCATTACTCAAACGCAATTTTATTATTTGGACAGTTTTCATTGAAAATGTCTCAAAATTTACTAAACTGAGACGTGCTTAAATCTGAGATGCTTGCGAATATGTAGGGGTTAGATCTGTATAAACAAGGCTTATATTTCCGATACATGTTTCTCCGAAAATACATGCGACACCCCAGAAGCAAAAATACCTTATCAAAAGCGACTCAAAAGTAAAAACAAATAAGTTCATCTGCGTGATGGAGCTCGCAGAAATCCCGCGGGGGCCGTACTCCCAATTAGGAGAGATACATTCGTCTTCTTGCCCTCACTTTTTCACCTTTCAGGATTTACTGGCATGTGTGGAAGTTTGGATGGATGCTGCTGAAAGATGGCAGAGTTGTTGCGCTGTAATCGGATTCTTTCGGTGAACGGACCACCTACTTTCTTTTAGCCTGGATAATTTTACAGACGGCCGCTAACGTGTCCAAGAGTCCTTAAGGTCTAACAAAATAAACCATATTGGCTTTTACATTAACCTTTCAAAATTTGTTCAGTTCTCAAGTTTTTATCAAGAACTAAAGAAGAAAGAAGCATGAAGATTTTTTTCATCTCTGTATTTATATGTTGATCCTTCACAATTCTAAATAGTTTCTCGTTATTGAATTTCTTCGATATCGCAATTCAAACGTACGACCTCATCGGCGGCTCGCCGCAAACTAAACTGCACATGAATCGCCAATCCATATAAATAAGATGGCGGCCAGTCGCAAAGGGGAAGCGGGTATCCATAGAACCGTCGCGTTTGAAATTTTGTGGTAGTTAGGTTAGTACAATCACAAGCATAAATAAACTGGGAAAAACATCTATTCGCGCCTAGCTGCCCTTGTGGTGCGTAGGAGTACAAAAAAATAAAATTAAACAAGTTGACAGAGTTTTGTTACAAAAAGTAGAATCGCAATGTAATTTCGAAAATCATACAATTTACTCTTCCTTAGCATGGGTTCTAGCAAGCAGCCACAACTGATCCTCAAACTTACACCTCAATACAAACTAAAAACTGGAATATTTACTCCGTTCAATTATAAGTATGAAGCTAAGATTTTTAAAACAATGGAGTCGTGGACCTCTGGGAATAAGCCATATTTCCGTTAATTGTATCTACCTACGTCACATATAGAGGTTCATATGGACTGCAGAATTATCCCCAAGATAATGAACCACTGGATTGCAAACCCTTGTTCGTGAGATATGGCCGGCTTGGCAATCTCAACGATATAACATAGATAACTGGCCAGCCTTAAATTGTTAAAGATAATGCTCGTTTGTTTATCACGAGCGTTTGAGCGCAGTGTGTGCAATTTGTAGATGTTATTGCAAGTTACGTTCGAATACAAAGTAGCTCTTTGCAAAATCACACTAATTTGATGCGAATATTATTAGGCTATAGGTTCCTAGCAAAACGGTTCCATACCATCTAATCGCTCATGAAGAGCGATTAGATGGTATAGAACCGTTTTGGTCTGGAATGATGAACTTGGACATTAAGCCCTGGACTCCGCCAAAGCGGAGATCTCGGATGCGAAGATTATTAGACCTTCCTAGTTCCTGTGATCAGAATGGGATGGAACCGTCTCGAAAAAAAGAGTTTGGATAATAAGCCGGACTCATTATATCTCGTTTCGCCTCCCCTTTAGTCCTCAATCAGGGTCCAAGCTTCACTTTGACAAGGTCCATCCCATTGTGACTACGGGTACCTAGATGATTCCTCACACGTCCCACGGTAACGTCCTAGTCCGATAGAACAAATTTAATGATAATTACATCCCTTTTTCGACCCATTTAGATTTTAACATTGTACTTGTTGGACGTAAAATATTAAATTTGACAAGGTTGTTGTAGGATGTGAAAATATTCAAACGTTTATGGCGCGCAGATAAACCTTTGAATATTTGTCGACTCACTGCTTATTTTATAAACCTAGATCTTTATATTCTGTATAAAGTCTAAAACAGACTTTGAAATTGTCATAAATTGTCAAGTGCCTAATTTAGTCGGTTGATTTGAACAATTCTTTGATCAGCTTATTAAGTTTTTTATTAATAGCTAAATATTTTGGTACGCATTTTTAAATGCTAAATAAAGTACTATGTTTTCTTCAATGGCCACAAGTTTGTCTAATCATTCTTAAACTTTCTGTATAGCAAATCCCAAAATAATCTAGAGCTTTACCTACTACCAACTGTGCAAAGCACTAGCTTCACATTCTTTCTTCAAAGCTATCACTAGTTTCACACAAAAACTAAATAAATCCCGAAACAGAAGTCCAAAACAAAACACATAAAACTTGTATCACTGCAGATACAAACACAAAAAATCGATACACCGTACATTGTTCGCCGGACAGCACCGCGAAAAAAAAACCGGACAATCTCATGTAACTTGCAGGCTACAAGCGTAGCAATTCCCGCTAGTTACGGAGTACTGTCGGGGGAAACACGTTGGCTATACACGGTTATATACATATATATATTATTCGTATTTTGCTGATTTAAGTAACAATAATACTAGTAGTTAATGTTTATGCATAAGTTTTTATGCATCCTAAATTTGAAGAAATAAAAGTATGGTAAATCGAGAGATTTACCGAAGTTTTATTTCTTATAATATTTTTTTCTAAATGAGAATTTGTAATATAATATGAGCAGCCCTTGTGGTCCCAATACTCTTTAATTTAATTGTTTTTAATCAACATCGTTTTCAGTGTATTTTATTTAACTTTTTTAGTAATTTTTTAGTATGTTTTCTATAGTCCTTAACGTCAGGAAAGGCTCTGACGCATATATAACCAACCCATACTAAGACAGGGACCGTTATGTGACTCTAGTATTATGTTTATTTCTTTTTATGTGTCTGAACTGAATTAGGTACAGAAAATGTTCCTATTTCTGTTATTTGCTAAAAGTAGCGTGCAGAGCCCAAGTACTTCGTATATATTATTTCGGTGTTTTGGTATCACAAAACATTAAGCATTTGCACGACACAAATTCTCTATTATATTTACAGAATAATTAGCTTTTAATAAGCCGATAATAATCTATTTAAATAATTGGATCTGATGGTAATAACAACGAACGCATCTAGAACCGCAAACTTAAATATCGAGGAATTTCTTAGTACTACTTTTACAAAAATATTTAAGTACCTATATTTTAAAAAAGTTTTCTAAATTAGTCAAAAACTTTTTCCCCCAACAGTACGCATGGGAATTGCGTCTCATGCAAAATTCACGGGTTGAAAGCGCAATGCAATCCGCCGGGTTAGATGCATTCCCGATGCAGGACAATTTGCCCCGACTGTACCTTTATGGGGAAAAACCATCTAGTTTGATTGAGGGTCTAAGTGTTTTCTATGTATAGTAAAATATCTGTCTATGCAATGGCGTAATACGTATATCAGTTATTTAGTAAGTTTATTTATTTACAAAATGAAAAAGAATAAGTTTAGTTTATTTTATGATTAAAAAATTTAATGATTCTATTTTTTTATTATGATTATATAATTTTTAGATATTTTATGATTATAAAATAAATTAAATTAACCATAGATCTATGACCTGACTATTTCACAACTTGTGTACATTTACACATAAATTTGACATACCTAAAGATAATCAATATTGTGGAGTCTGAACAATAGGGGGCTGGTAGAAATAATATATATTATCGAAGGACCTTGGAAAATATAGGGTGAAATAATTGAGCTAACTGCAGACTCTTGCAAACAATATATTGTTAAGCTTTACGGGTTGTTTATTATGGCAGTCAGTTAAACTGGCTTTATTTCAAATCCATTTTTATTGTAAAAAATAGTGTTATTACTGAATTAAAAAAAACAAATTACCATCGATTTATTTTTATACGTTTGATGAGTTAAAATAATTTTAAATTTATAATTTCATAAAACAATATAATAAATGGATCAGTTGAGCTGCCTGTAGTTTGTTCGCATCAGTCAGTAAGCTTAATTGTTTCAATTTAATACTAGCTTTTATTTGGTTAGCAAATTGTAATAAAGGCTTTTTTTGCCACTGTAAAAAAATATAATAAAATAAAAAGAAAAACAGAAATAAAAATATATTATGGCTTTTATTTCTGGTGTGCAAAAGCATTTTTGTATTGTATTTTATTGTATATTTAATGATGCTCTTGATTACTCTTGAAGAAGATAGGTACTAAATAAATACAACAATATCGCACTTACGAGAAGATTTTCCCTCAAAACTGGGTAAGTCTCGGGAGATTCCCACTTTATCATTCAGACGGCAACATTCTTCACTTGATATCGCGTCACGTTTCGCGCCTGCATGATTTATTGCTCTAAATTGCGCTGTTATAAAATTGAAAGTTAATTCAATTATAAGGTAGTTGGGGAGTTAGATTATAGTAGGGGGCATCCCTATAATACCCTATTGGCAAATAATGTAATATTGTTTTAATTTCAACTGAAATCTGAAAGAATTAACGGAGTTTCTGACGAGTAAGATGAATGTACTTACACGTCTTTTTTGTAGGCACTACTTCTGCAAATATACTTTACTTAATAGCTTGGAAGAAATTTCTTTAGGCAATAAAGCCGCCTATTGTACATTTACTTTTAATTAAACTTTATTATACTTTACCCATTTTTATACCAAGCCATGCAGTTTATATCATAATCATACAAAGGCCTACTAGAACCTATAATTTACACCCGTCATTCTTACTTTTTTTGTAATTTTTATTAGTCAATTCATAATTACTGACAAATAAAAATAACAAAAAATTAAATATGGTGTAATGGCATAGGTATGTAAATAATTACGACTTTATTCAATTTTCTAGAATTTAAAATTGGATCTCATGCAGTAAATGATATTAATATCTTGAACCAGAACTAAAATGGCAGTCACATTATTATATAAAAAAAAAATCTGTAAAATATATTACAATCATCATCATCATCATCATCAGCCTATGTTAGTCCACTGTTGGACATAGGCCTCCCCTAATGAGCAATGAGCGCCATAGCGCCCTGTCTTCGGCTTGTCGCATCCAGCATCTGCCAGCAGTCTTTCGCAGATCGTCATCCCACCTGGTCGGAGGGCATCCTACACTACGTTTACCGAGTCGCGGTCTCCACTCAAGAACACGTTTACCCCAGCGGTTATCGGTTCTTCGCGAAATATGGCCGGCCCACTGCCACTTCAGTTGGCTAATTCTCTGAGCTATGTCGATGACTTTAGTTCTCTGTCGGATGTATTCGTTACGAATCCTATCCTTCAGAGAAACTCCGAGCATAGCTCTTTCCATAGCGCGCTGAGCGACTTTGAACTGGTGGACCAACCCTATCGTGAGTGTCCACGTCTCAGCTCCGTAGGTCATGACTGGTAGGACGCACTGATTAAAAACTTTCGTTTTCAAACATTGCGGTATGGATGACGAGAAGACTCGACGTAGTTTTCCGAACGCTGCCCAGCCTAGCTGGATCCTCCTCTTGGCTTCCTTCTCGAAATTGTTTTTACCCAACTGCAAAATCTGCCCGAGGTAAGTGTACTCAGAAACAATTTCGAGAAGGTGGCCATGTACGATCACCGGTCTTGGATCAATGTGGGCATTGATCATGACTTTGGTTTTATCCAAATTCATGCCAAGACCGATACATCGGGAGGCTGAAGCTAGACTGTCCAGCATCCGGTTCAGCTCCTCTAGCGACTCCGCCATTAAGACTATGTCATCAGCGAATCGCAGGTGTGAGATGTAGTCGCCGTTTATGTTGATGCCCTTGTCTTTCCAGTCCAGCGTCTTAAACATATCTTCCAACGCGCTCGTGAACAGTTTCGGGGATATGACATCCCCCTGCCTCACTCCTCTGCGCAGTTGGATCGGTTTAGTCTGCTGGTCCTGTACTCGGACACTCATCGTAGCGGCTTCGTAGAGACATCTCAGCACCTCGATACAACGATAGTCTACTTGGCATCGCTGTAAGGATTGTAGAACAGCCCAGGTTTCAACGGAGTCAAAGGCCTTCTCATAGTCCACAAAAGCCAGACACAGGGGCTGATTATACTCTTCGGACTTCTGTATAATCTGCCTCACTGTGTGAATGTGGTCTATGGTACCATATCCTCCGCGAAACCCAGCCTGCTCCGGTGGCTGAAACTCGTCGAGTCTCCTGGCGAGACGGTTCGATATAACTCGTGAGAAAAGCTTATAGACGTGACTTAGGAGCGAGATGGGTCTATAATTTTTAAGAAGGGTTTTATCTCCCTTCTTAAAAAAGAGCACCACCAAACTCCCACTCCACGCCTTTGGAGTTCTCCCACTGTGAAGGACGGCGTTGAAGAGGCTCTGTAACTCCTGTATAACAGGGTATCCTCCAGCTTTCAAAAGCTCTGATGTTATTCCGTCCTCACCGGGGGCTTTTCCATTTTTAAGCTGCCTCAGAGCTAACACGATCTCGTCTTGACTGATGTCTGGCAGTTCGTCGGTATAGTGGCGTATCAAGGTGGCTCTAGAATCGTGGTCGTCTCGTTGGGAACGGGGAGCATGTGCAGCGTATAAACGGCCATAAAAGTCCTCTATCTCGGCCGATATCTCCGGCTTCGACAAAACGGTCCTTCCGTCGTGCGTTGAAAGCTTCGTCAGGTGGCTCCTTCCAAGCTGCTGAGTGAATACTTTGGACCCTCGGTTTCGCTCTATCGCCTCTTCAATGAGGCGTGTATTAGAGCTCCGAAGGTCGCGTCGTACCATCTTCGCAATTCGCTTGTTCAGGTCTGACCTCTCTGACGAAGTCGCTTGGGTGGTTTCCCGTCTTTTTGTCATCAGCCCAAGAGTCTCATCCGAGAGTTTGGACTTCTTACCAGTACGCTGCTTTTTGCAAAACTTGATGCCCTCGTCCCTCAGCGTTTCTACCAGATTGTGTAGGGTCTCGTCAGCGTCATCAGTGGGTTCCAAGGCAGCGAATCTATCCCCGAGAAGCTGCTGAAACTTCTCGGTGCCCGCCATGATTTGGATTGGGTTCGGTCGGAGCGTGGACTTCACCAGACGGTTTCTTTCAAGCTTCAAATTTATATTCAGAGAGCCTCGAAGGAGTCGGTGATCAGATCCGGTATTGAACCTGTTGATCACTGAGACATCTCTGAATATATGCTTGCTATCCGTCATGATGAAGTCGATCTCATTTTTAGTCACAGAATCGGGACTCCGCCATGTCCACTTTCTTTGGGGCCGTTTCTTAAAGAAAGAGTTCATTAAGAACAGCCCCTCTTTCTCAAGGAAGTTGACGAGCATTTGTCCCCTGTGATTTCGAACACCAAAACCATGCGGGCCTATTCGGGATTCGTTGCCAGTCTGGGTTCCCACCTTGCCGTTAAAGTCCCCCATAACAACGTTGAAGTGAGCCTTGGTGGTGTGATGTAAGGCTTTGGATATGTCTTCGTACATATCCTCCACTTCATCATCCGAGTGTGTCGAGGTCGGTGCGTAAACCTGAATGACCTTCAAGCTGTAGCGCTTAGACAGCCGAAGGATCAGGTACGCTACCCTGGTCGACACACTGGAGATTTCTTCGACGTTGTTAGAGAGGGCCTTATTGACGAGGAAACCTACGCCACCCTGGGATGTTTTATCACCCTCACGAAAGTAGAGAAGATGGCCCGAGTCTAGGGTTACGGTGTCCTCCCCCTCTCTACGGACTTCACATAACCCTAGAACATGCCATTTAATGTTCTCTAACTCCACTTCCAACTGCGCTAGATGGTGATCAAGCCTCAGAGTGCGTCCGTTAAACGTTGCCAGGGTCAGTGTGTGTGGGGTGTGGTAGCCTAATGTAGCCCGGTGATTCCTAGCACCCCCTGCCCCGCCGTTACCGTGGCCGCTACCATGGCCAGGAATAGCGAGGCGGCCGGGAACTGGGGGCCATTTTGTGGCGGTTCTTGTCATTTGGGGGTATTGCCCATAATCCCCACGCTGGGCATGCGGGTTGGGGATCGCAGTTTAGTGGAGTAGTTCTGCAGAGGGCGCTGCTGCCCGCCCCCCGGTGTGTTTCCCTTAGTCGCCTCTTACGACACCCACGGGATGAGTTGGGGTGGTGAAATTCTTTATTATGCCGTCACCACACGGCCTAAAAATATATTACAATGCAGATAATAAATACAGATTTTTCTTAATATAGAAGAAATTTTAACCTCTTCAGAAAATAACCCTCAAATCTTTCTACCAGACAAAAAACTCAAACCTACTTAATTTTTCATAACCCTAATCGTGAATTGCACAAAAGCTTATTGCAAAATCATAAAATGAAAGTTATATTCACTTTTAACCCTTCGAGGCTTTCCGCCCTATTTGTAGGGCGGAAAGGGTTACCCAGAGGGTTTATTGGATAATATCATAAAGGCCCTTTCAAAGTTAATTTGTTTGTTAATTTTTCTTCCGCCGTTTATGTAATCATTTTAAGCTTGAATTCAGAACGATGATTAAAAATTGTCGAGCTAATTTAGTGTAATCTTTTTCGTTTTTAATTTGGCGGTAAAGCTTTTTGACTTGTTGAAAAGAAGAGAGGAAAAGAACAGTAAATTGGCCCCTTGTTACCATTGAATAAGATTTTAATATAATAAAAACTTTTATCGTCTGTATTTTTACATTTAATGTGAATAAGATAGCAGGGCGTGAAAAACACACGATAACATTATACTATTATGGAAAAACATACTCGTTTGCAAACAATTCCTGGATTTTTCGCCAGCATCATCTGGCCTGAATCATTTAAGCAGAGTATTTTATTCTGGGTGCCCAACTCTGCTAGTTTTACGTGTTACTTTACGTTCACTACGACGCAGAATATATATCTACACAATACTGATAAATTAATCGACACTATTGACACTCTTTGGCGCCAATTTATGTGGCAATTTTGCGACAGTACATGTGTCATAAATACTAGTAAGTATTTTTTTCACAGAGTTCATAATTATCATAGACAATATTTCATATTGACTATAAGTCTTCTTTTAAGTGTAGAATGTGGAATTAGCACAATTGTTTCAATAGTAAATAATAGTTTTAATTTGGTTTATACATATGTAACTTGTTATGTTAATAATATTTTTTTTTATATTTTTGGAACAAAAAGTACAGAATATTCGTCCTTATTACTAGTGAATCGGCTTAAATACTGAGTAAATAAATAAATCATATAACAAATTTAGAAGCTCCACAAAATTAACGATTTTTTGACGACCCTTGTAGCGCAGGATTCGATTCCCGCTTTAGGACAAATTTTTGTACGATCAGATTTGGATCGTTTCCTATGTATGGTAAAATTTATCTATGTAATATTGTATTAACTATTATCAAAAATCTAGTAACCATGACACAAGCTCTGCTTAGCTCAGGGCTAGGCGTTATTGTGTGTATTGCCCAGCATTATTATTATATTAAATTATTTGCAACAATTTCAAATAACAAAGTTTTCTTCAACTCGGTCCCTCAGGGCAAACACAAACCATGCCTCGGCGAACACATGAATCATACCTTCTAACTGGATTACCGCCCACGGAATCTTGTTATACACCCTTTTCCGCCCTTATGGGCTGTGACGCGGAATATGGTGGTAGGCTTTTGTTTTATATTTTAAGCCTATTGTGTTTTTGAGGTTGTCTAAAGGTTAAGAGAACCTGTTCTTAGTTTTTAGTATCCGAAGGCTCATATAATGTTTCATACATATCTAGTATAAAGTATATAAGGGAATGATTTGTTTGCTTTGTTTTTAAATTAATTAGGTAAAGATTAATCTGTGCAATCACGTAGCAGATAGTATCTATACGAACCAACAATGCTACAGCAAAATTTTCTAAATAAGTTCGTACTTTTTTTGACTGTTTTGTTATAATTTATGTTTGAGAAGCGCAACGAACTAAACAATTTTACTTTCCGTAGTTAACTATGTAGGTAGGTTCAGATCTGGGTGCCTCGTTTTTACATGTGATAAAAAGTGATAAAAAGCAGTACTTAAAGCTAGGCTTTTCGTTTTAAAGTAACTTCATATTAGTATTTATTATAACCTTAAAAAGGATTCATAAGACCCATACACGAAAAATTTACGGATAAAATTATTCTCTATTTACCTTTATAGAAACTACATGACTCCCGACAAAAGTCCTTTTCATGCAACCAATCGCTTCGTTTTAAACAAAATTATAAGGCGCAATAACAATATTCCTAAGTTCCTACACCCCTATTGCTCAGCAATTTGCGGTCACGTGAATCAGCCATTACAGTCCGTCGACCAATACCAGAGCCCCGTTTAATACGATTCCATATTTGAAAAGGAAAAAATGAAGTATGAGAAAATAATTTAAATTTAGAATAGGGTAACAGGGACGGAATGATACCGTTGGACTTTTAAATGAAAGGAGTTTGTTTAAAGAAAATAGTTTTGAACAGGATGTTCACGTGATTTGTATTTAAATGGTAAATATAATTACCTACCATAAAATTTATAAATACGATTTGGCTAAAATGTTATTAATTCCGCGCTGCATTTTATTGAATTTAACAACTTTGTTGATTGTAATGTGAATAGAAAATTGTTCCACATAGATGCTCATGTAAAAAATAATTGAAAGCCATAGAATTACCCTGGTAGGAACTATTCACATAAAAGAGATAACGAACCATTACTGTAGCACAGATAATAATCATACTGTCGAAGTAAATGGCTATAATATCCCCATTATGTTATGATATCGATACAATATCGTTAAACATGATCTCATCTCACGGGTCATTTAATGCAAATCGATCTATTACGGAAAACACCGACGATTACCGACCGCTCGACCAATCACAGCGATACATTTAAACGAATGTAATTTATTGAGTTTCAAAATTTAAAACGTATTACGTCCGCCATATTGGATGTAATTTGAAAAAGTGTAACCGCTTTGGGGCAATTACCCTCTGGCTTCCTTTTTTAAAAGCCGATTTTATATATAATCTGTGGTCTGTTAAGTCAAAGGAATGGTCATGTAATTTCACATTATTATGATTGAAATCTTTGATTATTTTTGTAATAACCTATGATTTACAGTGAATTACATGCGTAAAATAATGAGATTTTTATTTATTCATGAGTCTGTTAAAAGTTTTTTGTAAATCGTGATTTCAATTACAAAGATAACATGTAAATGAAGATAATTGTGAACGTATTGAGATGTTATTAGTTTCTGTAATTATAGGTTTGCACATGGATTTATTAAAAGTACTGATAGAATCCTGTCAAATCAAACTTGAATCTTAGCAATGGCGGATTGACATTGAGTGTCAGTGTATAGAGAGTTGCCAACAGAAGAAAAAATTACCCATAATTTTTATAAATATTCTTCCTAATAATTGTTCACTTATTAATATGAATATGTAAAATTATAATGAATCATTTTAGGTACTGCTTTAGCCACGGTAATCGTGATTATTAGACCTACTTTTTATAATTTTCAATTTACGCCAGCGCTTTATGGTGCTAACTGCAGTGAATTTTAATGTCCCACAAGAACGGAACAGAACACTTTACTTTCCCGGGTTTAAATAGTAACTATGCTAATCGAAGAAATTTCAACAAAATCTGTTCAGGCCTCTGAGTGTGTGTGCAGAAGTAACAAAGATAAAAACATCCAAAGTCTCATTCCATGTCTAACTTTAGTTTGAATAAATTATTCTTTGTGCCTATTAACTGGCTGACAACATTTTCTGCCTACGGCTTCGCATACATTGTTCCTATGGAAATGCCTAACCAATATAATATAAAAAAAATATAATTATTTAAATGTACATTTGCAGCCATATCTTATTATGATTGTTACTGGGAAGATCAATGAAATGTTATGTGAAAAATATACATTATTCTCATATTCATTGTTTATTGATACATTCTAAATAAAAATTTATGTATTATATAATATAATGCCCGCATGCTTTGACATGAAAAATCTTCATGCACATTGCATGCTACACTTGATTTATTGGGCTTCAAATTATTTTAATTATGAGATTCTCTGATTATGCGAATTCAATTTAACTTCCAATTTTCGTCACCCGGAAATCTGAAAAAATATTGACTTTTAGTTATGCCCCACGGCTATCGTTAATCTCGTTATAACATCTGCGTAGCATGATCGTCACTTAAAGTATTATCCAAATGGGTTCAGCTATTTTGGAGGTTAGCTCAAATAAAAAACAAACATATTTCGAAATTCGTATTGTATAGATATTACAAACTGAAATTCAATATCCTAATTATATTTCGAATACTTAATACATATTATTTTATAGGTATAACCAGGATGATAAAGAAATGCCTATAAACCTGATTCATAATTTAAAGTCAATAAAATATTAGAATTAAAACATTTTTAATATCCTCCCACACTTACTGGAAAATTTATATGTTTACATGTTGGCAGCACTGGCGAGATTTTGTGCTTGTAGTTTGATTTATATGTTGATAATAATTTTGCGTCAAATCGATAAAATAAGTTGGTGATATAAGAAATTTATCTACGAAATGTGATCCGGTGTTTTTTATTGACAAACCCATTGTGACTTTTGCAACATCTGACCACACAAGACGGCGTTTTCCGTTTATTTTTGTTTGTTTACAATAGAGTTCATCAGTTGGTGTCTATAGCTGTAATGGCGATGGCCAGCATACTATTTGATTGATTGGCATGCTTGCTTGATTGGAGTGCTTCATTTTATTTTGTTCTGATACTCCTTCCGAACTTATTTATAGTTTCATGGGTTTGCATAACAATTTCTACTTTACGTACCTACGTTTTCACCTACTTTCTACCTACGTTTTTAAATACTAGTCTTCGCACATAACGTTTTGACTATTTTGGTACCTACTTCGCAATGGCAGGCCTTATGAATTGTATTCACATCTCAGGTGTTATTGCTCTATTATTAGTTGACGTCACCATTTTTCATGATTCAATGTTGTAACTATAAGATTGAATTACCCGGGATATCAGCTCGAAGCGTCATGGGAGGTCAAGGCTTATTCTAACGCTTTATTTGTCGACTGATTAGTTGATAGCTCTTTTACTTTTTTCGACATATTGAAAAGGCGTATAATATAGTGTCCGGCAACCATAATACTCGATAATATACGCCTCTCGGGCACAAAAGTTCTAAGAATCACCTGCATTCTAATTTCGATTTTCAAATTCTTATATCAAACTTTCTTTTCCAGCCTCTTTCCCCATCACGAGGCGGATTGGCCACCCCTACCAGAACCGAACCCCGCCAAAACGCAAGAAGCCTAGAACCTCCTTCACACGCCTGCAGATCGCAGAACTAGAAAAGAGGTTTCATAAGCAGAAGTACCTAGCGTCCGCTGAGAGGGCGAGCTTAGCTAAGACCTTGAAGATGACAGACGCGCAGGTGAAGACGTGGTTCCAAAATAGACGAACTAAGTGGAGGTGAGTTCTTTTGCTCTCTATTTCATAATATAACTAAAAATTATCTAAAAGAAGTGAGGCTGACTTTGCATTTGCTTTGTTTACATGCCAGTCTCGACAACAAAGCCCCGCGAGCTGTTGCGACATAGACAACCAAAAATTACAAAATATAATTATGACGGATAGGATCGTTGATTTGTGATCGTTGATCTATCCATGACATATCAAAATTATACAGTAACTAGCGGCCCGCCCCGGCTTCGCACGGGTATTAAACAAAAATTTCAGAAATTATACACAATAACACGATGGGTTTCACAGTTTTCATACGGTTCCCCATCTTTTCTAACAGCATTGGGATTTTTGACATTGACTCGACACTCCATAACTGACACTGGCCATAGAGAAAAAGCAAGCACAGTGCGCAACCTCTTTTTCTATTCTGACGCGCCATAATAGAAAAAGAGGTTGAATATACAGCGCACGGTTCAATTATTAAATTTTTCATGCGGATCCCTAACTTTTTTGAAAATATTATATAGCCTATGTTCATCACGGAAAATTTAGGATTCTAATGGTGAAAGAATTTTTCAAATCGGTCCAATAGTTTCGGAGCCTATTCAATTCAAACAAACAAACAAACAAACATACAAACAATCAAATCTTTCCTCTTTATAATATTAGTATAGATGAGTATTGTTGGCAACATACAGTGAAATTTTATGAACTTGGCGGCCCGGCGGACTTTGGTGTGTACAAATACAAATACAAATATTAGCATCGTTGACAAACTTAGCCTGCGGTGGCAGCCAGTACCTTTTGATATGTGTTGTCAAATTGTATTTACGTCTGTCTGGAGACCATGGTATAAACATGGTTAAAAAACCTCTCCATATGCGCGGGTCCCGTGTGAAGCCTCGTTCCATCGTTTTGGATCCCATTCGCATATTTACCTGAAAAATCCGAATATTCATGCATTACAAATATATTTACTTAATACTGTTAAATCTAAAATTTTGATCATAAATCACAGTTAAAAAGGCGTCAAGATTACTACGGCTTAAAGATATCAGCAAAAAAAACCAGTTCATGAAGAGCCGTTTTCCTTTCCACATACAAAGTATTAAAGATCTTGTAAAACCGGTTGTATTTAAAGTGTTAGATTTCATAAACTTAAGTAGTCGAAGTGATAAAGATTATGTGACTCGATGGATTTGTTCAAAACATGGTCGTAGTCATGTCAAAGTACTTTAACGTATTCTACTGATAATTAAATTCGATTATTGGCTCCACCGTACAAGAGGACTTATTAAATATTATAGCCAAAGAACAGGTTCGCATTCAAATAGGTTGAAAGCTATATTTTATATCTTGGGGAAGCTTCTGACTGGTATTATTATGTATGAGTTGAGCTACCTGTAGATTATTTCCAACAGTCTGCAGTTAACTGAATTTAAATAGGTACTAATTCTTATTTGGAACTGCCATTAATTTGTAATTTTCTTTGATAATAAAGATATTTTCAATAGGTATAATGTCATTTACGTCTCATATAAAGGCATCGATTTAATTCTATCAATAATCGTAAAATACATAAATAAAGCTATAAAACACTGTTAAAAGTGGCCATGATATAATTATAAAGATAGTTTACAATAAAAATCACTGTAAAATTAAACATCTAATTTGCTGGTCGAATCTATAGGCTCTATTCCAAATTTGAAAGAGGAGCCAGTACCAAGCAGTCCAAATAGATTCACTGCAAATAGTCAACAAAAAAAAGTAAAACACATTCCAAAAACTGCAAAGCACAATACAGTCGCTGGTGGCATCACCGATTACCTTCTAATGGACAAGCGCTGTTTGTGTTCGGGACAGATAACGCATGCTCGATACGCGCGGCGGCGCCAAGCCACTGATTTTATTTGAAAAAAGAATGTGATCTATCGTTTGAGGTTTTAATTCGAAAGGGTCAGGGATTTTGGAATGCTTTTGAGACGGTTTACCAGTTAGGATTTTGTAGAATGAAGTTTACTTGAGTATTTAATTTTAAAAATCAATTGTACCCAAGTGACAAAGGTATAGATAAGTCTCGAAAAAAATCGTAATCTTTCGGTATTTACTGTTTTTGATTTTACTGTCAGTTATTTGCGTTTAGCTTATCCAAACATCTTTACAACGGCACTTACAAACTTTCACCTTCAATAGTACCTTTACTAGGATTATAGCCAAATGATTTTAATCCACCAAAAAATTTTGTTCTTATAACTTTAAATATAAGAATTTGAATATAATATGCCGTGTGGTGCCGGCATAGAATTTCACCACCCCAACTCTTCCCGTGGGTGTCGTAAGAGGCGACTAAGGGAAACACAGCGGGGGGCGGGCAGCAGCGCCTTCTGCAGAACAACTACACCGAACTGCGATCCCCAACCCGCATGCCCAGCGTGGGGATTATGGGCAATAACCCCCAAATAATGATGCCATCTATGGCGCTCATTAGGGGAGGCCTATGTCCAGCAGTGGACTGTTATAGGCTGGTGATGATGATGAATATAATATGATGATTTTTGTGACCATACCCAAGTATTAAATCCAAACCTTTCTAACCTCCTTGAAATTAGCGAAGCATCAAAACAGATGATATTAACTAAAACTATTCAAAACAAATTAAAAAGTCTGTCTCCTTTTCGGTCAATTTATCAGGCGTCTCTTCGTATTACCCTACCCAGCCGTGTTAATGGGGTCTTATCAGCCGCTTGCTCTTATTTTAAGTTTGTTATTAAAAGTAGGTTTATCGGTTAACGAGCTGTGTAAAAGAATAGAGTAGGGATAGAGACATAAAAAAAACATCAGAACATAGACAACTGTTAAAATTTACCCTATTTCACAAAAAAAGAGTACCTTATCCTAAAATGCATGACAAAGATCATTTTCCAAATAGCGGAAATCATTCCCTGGCAATAGAATAACAATTTCTTTGTATCAATAGATTATATCAATAGATATTGTCAAAGTGAGAATATATTGGCAAGTTAAGTAAATATTGTCTTTGAATCGATATTTTTAACAATATTTTTATGATAACTTTATTAATTTTATTAAAGGGACAATTCATTTTTTACCCTGCATCTTTAATTTCAATAAAACATAAAAACAAGCAATTCCAATTTCAAAATAATCACATATCCAATAGCTCACTTCAAGTGTTGGAGTTTTCCAATTCCAACAACATAATAAAAAAGATAACTTGGAAATTTCGATTTTATTCATGTTATCGCATATTTGAAAAGGTTTTAAAATAAGTCTCGTTCAAAGATTACGATAAACTTAGATTTATTTGTGGTTTTTCAACGCTGTTTTAGATGCAAGTTGTGGTTTGATAAGAGTATGGATTCACAAAATTGATGGGTCCTTATTTTTTTTTTAACTTTAATGACACATGAAGTAATATACCTAAATCATAATACTAAAACTACCTTAGTGCCTTTATTACCTACATTTAAGAGCGTAACGCATCTTGACAAAGTTTAACCAGATGAATATTGTACATATTAATCAAACCATAGTGTTTTTACTTTAGACCTTAGGTACAAAGAGTCCAGTTAGGTCTAAAGTAAATAAATCATTTTTTTAGAGGGTTCATAAAGGTCTATTCACGACAATCCACAAACGAGAAGGCATTTCCATTTAAATTAATATAAGTTCACAGATCAAAAATAAAATAATAAATACATTAGAATTGTCTATCCTGACAACCAATAGAGATAAAACCACAGAGTAACCATAGAGTATAAACTCAAATTAAATGGAAGTTATCTATGACAAATGAGGCGAGATTATCTTTGTTTGGGATGAAGGAATGCTTCTGAGGGTATTAAAAGGTTTCTGGATTGATAAAATTATAACGAATTATATTCTTAAACATAAAAAGTTGAATATTATAATTATATTCACTTTATAAGGGCTTTATTAGGTCCTATGAGCTATGATTTAGATTAGGTACATTTAGGAGACTACGGTATATAACTATACCTACAGTTAGCTACCTATTATTTCTGAAAACAATTATTTTTTTCAATATTAATATGAAATGCAAAAATCTGAAGGCTTGTGAAACCTATAGACAACTTCTTTGGCGCTTTGAGCGAAAGCAAACCTGCGACGCAGAAGTTGTGGCTTTGATTCCCGCCTCGGGACAACATGTCTGTACTTTCTGTATAGATTTAAACAGGGAGTTCTAGTCGTTTTCTATGTATAGTAAAAATATCTATCTGTGTAATATACTCTATTAAATTATATCGGTCAACTAGTTAGTACCCATAGACACAAGCTCTACTTAACTTAGGGCCAAATGGATTGTTTCGATTGTCCAGCATTATTTATTTATATATCGTGTCTCTATAGGTATAATACTAAGTTAATTTAATTCACCATTAAATGTGATAAAAAGACACTAAATTGATGTTGATGAGATAACTCATCAACAACCAAAAAACAATTCCTCGTCCCGAATTCATTGATCATCAATACAAAACCATAAATTACGGACAACACATTAGCCGTTTCCATGACTGTACTCAATCAATTTATGAGTCAAATACAAATATTTACCCGAAAGTATCGTGGTTTACGGTACGAATTTAGCTGGTGGTGCCAACTTAACAACGAAAACGTTCTATTTTTGATGAAAGCTTGGAGCAAAAAGTTTTCATTAAGATAAAACAATAGAATACTCTTTTGATTCCGCGCCATCTTGAAACCTGTAGTAACGTAGATAGGTACTTACCAATAAAATACTTAGTAGGTAATTATTTGGTTTCCTCAGGAATATTTTTTTATTGAACTCCACTGGATCATTTTTTCGAAACAGTTTTCAAAACCGGTCCACAATTGACGAAGACCTTGACGAACATACATAGGAAACGTTATGTATGTGTTACATTTCTAAAGCCAAACCAACGAACCTCCTATTTTCATCCTAAACACATTTGAATTTTCTAGCATAAACCAAGATCCACCAAGCGCGAGTGTAACTGTCGCGCCGAAAGCTTCGAACTTTTGTCGAGGTCCATACAATATTGTTTTAAGTCTGACCTCTATAGATCAGACATACTTCGGAGCTTAGGAACAACTGGCTAAATTTTTCGACTCTTTTTAATGTATTTCTATAAGTATAAAACTAAGACAATTCCCAAAAACTGTTTTGAAATGTCCAATACCTTCGATTTGAAATTTAATCAATGAAATAGCCCCCCTACCTAGACCCTAGACCCTACCTTCTAGAAAATCACCCTATCCGATATATCTTACTGATGCTTTCCAAATTCTACTTTTATAGTCACTCACTAGCTAGTTAACAGACAAACAAACAATTTCATTTATGTTATATATCGTCAGCAAGATATATGTATGCAGGCGGTAACATCGGGTAGCTGGGGGTGTAAATATTCTATGAGTTACACAGCTCTGCAGTTTGAGCCATCAATTATTAATCGCGGTAGAAAAGACGTACATCCGACTTTTTACATGTATTGTTCCTTTATTGGCTATTTTTGTGACTTTTACGTCGACTTTAGGTTATTTTATGAGAGCCACTGCCTGAATGTAGATGGGTCGGATTATTTTGAAGGAAGGCTGTTGTTCTTTATTGTGTGGCTTTTTGACTAGTTTCTTTCCGTGACTGTGGTTGCTACTAGTGTCAATTTTTCTCCCGATTTCTTTTCTAATTTTATTCTTTTGTCTGAAGTTAGCTCAATTGTTTCAATTGTGATCTTCGTTAATAAAGTATTTATTCTTTTATTTAAATAAATAATAATGTTTTTGACACAAATCTTTGATTTTACGGCTGAATACAATATGGACTCTCTTCAAGTTATGCAGCAATTGGTGTATGCTAGGCGTTCGTGATAGGAAAATTAATGGCCAGATCGTCACTTTACAGACGACAGTCTAACGAAGGTCTATTCAAAATAAATAAAGACATCTCCAGGCTAAAAAATGAAATATCCGAAAATTCAAATTTTGGCGGGACTTGAACCCGCGACCTTCTCTCAGTACGAGAAGGATTACCCCGAATGCAAGGGCTTACGCACTATTATAAGAACAAAAATTTCTAGTGTAGATTTTTCCCTCAATATACTGGGCCGTCTTGATACAAATTAATATCTACTTATGATAAGAATCAGCTTTCAATAACTTTCTGGAAAATTTTGAACGAAGAATTACCACCCTGACCTTTCATGTCCTCCTTAGAGTATCACTAAGTAGGTATCATCAATTTCAAAACTATTTACACATTCTAAAGGCCAGACAATTTCCCGGAACGTGCCCCATCAAACAAATCGAATACGAATCGAAGCACGATCTAACACGTAATGTACTAGCCAACATGGCGTCTTACGCCTTATTTATTCACCCTGCCTCATTTTCTTCCTGTAATTCTTTTCCCTCGTCTAAGTGAATATTAAAACTCTCCGAATTAATCCACCCGGAATGGAACCTTATGTGTACCGCAAAAAGCTTATTTTCTAGTGATTGTTTATCTCGATTTAATTCTGTAAGATTGTGTTCTTGTTGCGAGGGATAATGAAGCTTATTTGTTTGCTCTCAGAGTCTTGCATCGTTTGTGTCTTGTGTCGTGACATCTCGGATGTCTTCGGATAATTGTTGCTTGTAGGCTGTCTCCTCAGGAATTAGGGAACAAATCCGTTTGCTGATTGATACGAGGGCTGGGACAGGGAATGTTCCTTACTCGTTAATTTTTATTGCACATCGTTTTTCTTCCCGTCGGGAAATTGGAAATAGAGGCGGTAACACATAAAATAAGTTGGCAATACAAAATAAATAGGAACTTGCAATTATTTTGATAAAAATGTGGGTTAAATAAAGAAAACGAATAAATTATTGTTTGGTGTCAGAGAAATATCTTATCCTAATAGATACCTAATATTTCTTAGGGTTCCATACTAGTCAACAAGAAACTCTTATAGTTCTACCATTTCCTTCCGTTTGCCCTATTCAGGTTTCTACTGATCTTGATTTCATGAGGTTCAATGACCGCGAATAGTTCCCCAGAATATAACTAGATGTCGCTACAAAAATTGGCCGAGTGTCACTGAATTAGGGTTTTGAGAACCATTGCTTCAACCTCAGTCCAATGCAAAGCCGGGGCAAATCCGTACTTTTGAATACATCTGCATGTTCTGAGAGTCTTATCGTCTCTTACAAAACTCAATGGGTTAACCCATTGCTAATATGTTATTTCGTAGAATTATATGTAGGTACTAATATTTTATAGAGAAAGATTTGACTGTCGTTGAATTCAGATGTGTAAAAAATAAAACAACCTATCTCGAAACTATAGGATACGTTCCCATTGAGTTTAATTTTATTGAATCAATTGTTATTTATATACTTATAACAATTTATTTATATATATCAAATGTTATTTAGATACTTTATAAATTAACACTCCAAAAAGTTTAAGCAAGAAAAGGTAAACAATATAATAAAAATAGCCATTTCCCGACCCCTGCGGCCCGGTCGGCGGCGGACTCAATTGAGTCAAGCGACTGCAGAAGCCTAGATTGTGGGTTCGGCACTTGACATTTAAAAATGAAACTTTACAAAATAAGATATTCAGAGCCCATTTATAATGTATCAACTTTTTACGAGTTTCGGCGTCTCACGGCTTTAAAACGGTCTTGAGATTTATTTGACTGTTTTGTTAACTGCCGGGCCGCAGGGGTCGGGAAATGGCTATTTTTATTATATTGTTTACCTTTTCTTGCTTAAACTTTTTGGTACTTGAAAGAGGGAAAAATATAGGAAATGATGAACACGAAATTGCCTACCTTCATTACGTTCATATCCTCATAAGACTAATTAAGTACTCTACCTCTACCTAGATTCTTAACTAGGTAACTTAATGAAGCGTTTTTCACCAATATTTTTATATTTCTGTGGAGGATAGGATTGGTAACAAATACATCGTACAGAAAATCAAAGTTACCCACATAGCTGGATTTGCTAGTCCACAGCTGGACCAACATATTTAATAACTCTCATTTAATAACAAATGAAGCTATAAACAATAATAAACCTCAAACGAAAAACTTCGTAACTCACATTTCATTAGAACTGACAGTGAGATGAATTCAAAGTTATCTAATTCATTCGAATTCAAAGTTTACGATATATGGCCACCCAGCGAATATCCGACCATATTACGGAGACCCTCGCATCCCTTAACTTTAAGGTGGTTTGTTTCACATGGCCCAAGATAATTCTTTATGTGTTTTTTTTTACATAGGGTATATTATTTACTACAGGGAATAATACTAGTGGAAAAGTTTTTTAATTTTATGTTTTAAATAAACTTACTTAATATTCTTTTATAAATATATATTACGGTCCGAAGCTAGGCAGAGCTTGTGTTATGGGTAATGATGACTGATATACTTAATAACAATATATATATATTTCCTATTATATATTTTTAAAATAATATCTGCGGATAAGGCAAACATTTGCCACAAGTCGGGAATTGAACTCCCAACCTTTTTAGTCACAGGCGTAGCTTTGCCACCGCTTTACAGAGGTCATCAAAAATTTATAATATTACGAATTCCTCAAAAATAGCACGTTATATTTTATTGACAAAGAAAATTACTATCAAATAACCAAATTAAAACTATTACAGTTGAGTTAATTAAGCTAACTGCAGACTGATGCAAACAAACTACAAGGAGCTCAACTGATCCATGTTAATATCAAATGGAAGTGTCCGCTAGAGGCTGGCTGCCTTGCTGTATGGCAATGCTGAAATATATAAGTACCTATAATTTTTTTTTTAAATAATACTTATCAAATGGGTACTTCAAACGCGCCATTTAATTGAAGCTATTTTTATTTTGGGCTAATTATATTTTCTGGTATTTTTCCTCGTGGGCAACTTGAATCAACCATAATGGTTATTAAACCCAGAAAGGGTTGTTTCAGGGATCAAGTTTCGTTGGATGGAGATAATGAATGATTGAACAAAGCGTTAAGTCTATTAGAACGTTGCAAGAACTTTATTAGAATGGTTAATTTACGGGTAGAGATGGGGTAGTGTCGATAGAAAGTATTTCGATGACATAGTATGTTAGAAAAAATGCGACAGCTAATATTTACTGTTTATTGTAGTTAAAATAGTGTTAAATCCTATTCTTCACGTCTTCATGAAGAGAAATCAATAACAAATTATTTCTTATTTTAATAATTATCTGTTTGAAATTTGACTTGTCTAAGTGCTTATTTTGTAAGCCTAAAGAAATAAAGTTATTGAATCTGAATCTGAATCTTCTACTCTCAAAAATGTTTCAATTGCGTTATTATACCTAATATGTCAATCTCCTCTAGAAAAAGAATTATTTAATAAAAAAAGTCGTGATGAGTAAATGTTGCTCAGAACCTTAAGCGTAAATGGGTTATTGCAGCGTGCATGATGTTATATAATATGCACGTGTAGATACATAGGTAAACACCATACATGAGGCGAGGTTGAGTAGTAAATGTTGTAACTCGTAGCTTGAATAATTGCTTAAAATAAAGAAATAAATACGTGGCTGTAGAGCGAAAAGTCACAAGCTCGCTATTTGGGCAAAATTTAGTTAAAAATATCACGGAAATCACCATATTTTTCTGCATTATCAGTTTACAAACATTTACTTGGACCTGTATAAAACAGGTCCTGACTAGAACAAAACATTAACTTAATCCACATGATTAGTTTTAGTATGACTTCTTAATGGACGTTCATGAAAACATAGGCTATCTAAGTGGGAGCAAGAAATCATTAATCTGGTTCAAAGACTTCTTATCCTTAGAGTACTAGAAATGTCGGTCAGCATTTGAGGGCGAAAGTTTTACGTAAAAATCTCTGAAATAATAACGCATAACAGCAGATGTAGGGCTTTGAACCTATGCACTTGTCCATTTCCTATGATAGGAGACCATAAAATTGGATACCTATATCTTATACCAAACCAAAATCAAAATCATTTAAAATTCATCGATCGAGTCGATGAAAAATTTCATCGACTCGAGCCCATCTCTACCGTGAGTTGAGCCACGTCTTTATAATTAGATAAAGCGAGTACAATTAAACTTTCCTTAAATAAGCCAAGCGAGGCAATTAGGAGTTTCCAGCTGATTATTTTATAAGTTGGCTGGATGTGTGGTGGGGAATAGTGTAATTGATGTAAGCTCAGGTTTATGCGCTATTTATGGAGAGGCTTCAAATAGTAATATCTATTTTAAATCATGTTTTTGTTGGTAACACTCGAAGACTCACGTAGGAGTTTATATAGAAAATAAAATAAATAAATATAAATAATGTTGTACTATCCACAAAGCATCGTCTAGCAACAAACTTAGCAGAGGTGGTGTTATGGGTATTAGATGACTGATATAGGTACATAATACTTTTACATAATACTATGTAGATATTTTTTTTTATTATGCATAGAAAATTACCCGAACCGCCCGAACAAATATTGCAGATCGTCGTATATTGGTCCACAGGCGGGAATAGGAGTAAAAGATTAGTTCAGTTACTTAAATTTTTTTTGTTGTACACAGTTTTTTTTTGTTGTACATTGTTGTTGTACACAGTAATTTAAAGTAAACCAATATATCGAAAGCAAAAAAATCACTGGACTTGGTCAATGTCTTTTTTCAATTTTTTAGCTTACGAAATCCAGCTGAGGAACATAGTAGAAAGTATTTTTATACCTTATGTTAAAATACACAATCATCTAAACATTGACGTTATGATAATAAAGAGTATCCCCAAAATACACAAAACAAAACAAAAAATATAGTCGCAGATAGAAAAAATGAGTCGACTTGGGATATTTTTTTTCTTTAGTATAAACATTACCTTTCGCAGTCGGTTACAAAGCACATCCAGTAAAACATCACCGACAATTTCATTGCGCGAGGCGCGGCGGTTAAATTCAACGAATTCATCCTCGCTAATTAAATTCTGCTTTATGAATTACTCTGCGCTCTTCTGTTTCCCTTTTTCAAGATTACTCGAATTAAAATTACGCTTAATTGCTTTTGTCAAGGTGAACTGATAAACCGTTAGTGATTAACAAATAGGGATAAGTAATCCTATATTAATCTACCTGTATTTTATTTATATATATGTACAGGCTTATGGGTATTTTTTTTTATTTGCTTTTAGTGGCTTTAGTATCGCTGCGGCCATGATTGGCCTATTGTGATCGCCACTTTGACGGTTCACCTCCGGAGGCGCGGCGTTATAGTTCGCCACTTATCCTTGCAGTTGCTAAGAACTGTAGGATATCCTTCGGGGTGATATCACGTAGTTCGTCTGGGCTAAGCAGGTGCCTGCCCAAACGAGTGCTACGTTTTTGCATCAGTGCACCACATCCTCAGGCTTATGGGTAAATCAAGACTAACTTTCCAAGACAACAATCTATTCAACAAACGATCTACAGGTAGATCAACTGGTCCACATGTTAAATAAATAAAATAAATAAATAAATAATGCAGGACAATCCACACAGCATTATCTAGCCCCAAGTTAAGCAGAGCTTGTGTTATGGGTATTAGATGACTGATATACATAATACAATATTAATACATATATAAAATAAAAAATCATAAATAACTAATAATCAAAAATAGTTGAGCTACCTGTAGCTTGTTCGCAACAGTCTGCAGTTAGCTCAATTGTTTCAATTGTAAATACTACTATCATTTGGATGCTCCTCATTATATAAACAAATCATCATCATATGCCTATAATAGTCTAATGACATTTATAAAGTTTTAAAGAACACTAAAATATACTAATATTGCAAAGAAGATTTGATTGTTTGTTTGTTTGAATTGAATAAGGACCGAAACCACTGGACTGATTTTAAATATCGTTTCCCCATAACACTCCCCCATCCATCATAGAATGCCCATAGAATATTTTCGATAAAGTTAGGATTCCGTATGAAACCTTGTGTAAAAAAAATTAAGATTTTTATTAAATATCCGTGTGAAGGCGGGGTGAACCGCAAGTATCATATACCTATATTTAAAGCTACATCTAATACAATCTATAGTTATCATTCTATTACATAAGACAATATCTTGTGTATATAATAAAGATTTATTGATTGCGCGCGCATTGAAATAAAAAATAAAGAACTAAAAACAAAAAATATAATCAAACAAAAATAAGAAATCGAATAGTTATGATTTATTCTACAATTAAGAAATGAACCCCTTTAACACAGAAACGAATGATAATGTTCATTTCCTGATCTGTACGCAAATTACTAAAATCTATGAAAATAGTTTGATTTGTTTGCAATTAATAAACTCGTCTTCGTTTTGTCCAGCAACCGAGGTTCGATTCGAACACATTATATACATACGTTTTTAGGACTACTAAATAGAGACGTAGTTAGTATGAATTATAGCAAATTGTCTACAAGGTAATTGAACCACATCGTAATTCTATATTAAGCAGCTCGTCCTATTCATACTAGATACTATTGTTTTATAATAATTGTAGAGCATAATGTCGAAGGATAACAAACTTAAAAACATGAACTTTAACTTCATAATAATGATAAAGCCTAAAAGGTGCTTAATTTTAATATCCGACAATTTCAAAGTACTACATCTCACTTAACTTAAACTTAACTTAAAACTGGTGCAACTTAATGAGTGCTTAAACCCTACCGTTATGTTATCGAGGCCTGAAATAATGTACCGGGACAGTTTAGGGATGGGAAACTTATTAGTTTCCAGAATATCGATATCGATTTGTTGCCAAAGAGTCTTATTTCTAGGTTCTTAGTATAAATTTAGGTTATATACTAAGTAGGGATTTTATTTTACTTTTGATTTATTAGGTCTACCAGCGAGTGTTAAAAAAATTATTACATAATACATAATTTTAGGTGGAAGTTGCATGCTATGATTATAAGAAATGTATTAACAATTCGAATAAATTTTGTCCAAAAGTATTAGATACGAGCGAATAAATGGATTCAAAAGTAACTTTATTTTAAAACTACACGATGTTCCAAAATATGTTTAAGTCTCGCAATATTTTCCGTTTCGAGTTGAATTATAAATATTGACGAATATATAATTTTGGTAAAAATACAATAATAAACAATTTTATTTATATCAACTGGATTTTCCAATAAAAATAAAAAGTTAAAACACACTCTAAATAGTCAAGTAATACCTTTTTTCTTCATTCGCCGTCATTTTATCGACTAGAGTTCTTCCCAAGCATATATTTTCCCATCACTACTTATTTAAATCTTTATCGACAACTTAGCGATATTGTCACAACGTGGTCCTTGAAAGCCTTAATCCTCTTTCGGTAAACACAAAGTAAACTGAGCCTATACCCATTGAGATAACGACTAAAATGTAAATTAAGGTATTTTGTGTGCGAATTAATGTTAAATGAACCAGTCAAAGCACTTTGGATATCTTAATTAGTTGGAACAAGAAGTTGATAATGGATTACAGCTTCATGAGTTTTACTACTAAGTAAATAAAATAATAAATAATGCTGGACGATTCGCACAACATCATCTAGCCCCATGATATGGAGAGCTTGACTTGTGTTCTGAGTACTAGATAACTGATATACTTAATACAATGCATAAAATAGATAGATTTTTTTATGACATAAAAACACCCAGAACACCTGAAACAGCAAAGCGAACAAACATTTTTCCTGGGGCGGGAATCGAACCCGCGTCGCATGCTTACCTTCGCCTGCTACGCCACAGAGGTCATCGTCATTCATTATAGTAACTTATTTGATTTAAAAACTCTGTTTTTATATCCGGCTTTATTGGCTCACATTTATACCGTAAATATTCGAGACTAGGGGGAGAGTTTCACTTTTTTTTTTTTTTCAAAAAATTCAAAAACTTTCCACAGTCTAAGCCATAGAAATTAAGATACATAGAAGAAGACAGTATTATTTAACAAAAATCAAATATCGAATAATATCCCAAAATTTTCGACTCAATTGAACGCGGCGTAAAAAAATTTAATTACTTTTAATTACGAAAATGTATGGGCTATTATTTATTTTTAAAGATGGACCCAAGTAAGGGAAGATGGAACGAAAAATTTAAATGTATTATTTATAATTAGATAAAATAATCATCAACCGTACCTACCTTGAGATTTAATAGTATTTTAATGTAACCCGGAAACCATATTCAATTCATCTATTTGAGAAGTCATTAACCTCTTAAACAACGTCTGCCAAAACTTTTAAGTTGGCTACGCATACTTAATACTTTAAAAGCTAAATATCGTTTAGCCTTAAGTGTTTTCACCCCTTTTAAGTAGAAGCCTGTAAGGGTAGTAGGAGTTAAGTTGTTTGCGTTATGGTGGAAGTGTAGAGTAAATTGTCTATGAATTTAGAACGTGCCATGTGTCTATACTAATATTATAAAGAGGAAAGATTTGATTGTTTGTTTGTTTGTATGTTTGTTTGTTTGTTTGTTTGTTTGTTTGTTTGAATTGAATAGGCTCCGAAACTACTGGACCGAGTTAAAAAATTCTTTCACCATTAGAATCCTTAATTTTCCGTGATGAACATAGGCTATATAATATTTTCAAAAAAGTTAGGGATCCGCATGAGAAATTCAATAATTGAACCGTGGGCTCTATATTCAACCTCTTTTTCTATTATGGCGCGTCAGAATAGAAAAAGAGGTTGTATAGCGCACGGTGCTTGCTTTTTCTCTACGGCCAGTGTCAGTTTTGGAATGTCGAGTCAATGTCAAAAACCCCAATGCTGTTAAAAAAAGTAAAGATCCGTATGAAAACTGTGAAACCCATCGTTTTAGTGTGTAATTTCTGAAATTTTTGTTTAATACCCGTGCGAAGCCGGGGCGGACCGCTAGTTTATTATAATTTAAGAAAGATGTATGAATTTTTTAAGATACCTGAATACATGCGTTTTTTAAATAAAGGTGTTGTAAATAAGTTTAAAACAGATTCAGGAAAAAAATATATTTTATTATTAGGGTTCTGCGTATACAAAAAATACATTGAAGGTAAAACTATTTTCATATATTGTTTATTAAAGAATGCCCGATTTACATAATAAATAAACATCTATAAATGTAACTTATTATGTTATTATAACCGTTTATTTCCCATTTTCCTTTAAAACAATTATTTTTCACTATACCATAAACTAAACCTGTCAAATTCTAACAGTAGGAACATCAAAATCCATGGTTCCTAAAGTAAGGTAAACTTTCATAGTTAGATTTAAAAGCTTGGTATCATACTAAGATAAATTATTATTCAGATTTAACCTTAGTTTCATAATCTACGTCACCGCAACCACAAAGAGCGGTTGGGCAATGGGCAACCATCTCTATACGTTTTCAGTAGAAATAGAACCCAACCTGACGTGACTACCTAACGTCAGAATGGATTTTACAAAGCTTCCCATAGAGTCCACAAGTGATCGGAATTTCGGTTGACTGTATCGCCATTTGCAACCCAACGTGGCTATGCTGCGCGCATTGACGCGAGATGGCTTAGATTGTTAGACTTTAGAGATAAGTGTAATAACTAGTTCATCATCATCACCAGCCTATAATAGTCCACTGCTGGACATAGGCCTCCCCTAATGAGCGCCATAGATGGCATCATTATGTGGGGGTTATTGCCCATAATCCCCACGCTGGGCATGCGGGTTGGGGATCGCAGTTCGGTGTAGTTGTTCTGCAGAAGGCGCTGCTGCCCGCCCCCCGGTGTGTTTCCCTTAGTCGCCTCTTACGACACCCACGGGAAGAGTTGGGGTGGTGAAATTCTATGCCGGCACCACACGGCAATTCTATGCCGGCACCACACGGCAATAACTAGTTATAATTATTTTATTCTGTTAAGTATTGTAGTTTTCTTTGCTAATAAATAGATCTAACGTCACTAGAAAATCTACCTGAAGAAAAGTGCTTATTTTCGAACAACGCCAAAACTAATGAATCAGATCGCAGAAAAGAAATGTATATTTAAAAGTCCAGAATTCCTATTATATTTAGGAAATTTGAAAATTTGTTGAATGGGAAAAGCTGGAATCTTAATTTTATAAATCTAGACACACAGTTTTACAGATTTCCTTGTTCCAGTTTTCCTCTATAGTTCTAAATCAGGACTATCTTGCCTTTTGATAGTTACCTAATATTTTACTTGTGAAAATAAATCATGCAAATGTGTTGTCTCAACGATTCGTCTAAACTAGCGAAAGATGATAATAAGGAAAGACTTGATTGATTGATTGGATTGAATATACTCCGAAACTACAGTACCGACTTGAAAAACTGTTTCAACATAACAGTTCTACATTATCCCTGATGAACATACTATATATGTATATTATTTTAATAAAGTAAAGGATCCGTATGAAAATTTCAATAATGAAACCCAATGTGAATAAGTAAAATTAGGGTTTTTGAAATTTATGTAAAATACCCAAGCGAAGCCGAAGCTGACCGCAGTCTATAATATTTTCGAAAATATAATTTCCAACAACTGATATTACCCACACTTTCATGAAATATATACTGTTTGCCTAATTATTTCTCTCTGTGACATAATGGTTTGAAAATTGACATGGCAAATGCACTCATCCAAACCCATTACCGCAAAACAACTGTTTAAAACCCATTCAGGCTCATCATAGTCATTTGTCAAAATAATTGACATACGTTATACTCCGGTAATTGCCGAACTTACCCGAACTGGCTTTCGTTGTGTCCTGAATAATGTAGTTTCATTCGTGTGGATTGGCTACCGTGTTTACACAGTGATTAATTATCGATTTTGTGGTAGCCAATGGCGACTAGAATAGATGCTTTCGTCGTCGAAGGTAATAAGGAACAGTCAACGACAAAATTTGCTTAGTAGGTAGTGTCAGCTTTTCAATTACTTTTAGAATCGAATTGTGAAAGGTTTATCTATACTCAGATGACGTCTCTATGACGATAATAAATAATGCTGCACAAATTCACACAGCATCTAGCCCCATGCTAAGCTCGTGTTATGGATACTAGATTATGCACTTATAGCAATATATTACTTATATAGACTTTTATTACATAGAAAACAACCAGAGCACCCTGTATAAATTTCTGCAGATCGTACAAATATTTGTACCGGTAATATAGTAGGCGGGAATCGTACCCGCACCCTACACCGCACCCCCTCCTACGTCGCAAAAGTCGTCGAGTGTAATAAATTATTGAAAATATTCAATTGGACATAGTTCAAATGAATCCTTACATATCACAAAATTATTCAAACAATGCTTGATCAAGTATCGATGCATACAATAAGACTTAAACTCCAGAATGCGCCTCTAGAAATGTAGACCTGCTTATTCCGTGTCCAAGTCACATAAAAGTTACATAGTTGCCTCTATCCTGAGATAGCACAAACTCGTTCATTCCAAGACAACTCTATGCTCAAGTTATCATGAAATACGATAATGTCTCGCCCGAACCCGGAGTCAAGTGCCTGCGTACTGCTTCTATAAACACCAAACTTTACTCTGCTGTCTAGATAACCTAGCTTTTAACACGGGGTTGAAGGCACTTTAAGTTTATTTGACGACTTTCGGTTCCCGCTTCGGGACAAATTTTTGTACGATCTGCAGATATTTGTTCAGGGTGTTGTGGTCCTTAATAAAAAGTATCTATCTATTTATCATATTTTATTATGTATATCAGTAATCTAGTTAATAAACCCATAAAACAAGCTCTTCTTAGTTTGGGACAGGGTGATGCTCCAGCATTATTTATTCATTTTTATGAACATGAAAAAAATTTGAATTTTTTGAAAATTTTAATAAATTACTCAATAACATTTTAATTCGTGTAGAAATACCTCTTCAGAAACATAGAGGAGGTATCTACTGTGGTCTACATATTTAATATTGAATGAGCCGTCTAGACAATTAACGCCCTTAGGGCGGTTTGCAATATGCAATATATTCATCGTTTTGACAATCTGTAAGTAATCAAATTTTGTAAATTTTTTCGACTGTTAAAAATCACCGAGATCAAATGAAAGTTCAGCGAGTCATAAAAGCTTATACTTACATAATTATTATAAATATAATATCTCGTTCCTTTACCTATTTTTTCCGACGTTTCAACAGGTTTACACACTGTTTTGGTCACGGGATAACTCATTAGAATAGGACTAAGTAATAATTTATGTGTTCAGATTTAGAAAGTTTAAAAATATTTTATACTGATATACAGTCCGTTTTGTGAATAACTGCAAAAATAAATCGGTTTTGTCTAACTTCCTTACTTTTCTTTTCTATTAGAAAAGAATACAAATATCTATATCTATACTAATATTATAAAGAGGAAAGATTTGGTTGTTTGTTTGTTTGTTTGTTTGTATGTTTGTTTGTTTGTTTGTTTGTTTGAATTGAATAGGCTCCGAAACTACTGGACCGAGTTAAAAAATTCTTTCACCATTAGAATCCTTAATTTTCCGTGATGAACATAGGCTATATAATATTTTCAAAAAAGTTAGGGATCCGCATGAAAAATTGAATAATTGAACCGTGGGCTGTATATTCAACCTCTTTTTCTATTATGGCGCGTCAGAATAGAAAAAGAGGTTGTATAGCGCACGGTGCTTGCTTTTTCTCTACGGCCAGTGTCAGTTTTGGAATGTCGAGTCAATGTCAAAAAGCCCAATGCTGTTAAAAAAAGTAAAGATCCGTATGAAAACTGTGAAACCCATCGTTTTAGTGGGTATAATTTCTGAAATTTTTGTTTAGGTAATACCCGTGCGAAGCCGGGGCGGGCCGCTAGTAATTTATAAAGAAAGTTTACACAATACCTATAAAACAACATTGCACTATAACACTGCAGTAGTTTTGCGTTGGAGCTAACACTCGTCTTTAACATAAAGTATTATATTAGTAGTATTATGAAAAAATTCATTGCAATTCAATGACTTATAGCATGTTTTTGTATGAGTTGCAAATAATAAAATATTATTTTCTATTCTATAAAGTGTAATTATGATCATCAATTCAAAGGAGAGACAAAACGTGCTGGACATTAATTTATCAGTTTAACGTTTACATCCATTTTCATCATACCCATTTTCATTTACATCAATCAAACATTCATGATGATTTAAATACCAAATAGCATTATTTGTTTTATTAGTGTTTCGTTCTTCTGTTCGCTTCAAAGGGTAATACAGAAAAATTATGTTTAGCTCATCGAGCAAAGCTTTGCGTTGAGTTATTACCTTTTTGACAGGCTGCGGCTGGAAAATCATGCTAGATGTTTTTTACCTTACTTATTGTAACCTCTAAAGATATAATTTCTAAACAAATTGTTTCTTTCGCATTTATCACAAAGAAGTCTCGCAATTTGCAAACCAAGTCACCGGCTGAAGCTATCAAAACATATCACATTTAAAACAATTACGTTTGTCAACCGCCCGGCCCTCGATTTTGCATAATACATAAGGCTTAGAGCGTTGAGATGGGCCAACTGACGTCAATTAGGGAACCAGCGCTGACAGACAATTAGTAAGCGATAGCTCTAGACCTCAATAACCATTGCGATAGCCATTACTGGGCTGTAATTGAACTGATACATTAATAGTTCGTTATTGACTAGTTGATAAAGGATTACTTCTAGTTACCGGCACTTTGTTTTGATTAAATGCTTAATTTGATTAAATTTTCCGAGAACTCTATTTGTATCAAAGATGAAACTACAATAACCTTTTCCGCGTGATCTATCTGATTTTGGCGAAGACTTCGTCGTTGTAATGAAAACAATGAGGTTTTCTTATTAAAGTCTATATTTACACGGCATTCGCTACTTATTGCGGTAGCGATAAGTTTTGCTTTGATTTCACGTAGGATTACCTGCAGCCACCATCATTGTAACCGACTGCTGGATATAAACCTCCTTGAATCTTTGCCAGTCTCCTCGGTCCTGTGCGAAAGACACACTGGCCAGCGACAACTAATTCCCAATCATCTATTATATTCTTTATTCAAACTGAAACTTTCTTTTGTTCTAGGAGACAAACAGCCGAAGAGCGTGAGGCCGAGCGCCAAGCTGCCAACCGTCTGATGCTCTCCCTCCAAGCGGAAGCTCTCAGCAAAGGCTACATGCCAGAGCCACCCACTACCCAACTACCTATGCACTACCCGCCTACATCCACTGCCCAGCCATCGAACACTGCCCTCAGCGCGCTGCAGAACTTGCAGCCATGGGCGGGGAATCAGTATATGAACCAGCAAGCGGCGCCACCGCCTCATCCACCCCCTGTAGCGTCTCCTATCTGCTGAAGGGATAACTGCTGTTGATGGCACATAGAAATCCATTATTAATTAAACGACTGTATATATCTACGTACTTAATAGGAGGCGTTACTTTGCGGAAATATATTGAAAATTATTAGGATGATAAATATTGAGTAAATATTCCACAAAACTTGTCTGATAATATCTGCTAAGCAATGATGAGCTAGGGCTAGCTATTTTGACTGTACCTTAAGCTGTGGATGATAATATTGAGTAATAATTCTGCATAAAACCTTGTCTGATAATGTCTGATCTGATAATCTATGATGAGTTCACTAGGGCAAGCTATCTTGACTGTACCTTAAGCTGTGATGGACGTGTGGTTGTAGTCAAAGAATCGCTCTGAGTCAAAGAAACGCTCTACTATAGGTACCTATTTTGACTGTCTTTCTAGTGGCATTAATAAATATTGGTTGTTAATATGGGTACCTGAGTGATGTCAAAGCTACTGAGTGCTCCTGTTTCACTCATAGACAACTCAGATTTGAGTACTCTCAAGTGACGAATTTTCAAAAGGGTACTCAGTCAACGATATACGCTTTTCTATGGCAAAAGCTTTACTCAAGCATAGACTGACTGAGTAAGCTTTTTATGGAATCGATAGGTAGCTATTTTAATTCAAAGGGTGTAAATATTGGGGCTTTATATTTCACTCAATTCAAAACCAGCGAAGTTTAAAATAGTTGGCATGTTCGTAAATAGGTACAATGGCCGCGAAAATATGTAGAGATAGTTCTTTATAAGAACTTAAGATTTGTTTTTAGAAAAATTATAACTAGGGAGTGCATACATGCGTTCGCAGCTGTACATTGTTGACTGCAAATAGAAATGTATAATATAAATGCAGTTCAAGCTACTTATAGTTGATTTAGATTGTATACTGTAAGATCAGCTATTCGTTGTAATGTCAATAATGTAGAAAAATAAGCCTAAATACATATAAAAAATTTGGACGAGATTGCTGGAAACCGATAGTAGAATATTACATCGATACATAGTTAGAGCATTTTTTTAATTTGTCAGTTATTTTATACCAAACTACATAGTTATTCTCAATTGCGAATATGTATTGAAAATTTTGAATGGTTTTGAGCTAATTGGTAACCATTTTTGTGTAGTTCAATTCAATTTGTTGTATTGAATATTTTTACAGTGGAATTTTTTCAATCACTAGTACTTAACCTAACTACTTATAAACTGTAAATTATGTAAGTACTTTATCTCAACAGTATTATTATTAAGTTATAAAATGTTATTTATAATAAATAAATATCATTACTCACTGCACATTTTGTATTAAAATATCTTTAGAATTTAGGCTTTTGTAAATATTAGAAGAATTAAATTAATTAGATTTATGAATTGACTTAAATATTTCGTAGATCTCTTAATAAAAGATGTAAAGCATTATAAGAAAAAAAATCGTTTCTCTTTTTTCTGTAACAAAATGTTAAACAATCAAATCTAAAATTAGATGAACATAGTATATCTTACAAAGGACAATGAAATAACCAAATAAGAACTAGTATATTCAATTGAACCAACTTAGCTAACTGCTGACTGTTGCAAACAAACTACAAGTAGCTCAACTGATCCATATCAATACCAGTCGGAAGAGTCTCCAAGACACTGGCTGCATTGCCTCGCTGTATGGCAATGCTGCGAGTATATGGAACCGTACAAATTTTACGACAACGTTCTAAACCTAGAAAAATATTGATTTTGATGTATTCGTAATTATACCACTAATAATATTTATAGCCAACATTGACTGAATATCAAACAAAATAAAATAAAACAATCAGAGGTGAAAATATTTTAAGTCCTTCTTAGGCGTTTACTTGATCAGTAACGCCATAAATTTCTTTAGTTAACTGTACTTACCTTTTCGAAGTGAGAAAATAATCATTCCAGCTAAAATTTTGCTAGAAATGTAAATAGTTATTTTGTAGTAAGTAGTTTAAATATATAATTAATAGCTCAAACAATGATACCATTGCAATAAACCAATTGGCTATGGTTAATTTACAATTATGTTTACTGACGTTTTATAAAAAACTAAGATGATTTGCAGTAATTTTATTAAAATATGCTTACTGATATAAATTGTACAAAGCTCAAATGGTTTAGTTAATGGCTAGGTTTTTTGTGAAAACAATTATATACCGTAGTTCTTGTAAGTTATTACAAAGTGCTCGATAAATTGTATGAATAAAATACTGAAATTTTCAATCGAAACATTTTGTTTTATTTACTTTTGAATATAGGAGTAAGGGAGTAAGTATATGTAAGTATATGCGAGTAAGGGAGTGAGTATATGGAAATTATAAAACTCTACTAAAGAACCTTTAACCTGTCGATTTAGTATTATGGCCCAACTTGCCAAACAACGTATTAAATCAACAGAGAAAAGATAAACAATATAGGCAAAAAATATTTTTTGTTGGAGTTCCTCGACTTTAATACTAAAAGGAAATCAATCGGCGATGACATCACTAATAGAAGACGCGTCGAGATAGTCTACGGAGGATATCCAGTGTTCTCGGTCTCTAGCTTTCCTTAGCTTTGGTAGGTCAACTGATCAATATCAATACCAATTTGGAAGTGTACCCAAGATGCTGGCTGCATTGTCTCGCTGTATGGCAATGCTGATGCGCTGCGCCAGATACTGAACAGCTCTCGCTCTCGGTTTTTTAATTAACGTGCAATGTTTTTTTTGATACGAATGACACGTCTTATTCATGTAGTATAGGTAATACCACCTCGCTATTCCTGGCCATAAGCTACCATGGCCAGGCAGGAATAGCGAGGCGGCCGTGCTATGGTAACGGTGGGGCAGGGGTGCTAGGAATCACAGTGCTCATTAGGGGCGGCCTTTGTCCAGCTGTGGACAAATATGGGCTGATGATGATGAACATAATCCTCATGCTGGTCTTGTGGGTTGGAGGTCGCAGTTCAGTGGTATAAATGACTGCCCGCGCTGGATAAACTGTTGTTATGACACCTACGGTATAAGTTGGGGATAATAAGCTAATTCTTAATAAGCGGGTACCACACATACAACTGCCAGCCGAGGTAAAACTGTGAGTGGAGACCGCGACTAGTAAGACTAACACAGGCTCCTTGTAAGTCGGCAAAGGTTGACGGATGATATTCAGATCCAGGTTTTCTTATTGCCATAAATCAAACGAAAATAATTAAATGCTGAAGCTACATGTCGTCAAAACACGATTATCATAATTCTGCGGTATAGGGGTAGGCCCTTATAGTTAGTTCACACTTAGTTCACAATAAGTGATGTTATACGGAGATGTGATTATGTATTTTATTTATATTATAAAAGACCCCGGCTGCCCAAAGGTATTTATCAAAAATTAAATCTCTTTATAATATTGCTATAGATTGACTATAATCATTTTCCAAAAACTCTTTGATGCTATACAGATGATAATATTAATGATAATTATTTACTCCAGCCTAGTCCTTGCCCAATTTCGACCTGTACTCTCGACTGAGCAAACTAAGCCTAGTTCTAGCCGATTTTCGAATCGGCGGCCCGTCTTATCGAAGACTAGACAGCTGGTGCCCAGGATATTTTGTGTGGCCTGTTACAGTGAATTTTTCTTGTAAGAGTTTTCCTCAACTAATAACAACTTTGGCCCGACCAGGGATTTGAATGTGGGACCTTATTATCAGTGACTGAAAACGCACATTGATTTTGATAATAACTCCCCAATTAGCAAAGTTTTACTTTAACTTTAATAACAAATAAATTACAATGATCTAACTAAATAAAAAAAAACCACTAGTATTTACAATGGGCTGATGACGATGAACATAATCCCAATGCTGGTTGGCTCGGTTGGTTCAGTGGTTAAAAGGTCTGCCCCTTCCTGGATACCCTCCTGTTATGACACCTACGGTTTAAGTTGTTTAACTTTAATGTATTGAACTTTTAATATAGGGGCATTTTTCAAATGTGCAAAATATGACGATAATTGGTATAATACATGGAAAATAAAAAAGCGAACAGAAACTTCAACATTATAATACCAAACAAAATTTTTATTTAACTTCATCTAGGTGCATTTTCATAAGTGCAAAAATTACAATAATTTGAAAAAAACCTTGATGATTTTCTATGGATAAATTTCCTAACTGCGATTACGTATCTACCCTACTTTCTTTTCTACCCAACATATGACACTCATAATCGAAAATAAACGACCGCACAAAAACCTTAGAAATGATCTAAGCTCTTCCCATTTGACCCTAATACCTCTAAATTACAAAAAAAAACTGAAAACAATTACAAAACTGCTTTTAAACGAAATCGATTTGAGAAAAACACGTATTTCCGTCGAGTAGAGCTTGACAATTATTTCTATTATGGCTTTAATAGTTCTTTAATGGTGAACCTTCGATAATGGGTGTGATACGTGACTTCTGTCCTGTCATTACCTTTTGTTTTATCAAGCGAAAAAATGAACGTTTATAGTTTGCCTTAAATACAAGGTGTAACAGAATATACTATTGGTTTATAGACGAGCAGCCACGATGTGTCTAAATCGTAGTTTAGAATTTTGTCCTTGAGCCACTTTTTTAGTTTGTCTCAATATATGGAATTGGAAAGGCCATGTAATTCTCAGCACACATGACTTGCTGCTAGAAGTCCCACCCTCAAAACCACGGGGCTTTAGTCACCAGTTACAGGCGGTGACCGCAGTCAAGTTTTCTACGTACATAATTAAAAGTATGAATCAATGTTATATTACTATATTAAATATCAATCGTTTTGTAGTTACCTCTATAACACAAGGTTTTCTTAGCTAGGAGCTAGATCAGGGGTGCTCAGACTTATAGTGTCGGCGATCTACCAAAAAATATTTTGAAAGTAAGAGATCGACTAAGCTACTATGTAGGTAGGAAAAAAAAATATTTTCGAAATATCGTTTTACTGCACTTTAAGAGACGACGTTGTAAGCTTCGGGCACGTATGGAATAACGACGACCACTGTGGCGCGGTGGGCGAAGGTCCGCCTGCGACGCAGGAGGTTGCGGGTTCGATTCCCGCCTCGGGACAAATATTTGTACGATCTGCAAATATTTGTTCGTTTTACTTTTTACTTTTCTTCGACACACTCATTTTATATCAAAAATACTGAGAACAACGCAAACAAAGAGAATAAAAACACTCCGTTCTAAACGCAAACTTCATCTACGCAAGGAAATTTAATGAAATAGATAGGTAAATCAGAATTGAAAAAAGAAAGAGACAAAAATAGTGCAGTGCGCAGGTGGATTGATTGTTAAAGTTCAAAACAGAAAAACAGACTTCCTAATGTAGAGTTCACACTCCTGAGCCTAATTAGACTCAAAATCGCTCGTGGTAAAGTAATAGTAAGTGATTTTACTTTGTTTACATTACGCGGCACAAAATAAGTCTTGTCTCTGCTAACAGGTGGCGTTGTCTCAGTGTCTCAGTGATCGTCGATCGTCGCCGCGCACCGTTCAATGTTAGGTACCTATTATTTTAGACATGTGTAGGTACTAGGTAGGTATAATGAGTATATTGCTGGCGATCGACTCGAAAAGCTTTCGCGATCGACCGTTTGAGCACCCCTGAGCTAGATGATGCTGTGTGGTTTGTCCTGCTTTATTTGTCAGCATTAATGTTCCTAAACAAGAACTTACCGAGTCAAATTTCATACAGTTAATCATAAAAAAAATAGAAATAAAATGTTATTGATTTTCTCTTCAGATAATTTTATCTCCATCAATGTAATTGCCATTGATGGACACAAAATGAATTAAAGCTACACTATTTTGTTACACCTTGTACTCCAGTTTTGTTTTATCAAACTGGAGAACCGATTGCTTGCGACGACGGCCTAATTATCCTTCACCACGATCTAAAAACGATCATGATGATAACAGATAACGAAGCCTTCGATGTACATTGACTTTTTTGTTCAAACGGTAATTTATATGGTCCTACTATAAGAGCGTTGGTTGATAGGGATGTGAAGTTTTATATTAAACGAACAGGTAAAACAAAATGATATCATAGAACATTTAGACCAAATTATAGCTATGCTCTTATAGGTATTGTTGGAGCAAAAAGTGGTTGAAAAGGATTTTAGATTTAAATTGAATTCCTTGATTGAGGAAATCGGAAATGATGACTACTTAACTATCAATTACCTCGATATTATCATTTTAGATAGACGTGCACTGCTAAACAGGTCTCCCCCAAAACGACTGATGTGGCACGGCGGGCGGGTGAAGATCCGCTACGACGTGGGAGGTCGTGGGATCGATTCCCGTCTTGGGATAAATGTTTGAAAAATCTGCAATGTTTGTCTGTATTAGGGGAGGCCTATATCCAGAAGTGGACTATTATAGGCTGGTGATGATGATGATGATGACGATTTACGATTTTCCTTTCTTTCTTTCTTTATCTGGCGCAGCGCAGCAGCATTGCCATACCGCGAAGCAATGCAGCCAGCGTATTGGGTCACTCCCAACTGGTATTGATATGGATCAGTTGACCTGTAGTTTGTTTGCAACAGTCTGCAGTTAGCTCAATTGTTTCAATTGTAAATACTAATTCTAAATTGAAATTTTCTTTGTTAAAAAGGGGTTTTTTAATTTAGAATCTTAAGTATTTTACTTCATCAATTATTTAAAACGTCATGACATTCAGTTTTTATTTTTAACAATCATTTGGAATCAACTCTGTTCACATTCTAATAAAAAATAAATCATTTTATTCAAGTCATTATAACAATAAACATCATAAATATATTTTGAGACTTCTGAAATTGTAGAAAAACATGTCCCTTTCAGTACTTGGGTGTTTGAAATTAATAGGTACATTTAACTCAGACGGCTAAATTATATATATATATATATATATATATATATATATATATATATGGTCTCTAAAAGCAATATTTAGATCAAGCTACTCACGTCTTCGTTGGTGATCGGAATATTGGCTTTTATTTCTAGGAAAAGATGTAAATGTAAATAGGTACTAGTGGTTACAACAGTAACAACTAGTACTATTTACATTTACATCTTACATTCATCAACAGAATAAAACATCTGTTAAGTATTGTAATTTTCCACGATAAATAGTCTGATATCATGAATATTAAAACTAAAGACACGCTCAAGTTTATAACTCCCATGACGAAATCCCCGAAAATTCTAAAACTACTTTTTGTGGATTTTTAGACAGATCGCGTGATAATGTCCCAAATTAGTTTCCCAATTATCCGAAGGGTGATTCGGAATGGGAATGTCGTATCATGCAATCTTGGCTTCCTGGGAACTATGGTCGGGGTGTTGAGTATTGGTGTTTTATTAATACATTTACGATCGACTTGTCTAGTGTTTTTTGAATCTGTGGGAGATTCAGTGATTCAAATATTTATTTGCATCAAAGAAGGTAACCAGATTTACATTAATAATAAAATTTAGGTTGTGTATGTAGTGGCAAATAAATGATATGCCTATGTGTATTCATAATGATCCATAATCCATAAGTGGTTCATAACTTAAAACAGCTGATAACCTGTGGTATTTCTTATTTAGCTTATGCCAATAGAAGAAAACAAACGGAAAAAAATTAATCGTATGTAGCTAGCCAATCATGAATAAGGAGTTGCCCTAAAGAAATAAAATTGTTTTAATCTGAATACTAAAAAGCCCTACAGCCTACGAGTACGCTTCGTCGTCGGCGTCGCAGCTAGATCGGCAGACCGAAGGTACATAAGTAAGAACATACCAATTCTCGCCAAACAAACTACGGTCTTATTATAATCTTAAAAATGACAAGAGCAGTTTTGTGAACAATTTCGAGACACAACACGCTATCACGAAACTTTTGGTATTTGGTCCTTGTGTCATTTAAAAATGGTATTTAAGTTTTAAGATATTTCTAAATAGGTTGACAATTTGAGGGAAATCGGTCAAAAACTTTGTATAATCCGTGGCTATGTTATTGTTGCCAAGGTTACGTAGGATTACGCATAAAACAAGCCGTTGGTCCTGCGTCTGACCAATTCCCGGTCGTATCGATCTGCTGTTCTTTTGGATTATGATAGTGAGGAAATAATGCTTTAGGCTGGATTTAGTGCTCGACCGACGGTCAGCGCGTACCGTACGCGCTGATCGTACGTCCTATATGATTGTGCTGTACGCGCGTAGGAATTCATCAGCGCTGCACTGTAGTCGTTCATACGTTTTCATTGATACAGCTACGCTCGACCAACCTCAGCGCTCACCCTCGGTCGAGCACTAAATACAGCCTTAATATTTTATTTTCCTGGCTAAAACATATCCATTAATAATCATATCGCTCGGACAGAAAAGACCAGCGTGGCACAGAAAACCATATAAACAAATTAATCATCCTAGTGATGACATCATACTGGCAACACTAGCGTCGAAATGTACGGAAAGCAATTAGCCAGTGAGCTTGATTAGGGCATCACCATAATCCTGGCAATTTGGCTACGAGCTACGGCGTAGAGGCGTAGAGCCGATACACGAAGTATGCTACGAAAAGTAATCTTAATAATATTACAATACAAAAAAAATATTTACTGTACACAAGAAAACGAACACAACAAAAGACATTACATAATCTAAATTCTACGGCGTAGAGGCGTAGAGCCGATACACGAAATATGCTACGAAAAGTAATTTGAATAATATTACAATACAAAAATGTTATAGGTACATAGGTACTGTACACCAGAAAAAGAACACAACAAATAAATAAATAAATAATGCTGGACTATCCACACAGCATCATCTAGCCCCAAGCTAAGCAGAACTTGTATTATGGGTACTAGATGACTGATATACGTAATACAAAATTATTAAATATAATCTAAATTCATATCTAATTCTGGTAAAATGCTGGTAAATTATTTCGTGCAGTATGTGATGATTGTTGTTTAAACATCATGTTAACTAAATACAATCAACTAAAGCCCGCCCCGGCTTCGCACGAGTATTTAACGAAAATTGAAGTTTTCATTCGGATCCCTTACTTTTTTTGAAAATATTCTATAGCCTATCTATGTTCATCAGGGAAAATTTAGAATTCTAATATTCACAGAATTTTTCAAATCATTCCAGTAGTTTCGAAGCTAATTCGATTCAAACAATCAAATCTATCCTCTTTATAATATTACTTTAGAACCTATATATTTTATTTGTAAGGCTATGAAATAAAGAATTATCTATCTATCTATTGGTATAGATAACCCAGTTGTGAACGAACTGCGTTGGAATTATCATTACCGTGAATACAATATTCACGGTTTCACAGTGCAATATTTGGACTCTTGCAGACTCCACACCTTCCCTGTGCGATCCCTGACCAGGCTTTATTGGACTCATTAGCCCCCCACAGCCCAGCAAATGTAGACTGATACGATCCATTTTGTACCTCTACAGCAATTAACAGCTGTTTTGAGCATAAATATATACGTGTCAGATAAGCAAAATTAAGATTATATAATATAATGTCCTAACCTTTATTAACCTTTATAACCATATTGTGCTATGTGAATTGGTTAACAAGTTATTGTTGCCATAACATATAACGTTGGATTTCGCACAAAAAACATGCGGTTGGTCCTGCTTCTGACCTATGCCGGGTCGTATGGATCTGCCTTCCCTTTGGATTATGATAGTGTATATATAAAGTAAAATTTCGGATTATCCACAAAGCACGACGACCTCTGTGGCGCGTTGGGCGAAGGTCCGTCTACGACACAGGAGGTTCGATTCCCGCCTCGGGACAAGTATTTGTACGATCTGCAGATATTTGTTCAGGGTCTCAGGGTGTTCTGGTCATTTTCTATGTATAGTAAAAATATCTGTATAGGTCATAATATTGTATTATGTATATCAGTCATCTACTACCCATAACAGAAGCTCTGCTTAGCTTGGGGCTAGATGATGCTGTGTGGATTATCCAGCATTATATATTTATTATATAACGGGGATTATTTATTCCATACCTTTTGTTTTATTTTCCCTACAGTGTCGTAATGTGAACGTGGACAGTTCTGATTCTGGAGACGAATTGAGGGTGGTCGTGGATAATTGCCGTCAATTCTTGGCTGTAACTCGAAGAAACATAGACATAAAACAACAATATAGTAAAACATAAATATTGCTCAATATAAGGTGGTTCCGTACAATACACATTAAAACAACACACAAATAAACAAACCTAACCTAGACCTTTTCAGCTTTAAAATCGAAACTCACTAAATGATTCACAAACTCAATGTTAACTCAGTTCCCCTATCATTTTCGACACTCGCAGTGCTTTCAGCCCCCAAAAAGAAAAAATACAGAGTTTAAAGTATAAATTGACTTTGACAGATGACAAGTAAAAACTGACCCCTGTTTCTTGTACTTAAATATTTAGGGTTCGTTGACGTGTGATGGAGATAGGTATCACGGCAACACTGTAGAATTGAAGATGAGAAAATAAATATATGAAAATCTACTGCAGTGCAAGTGTCTACTTTTGCCAGTCGCTTGAATGCAGTGAGGCAATACCTGATTTTCAATTGAATAAGAAGAAATAAGGGCCTATATCTCTGTTTATCGACGCCGCATATTTTTTAAGGCTCAACGGCCTTTATTTATTTATACATTGAGGAACGCCAACAGCGTATATATTATGAGACATTCTTAGACACATAGGTCGGATGTACAATAAGTGATGATTTTTGTTCAGTATTGAACCTTTATTTTTACCCGAATCCAATCAAACCAGTAGCCAACTATCAGCGTCAGAGTTAAAAATACACTTGTTTCTACGGTACCACTAAATATTTGTGATAAAAAAAAACAATATATTAAAAAGCTTTCGCAGTTTCAGCAGTACAGTGCGCGTCAGAATTAAGTACCCCCCTTGTCTACATAATATTTACGACACTTCGAATTCCCTTGTAACTTATCACAAATTTTCACATGCAAAAATTTATCGCCGCCGCTCAGGATCGAATGACCCACCATAATATTCAAAGTCTGAAATTCCCAACAATAACAACTATTGTGCCCCACATAGGAATGAGATAGGGGGATACTTATATGTGACGCGCACTGTACCTAGGCCTCTTGTTGTTGTAACATTATTAATATTGTCATAACTTCTAAATAAAATATTTATTTATTTAATGTGAATTTAATACGCGAAAGGCTATGAGATAGAGCCAAAAGTTTGTCACCATAATCACCATCCCTTGACATTTACCAAATTGTGACATCGCTTACAATCCTCTTATCATAAACATCTGATATTCGTGCGAATCCAACAACCATTTTTCGCAGACCCCTCATATCGCGACTTTAGCATAAATTGTGACTAAGTTTATAGGGTAAACGGGGTCAAGTGAGGCTGGGTGTGGTGACAACCTATAAAATTGGAGTACTTATACTCTAGAGATAAATTTACGCGCGAGTTTCGTACGCTCCCACGCTTTTACTGTTTCATATCAAGTTCATATCGAATGACATTCTTTGTTTATTTGCCATAAAGTTCATAATTACATCATCCCAGCAACAAGATGTCCACGATTGGACATAGTGGACATACGCATCTATAGAATATCGCCTCAATGACCGGCGCAGCGCTACCCACTTCTGGTTTAGTTTCTATTTAATAAGATACGTAAGATCATGGTAATTTGAATCAGTGGGTTTTGTAGAAGTAGTTACATAATTCAAAGAAACAACTATCTTAGTTCGACAAATTTATCACGGATGTAAAAAGGTTAACAACGAACGCCATTCGGATTAGAAGAATACCAACGGTTCATCCCTTTACGAGGTACTTCTTCAGGGTTTTTAGTCGCTTATATATTGTCGCAAAGCATCTTCGTTATTACTTGACGCTATTTAATATCAAATAAAGGAAACATTACTTACTCCTTATTTTTTCACGTGAACAAAATAAAGTGACGTAAAATTTTAACAATAACAACAGGTTAAACAAACACCCGCTTCAAACATTTGGCACCAGCCCATACAAAGTACAACAATGACGCGTTAATAACAATAAACCATTAGCCAATCGCGCAGACACCGCAGACAATTTTCATTCACTTTTTATTAACTCGTAAAGTCGCCCTTTGCCATACAAAACAATAAGGGACGTGAAGATGGTTTTGTAACATGGCTGGAAACCTATAATACGAATAACAGTTTCAATTTGGACGTGGGGACTCGTTTCCGAGTTAAAAAAATACATTACACACAGACATACTATTTAGTTGCCACTACATAGTAGAAATAAAAAACTAAAAGACTCAGATGCAATACGTTGAAAAATAAATTAAAAATATGTAACGTAAATGGTTTACCATGTTGATACAGAACTTAATGAATTATTATTTTAAATACGTCTCAACCTCATCTATTACGTAGTTTTGGAGATCTGAAGTAAAAATCATGTTCACATCTCCAAAATTATACATGTGCTGTACATGTTATTTAAAGTCACTTTACTTCGAGTAGCTACAATTAAACATAATGCAAAAGGAGTGGATTGATAACACCAAATAATTTTGAAGAAGTGAACCAGTCCAAAATTGCGTGATAGAATACTAATATTTCTAATAAACACTTTGATCAATAGAGGCACTAGGGCACTAGATGAATGTAGTAAATAGATTCACAATAAGCATATTTCAGTATTCTTAAAGTGAAAAACATCCTCCCATCATCTCGCAGCATTAAGCATCTACTACTTAAGCTACTACAACGACCTCAGCACAAATAGTTCACGACCACGGACCCAGTCCATTTGTAATCTATTAACACGGTTTTTGTAATCCCCGGGTAACAAGTGTGCCTCATAAACTTTCCATCTGTACCATGCCGCTTTCGGGGGTTCTTACCCTAGGGACTACGTCACACCAATTTCAACCTCAACCACGCAAAAATCAAACTTATTATCACAACTACAGAGTCTAAATTAAATAAATTATACTAGTGGTATTTAAGCCTTTGTAAATACGTATAGCAAGTCGATGTAATCGCAAAAAAAACCTGCAGAAAATTGAACTTTAAATCTATAGGTATAAGGGAATAAACTCTGCTAGTTGATAAATGTTGAGGCGTGATTCCCATAATCTCGTAGTATTGCACTTGACTCTTAGAACATAGACAATAGGGGGGCTATTCCCGAGTGGTCAACATATAGGGGGCTATTCCCAAGTGGTAAGTAGTGAGATTCTCACGGTAGTTTGAACGATTAATATGTCACTGGGCATTTGAAGATCAATCTAAAACGATCAAAAGGATTGTTGTACTATTGGATTAAATTGTCAGATTCACCATCGCAGCTTATGCCCAATCTTAAATATAAATTGAGCCAAAGCAGCTGCACAAGCTGTGTTATGATTACAAGATAAAGATATAAGTACTTATTAGATTACAAAGATAAATGAGAATATTTATTTTTACAAAGATATAAAATATGGTCTAAAACCTAGAGCCTATTCACAAAGAAGCATTCAATACCGTGAACAACATAACTATAACAAAACAACTAAATAACATCGCTAAAAGAAAATGAAGGTATTTATTCTTCATTGGGATGGCTGTTAGTGTGTATTTATTTATTTATTCAATTTGACTTACAGAGCTATATACCAAGATGTCAAAGATTATTTTGAAACTGCGTGGCCCAAATGAGTCATTAAAAGAAGAAGAAGCGTAGGCTGCATGATCTTAAGACTGGTTCCCTATCTATACTTAATGTTCTAGAGAGGAAATATTTGATTGTTTGTTTGAATTGAATAGGCCACGAAAGTACTGGACCGATTTGAAAAACTCTTTCACCAGTATAATCCTAAGTTTTCGTTCTGAACATAGGCTACAGCACATTTTCAAAAAAGTTGAGGGATCCGCATGGAAAATTGATACTCGTGCGAAGCCGGGGCGGGCCGCTAGTTTCAAGTATAATCTATCAAAATCAAAGTAAAATGCAAAAAAATGCTTTATTTCCTTTAGACCTTACAGGACTCTTGGATGTACCACTGGCCCAAACTTAAAGCGCCATCTTTTAGTCTATTAAAACTATTTTTTGTCATTAAGAACGGAAGAATGGAGCCATTGATAGGAATTGTTGTATTAACAAAACACTTTAATCACAATCAGCATCAGCATCCTCCCAAAGCCAAATCAAATAAAAATGAAATGATCAATGGCATAGAATAAATAAATAATAATTTAATTGTTCCACCAGACTGTATCAGATGCGCGAGTGTATTATTCACTTATTATATTAAGTTATTAATAATTCAATAACGCGCCTGCCGTTTTTATTGTCCGTAGTGGGTTTGCACACCCTGTGTTTATTAGGGTTATCAGATGTAAATTATCACTATTGATATCAAACGAATTAGTTTTGTTTCGTTTTAAGTTATTGTTTTCATTTTGTACAAAGGTTATTATATTATTATTATAAATAGGTTACAGCTATCAATACAATACGAGCCCGAGTGTTTGTTTAAGTATGAATAAAAGGATGTATTGATTTGCAGGAAATAATGATACGGTAAAAAAAATAAAGTAAAGTAAAAAGGTTCATTTAGGAACTTAATACTAGGTATAATAACAAAAATAGAAAGCGATGCGACCTGCAGAAGTATAATACTGTGTCACAGATCGCAACGCCCACCTCCGGGATACGAGATGAGTTCCATCAAGTGTAGGTTAGTACTACGGTAAAATTATAATGATAATTTTTCAATATTTCTAAAATGTTACAAGATGGCATTACAAAACTATTCTTAGTTAAGCATTTCAATTTAATTTCTAGTATCCTTATCCTTGTCCTAAAGTTAACTAGATAAAATTTTTCATTTTACATGCAAAATGTTTTTTTTTTTTGTTGACCAGTGTTACACGCAGACTGACGCCAGTGGCATACAAGTATGGAAATAACATTGAATGATGATGAAGGAAAATAATGGGTGTGCGGTAAAAATAGGTTGGCATTTGGCATACCAGAAACTTATATAAAAGAAGCAAATTTTATATAGACTACAATATAACATTCTGCACAAGTCTTGCCGGTTTAAGATAATGTTAAAATGTATAAATGAGTTTTATAAGTTATTTTTTTATAATAACAAAGTCTTACGTAAAGACACAGGTAGGCTCGTATATTTTTACGATATCGTCCTCTTTTCCATGGTGCTAACCAATTTTTTTAGGGATAAATTTACCTCTCGTTGCAATTTGGGATTGTATTCGAAACACAGAACTCCCCTCTTCCTCCGTTCTAAAAACATTTTCTGCTTAAAATTCACAGACAGAACTGGAAAAACCACTTTACTGAAACTATTCCAAAAACTTTCCCAATATTTTGTTTCTTATGCACACATTAAAATAAATGCAGTTCCCTAATTGTGTGACAGCCCTAATGTTTTTAAAAAGGTTGTCAAGACCCTAGCTGTGTGCGTTTGTTTATTTCGTACAACAGATTGTTTTATTTTGCTCTCGTTGACCAATTTACGAATTTTACGGTTGGACAATTTTATTGGTTCAGGGGTTAAATCTGTAATTTTACCTTATATCTGAATTTTAGATTCCTAGTATATTTCAAAAGATTTTTTTCAAATGCGGTGGGTTTTTTTTTCACAACACTAACGTATTGTACTAGTTAAAATTAAATGTATTTTTACTTTTTATTATTCAATCTTACGACACAATTATCTCAATTTTGTCAGGAGCACTGAACTCAGTAAAATACTAAGTACATAGTTTATATTTTGAATTTTAACCCTGAATTTCTTTCTACTCGACTAAAACGCAGCTACAGAGCAAATACCCTATAACGCGCAGTTTATAAAAAAAAAACATCAAGTACCGAATTGTGACGGACGGAGCCGGGAGCTGAAGATCAAGATCGATTAGCCCTCTTTGTAGCCCTTTAGAAAGGGTTTAATTTGTACCCCAGTCTTTCTTTCGCACGTCTTAATCATTAGACATTGTAATGTAAATGTGTTAAAACTTGCTCGCCCTACCCCCTACGGTGGCGGGACAAAGTATTTTAATATAAGTAGCGCCAATTTGAGTGAAAAAGTGTAGTCAAGTAGTCAAGTCAGCAAGTAATAAATAAACAAGAAGAATAAACCTAGTAATACAGTCCACAAGTCGTTTCAATTCGCCTAAGGAACGTGGAGGAGAACCCTACGAGTAGGAGCTAGGACCCCAAAGGAACGTGGAGGAGAACACTACGAGTAGGAGCTAGGACCCCCACAAGTTTTGGTCCTCCGAAGCCGGATCTGAGAAGCCATCGTCGACAAGAAGAGCGGTACCGGGTTGACTATCGTGACCGACCCCAACCACAAGGGCGGTCACGTGACCCCGACTTCCCCGGTTCGCATAAAGCCGAGGTAGCGGGAGTACCCGAGGAAAGGAGCCGCCAACCGGCGCAACGTGCATCATTCGTCGGGGCGCACTGGGCGCTCGAAGAACCCCGAACGGGGCAGCGTGCATCGTTGTCAAGACCAGCGCCAGGGGCACGGGGTGCCTGAAGAACCCCGAACGGGGCGCCGTGCATCGTACGACGGTAGCACTGGGTGCTCGAAAAACCCCGAACGGGGCAGCGTGCATCGTTGTCAAGACCAGCGCCAGGGGCACGGGGTGCCTGAAGATCACCGAACGGTGCTACGACCGAAGACACGCGTTATCGCGGCCCGCTGGCTCACGGATACCTTGCGGTGTTATTACGAAGTGGCCAACGGGTAAACGCCTTCGGGTGGTGTGGTGTTTGTGCGGCACCACCAGTCCAACAAGAGCGCAAGGACGGCGCGGGCTGAAGTGCACTCCTCGCCGGTAAGGGACACGCAACACGGGCGCCGGACTGTAGGCACACGCCTAAGGGGTCGGACATTCCAGCCGATTCCCGAGCATCCCGTGATTGCGTGTTCCCCTCTGCTGGGTGGAACCCCCCTACCCATCCCAACGTATCCATCCCCGAAGGAGCAAACGTCAGCCTTTTGGCGGCACCTCCTGACGGACTGATAGGGACCGATAGGGACCGATAGGGACCGCTAGGGGCGTTCAAGTGCCGAAGAAGATGACCACAAGAAGCCCGCCAGCTACGAGGACAAGGACTGCCGCGCTGAGGGTATACCAGGACTACCCCGCATCACCATCAGACAGTACGCACCCCGACGCACCACCCGTATCGAACCCCGAAACAGGGGCAGGACCCGGGCCATCCGCGCCTGAAGCACGAATCGCTGGTGATACTACTGCTGACGTGACTACCAACCGCGCCGTAAATGGCAACGCTCGTGCCAATACTGCGCGGGACATAGCCGAGCTAAGCACTATCGAACCTCAAAGACTACCAAATAGTCGCGCCCAATCAGTGCTCTCGCAGCAATCGAACGTTAGCATCGCGCTGCGTATCCGTAAAGCGGAACTTGAAGCAGAAGAACGGCTCGCGGAAATACGCCGAAAAGAACTTCGAATTCAAGAAAATCTTATCAAAAAGAGATTAGCCGCAGAAGTCGCCGGAATACGTGAAGAAACCGATGCAGTTAGCGTTACTAGAGAAGAGAATGGTACTGCAGAGAGACACGTTAGTGAGTGGCTCAAGAAGCATCGCCTACGGGGGGAGCAGAGAGGATACGATCCAATAGAAACGGATGAAGGTATTAGGATCCGCTCTGCTTCAGAGGAACGAACTGCTCCACGACGACCCACAGCAAACCAAACTACATTTGAATCAAGACGACAGAGATCCCCTTTGCCAGAACAACATAGAGATGAAAACGCATTCGATAGACTGACAATAGCGTTAGAAAGAATGGCATCAAACAGACCACCTACGAGACAGATGCACGAACTACCCATCTTCAACGGTGGAGCCAAAGAATGGCTACCGTTCAGAGCAGCTATGCGAGACTCTACGAAGCTTTTCAAACTGTCACCGGCGGAGAATCTAGCTAGACTGAGAACGTGCCTGCGAGGCGAGGCACGAGCTACGGTGTCAGCACTGTTGTTCACAGCGACTGATCCATCTGTAATCATGAACACTCTTGAACAAGTTTACGGACGTCCAGAGATGATAATAGACGATGCTATTGAGGATATTAGAAGAATGCCACGTTTAGGAACAACCGTAACAGAGTTGAATGGTTTCGCAATCAAGCTTCAAAATATAGTGGCAGTAATCACAAGCCTAGACGAACGAGGATATCTACAGAATCCCATGCTAGCGCGTCAAGTTACAGAAAAACTGACTCCACATATGAAGGCAAGATGGTGCGACTATGCCGAGGAATTCGGAGATCGAAGGGAAGCGGAAATCGTAACTCTATCTAAATTCCTCATGAGGGAGGCAGATCGCGCCGTACGTCATGCATACTCGGCCGCTCGCGGACATAGTTTGCGGCCGAACGAGGGAAGTGCAAAACGCACTGAAGAGCGGAACCCTGCGAATGAACGAAACCGCAGAACCGTTCTTGCTACAACTGAAGAAAAGGACAACGCAAAGACTAAGGAAGATAAATGTCTCTGCTGCGGCGGTGAGCACCGAACGCCACTGTGCCGGAAGCTAGCGGCCCTGACCGTAACCGAACGATGGTCATGGGCGCGAGAGGCACGAGTCTGTTTTCGTTGTCTTAATAGTAAACACAGACGTTTCCGATGCAAGAGCAAGAGATGTGGGATTGATGAATGCACTCAATCGCATCATGCGTTGCTGCACTCGCCAGAGAACCGAAGGGAAACGCCCTCACACAATATCGAAGAGTCTGCCCTTACAGCAGCAGCGAGGGCACCTGAGGAAGAATTGCAAATATTGTTAAAGGTCTGTCCAATAACTGTCCGAGGTCAAAACGGCAAAGAACTGAATACTCACGCATTACTTGACGAGGGGTCAACGATAACACTGGTCGACGAGGAGATCGCCTCGCTGTTAGGAATGAGAGGACCAGTGAGAGCGTTGAATATCGTGGGAGCCACATCAAGTCAACGTGAACCCGAAAGCCAGATCGTAACATTCGGAGTGCGAGGACAGAGTCAGGAGAACTTTCATCAGATAAAAGCCAGGACGGTGAAGAACCTGACTCTGGGAAGTCATTCGGTTGGAATAGAGCTTCTCCAACTACCCCACTTACGGGAACTTAACCCGAAGGCCGTCTGTTACTTGAACGTAAAACCACGAATACTTATCGGCGCCGACAACTGGCATCTTATAGTAACACGGAAGCTGCTAACAGCTAAACGAAACCAACCAGCTGCCTCGCTTACGGAGTTGGGTTGGATAATCCATGGAAGCGCCCCTCTAAGAACGATTGAAAGAGACGCTGAAGTTATATGTCACGTGCGTACTCCTCAAGGCATTCCAGACAGGGATGACGAGTTGAACGAACTCGTAAAGGCGCATTTCGAAATAGACGCTCTCGGAGTCTCAGCCAAGAGGAAACCTAACCCTAATGAGGAGCGCGCTAAAGAAATATTTGAACGAACAGTCAAACGAAAGAAAGATTGTTTTGAGGTGGGATTACCGTGGGCGATCGACCATTCAGAAATGCCACCGAGCTACGATATGGCCGTACGCAGGTTGCAGGGCATAGAACGCAAGATGGATAAATCGCCAGAGTTCAAGAGCGCCTACACAGGGCAGGTGACAAATTTATTTGAGAAAGGGTATGCGGTCAAGAGTAACGAAGACCACCCGCAAACAGAACGGTTATGGTACCTACCGCACTTTCCTGTCACGAATCCCAACAAACCAGATAAAGTTCGAATGGTATTTGATGCAGCCGCGCGTTCAAACGGAACTTGTCTTAATGACGCGCTTTTAGATGGACCGGACTTACTTCAGTCGCTCCATGATATATTGTTTCGCTTCAGAATGAAGCCGGTTGCGGTCACTGCTGATATACGTGAGATGTTCCTTCGAATAAAGATAAGACACGAGGATCAAGTAGCTCAACACTTCCTGTGGCGAGGAGATGATCGCTCCGCTCCGCCACAAAAGTATGTGATGGAGTCTATGATCTTTGGAGCCCGTAGTTCACCCTTTCTGGCTCATAGCGTGAGGGACCGAAATGCAGCAGACTTCAAGGTGTCACACCCACTTGCGTACGACGCTATTACTTGCAGTCATTACATGGACGATTGGGTACAAAGCTTTGACGATGACGAAATAGCCGCCCGCACAATAAAGGAAGTGCAAGAAGTGCACAGCAAAGCTGGTTTTGAGTTGGCCAGCTGGAGTAGCAATAAGGAACACTTACTCAGAGGAATACCCGACGAAAACCGTGCACATGCACCGAAAAAGCTCGCAGCTAACGCACATCTATACGAGAAGGCGTTAGGAATTCTGTGGATACCTACTTCAGATGAACTGGGATTCAATACTGCGATGAACAAAGTACCCATGGAGGTGAAGAAAGCCCAAAGGCCGCCGACGAAGCGCGAGGCCTTAGGGGCAGTGATGTCTCTGTTCGACCCGCTGGGCTTGCTAAGCCCATACACTATAACTGCCAAAATTATGCTTCAGGAACTATGGAAAAAGAAGGTGGGTTGGGATGACCCGTTACCACCCGAGGAAGCCTCGGCCTTCGATGAATGGCAGTCTGATTTGAGGCACATTGCCAAGTTAAGATTGCCGCGATGCTACGATCAAGGAAGCAACATAACGCGGCGACAGCTTCACGTGTTCTGTGATGCGAGTGAGCAGGCGTATGCAGCCGTAGCGTATTGGCGCTTGTCAAGCCAAGAAGGCATTAACGTTTCAATAGTTGCCGGAAAAGCTAAAGTCGCACCGTTGAAAACGCAGAGTATACCGCGGATGGAGCTACAAGCCAGTTTGATCGGAGCGCGACTAGCGGCTGACATAGTACGTTGTCACAAATGGCATACCGAAGTGATATTTTGGAGCGATTCGAAAACCGTGTTACACTGGATCAGAAATGATACGGTCCGTTACACGCCGTTTGTCGCACATCGACTGGGAGAAATAGCCGAACTGACAGATGCGGACCAGTGGCGATGGATACCGACCGCTCTGAATGTAGCAGATGACGCGACGCGCGCCGGCAATACGGAGCTGAAACGAGACAATCGATGGTTTACTGGACCCCAATTCCTACGAGAGAGCGAAGACTGCTGGCCCGGCCCGCATGCTTCTGAGACCTCAGAAGAGGAAGTTGTGGTGTCGCACGCCAGAGAGAAGTCGACGCTAGTAGAGGTGTCACGTTTCTCCTCCTACGAACGTCTAGTCAGAACAGTGGCGTATGTCCTCGCTTTCATCGACAAATGCAGAAAGCAGGCGAGGAGACTTGGCTTGAAGCATATACGAGAAGCCGAACGCCTGCTGATCCGAGATTCGCAAAGCGACACTTTCGCCGAGGAACTAACGCGATTATCAAAAGGACAGACCGTCGATCGCACGAGTCGTCTCTATAGACTTGATCCCGTGTACAAAGACGATAAGATAATCCGTTTGAACGGAAGAATTAACGCTGCGACGGTTCCGGACGAGATGAAACAACCTCCGATCTTAGATGGGAATCACCCGATCACGCGCCTAATAATCCGACAAGAGCATTTGAGCAGCGGACATATGGGGAGAGAACACATAGTGAACAACCTCCGTCAGCGTTATTGGATTTTACGCCTGCGACCAAATGTACGAGCGGCGCTACGTGAGTGTGTATGGTGTAAAATTAAGAGAGCCAACCCAGAGAAGCCAGTAAAAGGTGACCTGCCTCAGATACGACTTAGTACACACACAAGACCGTTCTCACGCTGCGGAGTCGACTGTTTCGGCCCTATGTGGGTGACGATTGGCAGACGACGTGAGAAAAGATGGGGAATGTTATTCACTTGCCTATCAACTAGAGCAATACACGTGGAGCTTATAGCTAGTCTAGACGTGGATTCAGCTATCATGGCAATAAGACGAATGGCTGCACGTCGAGGAATGCCCTGCCTGATAGCGTCCGACAACGGAACGAACTTCCACGGAACTGACGCGGAACTGAACAGAGCTTTCGCGGAATGGCTCCCCGCCCTCAAGGATTACGCACTCACGAAGCGAATCGAGTGGAGGTACATCGATCCTGGTGCACCGAATCAAGGGGGAGCCTGGGAAAGGATGATCAAATCCGTTAAAAGAGCTCTCGCAGTGACGCTCAACGAACGAGCGCCTAAAGAAGAAATACTTGCCACTCTAATGACCGAGATTGAGCACACCGTCAATTCGAGGCCACTAACTCATGTACCAGTAGAAGCAGAAGACCAAGAGGCCCTAACGCCCAATCACTTCTTGTTAGGAACTTCGGTGGGGCTGCCCTACGTGGGAGAATGCAACAAAAACGACAGGCGAACATGGCGCGCCGCTCAGGCACTTGCTAATGTGTTCTGGGAGCGATGGATCAGAGAGTATTTACCGACCTTAGCACCGCGAGGTGACGCCAGGCGAAACCAAACGAATGTCAAACCAGGTGATATCACGATAATAGCAGACGGAACGCTACCGCGAAATGTTTGGCCCCGAGGTCAGGTCGAGCGCGTATATCCGGGTCCTGACGGTGTGGTGCGAAGCGTGGAGGTGCGAACTAAAGGAGGGATCTTCAGACGACCAGTAAGAAGGCTCATTGTCCTACCGATGAATAAAGGCTGCGAGGATCTACGCCGGGGGGAGACTGTGACGGACGGAGCCGGGAGCTGAAGATCAAGATCGATTAGCCCTCTTTGTAGCCCTTTAGAAAGGGTTTAATTTGTACCCCAGTCTTTCTTTCGCACGTCTTAATCATTAGACATTGTAATGTAAATGTGTTAAAACTTGCTCGCCCTACCCCCTACGGTGGCGGGACAAAGTATTTTAATATAAGTAGCGCCAATTTGAGTGAAAAAGTGTAGTCAAGTAGTCAAGTCAGCAAGTAATAAATAAACAAGAAGAATAAACCTAGTAATACAGTCCACAAGTCGTTTCAATTCGCCTAAGGAACGTGGAGGAGAACCCTACGAGTAGGAGCTAGGACCCCAAAGGAACGTGGAGGAGAACACTACGAGTAGGAGCTAGGACCCCCACACGAATAATTCGCTTAATCAGAGGGGAGCAATCGAGACTTATGTTTGACGAATTAAAAAGGGGATGGATTTGAACGATGGACGATACAGATGTATTGTCTGTTTGTTTGTATGGATTATTACAGTGTTGTTGTGGGCAGTGCAGAGTTACGAGTAAGATAAAGAATAATTGTTTAAGAAAACATTTGTTTTGATTTTAATAAATACCACCAAACCTTCCTTCCAACCAATCAACCTTGCTGTAATACATTATGTCTTTTGTCTAAAAATATTTTTCATATATTTCCTACCAATGAATAATTTAGGTAGTAACTAAATAAACATTTCGCAAAATACCGGTACCATAATAGAGCAGGCATAGAACATTAAATATAATAGATGGGGCAGTAAAACAAAACCGTACTTAACGATGTTCTGATAATGCGCCCTCACCCCTCAATTAACTTATTGCAACACTTGGGACGCGTAACGAGGGCATACAGATAGGACATTCGCAAAATATGTACCTACCAACATACAATATACCTAGCCTACTGTTTAAGTGGTATAAATTTAAAATAACTGTACCTACACAAAATTTAAAAGAAGTAACGGTAATTATTATAGGCAAACGTTCCATATTTTTTTTTTCTAAATTTGTGTTTCTAGTTTATTTTTTTGCGTAATAAATCGTAAATACTAATTTGAAGTACTTTTTCAATTCCAGTTTTCTTTTATCCCCAAATAATAATATCTTTCAATTATTATCTAAGTAATTTTTTTAGGATAACCCTGCACAGATTGACCCATCTATTCCATAAATTAATATCAGATCTTCATCTTTGCCAGTGCTCTATTGGATCCCATTCTATTGAGTTTTAACGCGCTTTTGAGGGTTAAGTAATGCGTCCATCATAACCTGGACCTTTCATAGCGGATCCTTCTGTTAGATTACAATAACAACATGGGTCTACTTACAATGGTGATGGGGATGAAATTTATTTGTTTGTGATTGAATTATAATCGATCTTGTTGCGTGATAGAAATCTTAATCAGTGGTGGAGTTAAGTGATTGCGAAGATATTTATTGGACAAATCAAATAAATAAGTTGAATGATTAAGCATCTTACTGATCTCGTATCATCTTAAAAGTTGATCTTATGGGAAAAGAATAGTACCTACTTCTAGTAATTGTATTTACCATTAGTAAAATATTAGTCGCTGTTTAAAATTTTGGTTTCAACCAGAATCCCTGATTTTGTCAGGATAAGAATAAAAATAAATTTGTAAAATATAAAAAATGGTTGGGCCTGCTGACATATATGTACAAAGTTATAAATTCAAAATTGTCAAATGTAAAAAAATAAAATTTGAAGATAATTTTGGTAGAATCGGGTACGTATCCAGGCCGTGGATAATGAATCAAATTGAAGTTTTAATGCATAGCATTTCCCGGACGAAAAACATATAATGTCGGTCGACGTCAAAATGTAGCACGTCAATAAACTTGCATTTTTAAAGCGTTACAAGTTAACACGACAGGCAATTCAACGCAGTAATTAACCGGTTAGTGATGTCACTAACTATTAAATTCATTTGTTAATTGCTCATTATGTAATGAGCAATGAATTTAACACGATACCTGCCGATTTCCGATCAGATAGTTTTGATGAATATCGGACATCCAAGTTTGCTTTGTCCAACAAGTTGTCTGGATGCAAAAGTGTTTTGCTTTAAGGCGAACGTGTAAAAAATAATTTTCTTTGACTTACTCCTTTGCAATGACGATAAACGAATGTTATATGTATAACATTCGAAATTTTGGAAATGCCAATATCCAAAATTTTCCAACGAAGACTGAATTTGTAGGAACTACGCAATCTATATCCGATGTTACGGCACCCCGATCCAAGTAAACTTATGCTGACAGTCTGACACCGGTTTTATCTTATCGTTGAACAAAGGAAATTTAACAAAAAATAAAATATAATAATAATAATAACGCGATAAATACCCGTTAAAATAATACTAATCATTGTGTTCAGATCGCGTAAGTTCAAAAACATTCAAAGGAAATCTCAATTAATTGGGCAATTTGTGATACCTATTAATTGACTCTGACTCTGTAATAGTTTTTTTAGTTTAGATAGAGATGAGAAAATAGAGACGCAGGAGGTTGTTGCGGGTTCGATATCAGACTCGGGCCAGATATTTGTACGATCTGCAGATATTTGTTCTGGTGTCGTTATCGATACATAAAACAATAACAATAAATATATTTTATTATGTACATATATCAGTCATCTAGTACCATAACACAAGCTCTGCTTAGTATGAGGCTTGATGACGCTGTATAGATTGTCCAGCATTATTTATTAATTTATTATTGGCTAACTGTTGGCTAGCTAACACAACCTATCACCTACCTAGATAAATTAGAACCAATAGGGACCAACTACCCCAACTAGGCAGTACAATGTCAGTCTGTCTGTCCGAACTTTCTTGGTCTATTTCTATGTGGGTGTTTATAGACATGATCAGTAAGGTTTATAGAATAGGGCAAGGCAAGGATACCTACTGGTACTGTAGTACCAGTATTAGTGTAGTAACTGGTATTTGTAAATGAACAAGAGATTATGTGGAAACTGCTTTTGCTAAAAAGTGGAGTTCTCACTCAAAGTTTGAGCCGTGGATATAACATTGACTTTGAAGAAAATTACATTTACTTTCATAACCTATTGTGAAGTTATTTATTATATTATAGACCTAAATTACGTTATAAAAATAGAAAACATATTATCAAATATAGCTTGATCAACATAATATCCTTCCAATATTAAATTTTAATATTAATTATTCTCAATTAGGGATCTAATGTTTTTCTCTTATAATTGGTAGTCTGAAATAATTGAGAAGTCAATAGCACTAATAAAAAATATTATTTAGCAACGGCAATGATTTTTGAGCGACAAAATCATAAAAGTTGTTGTAGTAGAAGTAATAAGTATACCGATCGTTACCTAATCTGCGTGCAATCAAAATGGGACTGAACCTTGGCAATGTAAATTGCTAATAATTAAATGATATTAAACACCTACGCCGCCGGTCAACTCCCAGTTTTGTTAATGTTTTGAAACTTACGCGATCTGAACACATAATGATTAGTAATTAACGGGTATTTATCGCGTTTCTTCTTCTGAAGGAGAAGAAAGGAAGAAGAAGAAACGCGATAAATACCCGTTAATTACTAATCATTATCCCGGTTTTGTGTTTAAGTTTTATCTAACCTGAAACTATTCCATTCTGATGGCGCGCAGATTATACCTCTAAAAGAACTGTACTATCCAATAAAATAGAATTCTTTCGTCTTAATAATAGATGTAGGTAAAAAAGACTTTCAAACTAAGCTCTTTTTAACCCTGTCTCCCACGTGAGATAAATCCGAGTCTGCATTCATTAATATTGTGTTGGTTATCGCGCTTTCATTTAAATGCCTTCGTCTTGTAAGTGACGACCTTTGCACGGGTGGACGAAAGTGTTTTGTGCAATACTTTTAATGGATATATTTAATCGATTTCTTTTTATTATGGCTATGATTTTACAATAAGGTTTTTGCTTAAGATAACGTGTATGCATTTGAAAGCTAATAGGTAACAAAATAATTATTAGTACTATTTTAACGGGTATTTATCACTTTTTTTTTAGCTAATTACAAGTTTCCTCGTATACCTAATTTACTAGAAATAAAACTTAGGTAAAAACTTAGTTTTCTCCGTTGTTCATCAGAAATTCTTTTATCCAAGCTAAAGTTTTTTGTGCTGATATATATACTAGTCAGTACAGTAGTACAGTGAATATTATGTATTACAAGCAATCCTAGGACATGGCTTTGGGCCTTAAAAGAAAAATAATCTTTGAGATTGTGTCTTTTTAACCAACTTCGAAAAAAACTTCTCAATTCGACTGATTTTTATATATATTTTCTTAATTATAGATTTTTTTGTAGATAGTAAGCTGACTTCGATAATTCGAAAATTATTTCTATTTCGTTTTTGTACACTGAATGATTATTAGATTAGGAATTAGTTAAACTTTATGAAGACCATCATCATTAAATTTAACCTTATACTACTACTATTACTTATTATTTACTTACTATTTGACTTGTAAAACTTATAAAACAGTGCAATCATTCAGGAAAATGAAGTCGGATAGTAGGTAGTTTTTTTTCTTCATCACTACCTTTTTTTAAACATCACACAACACTTTCACTGTCCAGTGCCCAGACACAGTAATAAAGTTTGAACCGAACATAATATTAAATAGCTTTTAACATTCCTCCCGTAATCTTAATGTCTACGGCGGACATTTATATTTAGTCCAATACGTGTCCAATGTTTACCTTTCTGCCTCTTTATCTGTGCTCTTTGCTGACTTTATGGCTTTTGGGGTTCCGCAGGTTAGCCTGCGAACTACAGTACAAAAAATAATATCAATAATGCTGGACAATCCACACAGCATCATCAAGCCTCAAGTTAAACAGAGCTTGTGTTATCTAGATAAATAAATAAATAAATAATGCCGGACAATCCACAAAAATAGATAACTGATATCAATATACATGGCGGTTAGGGCACATGGAGGGAAGGTACCTTAAGTATTCTAGATGCATCATTTTACTGAAACATAATCCTTATAATGAAGTCTTTCGATGTTTCGTCTACAATATTTAAGGTACTTTCCCTCCATGTGGCATATCCGAGAGACGCCCTGTAGCTATATAAAATAGTCGTGTTAGTTATCTCAAAAATGGCTGAACCTAGGACCAGGAGACGGACATAGGATACTTTTTATTCAGGTCTCATGTTTCCGAGGGATAGTTAAGGGACAAGCGGTCAAAGTCGCGGGCAAAAGCTTCTTAGTAAACTATTCTGGTTTATTTTAAGAAAGTATTCATTAATTCAATGAACAGTGAAGACATAATATAGTGTTAATTAATTCAGTGAGCAGTGAAGACAAATAAGTGATACAACTGAATTGACCAGCTGTTATAAAACCTAATACTCATCTCTCGTAAATGATTTTCTAGACCACCAGTAGGGCAAGCACGGGCTTTCTTGTCTAAGGTAGAATAGAGAAAAATTACGTCCCTTTGTCATCAAATGCGTAAATTATTTGAAATTAATTTCTTCAACTTCAATAATGTACGCAATGTATGGCGATGCGATGCCATTATTGTCTATTCTACCCTAGAGAATATCCCCGTGCTTGGCCTACAGTTTTAGTTGTCTTATTAACCCACCAATTTACATAAATTACTGAAGATATTGCCATGCGTTCTCAAAATTGGAAAGAACCTTGTATGTGTACCGTATATGAAAAGTAAATATAGCATCGTCGTCAGACGCTTTAGTTCGAAACGGTTCTATCCTAATCTGACTGTTGAAATGTTCAATAATAAATAAAATAAATAAATAATGCCGGACAATCCACACAGCATCATCTAGCCCCAAGCTAAGCAGAGCTTGTGTTATGGGTACTAGATGACTGATATACATAATACAATATTATTACATAATATAGATAATTTTTATTATACATAGAAAACGACCAGAACGCCCTGAACAAATATCTGCAGATCGTACAAATATTTGTCCTGAGGCGGGAATCGAACCCGCAACCTCCTGCGTGTGCAGGCGGACCTTCGCCCACCGCGCCACAGAGGTCGTCGTCGACTAAGACAGGCCATCAAATATATTTAAGTCCGGTTACGCTGTCATGGCCATCTGCGGTCAACAGCATTATAGTGCATCCGAAAAAAACATCAAATATATTATGACTTTTTGTGTACGGAACCCTATTTAAGTGTCAGCAAAAAGACACTATCTACAAAATACGTTACAAGTGATTTGTGAGGTTTCGCCATACATATAGATCGTTTTAAAACCTTTTAAGTTTGTCTCGACTTGATAAAATTGTTATAAACATGTAATTAATTGATGTATTAAAAGTATTGGTTGTAAATATTGATGGGTTATGTAAACGATGATTTGAGTTAGGTGTGAATTTAATTAAAAAGAATTTGCTGAGTAGTTTCAAATAGGAAATATAAAATAACGTCTTTGATTAAATCGTTATTATTCAACAATCGTTTTTGAAATCGTTATTATCAATTTAGTTTATGACAATTATGTAGAAGCATGTTGCATGCTGTGTCGGCCTGTAAGAGATTGATACATTTAGCTTTACTTATGTTCTAAAAATAGGATCTTGGATCTTGTATTTTTTTTGTGGGCTTAACAAATTGTAAAAATAAATAAAAAAAATATGTATTACCGACGGCTTAGTATAATGTTTCCATAAAAAATAACTAAATGGAAGAGAGAAAGACATTGTATATTAGTTATCTAGAATCTATAACACAAGCTCCTTTCAAATTTTGTTTTTAATGATATTTTAAGCAATCTTACCGATTTTCGGCTTGGTGGGAATTTAGGTAACTTCGAATGTCTAAATTGACCGGACTATTCATGTAACATAACCTTTGAATTTTTAATTTTATGTAATTATCACAACTATGAAAAACGCCACCATTACAATTGTATTTTAATATCCTTGGGGAGCACAGCTGCCTATATCACAGACTTTTCAGTCTAGTTTAGGCAACTGAGGCCTTACATACTATAATTTGAACTTGAATTTTTATATTGTCAATTTTTTCATAATGCTAGACAAATTATTATGTAATTATTTGTAATGATTCTTTTTGCAATAAACTATTCTATTCTATTTTAACTTGGTGCTAGATGATGGTGTTTGTATTGTCCAGCATCATTTTTATATACCCATTCAAAATCAAACGAATTAACAAGCTTATAAGTCGCTTGGTTAACGTATATAAATAAATAAATAATAATAAATCTTTACCTACTTAATTCATTAATCCTATCACTAAAATATACAGTAATAACGGTCCGCCCCGGCTTCGGACGGGTATTTGACAAAAAAAGTCTACAAATTTTCTTTTTTTATGCACGTTCTAAGTTTTAGAATATATTCTATTTCTTTTACCTTTGTCCATCAGGGAATATTTTGGGATTTATGGTGAATAATTTTTCAAATCGGTCTAATGGTTTCGGAGCCTATTCAATCCAAACAAACAATCAAATATTTCCTCTTTATAATATTAGTATAGATTTGCTTCATATTATGTATTGATTGTATACATATACATATTATGTAGCATCGATGTATATTTGAAAGGGCTGTAGTGATTGCGCCGACACGTGCTGAAACTCTAAGTCGATACGACAATACACGGCCCACTACCGTTATATATATGCCGTATGTTATTTTTATGATGACTTCCATTTTTCTATAGGAACGAAGGGTCTTGATACTTTCACATCACATCACATCACCAGCATAGAACAGTCCACTGCTGGACATAGGCCTCCCCTCATGAGCGCCATAGAATGCATTATACATCATTTGGGGGTTATTGCCCATAATCCCCACGCTGGGCATGCGGGTTGGGGATCGCAGTTTGGTGGAGTTGTTCTGAAGAGTGCGCTGCTGCCCGCCCCCCGGTGTGTCTCCCTTAGTCGCCTCTTACGACATAGACTTAGACCTTACAGGAATCTTCGGCACGTCACAAAATACAAATTACATTAGTATTATGGAAAATAAAATGATCGCTTTGATTCATTGTTCATTTCAATCTATTTAAGGTAAAGAAGGGAACAAGAAATCTTTACCTTGTTAGACTGTTAGGTTTTGGAGTTGGAGCAAAACTCGTCCAAAACTTTTTTGTCGTCTAGATAATCTGATATTTTATAAGCCTTGTTGCAAAGAATAGTTATGACAATCCGTTTGAATTTATTTATAGATTATTTTAGCAACTCCCAGCACTCCCACCAGGAATGTCAACAAAAAAAATATCATACAGAATGAATGCGTAAAAAACATAATAAACCTAAGTTGTAAACTGCTTTATCGTCATTTTTATAGAAGCCTTAGGGAAACGAATTAAGCGTTTTTTCCAAATAAATTATAAGTTTTAATATTTTATACAAAACAATGTTAATTAAAAAACAAAATTACAATTTAATAACAAAATGTAAGTAATTTTAATGTAAGTTTTAAGTGCAACAACGGTTCAACTGCTGTTGAACTTACTAGGTGCCTAAACCCGCCTAGTTTGGTACAACATTTTTTTGACAGGTCGAAACGCCGACAGTGCTTTGGCAACTTGTCGGCGGGCCGGCAACTTTTATGTGTAGGTACAATTAATTACCTACTATAGTACTTAAATTATGCGCTTTCTCAAAGTTCTGTTTCACATAAATAAAAAAATCTTCAAGTATCAAAACCTCTCGTACACTCGCCGGCTCGCGTAGACGTGTCTGAACTGCAAAGCTTCGCTACGATGCTGTTATTGTTATATAATTTGTCAGGGACATTTACGGCACTGCGGCGACCATTCTTTACGCTGACTGTTGACTCTATAAGGTTAGGTTTTGATGGTACTGTTTCTGTTTTGGTGGAGTTTTATGTATCGAATGGGATTTTCAGAATAATGGGTTTTGTTGACGTAACTTAATAAGGTTTTTTTTCTCGAGAATCCACACAGCATCATCTAGACCCAAGCTAAGCAGAGCTTGTGTTATTGATTGATATTACATAGATAGATAATTTATTAAACATAGAAAAAAAAGAATACTCTGAACAAATGTCTGCTGATCGTACAAATATTTGTCCAGGCTGGCATCAAATAGATTTTATTTTATTGTTTTTTGTAAGACACATTCCACAGTCCTTATACATTCATTGTCCAAAAATGAATCCAAAAATGAATTTACATCTCAACAACATAAACAAGATAATACAAACAAATAACAAACCTTCTCTACGACATGGACATTCCTTGCCCAAAACCTGTGACGTCACAAAGTGTTCTGAATGATTGGACGAAGAACCTCCTTAAAAATATTGCTTATGGAATTTATTAATTTCTGCAATAATATTACTTACTTTCAAAACATTTAATTATTTGAGCGTCTGGTCGAAGCGACATGTGACCCGAGAGCTGGTCAGTATCTGGCGCTAAAGCATTACCATACAGGCAATGCAGCTAGCATCTTGGGGACACTTCCGACTGGTGAGTAACATCGATATGGATCAGTTGAGCTACCTGTAGTTTGTTTGCAACAGTCTGCAGTTACCTCAATTTTTTCAATTTTAAATGCTGTATCTATCTAAAACCCTCTGCTTATACCTAATCACCAAAACATAACTTCCCATATCAACCATTTGTAAAACACTCACGTGCAACTAGTCGTATAAAATCAGGGTACCGATAAAATGCGCGAAAGCCCCCTAGACCACACGTGACGGAACCCGATGGAGGAAATTCGATAGAAATCACTGCAACATGAATTTTTCATGCATCGCGCAGTGGAATAGCAAAAAGGCTGCCAGGTTTATGATATTGTCGATGTGGTGGAATATTTAGAGGTTTCTAATATTAACGTAGATCGATGTAGAATTCAACCGACTGCATAAAAGGAGGTCTCAATTCGGTTTTATGCGTCAGTTGAAAGCGTGAAAAGCAGATGGAAAGAGAGACAGAATTATTTTTGTATCATCTCTATCTATACTACCATACCAGTCTAATATTAAGGACTCCTTTAGAGAGAAAAGATTTGACTGTATGTTTGTTTAACTTCAATAGGCTCCGAAGCTTCTGGACCGATTTAAAAATTCTCTAGATCAGATGAACGCCGAGCAAAGGCTAAAGAAACATTTAAAAAGAATTTGGAATACATATGAAAATTTATATTATGTAACCCAACATTTACATGTGTAAAATTTTATATTTTTTGTCAAATACAAATCCGTGGGACCGCTAGGCAGTTATAACATCTCATTCAATTTGAGCGTTGTCAAAATGGGATGAACCCTTGTCAAATTAAATAACCACGCTTGTTTCTGATCGAAATTGTTCCATCCCATTCTAATCGCGCGCAGATAATAAAGAATTGTCTGAATAAGTCAATCGTAATCGATGCGAGAGTCGAACCCGCGATTAGATGTGTTTTATCAGAGTTTTATGAGGCGATCAACTCATATCTAAGATAGTATGCGAATGTTATGCCTTAATTCTTGGTTACCTTGTTTATCGCGGGCTTCCTGCTGTAAAGTACCAACTAAGACCAGGGTCCCTATTCTGCTAAACTAATCGCTTAACTATAACATAACCAATGTTAATGTTATATTACCATTGGTTAACACAACATTATGGTAACATAACCAATGGTAATGTTATGTTACCATTGGTTAACATAACATTATGGTAACATAACCAATGGCAATATTATGTTATCATTGCCAATGGCCAATATTTGCCAATATCTAACCAATGATAATATTATGTTATCATTGGTTAACATAACATTATGGTAACATAACCAATGGTAATGTTATGTTACCATTGGTTAACATAACATTATGGTAACATAACCAATGATAATGTTATGTTATCATTGGTTAACATAACATTATGGTAACATAACCAATGGTAATATTATGTTATCATTGGTTATGTTAGTAATTATTTCATGGTTATTAACCATGAAATAGTTTTGTTCAATCTTGGTAATTTTAATAACGATATAGAGATTTCACTACAAAAGTTACAAAAGCATAGGTAAGAATGAAATCATTCCTTACGTCTCAAGTGTGATCCTCACGCTGAATTCCCAACGTCTCACCAGAGTGATTGTTATTTATAAAAAATAAAGCTGGAAATTGTTAAATTGAAAGTTCTTTTTTCCCTATGAACTTTCATTCAAACATTCTTACTTTTTTTTAAAGAGCTGAACTCTAAATTTTCAGTTGGAGACCATTAAAATATCATACCATATAACTAAAATAAAAAGCCTTTTATTCCACAACCTTATAAAACACTAGCGGTCCGCCCCGGCTTCGCACGGGTATTAAACAAAAATTTCAGAAATTATACACACTAAAACGATGGGTTTCACAGTTTTTATACGGATCTTTACTTTTTTAACAGCATTGGGGTTTTTGACATTGGCTCGATATTCCAAAACTGACACTGGCCGTAAAGAAAAAGCAAGCACCGTGCGCTATTTATACAACCTCTTTTTCTATTCTGACGCGCCATAATAGAAAAAGAGGTTGAATATACAGCCCACGGTTCAATTATTGAATTTTTCATGCGGATCCCTAACTTTTTTGAAAATATTATATAGCCTATGTTCATCACGGAAAATTAAGGATTCTAATGGTGAAAGAATTCTTTAACTTGGTCCAGTAGTTTCGGAGCCTATTCAATTCAAACAAACAAACAAACAAACAAACATACAAACAAACAAACAATCAAATCTTTCCTCTTTATAATATTAGTATAGATTGATCAATCATAATCACTATTCATGCATCATAAAGAAATTGATTGTAATTAATAAAAAAATTATATGTCAAATATAATATAATTTTTTGTGTTCCGCGATCATGGCGCATGAATCTGTGCGAAATATTGGAAAACTCAAAATTCTAATCATGGTAAATATCCCGTTATAAATGACTTTAAAGATAGATTTATTTAATTAAATTATATAAGGTACTTTTTGTATTGAAAATCAATCTATACCCGAGATGGGTTCTAACTGCACACCATATACTACACACTATATGTATAGGTATGTCGAAAACGAGAAAATATCTTGCTCCTCTACTGGGCCAAAGATGTTGTCTAATAATCGAAATCGTCCCGATCCCAGCTGCGTAGGCGCAAGTTACTATCACATCATCTGTGGCGCAAACGCGTTCGTCCGCTGCTATTTATTTGCAGCGATAGCGGAGACTTGAACTTGAATTCAGATATTGCTTTTAGGACTGTAGAGTTATTGAAGATAAGCTATATAAAGCTCATCTTCAATAACATTTATGCTGAGTCGGACGCCATTTTGTAGCTCTTTATCTTAAGATTATTATAATAAGCAAAATTCTATACCTCTGGTTGCAACAAATAAAGTTTTCTTTATCTTTATCTAACTCTACTATGACTATAGTCGCTATAGCTGACTATAGTCATCGCTTCATCGGTTGCGCTTTATCATCGTCAATATAAATACCCAATCAGTTCAGCTGTAATTTGGTTAAGTTGGTGCCGTTATCTGAAGATAGTTTATTGATCTAAGCAAGACATGTACAAAATTTAAATTATCTCATAGACTAGCCAAATCTATGACTATTAAAAAAGTCATAGATTAGGGAAACGCCTAACCCCACAAAATGCTCTATCCTCGAAATATTTTCAGACCTTAGAACATCTAGTGAGCGAAAAGACAACATCTGTGGCTAACACTAAAGCGACAGTCTGTAAAAATAGCAAGAAAAGTACGACAAAAGAAGTAACGGCAAATAGAGCGTACCGCAAAAAAAAGCTCGTACCCTCCAACACACTTTCAAATATAGCTTAGGTTTTTCCGCTAGGTCTAGACAGAATATCATATAGAGGTACATTTATATTACATTTACAAAGAAAATCACTATTAGATTATTACGGTATCTACTTAAATGAATATAAAAAATACAGTTAGTATTATACCTATAATACATATTCTATTCCCTAAAAATCTAAGTCGTCACCATAGGGCAGCGTGCCCAGAATGCTGGCAGTAGCCACGTTGCCACGTAGGATGGCGATGCTAATTCGTTTGATCGAAATAAAAGCCAGCAGCGTTCTGATCACCAGTGGTTATAAATCTAGAATATTGTTTCCATAGCCTATCTATCCCTGGATTTCCACCCTAATATCAAGCATACCTCGTATAGCAATCGCACGCGACGCGTCGTGGGCCGAGACGATACGATATCGTGACGACTTTATTCCGCACCAATCCTCCGATTTATCGTGGCGATGCTGATAATGGAATTGATTATATCGTTATTGTTTTGAAGAAACAACTTGATGTAGTTTTCATCAACATAATGTTTTTACTATTGCAGGGACATATACGCCGGCGTCGCAGCAACCTCAATGGAATCCCCATTGACGACCTCAGTGGCGCGGTGGGCGAAGTTCCGCCTGCGACGCAGGAGGTTGAAGGAAATAAAATCGTTTATTTTGGCTCATACATAAGGTCCTACCTCAGCATAATGTTGCTTGGCAGAAGTCTAGGACCGCTAGTTTTCGCAGGTTGCGGGTTTGATTCCCGCCTCGGGACAAATATTTGTACGATTTGTTCAGGGTGTTCTGGTCGTTTTCCATGTAAGTATAGTAAAAAATATATTTAATATATAATTTAATATATAATTTAATAAAAATAAGGGCCGGTTTTGCGGCAACATCAGTGGAATCCCTTAAATGGCGAAAATACGCTTAGGTACTTTTACCAACGCTAGGTAGGTATCCTCAAATAGGTGATATTAGGAGATGTTTAGGTGATATTAGCGATTTGTATTAGCTAAATATTTTATATTACAACGTCACAATTTGTATACGTTCGCAACATGAAGAATCGATAACTCGCACATAATCGAATTAAGAAGGGCGACCGCAAGATAGATTTGTAGGCACGCGCCCGATTTAGATTAATTCGGTTTATATCGAATGCTGTTAACAAAATGAATGAGCCTGTGGGAGATGAATTTGTCAGCATATTATTGAGTTTTCATCGTAGGATAGTAGAATTAGCCTACTTATATAAAACTTGGGCTTGCAAAAGTTTGCAAAAGCTCAATTGTAAATAGTACTAGTTCGCATTTGGTTATATCATTTCTACATTTTTAATTATCAAGTGTGGCTTAAGCATTAACCGGTTAAATGAGATGAATCTATCATCTCATTAAACATCGTTGTTAAAAAATTTACCCAACTCGTTACAACTCGGGGAAATTTTATTATTACACTGGCAATAAAGTTGCAAATTTAACGTTCCAATATTCTGATATCCGGACAGGTAGGAGAGAAGAATATAAAAATTAAAACAGCCCTATTATTTTACTTTCAAGTTATTCCGATCGTCGCGCAATAAAAATCAATTTAAAATCCATCCGCGCAAATTGACTAATTTAGGCAAACGAATAAAAGCTGGCAATATTCTATAAATAAAAAAGAATCTTTCAGAGAAGCTAATTTCAAAAATAGAGTGCAAAATCAAAAGTCATTAATGTCCAATAAGTTAAAAAGTTAGCGACGCGTATAATAAATCATTTTTTATTTCATCTCTGTACCTTTTGATCTAATTCTTCTGAGTCTTTTTTCATCAATATAACACGAGCAAAAAGTGGCACTCAATTTTAAGGTTTACGCGGCGATATTTTTTTTTATTATGGGCAACCCGTTTCAATATTTCGGGCCAATCAGAGATGGCCTTTAGCGGCCGCGCAACGCCCTCCTGACGAGCTATTGGTTGGTTGTTTGTTACAGATTGTGCGATGGCGGGAAACGGATTTTCTCATTCTTACGATCGCTAGTGTTGTACTTAAAACAGGATAATTATCGATATCGATGATAAGCTTTATCTGGCAAAAACTTTACACTAGATATTACAATAAAATAACAGAACCGAGACTCATATGATTGACAATTGAGCTAACCGCAGTCTGTTGCAAAAATGTAGAGCTAGCTCAACTGAGCTCAGCTTTATCTTGATTTGATTTTGATATTTGGTATAAGACAAAAAAGGATATTTTTAAGGGCGTGATATATAACGCGCGTATTATATTTCAGCTAATGTACTAGGCGAGATAGAGCGGAAAACACCAAGCGGACTCTCACCAACCCTCTGGTTTCACTAAATGAAGGTAATAACTGGACTCACTTAGGCTGCAGCCTTGAGACAGGCCGAAGGTAATTTAGCGTGGAAACGGTTCAACAGCGGCTTTTAAGGACGGGCACGAACTTCAGCGATAAAGAATACGACAAAGAAAAAGACCCAAGCTCAAATAATTATATATAAAACTGACCAACTTAGACTTTTGTAAATATCAAATCAAAAATATCACCACGACGACCTCTGTGTCTTGGTTGGCCAAATTCCACCTGCGACTAAGGAGGCTTCGGGTTCCATTCTCGTCTCGGAACAAAATATGTCTGCACGATCTGCAGAAATATGTTCAGGCTGTTCTGAAAAAATGGATGCAGCTGTGTGAATTGTCCAGCATTATTTATTTTCCTTACTTAACTAGCTAGGTACGTGAAGTTGATAATTATTTCAGAAAAGTTTAATCCCTATTCATCGACACCACCCCATCCCTATGGCAGGTAATTGAGATGCTCAAAGTTATAGTAAACGACGTCGACTGCCGCCGACAATTTGTGCGCCGTATCGAAGAGCAATATTTCATCAAAACTCCGCGAATGAGTACTTAAATTGACCAATGAGAGTCAAGAAAAGGGCTTTTGAAATTCGGCTAATTAGATAACTAGAAAACGATTAAGTGATAAAAACTAGTTTATTCGAAAATATCGTTGTGGGTTTCAGTACATACTCTATCATTTCTTTGATAAAAATAAGTATGTAGCTTTGCTTAGTATGCCTTGTACGTAGGATAGGACCTAACCTAGTAGCATATTTGTTGCCTAATAAAAAATAATATTTTTTGTCTCTTGGTCAAATTATTTCTACTTTCATGTTACCAATATTAATTATTTTCGGTTTCAATTTGAAATTACTGAATTTCTTTCTATATTCAAAGTCAAGGGGTGCGCTACACCGAAAAAAACACCGTTTTGTAAACAAATATTGCCATCTATCGGTGAATAGCTGTACTACTGCCAACGGGTTACGATGCGGGTTCTAACTTTTGAGATAAATGCTTCTGCTACTTGTTACTAGATGTCGCTTACGAATAAATATAACATAGTTCATCGAATATGTGCCAGATGGCGCTGTCAAAAATCATTCATAATTTTTTGCGGACGGTTCGCTTTATCGTACCTCTATATAAAAATTGGTACTATTCTCTTATAGGGGTCCAATTATCAAATTATAGCTGTTTCGCTGCCTAAAACAAAACCGTTGGTTTTACCTTTTAACTTTTTGTATAATGTTAATTTGCCGTGTGGTGCCGACATAGAATTTCACCACCCCAACTCTTCCCGTGGGTGTCTTAAGAGGCAACTAAGGGAGACACACCTGGGGGCGGGCAGCAGCGCCCTCTGCAGAACAACTCCACCAAACTGACTGATTATGGGCAACAACCCCCAAAATAATGAATAATGCCTTCTAAGGCGCTCATTAGGGGAGGCCTAAGTCCAGCAGTGGACTGTTATAGGCTGGTGATGCGATGTATGATGTGTAATTCGCCGTATCACAGTACCGACACCAATTAGCCAAAACAAAACACGAAATAATTACTTCTTTGGGAATTCATCGAAAAGGGGCATATAGCTCGGTGCGAGCCCAGTAAATCATCCCAATTTTATAGGTAAGTCATTCATAGAATTGTCGGGCATCAAGTAGAACTTTCCCACGTTTACGCTTTACATGTTTCAAATCCATAATTCATAAAAAAAACGACTAACAGGCGCGAGCGAACCACGCCAAACTTTTACGTGCGACATTAATTTACTAGGTATGTATTAAGTATCTAATCTTTGTATGACTACATACATACATCACTATAGTATAAAACAAAGTCGCTTTCCGCTGTCTGTCCCTATGAATGCTAGATCTAAAACTACATGTAAAACTTCGAAACGAATTTTGATGCGATATTTTTTAATAGATAAGAGTAAATTTAAGAGGAAGGTTTATACTCGTATGTATAACGCGCACCGGGGCGAAGTCGGGTACAGTCGGGTAGTCTTGAGTCCATACCAAACTGTTGGGTTTCGATATAAAACAACTGATCAAGTTTAAACAATTTATTTCATGACATCACAATAACAATTTCACAGTTCCGTATAATAAAGATTCGAATAACTAATTTCAAAATTAATTTTACGAATTCTGAAATTTAACCTAGGAAAATTTATTAACTAATTTATCGTAGCTTTCTTTTTCTAATTTTCTGTGTACCTCAGTACTTATATTAGATTATACTTTTAGATTTATTACTTTCTCATAACCTTTAGGTACCTTAGAGGAAGTTTCAGCAATACATAAATCCAGCCAAAATATGCATTGCCATAAGATATTTAAAATCAGAATAAAAAAATTCTCATCAAATTATCCCAACAATTAAAAAGTATTAAAACAAAATAATGATGTAAAATCCTTAAACAGTAGGTAATGCTTTGTAAAATAGGAAATGTAGCAAAGTTATGCAGTGGTTACGTGATCAATAGAATCTTATGAAATGACAAGACAATCCTTTAGAAACAAGACAAAGGAGACTCAAAGACGACTCTGGAGCGAACAGTTGTTTATAACCAACAGCATTGTAAAGATGTAATTGGAAATTATAGGGAAGCTGTGTATTTTATAGTTAGGGATGCGGCTGTGGTTTGAGCGATTCTGCAGACCAACTAGGAAAGAAGTGAGATAGAAATCTTTATCTTTATATATACCTATATCCACGAAATATAAAAACAAAAACAATAATAAAATGTGGAACCAAAACGGTTGCCACTCAACGTGTACTGTAGCTTGAGGAGCAACTCATTACATTACTCGTCTTCATCTTAGTGTAGGGTGCTCTCGACGAACTGCGGTTGACGAACTTCAAAGACTTCAGCGAAAAGTTATGTTTAAGAGAGAAAAAAATTACCTCGATCAAACTTTAATATAGATTACAATAATGCGGGCTACGTCAGATACAATCAAATAAATTGCAAGTTAAATTACTATCGTAAGAATATTCATAGTTCAAAATTTTCTAAAATATCGGAAAATCTTAAAATTGTTGAGAGGCTTTTCAGGGTTGAAAAATGGCGGCAAGCTATTGGTCTTGGCTCAACCTACCCTCAGCGACCAAATGCCGAACACCCTGTATAATTCATCAATGGATAAGGTATCAAAACGTACCCAAGTAACACAAGGGTACCCAAAAGCCCATTAAACGAAATTACTTAAATTTGGTTATTAAGGTTGGCCAGACGCTGTATGTTAATAATAGTCTGTAGAACTTCCTCTGAAAGAAGTCTTAAATAATGATTGGCTATTAATATATTGATTAATTATATGTATATTTTGCATATAAATAGTACATAATTATAATTTATTTATGTCTGTGCTGTTCTTGTGAAGCTAAATAAATGTTTCTTTATCTTTATATAGGCCTATGTCCAGCAGTGGACTAATATGGGCTGATGACGATGATATTTGAATAAGCATAGACTGTGTTACTCGCAGTCACTCGCAGTATATAATATAATATGTATTATTTTCTCAATCTTTGGTTTGAATGTTTCACAATAAAGCTACAATAACGGATCTTAGAGAAATAACTTTATAACAACCACGGTTGTCTTGAGCGATAAGACCGCCAATTGCCATATATCTTGTAATTTTATTTTTGTTATTAATTGTTTTGTTAAGCGTGCAATGAAGAATTTTCTATCTAGATAGATATATAGATTATTATTATTATTACAGATCATGTTTATATTCATACACTAACAAAAAACTGTATATTATTACACAAATAGGATTCGTAGGTAATCCATATCCTCAAACAATTCTTCAAAATAGTTTTATAGGGGTTAGTAGCATTGAATTGAATTTAATAACATCTGAGCTCTGATAAATGCGATTGAGAAAAGATCCTTCATGTTATTAAAATCGTGTTCTTCAGAGCACGTACGTGTCACAGCTCGACGTCACACGCCGTTCTGTGCGTCTGTGCACTTTAAGTTATCATAATCAGCTCGACGTCACACGCCGTACTGTGCACTAAAGTAATGTGTCCTGTTCTATTAATAATTGCGGACAAAGTTGCGGGTACATGTAAAACAACCTGCATCATGATCAGAATATTTTGAAGGACTTATTTATAATAGTTTGCTAAGATAGAGCATTGCTTTTTCTCATTCGGTATTCTACTCGTATTGACATAAGTCAGAGTGAAACCTACTTAGCAACTTTTAGCAGACGTTATGAATAAAATGTTTATACAGAAAACTTGTACTACCATAAATAAATAATAACACTGCACAATCCAATAAATATTTCGATATATGGGCATAGACGGAATCTGAATCAAGTTCGACAGAAAAATTGCGACAAACATAAATCTATGTAAACGATTCTAATATTCAGCCACTAAAGGATTCTAACGGAAAGACCTCGGCAGGTTGTTCTGAATGGTGTCTTCTCCACTTCTTGGGTTTCGGTGTGGGTGCTGATGGATCTTCATCCTCTTCGTTGCTGTCCGGGCACATTAAGTAGAGCTAAAACAAGATAAGAACAATATTCGTTAAACACTCATTACTCATTGTAATGAGATGACGCTGTTGCAGCGACATTAGAATGCCTTGTTAACTACATCATCATCATCATCACCAGCCTATAATAGTCCACTGCTGGACATAGGCCTCCCCTAATGAGCGCCATAGATGGCATCATTATTTGGGGGTTATTGCCCATAATCCCCACGCTGGGCATGCGGGTTGGGGATCGCAGTTCGGTGTAGTTGTTCTGCAGAAGGCGCTGCTGCCCGCCCCCTGCTGTGTTTCCCTTAGTCGCCTCTTACGACACCCACGGGAAGAGTAGGGGTAGTAAAATTCTATGCCGGCACCACATGGCAACTACCTAACGTAGTTAAGAGGATAGGGATAGGGATAGCTACAGGACACGTTGAGTGGCTTTTTTAACAGCATTGGGGTTTTTGACATTGACTCGACATTCCAAAACTGACACTGGCCGTAGAGAAAAAGCAAGCACCGTGCGCTATACAACCTCTTTTTCTATTCTGACGCGCCATAATAGAAAAAGAGGTTGAATATACAGCCCACGGTTCAATTATTGAATTTTTCATGCGGATCCCTAACTTTTTTGAAAATATTATATAGCCTATGTTCATCACGGAAAATTAAGGATTCTAATGGTGAAAGAATTTTTTAACTCGGTCCAGTAGTTTCGGAGCCTATTCAATTCAAACAAACAAACAAACAAACAAACAAACAAACAAACAAACAAACAAACAAACAAACAAACAAACAAACAAACATACAAACAAACAAACAATCAAATCTTTCCTCTTTATAATATTAGTATAGATTTATGCGAGTTACCAGACAATTATGATGATATCCCTAGACTCACCGATTCGTCATCCAAAGACCATCCTTGGAGAATATACTTTAGCTTGTTCATTTGACAGGGAGAGATTCTACTCAAACTAGCGGATATTCCTTTAGCCACTTCATTCGGCGACATATGCCGCACAGGCAAATCAGCTGGATCCTTTATATATTTAGCATTATCTTTATCCCAGGACATATCCCTGGCCTTGACAATGCGGATATCTCTGGTCGCGTCTCCGGATTTTGTGTCTTCTGACCAGTTCTGGTGGATGGAAGAGCGCTTGCCGTTGGTCCATCCACGGGAGTATTGGAAGGTCTGTGCTGATACTGATGCTACAGCCACGAAAATAATCAGGAGGGTTTTGATGGCCATTTTTGGAACTGGAAGAAAAAAAGTGGGTTAAATGGCCTGAAAATAGTAGGCCTTTACTAATTTATATAGCAGACAAGAAGTTTTGAGAACATTTTAAGTAATTTGACGTAACTACTGAATGTCTAGTTTTGACGCATTTGCTGTCAAGACTGCGGTGCGACTCGAAGAAGCTGCATAGAAAGGCATGGACATCTACGTCATGTCACGACGCATGACGTCGCATTGCACAGTCGGAGCAGAATGCGTCATAACTTTGAACAGGTTCTGGTTATGATATAATACGTTTGTCGACGACGAAGACCGCTGGCAGATCATTAGGGGAGGCCTATGTACAGCAGTGAACTAACATGAGCTGATGATTAAGATGATACTACTTTATTAAAAGTTAAAAGAAAAATTTTACTTTTAAACGTTCTTTTCGCGGTTTATATGAATCGTGTAACTGTTGTTATTATTGTTCCACCAAAATAAAATTTATTTTCAGAAAAGAATATATTTTCATAGTAATGAAAAGGCCTATAATAGTCCACTGCTGGACATAGGCCTCCCCTAGTGAGCGCCATAGATGGCATCATTATTTGGGGGACAGCAGTGGACTATTATATGTGGCTGGTGATGATGATGATGATGATGAATGAAAAGGCTCTCATTACTAAAATGAGTCATGTAGGTACTTTTTATACCAGGCTGCACCTTCCTGGACTTGATTGAAGCTGCAATATATATTTTGTTTGACTATAAAACTCTAAAACACGTGTTCTTTATGCTGTTCTATCACATTTCATGTGAATTCTGAAGTAGACCCAAAAAAATAAATAAAAAAAAACATTGCCGCTTTAGAAATCTTTTATAATCTGTTACAGAAGACAGTGAGATCATAGTTTTTTATTTATTTACGTAGATTGAGCCTCTCTTATTCTAATCCCAATAAATTATTTATTTACTCTCCACAAAATACTACTTTTGGGTTTACTAATTAATAATTAATAATAAATCATATTAAATATTAATTAATCTGAATCTCAACTAAATAACTAATATATATATTTACTAAACCTGTATTGTGGGAGGCTGGAGCTTGCTACGCTTGGTTTTATATTCTAATAATAGTAATAAGAAATTTATTCCTTATAGAATTTGTATTGGGTCTGGTAAAACCACATATTTCACGGCTGACTATATGTTCAGATTTCAAGTTCTTAAATGAAGCGATTTGTGCCGATCCCTACGGCTAACTGCAGGGCCCAGGCCAAACATATTATGTTTGATATTTAAATTATGTCCTAGACGTAACGGATCAGTGGTCAAAAAAAGCACGCACTTCGTGCAAGCAATTGCTCTGCACCGAGCACATACCTACATGCGTGTTCAATGTGTTTCGAGAGATACATTTGTCTTGATCTCATGCAGTGCATGCAGTGCATGACATGCACAGTATACATATTAGTATACTAAAAAATCGGAGACATTTGATACTAAAAAAATCGGAGACATTGGATTTTTTTGCAAATAGTAATCTGTGACAAATTTTCCATCTTGCAGGACCGTCTTCAAATAGTTCCTATTTTGATCCCAATGCTTAGTTCAATAACTGAAAATTACAAATTTATTTTAATTTAGTTTAAGTAACATTATCTTAGTTATTCTCCTATTTGAATCCGCTTGCCCGGTAAATGGTTAATTAGGCCCGGTGCACAGTGGTACCGGCGCGCCACCGGTGATTCCAAACACTGAGAAGATTAACTGAATACGAGTACTTATGTAACGATATTTTGTAATCTATATCTATACTAATATTATAAAGAGGGAAGATTTGATTGTTTGTTTGTTTGTATGTTTGTTTGTTTGTTTGTTTGTTTGTTTGTTTGTTTGTTTGTTTGTTTGAATTGAATAGGCTCCGAAACTACTGAACCGAGTTAAAAAATTCTTTCACCATTAGAATCCTTAATTTTCCGTGATGAACATAGGCTATATAATATTTTCAAAAAAGTTAGGGATCCGCATGAAAAATTCAATAATTGAACCGTGGGCTGTATATTCAACCTCTTTTTCTATTATGGCGCGTCAGAATAGAAAAAGAGGTTGTATAGCGCACGGTGCTTGCTTTTTCTCTACGGCCAGTGTCAGTTTTGGAATGTCGAGTCAATGTCAAAAACCCCAATGCTGTTAAAAAAAGTAAAGATCCATTTGAAAACTGTAAAATCCATCGTTTTAGTGTGTGTAATTTCTGAAATGTTTGTTTAATACCCGTGCGAAGCCGGGGCGGGCCGCTAGTGTCCTTATAACTTCAAAACAATAATAATAATGTAGGAATACACGTACCTAAAGCACAATCATTAATAAAGCTACGTAAGTCAACGATAGATCAGGGATTGGTCTACGATTTCTTGCATTTTTAAAAGATGTTCTAAATTCAAGATATCGTAGAACAATCGTTGAACTATCGTTGACCTATCGATCACCCTCTTGATGTCCTTTTATAGTGCAAATTCTACCAAATTAAGTACATCAGTAAATTGGGTACACTTCCAACTGGTATTGATATGGATCAGTAGAACTACCTGTAGTTTGTTCGCAACAGTCTGCAGTTAGCTCAACTGTTTCAATTGTAAATACTAGTTTGTATTTATTTAGATCATTGTAATTTTATTTGTTAAGCAAGCCATTTTGCCCTAAAAAAAAACCAAATTAAGAATGATATATTTATGTTCATATTTTTAACTTGACTAAGAACTACAGACATTAATAACGTAGCCCCTCGGATTGGGTGCGAGTATGAGTTTTATTCACTGCACTCGACCGATGTACGCCAGCCCAGATAATCTCATGTCAATGTCAATTTGGGAATTGATCTCCTGTCTAAAGGGAGTGGGTAGAAGTTATTTTGGATCTAATCATCGACCACTAAGCGGGCTCATGATTGGCCTTTACTTTATTTACATTATATAATGTTATAAGCTAGGCTATTACCTATTTATCAAAAATTATAAATTTTTGCACACTTTTTGAATTTGAATTTGAAAACTTATTTACCCATTACAATCCTGTTAATTACCAATCAAACAAAGAATCAACCAAAATTTTTTTACTGGGGGGTTGAATCTTACAGCACCTAAACTAGCGCCACCACCTACTTTATGTTATTATTCTGTTTAACAAAGGAATTTTCAAAAATCCATCGTCCAGTTTGTGATACCTATCATAAGCTTTTTTTTAATGCCTCTGTAATAGTTTTATTCTATTTAGTTTAGGAAGAGATACGAAGTTGCCCTTGGTGGCCACCAAAATCTATTTTCGTATCCTTTGATAAACAGAATAATAACAAAGTAGGTGGTGGCGCTAGTTTAGGTGCTGTATGCGCCTTAATTTAAGAAAATTATAAAATATTACCAAATTAGAACTATTTACAATGAAACGATCGAGCTAACTACAGACTGTTACACTTAATACATTATCCATGATAAGTATTAGGTATAAATAAGAAAGTAAATTGTTACCTTTTCACGCTTTAAAAATAATCTTAATGGAATTTGTGAGGGAGATAGATAATGTTTCTGGGAGATATATAGGCCGTTGTATATTAAAAAATACCTATATTATAAGTAATATACCTATATGCGGAATATTACATACATCCGGCAAAGAACCAAAGTTATTAACAGAGCTCAAAAGATTAGCAAATTGAAGTGGCAGTGGGCCGGCCATATTTTCGCGAAGAACCGACAACCACTGGGCTAAACCCGTTTTTGAGTAGAGACCGCGACTCGGTCAACGTAGTGTAAGACTACCAGATGGGATGATGATGTGCGAAATATTACTAGCAGTTGCTGGATGCGACAAGCTGAAGACAGGGCGCTATGGCGCTCATTAGGGGAGGTCTATGTCCAGCTGTGGACTAACATGGGCTGATGATGATGATGAGTATTGCAAAAAGTACAGAAAGGTTGCGATGCTCTCCGGGTTTTCAAATAATTAGGTACCTAAGCGTTTGGTCGCAACGAAGTGTGACCCGAGAGCTGGTCAGTATCTGGCGCAGCGCATCAGCATTGCCAAACAGTGAGGCAATGCAGCCAGCATCTTGGGAACACTTCCGACTGGTATCGATATGGATCAGTTAAGCTACCTTTAGTTTATTTGCAATAGTCTGCAGTTATCACAATTATAAATGCTAGTTTTATTTTGGTTATTTAATTTAAATTTCTTTGTTCATCAAGGTTTTACACAATAGGTACCCATAACACAAGCTCTGCTTGGCTTGGGGCTAGATGCTTTGTGGATTGTCCAGCATTTTTTTCGGATTTATATTTGAACTGCGCGTATGAAGCCCTGGGCAGGATTTATTTGTATGCAAATAGAAATTTTATTTAGTTTAGTTTTGTTGAGTTTTTTGTTTGTGAATGAAAATATGAGAAAATCTATTTTCCGCAAATCAAACCACCTTAGAGCAACTGAAAATACGCTAGATACTTTGATAGAAACCTAGGTACTAAGAAACACAAAAGGCTTGTAGGGAATAAATTATGAATGATAGCGGGTAAACTACAAACCTAGACTATTAATAAGACTATTTATATTTGTATGTTTGTTTGTCTGTAAGGTATTTGTTGATATGGGCCCTAGAATCGGTTTTTTTATCATCCTTAACTGTTCTTATGTTGCCTGCAATAAATATTTTATCAATTTTTAAATAAAAAATAATATTTAACTTACTAGTAACTTGGTTCGTACCTAACCCATTAACATTCACAATGCAGAATATGAAGGGGTGAAGGAATTTCTTAATTCTAATACCAGATCTCAAATCCTCAAATGTAATCGCGCTGAATATTTCAACTTACCCTCAAATGAAATCACAACACTCGCGGAAATTAAAAACAAAATATTTCTAAATTCAAATTTCAAAATTGGAACGCAGGCTTCATTCCCGTTCAGTAATGGCGGCAGACTATGCCTGTTGCTCGCTCGCAATCCTTTTTATACAGGGTTAGGGAGGTTCTACAGTGGCCGCAGATCTTAAGGTGGATTTAGATATTGGTCTATCTAAATCCACCTTCCACGAGCGAAAGCTCATTCTATCACTACTGTGACAAATTCTTGTATAGTGCAAAAAGAATGTTCGTATAAGTAACGACCATGTTGTTCTATCACTGTTTGTAGAAATTAAAAGTAGATGATAGAAGATTTTGTTTTTTTTTTCTTTATCTATTATATCGGAGTTTCGTCACGAAATGACTCTGTGACTCTCGTAAGAGATCAATTCTTTGTATTATTCATGGCAAATCACACAAACTCAACAAAAATAAATGAAAGAAGAATGAAAGAACGTTCTTATTCGTCAAAATCAAAATCAAAGTGCTTTATTTCCTTTAGACCTTACAGGACTGTTGGACACGGTCGTACGTACTACGGGCGAATACTCTTCCCATCCCTGCCTATCAAATTCTTGTTGTGTATTATGCATTTATTGTATTTGATTTTTTTTCTATGTCTGTATAGACAAAGGCCATTTTTGTTCTATCACTGTTCGTATAAATTAAAAGTAGAAGATAGAAGATTGAAAGAACGTTTTGTGCTAGATCTTTGATCGTTTGGTCTGAATCCACCTTAAGGAAGAATATTTTGTGTGGGTGAAAGGATAGGGTAATTAAGTGGATAATGTTGGATGCTATTTAAAAGTTTGCTAAATACTTAATCAAAAAAATCTCGATATACTTAACTCTAATTTGTACTTATTAAACACTTCAGTTGAGCTAAATTTGCATTGTTGGCAACATTTCGCAGTCACCTAAACTATTTCGAAAACGTTGCCTAGAAGTAATTGCTTTAAGCTACAAGGCCGCTTATTCTTTTTTAATTCAAATAAACTATTTAATTGTTTTTTTGTAAATCTTGCAATAAAGTGTTCATTTATTAATTCATTCAGTAAATTGCAAGGTTCAATGACTAGAAGCTAAAGCTAGTAATTACTCTGTACCTCCTACAACTTGTACAAAATTGTTACTTTCTTTGGTGTATTACATAGAAATGTTTTGACATGACACCACTGTAGATCATTTTAGCATTGGACTTGACTCCTTCGTCGACTTGACGTCTTTTCTGTATCAATTTTATAATTAACGTACCAAGACTAATTATCGAATACGTATTAGGGTTCATTCATACTAGGGTTCCGTTTTAAAATTGTTTTTACGGATCCTTTACTGGAAACAATCGTTGAAGGGATCCAGAATACTAACGTGTGTGTGAATTCGCTCCTACAACATACGCCATCACGAAAAAACTGATCTAGTAATACGCGTCTTTTAAAACGGATGCTGTGTGAATGATTAATTCCTTTGGTACTAAGTTTATTTACTTGTTTTTTTTTACATCTGAATAGAATAGAATTTAAAAAATGTTTATTGTCTTAAATATACTAATTTACATTGAAACTTGCGCTTGACTTACATATTCTAATATCATTTTATTTGGGAGCCCATTTAGTTTTTCCGTTGGGCAAATCATTCCATATATTCTTCACAGGTCCACGCTAATAAAGTAATCATAAATTATTTAATTTGACGACCACTCTGGCGTTGTGGGCCAACGTCCACCTGCGACGCTGGAGGTTGCGAGTTTGATTCCCGCCTCGGGACAAATATTTTTACGATCTGTAAATACTTCTAATACACGTTAAAGTGTTCTGGTTGTCCTCTTTGTATAATAAAACAATATAAATAATCGTATAATTATTATGTTTATCAGTTATCTAGTACCCATAACATAAGCTGTGCTTAGATTGGGGAGGGTTAATGCTGTGTGAAATGTCCACAATATTTTTCTTTAAATAATTTAATTAAAATATTTTTAATAATTAATCAAATTTTAAATAAATTTAAATGTATAACCTGTTTACTATATTTTTTATATTGTAATATTTACCTTATTTATTTTTATTACATTATTAACCTATCTTTTTTTTTACGAAATTAAATAACACGTTCGCAGCAGCAGCTTAGGGTTAATATTCACATAAAGGTTAACAGAAAAACACGTTGTATCCGTATGATCCATAAAATTCTACGTGTTACAACGAATTATTGAAATTTTCATATTATGTACGGTGTAGAAAAACTTACGGTGTAATGTAGGTAAAATAATTTTTCAAATCGATCTAGTAGTTTTAGAGCCTATTATTGAATAGGCTTTAAAACTGACTGGCTCGAAATTTTTGATTGTATGTTTGTTGGATTGCCAAACAAACATACAATCAAATCTTTTGTCTTTATTATATTAAGTAGTATAGATTTACCTATGATTATAGTATCTTTTTCTATGTGCCCTTTGAAGGTACTGTCTAATAAACGATTTCTTTCTTTCAGTCATTTCAGTCTCATAAAAGTCTGAGCAATTGAAGACCCAATGTGTGGGCTAATGAGCAGTGGATGAATGCGGACTTATGAGGAATTTTCATAATAATTATGGCGACGACAACGTCTTATTAAAAGTGAGCGCAGAGTGTTCCGGATATTTGAATATCCGGATATTTTCATGTCCTTATTTGAAAAATACAATTAAATAAATAAATCATTTATTTCAGGCAACATAAGAACAGTTACCCGCATCCCCACATGATAAATAATGCTATCTATGGCGCTCATTATGGGTGGCCTATGTCCAGCTGTGGTATTATAGGCAGATGATGACGATGATGAAGAATATTTATGGATGGTAAAAAACTTATTCTAGGGCCAAAATACATACATAGATCAAACATTAAAGAATTGAAATAAATAATTCTAGTCTTCACAATTGAAACAGTTGAGTTAACACTGTAGACTCATCCATTTATACAAATAGTCCGTCGAGTTGAGTCCGGGTAACAAACACTTACTCTACCCCTGTACACCTAACACCTCCAAATTCAGTTCAGACACATGCAATTTTATGAATATTTGGTACGAAATTGAGCTTTATTGTACTGTACTTAATACCTTGAATGTTATATCTTAGAATAACCCACAAAATATGAAAAATCTTACTTCGTCAGTTTTACCTAATCACGCTATGATTCCTTGTGGTTTACCTACTAATATATAAAACACTAGCGACCCACCCCGGCTTTGCGCGGGTGCATAGTTAGTACTAAAACCTTCCTCTTGATTCACACTACTATTACAAAACACATCAAAATGCGTTGCGTAGTTTTAAAGATCCTAAGCATATAAGAGACAAACCGACAGACAGTGCGAAGCTACTGGTTTTATAATATGTAGTGCCTACATCACAAAATTAACCTTCTCATTTTATCCAAGTCGGTTAAAAATTATAATGAGGTCAGTTTTCTATAAACTCGAACTAAAATTAGGGCCGTGAAAACTTCCTTTCAGTTTGTAAAGCCGTATAAAAGTGCACTAATTAACATACTAATGAAGGAAATGCAATTAACTTATATAAGGCAGTACAGGGTGGCAGAGAGGAAACTAGAGCTCAGGAGTATTTTGAAGTATTGGCTTGAAAATAATTGCCTTTGGAATTTATCTTTGAACCAGTGGTCCGCCCCGGCTTAGGACGGGTACTTAACTTTTTTGAAAATATTCTATAGCCTATGTTCATCACGGAAAATTTAGGATTCTTATGTTGAAAGAATTTTTCAAATCGGTCCAATAGTTTCGGAGCCTATTCAATATATACAAACAAACAATGAAATCTTTTCTCTTTATAATATTAGTTTAGATTACTAAATTCTGCTCAAAGCTTCGCATACCATTTACCGTTATAAAAAAAAAAACTTATCTACATCTAACATTATGCTTTCGTAAAAAACATCTATTCCTTGTTAAAGTTCACTATAATTCAACATAAGGTAACAGACAGATAAAATCTGAGTCATATTTATAACTGAATATTTACCATGATTTGAGTTTCTTAATATTTCGGCACGGTTCCATGCGCCATGGTCATGGAACCACTCAAATCATTGTCAATAGCCATGATAGTAATATGTTAATGGTTAATAAGTTAATGTTTTAATAACCAAGATAATTTAAAGTTTTATAGACTTTGGTAACCAATAAATCGCGAATTTAACTCACGAAGAGAGAACAGGGTCAACGTGTCTTCTACAAAAGTGAAGCACTAACTTAAGTACTGCTACGAACCAGCTACAGTAATATAGCATATGGTAACAAAGCTACTTCAGATCAGTTCCACTGTTGAGCAGGGGTCGACGTCCACTACAAAAGCGTAGCAATAACCCAAGTACCTACTGCTACAAACCATCTACATAACAATAAAGCTTGTGGTTACAAATTTTATTTAGATCATTTCTACTGTCGGGCAGAAATCGTGTCTACTACAAAAGCGTAGCAGTAACCTACTGCTACGAACCAGCTACAGTTGTGTAGCTTAAGGTTACGAAGCTTCTGCAGAACATTTCTACTGTTGGGCAAGGATCGTGTCTAATACAAAAGCATAGCAGTAATTTACTGCTACAAACTATCTACAGTTGCGTTGTATTATCTTACAAATACAATAATACAGCTTAAAGTAACAAAGCTTCTTCAGATCCTTTCTACTGTTGGGCAGAAATCGTGTCTACTACAAAAGCGTAGCAGTAACCTAAGTAGTGCTACGAACTAGATACAGTTGCGTAGCACGAGCTTACAAAGCTTCAACAGATCATTTCTACCGTTGGGCAGGGGTCGTCGTCTACCACAAAAGCGTAGCAGTAACCTACTGCTACAAACTATCCACAGTTGCGTTGTATTAACTTACAGATCCTCTTCAATAAACTTTAACAGGTTGTGTTGTGTAGCAAGTGTCTACGAATGTACTTCAAAGCGTAGCAGTAACCCTTATACTGCTACGAGCCACCTACAGCAGTGTTTATGGATCTTCTTTAGTTCACTTCTATTAATTTGTGTAGCAGGTATCTAGGACTACTAGAAACCTGCTACTTCTACATAAAACGTGTAGAAATAAACTTCATTTTGTAAAATTACTATTATGTTAAAAAACTGAATTTCTTGTCAATATTATTTTAGAGAATTAGCAAACTGAAGTGGCAGTGGACCGGCCATATTTCGCGAAGAACCGATAACCCCTGGGTAAACGTGTTTTGGAGTGGAGACTGCGACTCGGTAAACGTAGTCTATGACGCCCTTCTGCCAGGTGGGATGACTATCTGCGAAATACTGATAGCAGATGCTGGATGTGACAAGCTGAAGACATGTGCGTGTGGATTGAGAGCTCACTTTTGAATCTTTGGCAAATCGAATTGAAAAAAATCACAGATTTAGTAATGAATTTGTAAGAAATGATGCATAGGTCCAACAATTTGTTAAACTTATATCAAAGCCGGTATAACCCTTAGACTGGAGCTCTCAGTCCACACGCTTGAATAATAGGCATACCTCATATCTCAAGAATTACTACGTCTATGTTTTTGATTTATATTAAAGCATTTAGTTATAAATTATCAAAGGTCATTCGGAAGTTTTCAACTCACTAGAAAACGCTGTTACATAGTTATTGAGGTTCAACTAGAGCTCTCAGAAACGAAAAAACAAATTGTCATAACTTAAATTTTAATACATTTAAAAATTATTTGACTATCATAACTTATACTTTCGCACCTGTGTAAATTAGTTAAAACGAAATAATGACTTATAATTGAACAGTTTAGAAGTTATACAAGATCATAATTTTCAATCTGAGAGCTCTATGTTTTCGACTATATTGGTTAAATTAAACCTCCAAGGATGAATGAAGTTAGGTCAATATATTTACCTCATTTGTACAAAATATTGATGTAGCATCCTTTGTTCTACATGCTATACTTTAGGAGAAAACACTAATTAAATATTTGTATGTAAGAAAACGACTTAGGGTGTATATGATTTTTTTTTCTTAGGACTGAGGACTGACCAAAGTCGTGATTTATCTCCTCTACTCGTATATTTTTTACAACAAATCCGCAAAATGAGGCATTCGGTTGCATCAAATTCGGATACCTTTGATTTTTCTTTCAGGGTAGGGTACATTAGATTTTAACTCTTTTAGAGACCCGCAGATTTTGTGACCAACTGATATGAAAGAGCCTTTTATTTCTAATCCATACAAACTTTATACCTACTAATAGATATCCTTTCTAATGCCAGAGACTTTGATTAGCTATGACGTATGTTGCCAACGCTTAAATAGCCGCCAGACTTTTACTACGTCGGGCGTTTAAAACTGAAATTAGGGCTGTTTTATGTTAGAAATGATACTTTAACCTGTATATTTTCGTTATCTATGATATATTATGTAGGTATCCGTTTGTGTAATTTTTGCAATATAATAATTAAACTTAGGTACCTATTTTAGTTCTGAAGGTACAAAGAAAAACAATTTGTTTTTTATTATACCTAGTTCTTTATTTTACATCAAAATTTATTTATTTTGTTTTCTATTACATCAGGATTAACCTAGTTTTATGTTAAAAATTAGTGGGTTTTGATACAGAAATCTGAAATTACATTGATTCAAAGTCAAGTGTCACAAACACCAAGTAAAGACTGATGTTTATGAGGTTTGAATCAATTCGAGGAGTGCTTGACGTCAGATATGTAGCATGATATCGCTAGCTTATTCTTTCCTACGTCATTGGTTCAATGATGAAAAGAGAGCGAATCAACAAGGAATTAATTGTTAGCGGTAAACACAGCCGCTAAATTTCTACACGCCACGGGTGCGTGGCAATCATAGTCGTTTTTTCACCCGTGGCGGGAAGCCTGGCAGCTAAAAGCAGGGCCGTAGCCAGAAATACTTTTCGGGGTGGTAATATTGTAGATTGGTGCGGTATGCCAGCAACAAAAAAAAAATGAGAGAAACACAAAAAATAAATAACTTAGAGCGTGACACTTTCGGGTGACAAAAAAGTTAGCAGTAGTAGTTAAGGGGTAAGTTATTAACATTTTACTTACTATTTATTAGTATGAAAACATAAATAACAGCGAGTGGAACGACATATTGTAGTTTTTGCGGCCATTGGAAATGGTTGAGAAATGACTAAATGTCGTCGAGTAGAGTGAGCCACATTTTTTTGAAATTGGTGTGTTCTTATTTTTCCTTTCTGGTCTATGCTGCATTGACGATTTAGTTTTTTTGAAGATTAACAAAAGAATGCAAGAATGGCGAGCGAAGCGAGCCGTAAATTTTTTGACATATTTTCGGGAAGCTGGTAGAAATGACCAAAAGGCTACAGCCTCAGCATTTTTTTTTTGCGACTTTTCGGTGGTTCTGTAAAATAGAATCAAGAGTGACAAAAGATTATGATTAGCAAACCCCGCAAAATTTTAGAGGCTTGGCGGTGGTAATTTTGCAGTTTGGTGAAGTAAGCAAGGTAAAAAATTTTTACGGATGGTCAAGTGTAGTAGCAGTGCAAGAGTCTTGTAATGTCTAAAGGAAATAAAACACTTTGATTTTGATTTAACAAGATTTGAAGAAACAAGATAATATTTATCCAAACTTAATTTTACGCTTTTTAATTGTTATTACTTTGTAAATAAAATTTTTACCCTATAGAGTAACATACCGACATTTGCATGTCAGAACAGCTGGAGAGTAAGGCGCGGCGGCGGCGGCGCGGCGGCGCGGCGACAACGGGGCGGTGCGGTATTGCGTGGCGTAGTCATTGTTCATATTATGCCATGGTATTTTGTTACCTAGTATTTTAATTATTGAACTAATTACCTATCTGCGTGACATTCATTCGATATTAGAATGTGTTGTAGAAAAATATACGAGTAGAGAAGATGAATCACGCCATAGGTCAGTCCTAAGAAAAAAAAATCATATACACCCTTAGTCGTTTTCTTACATACAAATATTTAATTAGTGATTTCTCCTAAAGTATAGCATGTAGAACAAAGGATGCTACATCAATATTTTGTACAAATGAGGTAAATATATTGACCTAACTTGATTCATCCTTGGAGGTTTAATTTAACCAATATAGTCGAAAACAAAGAGCTCTCAGATTGAAAATTATGATCTTGTATAACTTCTAAACTGTTCAATTATAAGTCATTATTTCGTTTTAACTAATTTACACAGGTGCGAAAGTATAAGTTATGATAGTCAAATAATTTTTAAATGTATTAAAATTTAAGTTATGACAATTTGTTTTTTCGTTTCTGAGAGCTCTAGTTGAACCTCAATAACTATGTAACAGCGTTTTCTAGAGAGTTGAAAACTTCCGAATGACCTTTGATAATTTATAACTAAATGCTTTAATATAAATAAAAAACATAGACGTAGTAATTCCTGAGATATGAGGTATGCCTATTATTCAAGCGTGTGGACTGAGAGCTCCAGTCTAAGGGTTATACCGGCTTTGATATAAGTTAAACAAATTGTTGGACCTATGCATCATTTCTTACAAATTCATTACTAAATCTGTGATTTTTTTCAATTCGATTTGCCAAAGATTCAAAAGTGACCTCTCAATCCACACGCACATGCTGAAGACAGGGCGCTCAATAGGCCTATGTCCAGCTGTGGACTAACATGGGCTGTTGATGATGACGATGATTATTATAATTGCCTCTATCCATAAATTAAATTGTGTAGGTACCTATAAGTATCTTAGTGAATCATAGGCGTATCAAGAAAAGCTTTTGATGGACCCACAAAGAATGTCGGGCCTTCTAATTCAAATCATGATAATTACACCATAGAGTCTAATTTCGCTTATTGTATAACTTAATTAATAACTACCGCCCTGAATAAACTCATCAAGAGGGTAATTATCACTAGACGGGTGGGAGGTACCTAGTTCCTTTCGATATAAAGGTTTGAGTCTCAGACCTTGTTAATGGGCACGAGTGTTGGTACCTTTACTTGCTTTTGACGTAATCTAAAGTATATCGGTACACATTAAGAGGTTCTGTACAGTGGTTCCCCACTGCATTTCATTTAAATTTTCTATTGTCTTTACTTATATAGGTACTATTATTATAAAGAGGAAAGATTTGATTGTTTGTTTGAATTTCATTACAGCAGAGCACCAAAGCGACAAAGATTTACACTAATAAAATACTAACATTAAGCATAAACCTAGTAATTACATCTCTTATTACTACAGCTTATTATAAAAAAAAATAGCTATTAGTTATAGTGTCCTATCCAAAAAATTTAGTACCGCATCCCTAAGTTAGCCGACTATTATGAATAGGTTCTTTACTCTTTGCAAAAGGAGTGTCCTGATGTATGAACAGCTGATGATGATGACGTAGGAACTCAAAATAACCTTTCAATCAAAAACAACATTTTTTCATCGAGTGCCAATTCTCTGTAACTCCCTGATGAATTTAAATTGAAATTTGGCTCATTTCCGTCTGTTATTGTTGTTTTAATTCGTAAGGTGCGGTCTGTAGACTGGCGACTTTGAGATGAAAGAAAATTTTACTTCAGTATGGTACCTGGCTTAGCTTGTCTCGTAATATTTTGTAGATTATCTAGATATATCAGTCTTGAGGCCTATGATCAAGCAAGCAGCCTACGATCCGTTGGAGCTTTATTTATGGATATATACGAGTAGAACTTTAGTACAAGCAAAATATTTATGGATGTATGGACCTTTAATAAAAATGTCAACTTTTAATATTTACTTCATCACCATCATCATCACCAGCCTATAATAGTCCACTGCTGGACATAGGCCTCCCCAGTAAATATTTACTTAATAAATTCTAAAACCTTGCCATAAGGCATAGATCACAGCCAACTTTTACAGATCGCACAAATTAATATGAAGATATTATAAGTAAACAGTTAATTGCGATTATCCTGTCTGTATAGCGTTTGAGGTTGTCTAGTGACCCTAGAATTTATTAGTTGGCAATCCTTTCGCGGAAGGATTTGGCGCTTTTACTAACGTAATATTAACTATCTGGGTGCCCACAGTTTCACCCACGTAACTCCTGAACCCGTGGGATTTTCGGGATAAAAAGCCCATGTGTTATTCCAGGTCGTGAACTATTTGTGTACCAAGTTTCATCAAAATCAAAAAGTTTTTGCGTGAAAGAATAACAATTATCCATCTATCCATACCTACTTAGAAACTTTCGCGTTTATAATATTAGTAGGATTTGTCCAGTGTCCCAGATTTAGAACTGGTGTGCTCTAGCGGTTTCCGCTGCTTATTGTAATTATTAAAGGTCGAGTTTTGGATTCCAAATCTGTTCAACGCTTTTTGGCAGAAGCTGTACCATGTTTCATGGTCTGGTCACGCCTGTTAGAACGGGGGCTTATCGAAGTCGGATCTCTACTGAGGTGCCTACCCTCTAATGCAAAAAAAAAGAATTCTCAGCTGTTTTCTTTCACGAATTCGTTATAAGATGATAGAAGAATTTAAAACCCAATGGAGCAGAAATAGGGTAACGAAAAGGTTCAATGTTTTGAAGTGGTTTTTCTTTAGAGGCTTAGGACATTTACGCACCCAAATAAGATAAAACTGAAAAAGGGGTTGCAAAATTTCGGGGGAGGACTTTAGGCTCTACAGATTTAGATGATTTATTAATAACAAACGTGGTGATAAAATCACTAAATAAATCGTTCTAAAAACACGAAAGTTTGTAAGTGTGGATGGGTGTTTATTACTCCTTCACGCAAAAACTACTGAACGGATTTTGATGAAACTTGGTACACAGATAGTTTATGACCTGGAATAACATAAAGACCAGGAGCTAGGCGGGTGAAACCGCGGGCATATCAAATAATTGATCGATCCAGCATAATACAACAATTCAATACATTAAGTAGGTATTATAAAAGGCTGGGTTTCTCGAAGGACTCTTCTTCGGTCTGACACAATAAAAAAATTATAGTTTATGTACATACTTATCTCAGTTTTCAAGTTTTGTGGAGATAGAAAAGAGAGAAATAATTACCTACCTAATAAAAATATTTTCTTTGAATATTAAGGTGGATTGTAGGTTGGTGCAAAATTCAAACATTTTCGAAGTATGTACAAATTTTTTGGCAAAATCCTTTTCATTCTTCATAAAAATTATTTTGCCACTAATCGTAGGTAAACCATTTTCTATAAATCCAACATCGATTCAATTTTATTTTGGAAAAATTTTGGTAAGTCTTGGTCTGTAATGTTAATAAATAAATGTACTTACCAAAGATAATTTTGCAATTCGTAGCTCGAAGGCATAAAGTAGGTAGGTACACAAATAAGTATACATACTTTAGGTATGTTGCATTCATACTTACCTAGGTGAGTAGGTAGGTATTATGTTTGGCGGAAACATCTGAATTAAAACAGCATTCGCAATTCTGCACCCAAAAATAGTTCAGCCTTTTGAAAAAAGAGAAAGAATTGATCTTATAAACAAGCACAATAATCATTGATATTGATACTCTTGAATTCGTCTGAGGGTTCAATTCAAAGGTAGAGTCGAATCTCAGATAACATTGTTACTGGCTTTGTTAGGTATAGTACCTATCTGTTGCATCAAAGTAGATGTAGATAGGTATATCAACATCATCATCATCAACATCACCAGCCTATAATAGTCCACTGCTGGACATAGGCCTCCCCTAATGAGCGCCATAGATGGCATCATTATTTGGGTGTTATTGCCCATAATCCCCACTCTGGGCATACGGGTTGGGATTGCAGTTCGGTGTAGTTGTTCTGCAGAAGGCGCTGCTGCCCGCCACCCGCTCGCTGTGTTTCCCTTAGTCGCCTCTTACGACACCCACGGGAAGGGTTGGGGTGGTGAAATTCTAAGCCGGCACCACACGGCAATAAGATAGGTATATATTACCAAAACAAAATCTCGCCCTTCAACTTTGTGGAAATTATTACCAACGTATCTACGTACTTACGAATATTTGAGAACTGACTGATACTTCCAGAGCACGAATACCTATACCTACCTACAGGCGCCCAAATTATCAAATAATTTGCGCGCCTATAATTAGGTACCTACCTACTTAATTCCTTTTGTAATTTTACCTTGTATATTTTTTTTTATAGCCTGAGGTTAATGCGCACGTATATCATACATGACGCAGCACTAAAACCGATAGCGGCTGCCTAGACTGGACCCCTCACTGAGGGTATGGTGCACCCCTCTTTGCAATAGAAATACATGACCACCTCGGAGACCTTACCCACCAAATAGACGACGGACGACCCAATGTCCGACCGCCCTACACGATTTACCCTGTTGCCTGCCACGCGGTCGCAAGGGATAGGGAGAGCGACCCTCGCAATACTGATACCTACTCCTTTTAGCCTGCGTTTCCATCGGTCAGCCATTTAAACGGTGTCGAATCTGCGAAGGCCGGGAAAGCGGTGCACCTCAATACCAGCCTCTCCCGCCGCGTTCTCCACCTCTCTCTGTGGTTATGTGCATATCTATACTAATATTATAAAGAGGAAAGATTTGATTGTTTGTTTGTTTGTTTGTTTGTTTGTTTGTTTGTTTGTTTGTTTGAAATGAATAGGCTCCGAAACTACTGGACCGAGTTAAAAAATTCTTTCACCATTAGAATCCTTAATTTTCCGTGATGAACATAGGCTATAATAATATTTTCAAAAAAGTTAGCGATCCGCATGAAAAATTCAATAGGTAATTGAACCGTGGGCTGTATATTCAACCTCTTTTTCTATTATGGCGCGTCAGAATAGAAAAAGAGGTTGTATAGCGCACGGTGCTTGCTTTTTCTCTACGGCCAGTGTCAGTTTTGGAATGTCGAGTCAATGTCAAAAACCCCAATGCTGTTAAAAAAAGTAAAGATCCGTATGAAAACTGTGAAACCCATCGTTTTAGTGTGTATTTTCTGAAATTTTATTGTTTAATACCCGTGCGAAGCCGGGGCGGGCCGCTAGTAATGTACACAAAGCTGTCTCAGTTGTGGTCTTTGTCTATTAACCCAAATTAATAACTTTTCTATATGGATTATATAATTATCTGAAATAAATGACTATTATTAATATAATTAAGAATTTTTGCAGAAAAAATAACCACAACAAAATTGGATTTTCTTTGTTGCTTTAATGTGTGATTGTAAGTGGAAAATTATATTTTTAATCGTATGGATAGAAACTGGTTGGACGGATTGAAACCAGTGAGGTGTAAATGTCCCTAACTAGGTAATAATACGCTAGTAATAGTAATTCAATGATGGAAACGCATTTTGTTTTGGGCTTGAGAGAAATATGACAAGGTGGTGGAAGCCCAATTTTGATTCAATGTTTTTAAATATTTTTTAAACTGAAAACCTTTTCCAGTGATCTTCGAATTAACCATTGAAATGGTTTTTATTTGTCTGTGGTATGATGCTATTGGCTGAACCACTACCAAACATTCGTATTTCGTGTTCGTTCATTCTTTAGTGTTGTATTAAAGTTTCGATCGTGGTGATTCGACATTATTATTTTTCAATATCTGAAATTTTATTTTTAATATGGTAAAGGCGTCCAAGTATATTTTAAAATAAGGCAAGAAAAGGGACAGAACCAGTTTATAAGTTATACAAAAATATAAATATAAAATATATTGCTGTGATTATGTTTGTGATTTTATTAATAGGTACCTAGTAGGTATACTGGCAATTTTATAAATATGGTAGCCATCGCCAGAAGGCAAAGTGCCCCAGAATTATAAAAAAACCCCTAGAATGCTGGCAGCATTTTCATGATCACAATAATGAACTACATATTCATTCAGGTGCGTGATAAGTACCTGGTCATGTGCTCACTATTTAGTATATTTTATCTATTGATCTTCCTACAAAAATATTCACAGAAAGTACCTAAATGTATTCCATTCTATAACATTTATTGAATATTGAACAAATGACAGACGAAAAATGTCGCACAACCTATCCGCTCTATAAGGGAATGTATTAATTTTTCGTTTCAACCCCTGACGAGTAGAAAATCTTTAAAAATTTTATAAGAGAATTTAAAGGTTGCACCTGCAGTCGGCCTTAGGAGTTTTGTGGCATAACAATTATTTATTTGCTTTGTGTATCCACGGTTTTTTAACTGATCAATAATTCCCTTCGAAAACGTGCACAACTCTACAAATGTCATCTGTCAGACCAAACATTAGTTTGACGCTCTGAAAAACGATTGTCTATGGAAGTGCCCTAAGCATGTACTTTCCTTGGATACCTATGTAAACAAATCGGTAGAACAACATGGCGGATTAGGGATGTTCACTTGTTCGTCTAGTCGATAACATTATATCGATGGACGAGCTTGTCTTTTTAATCGACATCAAAAAAGGAAAGGTTCTATGTTCAACTGTATATTTTTTTTTGTATCAATGAGGGCTACCGTTTTTGTACTCACCAGTTAGCGCCACTGTAAAGTAAGGTCAGAACGAACTTACTTATAGGCGACGGGAAAATATATTTACATTTTTCAGCGATTCAGCGACCCGCCCCGGCTTTGCACGGAAACCTCTTAAATTGTCAGTGTTCCTCTACTATATTATGCATGTATTACATGTAAACCTACCTCTTGAATCACTCTATCTATTTAAAACAACCGCATCCAAATCCGTTGCGTAGTTTTAATGATTTAAGCATACATAGGGAAGGACAGACAGACAGCGGGATGCGACTTTGTTTTATACTATGTTTGAAGAGCGCATTTCTGAGGTGGTCCCATTGGAACCAAGTCAGGATCTGATGGTGGGGTCCCGGAGAAATCGAAGGAAACCCTCATTTTCGGAATTGGAGCTGGATCCGAGAGTTTACTGGAGGTGAAGCAGGAGCAGGATATGTAATAAAACACTGTTTTAACTGAATTGATCGCGTATATTTTGTATTTTGTAATAGCCTGACGTTTTGGAGGCTTTTCTGATTTGAATGCACTGTCTTCAAAGTGCAATGTGCACACATGAATGTCTTGAGTTCCTGGCCGGATATTTTCTAAGCCAATATTTTCTTACGATTCCCTCCGCCGGCTTTCGTTTCTTGGTAAACTAAAACAAGAAAAAATACGTAACTTATAAAGGTCAACACATCATCAGTGGTTTTGTGTCCGGTGGTCTTGTGTGGAGAGGTTCAAGTCCGTTAAGATGGACTTGCACCTCTAAGGTCAACACGGGGCAGTGTGTCATATTTTTGTCAAAGTTTATTTTGAATCCAAAAATGGTTTTCAAATGGTTTTCGTAATAAAAAAGTCCTCTACACTTGCCCAATAGTTACACTTAGGTACCCATACTGATCTTACCTAATTTATCGATAACGTTCGATGTTCGATGATGTTCAACACTAGCACCGGTTTTTATGTCTGCGATGTGAATGAAATATTGAGAATATTGCGGGTTTCTACAGCTCACAATAAAGATGATTCAAAATAATAGGTTTTTACACACTTTATATCACAATACAATGTACAATAGATACCAATTTAACGAAATGTTAGCCACTTACCGGTGTAAGGTTAGATTCGGCCTGTTTTTGCTTTGGCATAGGCCTCAGCCTGCTACAGAACACTTCATGGTACCTCTTCTATATGATTTTCAATTTATATTACAGTTTTGCTCAATAAATAAGTCGAAAACACGGGCAAAACATAAAAATCTCACAATGACTTCTCCTGACATGTAAACAAACCCGTTGAATGGAATGGGCATCCGTGACAATGAAACCAGGAAGAGGGCGCTGATAAAAAGAGTGTGTATTGATTTTTCCTAACGTTAAACCACTGTTGTGAGAAAGAGACTGGTAGTCCAATATTGCTTCCGTGTCAAATTCGACAATTACAACAATTCCATATGATCGTTTTTCAGAGGTTTGACGAATCTGCCAGTGTCAGTTCCCGAACATTTCAAACTCAAACTTCAACACCATTCATTTCAATCCTCCGACCTCCTGTCAACTCAATTCAATCTCATTCATTCTGTGATGTACGCGGATCGCGAAATCATGTCCGCCGTTTGTGTTTTCTGACGTAAATATTGTGTGAAAATATTGTATCGTGTTTGTGATTTACGGTGCTCCCCTGTGTGTTATGATGTGTGTACTAGTGCAGTGATCTGTTCACATGAGGCTGCTATACAGAACTGGTCCGATGGAGTCTCTCAGAAAATGGTTCTACAAACCAAAGGTAAAAACGTCAAAGGTTTTTTAATATTTACTTTACCACGTTTGTCAACGCATAAATTTAGCAATTCAAGTGGTTTGGCAACCTTGTGTTAATGTGTTTAGTGATTGAGAACGTGGTATTTGCCCTTTATCGAGTCTTGAAGTCTTGTTATGGTAGAATCTGGCTCAGATGACGATTGCTTTGTTTTGGAGTCGTCTACAGTGGTTGCTTTTGCGTAACTAGTTTCTTTATAGATCCTTACTGGGTGCGATTGCTCTTACGTCATTGTATGTTTGTAAACGAGGTCTGTTTAAAAAGATTTGTAATCAACCTGTTACAATAAACATGTTTGGTAGACACCTATATCTACCTACCATCCAAATAATGGTGCTCACTTTTGCTGGTACTTACAAAAATACTTCATGTGCTAGTGTAGGTACCTACCTAATATAAAAATACTTTGTATGATGATACCTACTTTTAAAAATACTTTGTATTGAAAAGCATATTGTTGAGTAGACTCACTATACTAAAATTCTAGTTTTTCAATTGTAGTGTATAATTTTCTACCATCTCGTTGTTCAACATGCACTAACATAACATTATTGAGCTAGCCTAGTTGTAAGGAAATTGCTGCACAATAAATACCACATATTTGTGGTATTTAAGGGAAAATAAAATAACACAATTATTTTGTTTGAATACTGATTTTTAATTTAAATCGGTAAACAAGTACTACTTACATACTAAGTTGAACAGATGCAACTTAGGGAGTTGAAACTGGTTAGGCTTGAGAAACAAGAGTATTTTTTAAAAACAAAGTTATTTATTATTGTGCGAAAGCTTAGTGAAAATTTACACATGGCACACTAATAGCGACAACTAGAAGCAAAAATAATTGTAAATGTAAAAATAGTTACAATATAAATCAAATGACTATCGCTATCAAAACTTAAAATTGTTTCTACACTATTACTGTAACTACTTCAATTTGCTCCGATTATTCTTTTGCCAATATTTTTCATTGTTTTGTTATCTCTTTGTTTACCCAAAATATCTAGAGTTCCAGTATTATTTATTATCTGTTTATTATGTAACTAACACCCAAAATTAAATACACTGACTTAACTTAAGGAATGAAGGAGTAAATTAGGATACTGAAACAGACAAGCATCCTTTCATTCCTCACTCTCTCAAAACCTCAGGCATACCAACATTAAACTCTATGTTGGTATCTCATGAAAGGTCATGGAGAAAAGTCTGTGGCTTCTGTTGCGAACATAGTCAAGGAGGTAGAGACAAAACCGAAGGTTGTGGGGGTCAGGAATGTGGAACAAACGATGGAGCACCATGCACATTGTTGCTGTCTGTTCTTATGCTCTTTTGGTCTGTAGGGAATTGTACCCAAAACATCAGTTCACACTGTTCACAGTAGGTAGGTCTATCATCATGAATAATAAATTAAATTGATAAATTAATATTTAATTTTTTTGTATAGTACCCACGCGAAGCTGTGGAGGATCGCAAGTGATTTATTTATATAAATAAATAAATAATGCTGGACAAATCTCACAGCATTATCTAGCTCCAAGCTAAGCAGAGCTTGTCTTATAGCTACTAGAAAACTATAGAATATTGAGATAGTTTCATTCATTATTTACAAGACCAAGCTGTTCCCTACGAGCTTCATCAAGTACAAATTATGAAAACAATTTTCTGTTGCATGTCTGGCTACTTAAATTAACTAGTTAAACCATTAATTATCTTGCTAATCACTTGTTTGGCATATCATGAATAACGTCTATTAATTAGTGTTCATGTAAAACTAGTGTAGAATGTAAATTAAGCCGCAGTCATTTTACTTGCTCAATGATTAACTCTCGACAATCCACACAGCATCATCTAGCCCCAAGCTAGGCAGAGCTTGTGTTATAGGTACTAGATGACTGGTCTACAGAATAATACATAACATATATAATGATTCATATAATTAAATAACATAATAGGGTATTAAGCTATCAAAATAAAGCTCAACTTTGACATTTTGTCCCTATTAAGTGCATAGAACATAATGTAATAAAGACTATACATCAACATCGACACTTTCGTTGTTTCACACATAAAACTAAGTGGCATAGGTCTGAAATGATTTATAAACAACAATCAATAAAATAATCATTTTTAGGATGCAAGATTTTATCACAGGTATCAATTTATATTATATTGCAATGTCACTCTACTGGAATATTGTATGGTCTATTGTAGACTACAAGCGCTGCTGTATATTGGTTTGAAGGAACTAAATTAGGGAATAAATAGGGGCAGGGCTTCACAAATTGAAAGCCTCATGATACCAAACCACATTAATCTGCTGGGCTGAAACATCAGATGGTTTTGGCACCCAGGTTCTTCAGGCTTTAGGCAGGTTATGGCCTGATTAGCTAGAGGTAATTAATTTGTAAGACTTCAAGGCAAATTGTCAGTGCAGATCTCAGATCCCCATATAGAATTTTAATCAGTATGTATTCACTCACTGGGCTTGCAGTGCACGGAGCCATGCTACTAGTTTAAGTACTTATGTATATGAATCCTGTGTCTGTCCTTGACCTTCTACTGGTCTATTTGATGACTATGTTAGGAGGTAGAAAAATGAAGGATCGGGAAATTAAAAGGGCCCTTTTAGGGCTGTACTAATTTATCAGCAGTAGTTGAGGATGTTCGGTGTATTCAAGTCTATATAAACCTGCCAATTATAGTTACCAAAACCTAGCCTTTAAGAAGTTTCTATTCTTTCAACTTCATCAAAATCCAGCCTTAAATCATTACAAGATGAAGGTGACAATCAGTCTCCCATCCTTGTCGCACGCAGCCTGCCTCATCGTACGCCGACTCATTCTGACACTTTCACTTTTTTTACCGCTTTCTCAATACGAGTCGAAACTCGGTCGGCTTTGCCAAATGTTTCGCGAACTTAATTTGTAGACAATGGCGTATCTCCGGCGAACGGCATAGGTACCTACTTAGTATACTTTTGTGCAATAACGAGTAGGTATTTATTAGAAAAAAAATTAAAATGTCGTGACGGCTTAAATTAAAATATACACTCACCGTATATAAACAAATGAGGCAGTTACCATTTTTGAAGTGTATTTTATTTTTAATTTTTGTACTGTATGCGACCTAAAACCCAAAGTTTTATTTTTGAAATAAGACATTTATCATCATCTATGAAAACTGATATACAAGACAAAGAAGAGGTAAGGCTGTTATTTACGAGTATGTAGGTAAGGTACCCCTCATTCCTGGTGATATGATTTTGCTGAGTTGAACAGTATAGAGCAACCGGTGTTCTGGGAATGTCAGAGCTGACTGCTCTATCCTGTCCCTTACACAGCTTCTTTAGAATAAAGATTGTCTCCAAATCATCATGAACTAGCGGCTCGGTCCGCTCGGCTTCGCACGGGTAAAAATTTAGTTTTTCCTGCAGATCCCCAACTTTTTTGAAAATTTTCTATAGCATCTGTTCAATAGGGAAAATTTAGGATTTTAATGATGAAAGAATGTTTCAAATCGGTCCAGTAGTTTCGTAGCCTATTCAATTCAAACAATCAAATCGTTCCTCTTTATAGTATTAGTATAGATTTTATTTTAATTTCTTATTGATCTTAATTAAGTATATATTTACCTTTAAAATCTAGATCAAAAGATAGGCGAAAACGTTCTCAAAGCAAAAGCACTCAAGGCAATAATTATCATCAGCTTATAGTATAAATATTTATAGGCCTTTGCTAACCAGCGCCAAAGCGCCTTGTCTTGAGCTTACCGCATCCAGCATCTACCGGCAGTATTTCGCAGATTGGCGCGACCTACGTCGAGTCGCGGTCTGCAGTGGATACCGCAGTTGTCGTTTATTTGCGACATATTCCTAGTCGGCGCACTGGCACTTCAACTTTTGTTAGGCAACTAGGTGTAAGAAACACTTCATCAGTTCAAAAATGCACACAAGCAGTGAAAATGCTGCAGGTTTCGAAAACCAAATAAGTATCTGCGCGTAGACAGATCTTCGCCCACTGATGAAGGCGCCATGGCTTTTGTTATTGACGTTTTTTACAAGTTCTTTACATTCTCAAACCATAATATTATAATCAGGTAGGTAGTTTAATTAAATCGTATAGGGAAGTCCCAACACGGCTTTTTCCTCAAGGTAATTAATAATACCTACCGTTAAGTAGGTGTACCTACCAACTCGCTGAAATGCGTTTACATAGATAGAAACAAGTTATTTGTATTAAACAAGAGCTTATAAAACCAAAGAAACGTTTGTGTAAATTTAATTATATATATGGGTATCATTGGAGCAAATTTTTAGTTTAGGCAACTTTCACACGTAGTTAAGGTGGTTTCACATGGTTTATACCTTGGAGTCAAAAGTATGCCCATAAAACTATGGTAGGCGCGTCAAGGTCACTTTTCTATAACAATGTTATGTCGTGTGATTTATATTCCATCTGTTATGTCACACGCTAGATCTATTCCAGTCTGCTATTCTACACGCAATTTTTTCAAGCCTTTATAGGCTTAAAGAAAAGAAGAAATATTGTGAGTATAAATAAAAATATTAGGTATGTAGCATGGATTTATGAAAAGTAAGGATAGCATCCTGTCAAATCAAACTTGAATCCTAACAATGGCGGAATGACATTGAGTGTCATTGTATATCGAGATGCCAACTGAAGAAAAATTTACCCATAATTTTTATAAATATTCTTCCTAATAATTGTTTACAAATGAATAATGTAGATTATAAAAAATCTACGTAGGTACTGCTTTTGCCGCGGTCATCGTCTATTAGACCTACTTTTTATAATTTTTAATTTACGCCAGCGCTTTATGGTGCTAACTGCAGTGAATTTGATTATCCCACAAGCACAGAACAGAACACTGTACTTTCCCGGGATCAAATAGTAACAACGTATTTGCTAATCGAAGAAATTTCAACAAAATCTGTTCAGCCCTCAGTGTATTCCAACTCTCCGTTCACTGACTAATTTTAGTTTGAATAAATTACTGACAACTTTTTTCTGCCTGATGCTTCGCATGCGTTGTTCCTATGGAAATGCCTAACCAAAAATCAAAAAAAAATTACTTATTTAAAAGTGGCAATAAGCAGCCATATATTACGATTGTTACTAGGAAGATCAATTAAACGTTCCTAATAATGAAAAAATATACATTATTCTCATATTCATTGTTTGATAAATAAGAAATAAAAATTTATGGATACATAAATATTATAAATTTTAATTGCCCAAATTCTTATAAATGAAAAATCTTAATGCACACTGCATGCTATACTAGATTAAGTGGGATTCCAATTATTTTCATTGTGAGATTCTCTGATTACCTATACGAATTCAATTTAACTTCAAATTTTCATCACCTAGAAATCTGAAAAAATATTGACTATTAGTTATGCCCTGCGGCTACCTATAATCTCGATATAACATGTTATCTGCGTAGCATCAGCGTCAGTAAAATTATTATTAAAATGGGTTCAGCTATTTTGGAGGTTAGCTTAAATAAACACTATAATAATTCGTCTATCAAAAGCTAAGCTATTGTTTTGATATTACAAACAGAAATTCAATGTCATAATTATATTTCAAATAATACATATTATTATAGATAACCAGAATGATAAATAAATGCCTATTTACCTGATTCATAATTTAAAGTCAATAAAATATGAGAATTGAAACTTATTTAATATACTCCCACATTTACCGGAAAATTTACATGTTTATATGTTGGCAGCACTGGCTAGATTTTGTGCTTCTATTTTGATTATTTTGTTCATAATAATTTTGCGTCAAATCAAAGAAATAAGTTGGTGAAATAAGAAATTTTGCTAGGAAATGTGATCCGGTGTTTTTTATTGACAAACCTATTGTGATTTTTGCAACATCTGACCACACAAGACGGCGTTTTCCATTTATTTTGGTTTGTTTACAATAGAGTTCATCAGTTGGTGTATAAAGCCGTAATGGCGATGGCCAGCATACTATTTGATTGATTGGCATGCTTGCTTGATTGGAGTGCTTCGTTTTATTTTTTTCTGATACTCCTTCCGTACTTATTTATAGTTTCATGGTATGTAGTATACATTTAAAATTCATACAGAACCGTCTTGCTAACAAACCTTGCGTCACCCACTCTCGCTATAAGCATTTGGTTGTTAAATGAGACCTCATCGCCCATTTCAAATCCTGTCTTCCTTTTACAACTATACATACATGGTGAACTTACAGAAAAATAGTTCGAATGTCAACCAAACTTCGTCGAAGTAACAAAAAAGAGCAGTTCCAGGTTTAAATTCTAAATTCAATTCATTAATTTGAACTGTGTACCTACCAACCTACCAAAACTTGAATGGTTTTATAACAATTTCGCATCAACTTCGTGAGAAATTACTGTTTGGAACGGGGACGAGCGGAGCGACGACCCCGATTTTTCGGCGAATCTTAATCATTGTTTTTATATCGGCTTTCAGGCATTAAAAGAAAAAGTCTCGTGTGAAATAGGTCATATTTCATTCTTGTTATTATTTCCATTGACTGTTAGAGCTCAGGTCGTCCCACTGTCATCTTCAGTGCCATTTTTTATCGACACGACTTCGACCTTAATCTAAATCTTCATAGGTGAACTGCACTGCGTCTGACCTAGGTCCTACCAGGTTTATTTGCCCAGCAAGTGTGGGTAAGCGCCTAGTAGCTACCATTTGCTCTTTCATTCACACGACTTTGGACATAATAATTACCATGGTCTAATTAACAGAATCTAGAGGATATCTTTCTTATCCAGATAATCTCTAGGAGAATCGCTTTCGGAGACACCACCGTGAGTATTTGTTTGTAATGCATGCAACATTCCTAAATTGATTTGCAAGTAGGCATTACAATAGCACCAACTCTCGCATTGTTATTTTGCGACATTTCCTTCAAATTCTAAAATTATTTATTTCGTTTGTTCGTCATAATTGTTAGTCAGGTGTACCTACTGTACACCTACCTAATAATTATGTAACTTGTCAGTAACCATGACCATCAAATTCAATTTTACATGTCAAATGCTCGTCAGCATTCGCCCAGTAACAAGATCCCAATTCTGCTGTATTCGTTATTTATTTATTTATACCTATATTAAATGACCCCTGAAACCCTTTAAACACCTATTGCTCGACTGAGAATGTTACGTTATAGGCGAAAGTGAGTACCTTGTTAAACAAATGTAGTCTCATAGCAAACAAACCTAGTTTACGAATTGTCATGTAATTGTGCCAAGTGAATTGAATCAATCTATTGTGCATTCGTGCTATATCGTGACTCATGTCATGTCATGACTGATTGGGCATTTGATTGATAAAACACAGGTCTGTTGATGATTCGAGTTTTGCTTATCTATCACGTGTTTCGGTTGGGAGATAGAATTTTGTTGCAAAATACGGTTATCTGTTCTACTATTACATTTCCATAGAGTTGTAAGGAAGTGGCAATTGTGTTGATAAGATGCGGTTGGGTATACCTCAGCTTATCATAAAGAGGCAACAGCATGATACCTTTATGTATTTACTCCCTTATTTATAATAGTACATATGTTAGCGTTGCTATTTATCACTGTCTTCTTCTATTTTCAAATAACACTGCTTATCAACAGTTTTAAGTTAGCTGACCATTGACAGAGTTAATAAAAACTGAATACCTAAAGGATGTATTAAATTGCGCGGGTCCTGTTATGTCTTATGCTGTGATTATTCGGTCAATAACGTTGCCATCCTGTTAAAGGGATAACCAAATGACCTTCTACGCTTTAAAAAGAAAATTTATTGATTTGCTTGAAAACTTGGAAAGAGCTCTGATCGGAGTTTCTCTGAAGGATAGGATTCGTAATGAATACATCCGACAGAGAACCAAAGTTATCGACATAACTCAAAGAACTAGCAAAATGAAGTGGGCCGGCCATATTTCGCAAAGAAAAGCTGGGCAAACTTGTTCTTGAGTGGAGTGGAGACCGCTACTCGGCAAACGTATTGTGGACCGCCCTCCGACCAGGAGGGACGACGGCCTGCAAAAGACTGCAGGCAGATGATGGATGCGACAAGCTGAAGACAGGGCGCTATGGCGCTCATTATGGGGCGCCTATGTCCAGCTGTGGACTAACATGGGCTAATGATGTTAATGATGACGATTCCAATTCAGTCTTTTGATACCTCATCATGAGCATATTCGCCCATGGCTTGTTTTGTAAGCGCGCGGCGCCATTGCTAACATCGCAAAACAAAGGTACACAAGCCCTAGACAGAATCGCCGCTATATAAAATATACAGAAAATAATATTTGATTAATAAATGTCTACCGTGGTGCATCAGCCGTTCGATCGGGGTATTGTAGTCTGGTCACGGTCCGCTTGCCTAGTTCAGCACTCCTACAATAGATCACGTTTCGGTTCATGCAGATGCAGATCGAAGTAGAACTCGATGGGTACCAACCGCCCCGGCAGCTTGTGTCGTTTTCCGTTTCTTTTCAGGGTGGGCCAAACGAACTTAATTTTGTTAGTTGGGTTAGGTAAACTACAAACTTTTGACCACATAACTCAGTTTTCGGTTGTTCCTTTGTTCTACATAATAAAATAAGTAATAAGGTTTAATATAGGGAAATCAAGTGGCGGTGCTAGTTTGTCTCCATATTAAACAGAGCAAAACTTCTCTGCATCTAATCACCCAATGAAAAAGCATTCAGGCCCCTAAAATCTTCTGCAGTTCATTGAGGCTGGTCCACTCCATTGAACTCGAAAACAAAAAATGCTTATCAACGGACAGAGAAACCAAGAAACGACTGTTGCCTTAAATGAAAGTGAAAGCGTGATCGGCGACCTAATTGGAATTTCGCCAAATAATGAGCATTTCTTGCAAAGTTATCGTCATAATCATTATGCTAGCGGGATTCTGCGGCGCCTCAGGTATTTTCGCTGGCGCTCGCATTCGCAACAACTTCTTTGATGATATCTCGCGCAGAAGACAGTCTAATTGGACCTCAGAACCCGAATGAGCAACTATAATGTTGACATAATTTTATTTTATAATAAGGACTTAAAGCGAAACGTCGAATGCTGAACATAGGCCTCCCCAAAGATAATCTTCTTACTAAGTAAGTAATTTAAGGTGGCGATAAATAATGTCCAAACCGAGTTCTATTCTAGCGAGTATTGTGTTACTGCACAGACGTTTTAACGCTCAGGACATGACTCATTCATGAGGGAATGGTTTGCATTCGTTACTTTCTTGCCTAAGCTAGACTCTTGAAACACACAACAACATGTAACAGCAGCTTTATTTCAGTTTAATATGAAACTGGGTCTTATTAGAGTTATTCTGTGTACAAGAATCTAAACTGCGTACTTAACTAGCATAAGCATAATGTAGGAATGTCAATATTTAAGGATGGTTGGAGGGTTTTTAGTGCCAAGAGAGTTTACACGACACCATGCATTGACCAAATCGCCATAATAATTCGTTTGATAGGCGGATTGGTGATCTCAGCACAGTTTGGCCACGGGCTGAGATTAAGAGTGGAGGGGGCTACTTTAGGCTGAGACTACCACAGCTTGCAAACTTAAGGTGGTAAACATGCGTAAAAAGGCTATTTATGTGGTAGGTTCCACAGTAATTTAGATCGTAGATTAGAAGTTTTGCGCACATTTTTAACGGTATTTAATTATTATTATAATGCGTAGTAATCTTTTTTCTCGAAAAATCCGCAATCTCGCCAATTGCACCGTAATAAAAGGCCGGAGTAAGCGATACGATAGACTATTGAAGTGGCAATGGGCCGGCCATATATCGCGAAGAACCGAAGAAACGTGTTCTTGAGTGGAGACCGCGACTCGGTAAACGTAGTGTGGGACGCCCTCCGGCTCGGTGGGATGACGATCTGCGAAAGACTGCTGGCAGATGCTGGATGGGACAAGCTGAAGACAGGGCGCTCTATGGCGCTCATTAGGGGATGTCTATGTCCAGCAGTGGATTAGTATAGGCTGATGATGATGATGAAGCTATAGACTAGTTTATTCAAAAGATTTGCCACTACTCACCACCACCGTATAATAATAGGGGTTGACGGATCGTCACAGTAACAGCCGGTTCACAACTGTCTCCGTTTTAGGTACTGTTCCGTTTTATCGTTTACGTAGTTTTTTCGTCGATGGCGTATGTGGCTGTATACAGATCGACGAACAAAATCGAACAAAATACGTACACGTTAAAACGGAACAGTAAAACGGAGACATGTGTGAACGGGCCGTAACGTGTAAGCCAATTTGCTATGAACCCACACTGAACCAAATTACGAATCATCTGTCGTTTCGTAGTCTGTTGACATTATGAGATTTTATTACTCAATCACGACACATGATTAAATCAATTGTAAAACCTAGAAAAACATGTTCTGTTGGTCCTTAATTTGGTTTGAGTTTTTTGGTCTCAATATTATATAACTGTACTTTTAAAATGTAATAAATTAATTCAGTTGGCTTCAAACGATCAATGAAAGTGCTCAATCGATTTTGTGGTCGAGAATCACTTTCATTCGTTGTTTTATGCCTAGACAGATATTTGTATGTATTTGTCATGCGCGAACAAATTAATAAAAGCCCTATCTAGGAAACAACTGGGAAGGTCATTAACATAAATAAGAAAGAGCACACTTACAAGTATCGACCCTTGTGGTACGCCGTGTCCATGTTGCCTAATTCTGAATTTTTACCTGAATTACCTTCATGCTGCATCGCTTGGATAGCCGAAAGATCAGCTACCCTGAAGATTGGTTGATCGTTGCCATAGAGGGCCTTATTGACGTAGGAACCTAGGCCGCCCCCGAGGGCGGCTTAAATACGGCGGCCCAAATACGGTTACTGTCACCGCCTTCTACTACTTCACATGTTCTCTAACTCCATTCTGTATTTTCTTTATAACGCACTGGTTTTATTCCGACGTAAAGTCTAAATATCCAGTATATTTTTATTTTAAGTTGTTTTCCCTTAAATTAGCTAGCTGGTCCTATTCTAAACACCAAGCAATGTGATAAAAATCTAGCAAAAGGCGATAAATAACGAAACACGATATTTCATTCGTGTTAAAACTTAGGTCACAAAGGCAAATAAAAGGTCAAAGAACGCTTTGTTTAGGTTTCGAGCAAATTTTTCCACGCCCTCTGATATGGGTCAACGGGTCAGAACTTAGGTCGGTCAACATGACCGCACGTAAATAAAATATCAGGCAGGGGTTTTTGATAAAAGTTTTTTATCGGTCGAATTGGTGGTTGTAATCTTATCCCAAAGGACTTGGAATAGCAACTGATATGCACATGTGGTTCATTCAGTGGATAAACTTTCATTCTTGTAAGGCGATCAAAACTAAATGGCAAGGAAATCCTTTTAAAGCTGTAACCGAGGACTGTTTTAGAACACTTAACGGATTCCGACCATAACTTCTTAGCCTTGTAAACAAACCGTGATTGTCTCATAGCTACAACTCCAACCTTTTCAAGAATGATAAGGAACTTAACAATGCTTATGGCAATGTATGGATTAGATTAAAGTTTTCTTTTGATGATATAAATTTAACTGCATACGATGGAGTGAGATTGAAATTATACGAAAAATACCTTCTACGGCAAATAGTGGGCCACTCCATGTAAGTACGAATTTTATGTATGACAAAGCTGCTACCAGCCCAATGGCGGCAGTAAACATTCGTCGAGTCGTCGTGTACGTCTCGTGACCTCTCACGATACAACAAATCGTCGTCGCACTTGAACTATGGCCAAGACATGATGAATTGTGGAGGGAGGGAAGGAATTGAGGAGAGCCTACAAGAACCATGGCTTGCAAATATTAAATAATATTGATATTCCAATTTTTTCTTGTACTAATGATTCGTAAATGAGGCCATTTGCTAATGTACCTAATGATACGTGGTTCGTTACAGTAATTTGTAACAATCTTAAAGATGTATCTGCATCCCGACATGCGCGATGTCATAGCTTTAAGATGGTTCGATATATAACAATATTTTTTTGTTTATTTTTTAGAGTTAGCAAACTTATATTATAAGTAGGTACACACCATCAGCCTGTATGCACCCACTGACTGGGTGTATAGCATTCACTTAGTGGTTAGATACAAGGAGGCTTACAAAATTCGAAGGCATGTACACACACCACACACACACTCGGTCTCTGGGTGCCTCGGAGTGTATAATGGCGCCGCCTTATAGAGGGTGATTTATTTCGTCCATAACATACAATCAGGTTCTTATTCTCCTTGTGAGGCTAGGGGAGTTATTTAAGTCTCTGTCAAGGAGAAGAATCAAGGCATCTGCTGGTTAGTATTGCGCATTTGCAAACTTTCGACGGCGATGAGTGGGTCAAGCCAATTGACCTTCTGTTGCTTAATTTGCAAGATTACCGGCCGCTGCTAATCTGAGTTTAGTTCACTTTTGTGATTTTTGTTTGGTGTTGTTTACTACTGTACAAAATTAGCGCCAAGAAAATAGAGTTTGTTGGCCAAAAATGGCAACATCGTATCTTTGCCTAAATTTTACAAAATAAAACGATTAAAGAAGCATTAAAAACAGCTTATAATTGGTATGACTTACTGCCCAATGAAAATTTTTAAATCTTCTTTGTTAAACGTAATAATAAGATGAAATAGGTGGCGGCGCTGATTTAGGTCGGAGTAGTGCCTTAAGTTATTATCAAGTAATTTAAACACGCTTGGAGCCGCATTGGTAATCGCAGTATTACTATAAAAAACCCCCTTATTCATAACTAGCAGTCCGCCTCGGATTCGCACGGGTATTTAACAAAAAATACAAAAATTATAAATTTTTACACACGTTAGGTTACTGAAGTTTTCATACGGAACCATAAAATTTATGAAAATATTTTATAGCCTGTTCCGATGCCATCAGGGCTTATGTAGGATACTAATGGTGAAACAATTTTTCCAATCGGTCCAGTAGTTTCGGAGCCTATTCAATTCAAACAAACAGACAATCAAATCTTTCCTCTTTATAATATTAGTACTTATAGATATATTAAGAGAGACCTAATTACATAGTAATAACGAAATAAACATGTGCATCATCAATAGAATGACAAGCGGCGTGACGTGTATGACCTATGGTTCCTTATTGCCCATGAAACTGACTCGGACAATAACACAACTTGAATAAAGTACCTTACCATAAACAATCTGGATTGACGATCCATTCTGTTGCTGGTAGATACGTTGGTCACTAGGTTTTTATTTATGGTTTGTAGTTTACGTTATGTAGTTGTTCTGCATGTAGTTCCAAGTTCCAATGATGTTCCTCTTAAATAATTTAATGACATCAGTATCTACGGTGTTGTAGACGCGATATGAAAGTTATATATATTTGGATTGAGAATAAAGAAACAAAAAATAAATTATAATATCCTAAAGCGTCAGGTTTCCAAGATATTCGTAGATGCAGAAAAACTCGGAAACCTATAATTTTAAGACAGTATGTTACGGGACATTTTTTTATTCACAGACACAGCATCATTGTTAATAGTTATATCCATAAAAAATACTGATTGAGTAGGTACTTATTGGCGTGAGGCGTAGGGAACCAAAGTCAAGCTTAGCCCCCGACATCAGAGATCGCTAGGTGTCTACCATCATCATCATCATCAGCCTATATAGGCTAGGTGTCTAGGTCGCAGCTTATTATTTTTAGTTGTAAGCAAAGTTTTTATACTCTTTGTTAATCTTATAATCTAAAGAGCCTGCCTTTTGCTGTCAAGGGAATCCCTTCTATTAATTCCTCCTCCTTATCTTTATAATATTCTTCTATTTTATTATAATTACTTATATAATTTCTAAACAGTTAGCCTCCCAGTCTGTCAACTATTTAGGTGCTGTTACGTCTCGCTATCTGGGTCCTAATTCCACTTCACAATAATAATGGTTGCGTCTCAGAATGACTATAGAGTTTTACGATTCTGTGACACTATAGTTTTCATAGCAAAGCGATTGATTTAGCAGTATTTGGCCACTGCACATGGGTCGGCGCCGTAGTCATCGGGAGTCGTAAAGGCACCGGCTTTCCTGTTACCACACTTATCGATCAAGTAACTGAATTATGTATTAATTTGATGTGAATCTCAATACCTGCATTATATTCAGTTAAGGAGAACGGATCAAGGAGAACGCTGCTCTTAATGTCGTACCTATAAATTAGTAAAATTTTCAAATGCGTCTTGAAAAGATAAAGTGGAGAAAACTGCATTATTGAATCTGCAAGCGCAAGTCTCTTTAATTTGTAATAATTCATGTGTAGGTAGATCCACTGCATCGTTTCTGAGATATGTAAGCTTTTGCATGAGGTCAGAAACAGACAGTGGTTAAGTTAAGGCACCACTTAGGAGTCTTGCATGTTAATACCCTTATCTCTGAATTTAAACACCCATTCATGCTGTATGTAATTATAAGGGCTTTTACCCGTGACGCTTTAACTTATATTTAAAATCTCTATTGAGCTCATAGCTTCATAAATTTGGACGCATAAAAAGACGCAACTTAAGCTTCAGGTATCAGGAATAGAAGTATTGTCTGTGTCAGACGCGTGTACGGTAAAACCCTTTACAATTTGCTGGTAAAATAAGTTTATTAATTCCTTAATTTGCTAAAGACACGACATATGAATATTTTCGTTTTTGTTATCAGAAACCACAATGCTGCAGTGCATATTTACAGAACAACATATTGTACCTAGTACCTAACGTTCAAGTGAAAAAATGTTATCTGTTTCAACCGGAACTGGGTACTATCATGGAGTCACGTAAGGTGCTGGTAACCGAAAGGTCAAAGCTACCTGTCTTACCTATTTTTGTAATGTACATAAATTGAGTTCATTATCATAGAATACTCTGTATGCAAATGTTTGTTTTGCCTTTGATATAAACACAACATAATTTTAGTAAAAGAACTGTGACTTGTCTATCTGACTGGTATTTTGAGTGATCTGTCTGCAAATTTTGTCTGAAATTTTGTCTGTTTTTCGGTTTGTTAGTTCTCACAACAAAAGTTATTCGAGTATATTGATGCATGGCAATCCAGCACAATTTTTTTACATATTTTCATATTTTAAAAGACGGCGTGGGTTGCGGCCTGGTGATAGAGGCTGGATACGGTTACTGAAGGCTGAAGACTTTGCAAAATTAGCTTAAGTTAAGCCACATAAATTCCAGCCAAATACATATGTTCGTACGCTAACATGGAAACCACGAGTGCTAATTGAAATTAGAACCGTTTCACTTTGATAAACTAGTTTCTGCTGCCGGCTTCGCACGCTTTGTTTCCGTATTGAAAAGTAGCCTAATATTAGTAGTAGACTTAATTACCGAAATAAATTTCGATTCCACAAAAATGTCTAAAAAAATTGTAATAATATACTGTTGAGTACCTACTGATTTATGGCTTTATGGCATCGAAATAGCCTTTGTTATTCCAGCTAGAAATTATGCACACCTACCCTATTTCAGTAGTTTTGGCAAAATAAGTTATACAAACATCCAAACTATCGCATTTATAATAATACTAGCGACACGCTCCGGCCTCGCACGGGTACAATGCTGATACAAAAACCTTCCCCTTGAATCCCTCTATCTATTAAAAAAATCGAAATACGTTGTGTAGTTTTAAAGATCTAAGCATACAAATGGACAGACAGACAGTAGGAAGCGACTTTGAGTGATGACGTTATGTTATTTAGGGGGAATCTATGGGCTTGCATGCAGATTTACATAAACTTAATAAATCCAAGCTGTTGGCAGAAGGCCAGCTTCGAATATTGACCAGAACTGTTATAAAATTTGATGGTATTGAATTGATGTAGCGCGTGATAAAGTTGTTATGTTTTTGCCATCGATAATCTTGATTTCAGCTGATATGGTTTTTTGTAGGTTTTAGCAAAAAGGAACATCGTCACGACAAAAAAAAACGTGTCGTGGACGACAGGGAATCTGAACGACTTTCTGTCGTTACGAATGGGAATGTTCTTCAGAACATAATAAGGATCAGTAAATATTAAAAAAATATAGGTAAAAGCTTTCATTATTTCCTAAATTAGACCTTATCAGAATCTATACACGAGTTATTGTAACATAGTGTCATTGATAAAGTACCTAATCGGTTCACTTTGTAATTCGTTTCTGAATAATTGATAGTAACAAGTTAGAATAAAAATAATGATATCGACAGTGCCTTGTTATTTGAGTACTTAACCTAAATTACTTACATCTAGGAGAATTAAATAAAACATGTCTGGTTCAGTTACATTTCTATAATGAACCTACCGCTTCTTAGTTCTTTGTTATTTTGTTACAATTTTAATGAAATGATGAGTCCGCCTGTTATTAGTACATATATCTAAGAACCTTAAATAAGTGCTTATGTATAAGAATGTTTTATATTTACGTAGTTGGCGTTCCTTACAATATAAATAAATAAATAACTGGGTACTCCAGTGCCTGTCTATGTTACATTTTCCTATTACAACCATCTGTATTCTTATCATTGTAACTTACAAGAAGTAAACAGTCGTCATTAAATTGAATTTCCTTTGTTTGCTCTTATCTACAACATTAACTACCTTTTAGATAACTGATTGTGATTACGTACATTTCAAGTACGTGCAACATTCAATACTTACCAGTCGGATACTTTTTAGATTCTCTTGATAATGAAAACATAAAATTATTGGAGCCCTTCAAAATGATTATTTTCTTTATAGTTTCTGTTCTTTATAGGGATTTCTATGCATTGCAAATTTATCGTGCTAAAGTGGGGGTTTACAGGTTCTAAGTTCTTTTATGACTTATGCCTGACCCAGAACAGTTTAAATTTTGTAATGCTTAGAGATATATATTCTCCTAAGTTTTGTACTATTTCAAATTTATCGTGGAATATCACCCTCAATTTATTTTTTTGTTTATGTCTGATCTAGGGGACTCTACTCACCAACATATTGGACCTACAAAGTGTTCTCTGTTCGTTTTTCCAAAGCCTGTAACTATTTCAAATATACCGTGAAATTTTACCCTCAAATAATTATTTGTTTATATCTAATCTAGGAGACTACTCACCAACGTTACATACAAAGTTTTCTCTGTTCGTTTTCCCAAAGCCTAGCATTATTTTAGGCAATAAAGAACGACTGACCTTGGTCAGGACGCTGGTATGCTGGCGCAGTGCAGGCGTCAAGTTCACGGCCTCGGTAATAGACCAATGGCTATGCCCACGGTTTCGCATATCACCTTGAAGAGTGAATGGTACTTTGTATAATTGTTAGTAATGCTTTGCTTTTACGACTTCGTTTACTTGGTTTCACAAAATGCGCAGTTTGAATCGCTGATTGACAGGATTGAGTGTGGTTTATTGCAAAGTAGGTAGTGGTAGATAAGGTAGCTTATTTAATAGAATATTCTATGCTAGAAAACACGGATATGTCCTTGAATATAAGTTCACAAATCAATCAATAAAAAGCGTGGTTTGCGGCGTTAAGCATTGTTACTTATGTTTTGCTGTACCGGTCCTACCTAGCACCAGTCCTCATCTTTGTTAACGTACCTATATTGGATTATGGATCAAAAACGCCAAAACTATTTTTTAAAAACTTCCTTCGAAATTCAAACGTTACTTCTAAGCCCTTTGTGAAAAAAGTAGTAACATTTACTTCAATATGAAAGATAGCGTATATTGTTAAAAAGGGTGTAATTTTTTATGGCAAATACATAGAGTTTTAAATCCTAAATTACTTACGTTAATCTAGACACAAAAAAATCTTTAAGCTTTACCTTCAACATCGGCTCTCATCATGACATCGCAGATTATTATTTATTATTGACGACTAGCGTTCCGGCCCCGTTTCGCACAAGTATTTAACAAAAAATGAGTTTTTCATGCGGCTCCCTAACTATGTACTAATATTTTGAAAATATTCTATAGCCTATCTTCAGGGAAAGTTTTGGATGAAAGAATTTTTCAAAATGGTCCAGTAGTTTCGGAGCCATTACCGATTCAATTCAAACAAAAAAAAATATTTTCTCTTTATAATATTTATTATTTAAGATAGGAACGCTAACAGCGTTTGCTAACACAATTGATCTCGTACAAATCTGTCCAATTCTCAACCTTATGAGAGATTGTATTACAGGTTCATTTCCATTGTTACAGAGGGACGATAGTTCACTGCTTGCACAGTTCTTCTTTGCCGACGATGCCCTCAACATGGTCGCGACCGAGTTGGACTCCTTCGACGGGCGGAAGGACCCTGACAGGTGTGCTACGCTTGTCAGCCAGTTGCGGCGTGCACAGGTAATTTAGTACATTTGGTAATTTAGGTACACATCATCACTGCTGGACCTCTAGGCCTCCCCTAATCGCACCATAGATGGCACTATTGATAATTTGGGGGCTATTGCCCATAATTCCCGCGCTGGGCATGCGGGTTGGGGATCACAGTAGGGTGAATTTGTTCTGCCCTCTGCACCGGTCGGTGGGCGCCCCGGTGTGTTTCCCTTAGTCGCCTTTTACGACACCCACGGGAAGAGTTGGGGTGTTGAAATTCTATGCTGGCACCACACGGCAATTAAGGTAATTTAGTACAAATTGTTGGCAAGAGTTTTAGTACGGTTCCATTCTGGCTCTTGTAGTAGAACACGCTTGGCTAGACACCCCGAGACAAGCAGAGCACGAATTTCTACTGCATTCACAGAAATCTGAAAAATAAGGCACTATTATTTAGATTTCTGTGGGTGCACCAGTCTCGCCTCAGGGAATTATTACACCCACAGTTACACCACCCTCTCGAATTATTACACCCACAGTTCAAGTGGTGTTGAGACGACAAGCGATCGGGACATTAGACGAGACGTCACGGAGAAAGCGTACTGCTGGTATAGATATTGATTCACTTATTTTAGGGAATCTATCACATCATCATACCATGTTAGTAAAAGTTGAAAGATAATACCTACGTGACTGGTAATAAGTTCGCACTTATAGGAACAAATACAATTGCAAGATAATATGAAGAGCAATTTGATTTCACTGCTAATTTAGAGTTTCGATAAACGCTTGTATTTACAAAAGACTGAGCGCGTGCTTGGCAAATTCATCCATGATCAAACCGGCTTATATTTAAATCTAAAGTTGAAATATAATTAGCTTAGCTCAATATCTGTATCCAACCCTACTCTAGAGTTGGACAGGGTTTATGTAGATTCCACCTTGAAATTGTAACAGTTTTCCCAGTGAAAACGGTAAAAATGGTGAAAACGGCTGTAGTTGCTCCCTAAGTCCTACACCTACAGCATACGATGACTGGCAACAGTTTTGTACATATTATTATTATTTTTTTTTGTTTCATCGCGTTTAGTTGCATATTTTGTAAATAAAGTTTTCTTTCTTTAACTAACACCTTGTAGTGGACACGAATAGATTAACTAAAATAATAAACGTGATGACTTTGTCGTACGTATCTTAACATAAAACTAATAAGCTTTCTACACAAAGTCTGTTAATGAGCAGGGATCTCAACTAGCTAGAAATATACTATCTTATACCGATGTAATAAGAGACACGATATTCTTACCTACATAGACATACGTGGTAAGTCATAATAATAACATTACCTAATCGTGGCTAAGGTAGTGTGGTGACTCAGATTAATATTATTAATCAGTCTAGTTCCACATGAGGTCCAATTTCAACTATGCACTGAACTTGTTTAAAGCAGTAAACTGAGTTTATTTGGATTAGTATTCCCCTTATGTTAAGCGCAAAATCCCACCCTAATTGGATCTGGCTCGGCAGTTAACCTGCTTTACCGAATTTGGTTTATTACCCTTTGTCCTTTTGGTGGATTTGATCTCGACAGGTTTTATTATATTTATCAGCCTGGATTAACAAGCTATGCATGCCCAGATAATATAAAAATGATTGACTCTCATGGGCATCAGCCTCTTGCAAAACAAAAACACTAGTTATAAATTAAGATAAGCCTTAGTGCCTAAGTGTTAAAATTATCTTTTGCAAGACTAAATAAAATTATAAATATCTAGGTATAATAAAATTCTGTGTATAAATAGGGCTGCATTTTCAGTCGAGAGGTACTTTTCAATGAAACGGATGTTCACCGCCCATCATTAGTCCTTACAAATTAATTAAAATAGAACTAGAATGAATCGTGTGAGAAGGCGATTTTTCAGTCTTTCTTGAAGATTGAATAAATATTAATTTATCAGCTCAGTGATCCCGACATTTTGACACAGACATACAAACACACACACAATAAAAATACAAAATGTAAAAAACCATAGAAATATCTTTTCTACAAAAGATCGGAGTTTGAAGGATAAGTTGCGATGTTTTTAGAATATATTATTATTTTATAAATTAATACAACAACGAGAGCTGACTTTAATAATAAAGTTAACCTCTGCTTTGCTTCCGTGATAACCTCTTGGGAGATTTCCGTTTAAAGGTCGCGAACTCGCGATACTCGATAATCTCGTATCACCTACTTATATATATATTAATTATTTCTTTTGCTATTCTTACTAAGGGTAAAACCTCGAGTGATAGCGTGATGTCCCGGGCAAAGTAGAATGCTATGTTACCCTATTTTAGCGTATTTTGTTAAGTGGTTACGTAGAGCTGCGCGACAAATTCCATTAAAAGTGGAAGGCTTGGTTTATGTCTACATAGCATGGCGGTCTTGTCACGCCAATGTAAAGAAAAAAAAACAGCAAAGAATGAAAGTATTTACCCAATAAGAGAAACTTATAAACCACGTCAATGCCCCGTGTATAGAAAGAAAAGAAAATAATGAAAAACTACCCCATAATAAACTTACAGTCTAGGAACGAAATGTAAATAAATAGTAGGTTTACAAAAAGAGAACGAGGGAAAAAGACAGGAATATAATAGGGTCAAATAGGCACATCTCAGAATGTGTACTAGTATTCAGCTGACATGTCAGCTGCATGTCCAATGCTACGCTGATTTTCAGGTCCTGGCTCTAGAGTGATTTTAATACCTACTCGGAGCCTGTCGCTTAGCTTATCATGTGTGGGACGGACCTTAAAGAAGTTTACATGCATGCAAGCATTTCATGTTAACTTAGTATTAAATGACTTAGCATTCGGTCCATGGCTTCTAATGATGCAGCTACGGATGTTTGTTCCACGTGCGCGATGTTCAGATCATTTGTTTGTGATGATAATTTATCCCTTCTTTTGCATACATCAATACAAGCTATGGCAGAATAACTACGTAGCTAAATGGGTGGATGTCAAACGGTTGGTGAAAGATCTTTAAATATGATCAACATCCGAAATAAGGTCGGATACGTGTTTTTGAAAATAAATAACTGTTAGAATTCCTTGGACTCTACCATCGCCGGGCAGGTACTGACTGACTATGTTAACGGCAGTTAAGGGACATAATGTACCTACCATTCGTAGCGATATCCCAAAGTCGTCGGTCGCTCGTGTGCTAAAAAACGTCACGTCGCACGTTGCAAGAGCCGCCTTGCCCCGTACTGAATGCCCGAACGCTGTGTAACACGTTACATAACGCCCCGTGAAGCCGGAAATTAAGTACCTTTAAAGTGCGCACATGCTTCACAGCTACCCTGAGAACTTGTACAAAGATATCTGAAATCTTTGCTGTTATCATGCAATTACATAAGTCTTTCTTAAGGTATCCCTACGCGATTACAGAACCGTCAATTGAGATCTATGCGTTGTCAATTGCTGTGACGTTGCATTACTTATTGCAAAGTAGTAAAGGTCAATTTGCAATCCACTCGTGTTCCAACTAGGTTAGTTAGACACAGATTAGTTAATATTTACTTTAACAGGACTTGAACAAAAGGTGTTATCTAATCGCATAGTAATTTACTGGTACTCTATTTGCTATTATCTTGGAAGAAGGAATTTTCCTACTTATTATAATTTGAATATAGGGATACCTCATAACATAACCCATCTACATTGGTAGTCGGGTTAAAATTATCAGTTTAAATCCTTAGAAGATTAAAGCTACGAATGATTAGACTCTACAAATTATTACGTTTGATTCCATGAATACAAAACTTTGAAAATAGAATCTTAAAAATCCATAACACAGTTCCGGCTTAATACATTTTTGTATTAAGTCCTTACTTGAACTTTAATATTGTTATTTTTAGCTCTCAAACATTCCAAGTACCTAATTCTACAGTCGAAGACCCGACGAAAATGCGATTTCTAAACCTGTTCTCATTATGTTCTGTAACGATAATAAAGGTATCGGATCACTTAAAATTATTTGTTTGTTTTGGTGTTTTGCACCACAGTTTGACATTTACCAAACGCAAGCAATCTTCATTTGCAGTGGTTTTTAAATCGCGACTTAATAGAGATGCACAAATCGGTATTATGAGTTGCTGTTATTTCTGGGGTATTCTTATTCTTAGCTATGTAGATAATATTTGACGAAAATATTCGGGTTTGAAATGAGGTTAAAGATTTTTGAAAACAATGGAGTCGTGGACCTTTGGGAATAAGCCACTCTAACATTTGTTCCGAGATACCCTTCAAAAATCCACTTCTACATCTAGTACTAGGTATACATACATTATAAGCTAAGTTTAAATAAATTCCGTATAAACCAGTGTTAAGGTTTTCATAGATCTGGCCGCACCTCTGCCGCACAGCACAAAAATATTCATTAATTTGAATGGGATTTTACTCGCTATATTTAGATGTGTTTTATATTGATGACCGCATCAGATAACTTATTAGCTCGCGGGCACTCGCTTGAAGTTTGCAGAAGCTATTTTGTCACTGTAAAATGTATCTATGTATCTAAAGATTACAGATCCTCCATCACGCCATCTTAAGTCACCTCTTGATGGTGGTCAAATGCTTTGCCATCCTAAACAAAAACCACATTAGTTTTAGAGTTTAAGCCCATATTCAGATGCTTATATTTATGGTGTGCGGTAGCGGTGTTGGATGTATATATACTGCGTCTTACAGTTTTAATATTCAGATTACGTACTGCAAGTACATTACCTCGATCAGGCCATTTCACACTCTGATTAAAACTAAAGACCTCCGTTTTGTCGGAAGCAAATGTAAATAAACGAGTTTTGTGTAAAATTAAGTACCGTATTTAATTCTGGTGTTCTCAATATTAGTTTCTTTTTGGAACAGAACGTGTTTTTGGTGCTGAATATTTTGAATATTGTGAATATAGTGAATATTTTGAAAGTATGTCTCAAAATATTCCATATATAAAAACATAATAAAATATAATATAATTATGTTATATCCTAATATAACATAATTATATTATATTTTGCGACATTTAGAAAATACAGGAAGCTTGTCAACTTAGTAAAGACTCACTAGATGTTCTTAAACTTTTAAGTAAAGATTCATCAAGGAGACATTTTGAAAGATTCCATGCTTACCTACATTGATTAGCTTATTTTATCCGTTAACTTTTAAAAGAAAAGGGGAAGAATTTTGTCTATGCGAGGTGTAAGTAGACTTTACCAAATACTCCCTTTTCGCCACGTCCTTCAATACGGATTCCGGTGCTTATATCCTGCCAGTAGCCATGGTATAATCATCGCATGTTGGTTGGATCTACTTAAGCGTTTTGTGCCTTCAACAGTCCAATCTGTGAAACTTTAGCGAACGGTAATTGAATCCCTTAGATTTAAACTCTTTAACGTTTTGAGGGATAAATACTAATCCCTCGGTAATATAAGGGTAATTATATGGGACCACTTCGGGATAATCCTCATGAAAAGGAGAAAAATCGAACAAATCGTCCCACAAGTGACTGTGTAACCGACGGACATAAAAAAACAGCCGAACATAAAACGTCATCCTTTTTCGAAGTTCGTTAAAAATATACCACTACTAATAGAGGATGATTATTGCAAGCGTAAAATTACTATAGCTAATTCATAGATTCATACTTACTCGCTTTAGGAATTTTGAGTGATGCGTGTAAAAGTCATTCAATATAGTGAGACGTTCATAAAGATGGACATCTCGTATCTGAGATAAGATAGTACATAGTTTTCAACGCAGGAGTAGTTTTATCTGCATTCTGTTCGACGATATTTGAAATGCATTTTTCTGTTCGATGAATCATTTTATTATGAGCTCGCATTGTATGGAATGATTTATAATACAGGAAAAATAGTTATGAAAATACAAGATCACCTTGATATTTGCTAAGATAAAGTTAAAAATTGTAAGCCAAGCTAAATCAAGTATCTCAGGGAGTCAAAATAAATTATGACCGCGATAATCCCATAATTCACTTGTGAGTAAAGAGCGAAGACAAGGTTAAGGTGAGGAAAAAAGGTGCCGCCTGTAGTCATGTACTCTCAACATTGACCTTAAGTAACAATTTTTTGTATTTTTTCTACTTGCATGATGTATAATAAATAATAAACAATCTGTATCTGAATTTCGCGGCATATGAAACAGCCCCTACAATTCAGTCAGTGCTCGCAAGAGCCGAGTTTAATTCTGATCTATAAGCTCTACGAGAAAAGAACAGCCTTTCCTATTGATATTTGCGAATTTGTCGTATTGAATAATAAATATACCTAATGATGCTAAGTTCATTTTGATACTCTGAAGTAATTTTAAAATACCTTAGATGCTGTATGAAACCAGAAACCCAGAAACGACACAAGCGAGAAAACTTGTTTTTGTTTTTTGCACAGGACAGAAACTCTTTTCGTAATGCGTTGGTCAAAATAATTAGTAGATAAGGTACAAACCGATTCTTATATCCTACATAATCTTGACCTCCATCAGTGACAATAAACAATATCGATCGCATCATGAGCTCTATTCTTTTCAATTCTCCACGGATGATTGGCATGCATGCAGAAACATGAAACCTTGAGATCGCTTGCTGGAGGGATTTGAATCATTAATTTCTCATCATAATCAGCCTGTGGGCTGTTGGGTCTAGGCATCTGTACAAGTTAGATCAACCGGGCCTGAGCGAGCCTCATCTCTCAGCCTTCCAGCTATTCCTGCGATATCATCATTCGTCAGGTAGGTGGTATATAGAGAGGTTTCCTCAGTCGTACCATGTGCCACTCTAGCAGCGTCTTGCTCCGTCAACCTTCGATTAGGTATCTACGTGATAGATTAATCCATACGAATTTCAAGCCAAAGTAATTTTTCTCTGTCAGTATTAAACGACTTTCCGGATCTGAAATTTGACAAGGAAATTTGATTCCTATGGAAGATAAACTTACTGATCTCCTTGACTTTTTGGTCATAAGACGTAAAAATACAAAGCTCGGTTGGCTTATGTTACCTAGACACATTTAACCATTCGGTAAGAATGCTTAACAGCTAACTTCCTGAAACAGCCTAATCACTTCGCCTACCACATGGCATTGTGACGTGTCGTCGTGGCCTTACACGCTGCGCGCGCATGACTCATCGATAGATCACTTTTGTTTATACTGTGTCCATAATCGACATAATTTCAAAATTATCGATATTTCAGGCCTCTTTATCGCTCGTGCCAGACTTAACGGCTGTGTCATTTATGATTTTCATAATTCCCTATCAATATTGCATCCATGGAATTTTCATAGTATTATACAAGACCATCTGAAGACAGGGCGCTATGGCGCTCATTAGGGGAGCCCTAATGTCCAGCAGTGGACTGATGTAGGCTGATGATGATGATGATACAAGACTTCTATTTTAGATAGATAATCGATTGTCTCTTTTCATGTCAAACCTACATTTAAGATTTATGTACCTTGACCAAACAATTGAATCTTTATTTCAAAAAACATCAGCGGTACAAATCCTTATTGGGTTTCCCCCGTGACCGACTCGTGTTATTGGAATTGAAATGATGACAAATTTAATTGGAATTGTTCAAGTAAACAAAAACTTACCAAGCCGTAATGTATGACCAACGAGTCTGCCATGGTTGAACGGCATTTCAGTACGTAGTCAAGGGCGAAATACTTCGAGAAACCAAAATCATTCTTAAATATTTTATGGCACACTAGTTACATCATACATAAAGTTAAAGAAATAATGGAAATGTACGAGCCCCTTAGGAGTTTTGCTTACAGCAAACCTATAATGGATATAAAGACAATTTAAAAAACGGATGTAAATAGATAAATGTACATACAAAAGGAAAAAGAATAAGAAAAATTCCTACAAGTTCTAAATAAAAAAAGAGAAGCAAACATAAATAAAAAAGTTTGAATTGAATAGGCTCCGAAACTACTGGACCGATTTGAAAAAATATAGAATTTAGAATGCAAAATTTTCCCTAATGAACATAGGCTATATTATTTTTACAAAAAATTGCGATTTGTATGAAAAATACTGTCCATTATGTATTGTGTGATTGTAGAGAGACACTCTTTGTCTTACAAATTCTTCAAAACATAGGTATACATTATGACTAATGATGACCCAGTAATGCCATGTTTGAATGACATTTCTGTACCCTGTCATCACAATCAAGATTGAAATACTCAGAGAAATCAAAATTATTCACTTTTCATTGTCTTGACCGCAATACAAACGAATTCACTGGCACTTCGCAAAGGTATTTAAATGTAAACAATCATGTACCTAACTAACCTATCAGCATATAATGTTGATGACTCACTTGCCTTGAATGACATGTTCGTACTATGAACTTTTTGTCGTTGCGAAACAGTTCATTATTGATTAACACGCGGCCTGTAATGCTGTTTTTATTATTGATTGGCGTTGTATATTTATTTTGGTATAACAGCTGTTATTTGTACTATCTAACTGGATATTTCCACTCATTAAGCACGTGTACTTATTTCTGATTTGATTGCAGTAGCATGTGCTGACTAAATAAATAAAATAAAATATAAAATAAAATAAATAATGCTGGACAATACACAGATCATCTAGCCCTTAGCTAAGCAATGCTTGTATTATGGGTACTAGATAACTGATATATTTACTATAATATATTACATACATACAAGGCCGTGTGGTGCCGGCATAGAATTTCACCACCCCAACTCTTCCCGTGGGTGTCGTAAGAGGCGACTAAAGGAATCACACCGGGGGCGGGCAGCAGCGCCCTCTGCAGAACAACTCCACTGAACTGCGATCCCCAACCCGCATGCCCAGCGTGGGGATTATGGGCAATAACCCCCAAATGATAATGCCATCTATGGCGTTCATTAGGGGAGGCCTATGTCCAGCAGTGGACTATTATAGGCTGGTGATGATTACATTCATAGATATTTTTACTTTAAATAGAAGAACGACCAGAACACCCGGAACAAATATCTGCAGATCGTAAAAATATTTGTTCCGAGGCGAGAATCGAACCCTTATCTTTATGAAGTTATAACAACGAAGATAGAGACGAAAGTCATTTATGACGGGATATTTACCATGTTAATATAATAACCATGATAGTTACAAAAGTTTTACCGAAGTTTAGAATTAATAACTTGGTGATCAAAACATCTTTCAAAAACCTACTTTGAACATTTATAACTGATATCAAAGAGCCCATTTCCCTAAGACCTTACAGGACTCTTGGAGATGTATATGCTTTAGGCAGGGGTGCGCCTTCAAGTCCCGTCGAAATCAAATTTATATCGATAATTTTCATGCTGTTTTTGTACTTGGAATCGATAACGATAATTTTCATGCTGTTCTTTGTTTTAGGACCGAGTTCTCAACATCACCAGTCAGATAATGGACCAGATCCTCGGCGATGAGCGGGTGGCGCGTGGCTTCCGCGTCAAGTTCCCTGAGGACGTTCTGCAGGATAACCTGGCTGGGCAGCTCTGGTTCGGTGCTGAGGTAACTTACTTCATCAAATAAAAATAAATAAATAAAATAAAAAAATATTTATTTACAAAGACGGGTTTACAAGTACTTAGTATGTTTTTTATTGCATTTCCTCATTAGTTTCATTCATTCAAGTAGGTAACACCTAGCTCTAAGTTTGCTAACTTAAGTTTAGACACGAGGGCTCAATCCTCTGGCTTCTTATATGTAGGTTCACAATCACAAATATCTTATATGGTAGAAACTTAAATACTGCAGTGAAAAATGAGAAACATATTATTAATTACCTATTAGATATTGTCTTCTATGAAATAAACCTAAAAATAATTACATAGATGAGAAAATACTTTATCAAGACAGATGGCTGAATATCCCTCAAACGAGGGAGATCTTGGTCTAATTAACGCTTAGTTGGCGGATTGATGATCGCAATGGCAATTCCTCTGGTTTCCTTAGCTCTACCACATTCTCGTATGAGTTAAAGGGGTTGCTTCTTACGCCAAGATCTTCCCGGGATAGCATTCAGGTCGTGAGAATATTGGATGAGTACAAGTAATGTAATTTGCAGAATCATTCCTGAAGTGCACGTCGTTTCAACATACGCTTGCGGTTATTGCGCTTGTTTTTGTTTTATTTCAGTTTTTGAAGGTATTCTAATTACTTTGGGCACATCTCGTCGTACATTTATTATCAACTAAAAACTCAAAAAAATATTTCATTTTAACAGAAAAACTAAAAAATTATTCGTCTTTTTTAACAACATTTTTTTTTTCAAAATCTAATTTTTTCCTACATTATTTTACGATAACTCTCACGGTTTCAGACTTACCCTTACTAGCCCTGAAAAAAACATCACCTTGTAGGTATAACAAGTTGAGTAACGTGCTTTTTGTGTTGGTTTGTATAAACACAGTTCCTAACGCTACAAATAAAGATAACTTATCAAATTTATCTCCTTCCAGTGCCTCTCAGCCGGTTCCTCCATCATGAACCGCGAAGAGGAATCAGCGGCGATGCGTCCCCTCGCCAAAGCGTTGACCAGGAGCTTGGAGACCGTGAGGTTCCTGCTTCGAGAGCGCTGCCTGAGACCCCGGGGCTTGGCGCTGTGCCAGCAGATTGTGGCTGATGATATGCTGCAGGAGAGCTTGAAGATCTTTGACAGGTATTTAGCAGCTCTGTTAAAACAGGAGACAAGAGGAGGGAGGTATTATGGAGAGGAGATACGAGACCGACACTGAGGACCTAACAAGGCACCTGGCCTTGATAGGTCCTCAGTGTCGGTCTCGTACGTGGTAAAGAGCAACGGAAAAGTCTTATGCGTGGTATAGATAGATCACTATAAAGATCCTATGTGTGGTATAGAGCTATGGAAATGAATACCGCAGAATAATACATGGTATAAAGTAGTGTAGGTGTCTGTCACGGCATGCCGATACACCCAGCTCAGCTCTCTGAGCTATGTGGGGGATGTATTGGCATATCAATTATAGATAGACAGTAGGCAGAATCAATCACTAAAATGAACAAAAACTTAATCCAACTAACCAAGTACCGGTAGGTAAAAACTTTGATTTTGCCGAAATATTTAATTTTATTTTAACTGTTACTAAACTAACTAATTTTAAGGTAAGTACCTATTTCCGGTATTATATCAGGTATGTCCTGTAAAAATAGAGGTACATGATTTTAAATAAATAAATTTGCACTTCTCAACATATTTTGACAATCTCTGCGGCGCATACACACTGCACCTTGCTACTCTAGTAGGCTGGTCAACAGCTGTGCAAAGCGTCCACATGTGTGGCTGTGGCTTAACTCGGCTTATGGGTCATCCTTGAAAAGTGTACACTATTAACCGTTTATGTTCTCTTTCAGGCTGTTCGCCGAATTCGAACTGTGTTACGTGAGCGCTATGGTGAACGTGAAGACACCTCATGAATTCGAAGCGCAACAGCTGATCTGTGTTCTCTTCTCGGAAAGTCTTCGGAGGGCCCTCAAGCAGAATTTACTGACGCAGGAACAGGTGATTTGAAACTTGTTTTTATGGTGCTAGAGTCTAGATTAGAGTGTTTTGCTTTAGTGGAATCAGGTTTCCATACCATATTGGAGACAGATGGTGCGGTGTGTAAGTGTAGCAGTGAGTTGCCTATTTGTGAAAGAACAGCTGTTGATGCGAATTGAACCTAACGTTCTAACAACTAAGGACTAAATTTCAACATGATCAATGAAAAGAAAAGCATTGCGTTGCAAAAACTGCGTCAAGATATTTGAGCTAATCTAAGCTTAGTTTAGCTGCGTTATACCTGCGTTGCAAAAACTTCGTCAAGCTATGTGAGCTAAGCTAAAACTAGCTTAGTTGGATTAGCTTCTCCAACTAGCTGCTTGGGAATCGGTCTGCAACCTGTAATATAGAACTAGACATCGTCTTATCTCATACAAATGTCTAAATAATAAGGTTTAAATTAGAAAAGAAAATAAAGGCACAACTACATAATACCTATCTATAGAAATATATCGAGAGTGATATAATATATCACTCTCAATTCAAACATCAATTAAGTAGACGAAATTGCACCTTATCTCATTAAAATAAAGTTCATAATCGACAGGTGGACTCTTACGATCCGGCATTGATGTTCGCAGTACCCCGTCTTGCTATCGTCAGCGGGCTCCTCATATACTCGAGTGGACCGCTCAGTATAGATAAACCACCAGGTAAATGTATAGGGAAAGTAAACCTTGTGTCCCTTGCAATTAGATTTTAAATCGATATATTTGGGCTTTGAAAATTATGTTGTGAATGTTGTGATCAAAGTAGTAATCGAAATCTAGAAATAAAAAATATATTAATTAAAATAGAAATAAGTTTGCCAAACCCTTCACAACACTTTAACTTGGCAAGAGGGTTATCGACTGCTGAATTTCTGTGTAAAAATCCTAGTTTCCGCCACCTATACCTTTCCACGAATTCACATGAATTGGGCCAACTGAATGCCCGGACTGAATATTATTAGTACCATAAATCCCCGCGCCGCTATACGCCGCGGCGAGCAAAACTTTATGAACATATTTTCAAACTTTGTTTTCTATCTATTTACATCTAAAGCAATGTCGTCCACACTTTCTACATTTGGTAGTTGTGAGGTACGATTCTGGCAGCAGTAATCACAAAAACCACAAACAAAGTGTCAACCACCTTGCAAGTCACGCCATTAAGGAATGTAGGTAGAAGGTGCCCCATAAATTATGTTATACTTCAACTGACCTCCACACATCATATCTTTGTTTACGTGCTGATGCTTGGATTTAACGACCTCTGTGGCGCGGTGGGCGAAGGTCCGCTTGCGACGCAGAAGGTCGCGGGTTCGATTCCCGCCTCGTTCAGGGAGTTCTGATCATTTTCTATACTATATATAATAATAAATATCTATGTATGTATCTATGTAATATTGTATTATGTACATCAATTCTCTATGACACAAATAATAAAAAATTTAATGTGGCCCGTAAAACGAATACCTAACTTATTATACATTTATTTTTCCAGAGGAAATGTCCGACATGTTCCGTCCGTTCAGAACTCTCCTACACAAGATCCGCTCGCTCCTGTGGACTCTGGACCGACGTGAGCTCACAGCACTCGAGCGTTTACTGGCTACCAACGGAGATGTCGCTAGTTTCGCCTCTCTAGAACTACCCTCAGGTAACAATTACACTTATGGAAGACACATACTCTCAAGATCCGCTTGCTCCTGTGGACTCTGGACCGACGTGAGCTCACAGCACTGGAGCGTTACTGGCTCTAAACGGAGATGTCACTAGTTTCGCCTCTCTAGAACTACCCTCAGGTAAGCTCACATTACCTACCCATAGGAAAGACATATACTCTGAAGATCCGCTCGCTCCTGTGGACTTTGGACCGACGCGAGCTGACAGCTTTGGAGCGTTTACTATCTACTTATGAAGATATCGCTAGTTTCGCCTATCTAGAACTACCCTCAGGTAACATTACACATATGAAAGTCAGATGTTCACAAGATCCGCTCGCTCCTGTGGACTCTTGTCCGGCCCGACTTCATTGCGTTCGATAGCTTACTGTGCTACTAACGGAGATGTCGCTAGCTTCGCCTCTCTAGAACTACCCTCAGGTAAGCTAACATTACACGTAGGAAAGTCCGATATTCATAATTCCGCTCGCTCCAGTGGACTCTTGACCGGCCCATTTCGTTAGAGCGCTTACTCGCTACCAATGGAGATGTCGCTATTTTCGCCTCTAGAACTACCCTCAGAAGCCTTATTCTATATGACATAGGAGATTCCTTGCCTAAAATGTGTGACGTCACAGCGTGATCTAAATATGGTTTTGTCCGATTCCGCGCCGCTGTCTTGTCCTAACTGTGTAATGCGTTTGGATTGGCAATAGTGAATAGAGGCCCAGGTAAGTTAACATTACACAAAGGAAAGTCCGATATTCATAATTCCGCTCGCTCCTGTGGACTCTAGACCGGCCCGACCTCAATAGAGATGTTGCTAGTTTCGGTAAGATTTCCACAGAAGCCAGATTAAATTTACTACACTTTTTGTTCTACATGTTTTGTTCGACAGCAAATGGTCTCTAGTTACCTGTGTGAAATTGCGACCTTAGATTGCACCGCAGAGTGTGGGCAGTGAATGCCTTTGATAAAACTTTTTAAACTTTCACGATTTGTTGACATATTAAAGAATATTTATCGGGTATTTATCGCGTACCTTTTGTTTTATTTTCCCCATGGGAAAATCGGGTATTTATCGCGTACCTTTTGTTTTATTTTCCCCAGGGGAAAATAAAACAAAAGGTACGCGATAAATACCCGATAAATATTCTTTAATATGTCAACAAATCGTGAAAGTTTAAAAAGTTTTATCAAAGGTTTTATTTTCCCCAGGGGAAAATAAAACAAAAGGTACGCGATAAATACCCGATAAATATTCTTTAATATGCCTTTGATAAAGGCGAGAAATTGGGTCGTGACAGCTGCAGCTACTGAAAACCTGAATCAAAAAACTCGCTTTCGCAGCGTACTATATCATGAACGAGTCACTACATGACAAAACCGGGTGGTTTTTTAATAAAACTGATGATTGATCTGAAATATTAATGAACTAGTAAATAATTACTCATGTTTCTCTTCCAGCATCTGAAATAATAGACGACCCGTCTTGCCCGTACCCCGACATCGGAGAGTTCGTGTCTCGGTTCTACGCGGACCACGCGAATGTTAGAGATCTGTACACGCAACCGAGGTGAGCATCTTATTCACCTATTAGGGACAAATATTTGTACGATCTGCAGATATTTGTTTAGGGTGTTCTGGTCGTTTTCTATGTATAATAAAAAATATATAATATGTAACTATCATCTAGTATACCCATAACACAAGCTCTGCTTAGCTTGGGGCTAGATAATGTTTTGTGAATTGTTCAGCATGATTTATTTATTTATTTAATACTAGCGGCCCGCCCCGGCTTCGCACGGGTATTAAACAAAAATTTCAGAAATTATACACACTAAAACGATGGGTTTCACAGTTTTCATACGGATCTTTACTTTTTTTAACAGCATTGGGGTTTTTGACATTGACTCGACATTCCAAAACTGACACTGGCCGTAAAGAAAAAGCAAGCACCGTGCGCTATACAACCTCTTTTTCTATTCTGACGCGCCATAATAGAAAAAGAGGTTGAATGTACAGCCCACGGTTCAATTATTGAATTTTTCATGCGGATCCCTAACTTTTTTGAAAATATTATATAGCCTATGTTCATCGCGGAAAATTAAAGATTCTAATGGTGAAAGAATTTTTTAACTCGGTCCAGTAGTTTCGGAGCCTATTCAATTCAAACAAACAATCAAATCTTTCCTCTTTATAATATTAGTATAGATAAAAAAGAATATATGATTGACATCACGACATGGGGAGTGTTTTTGTCTCTTTTCTTGATTCCACGCCTTTGAGATCTGTAGAACCATCATTGTACCTGCTCACAGATTATTGGTTCTTATTACCCATATATAGACCGCTACGCAAAGCAAGGCTAAAATGTCTAAATTCCTACTAAATATTATAAAATATCGAAAGTTTGTGCTGTTTTGAGAGGTATGGACGGAAGCATCGCTTGTCAGATTGAGGTTTAAATTTCGCATATAATAATGTACTAGACCTGAAATAACGTACAAGCAATTTTTTCCCTGGATAAGGATTAGTGTTTTGATAGCCTTCAAAGAAAATATCACGCATATTGTATATTTACTAGTGTTATGTGATAATAAAAACAAGCCATAAAGTTATGTTTGTTCTGAAAACAGTGATAAAAACACATCAAAATAACAATACAAGAATCATCATTGACCTAGCATTCAACAAATATATGATTAACATTGTAGCTAATCTTATCTTTTATAACAACCACACGGAAACCTTATCATATCGACAAACTAATCTAAACCTTATCGCGATAAATCTAACTCACATATTCCTTTACAGCTCAAGCGAACCAGCAATCACTGACGGCGATTACCTACCGGATAACATAGAAGTCATGACACCCATACTAGACGGTCTCAGACGTCTCACAGAAGTAAGCGAAGAGACAGAAACAGAATCAGAGCCCACAACATTCCAAGATAGAAGCAGAAAGACTAGCAGAACAGAAGAATCAAAGAGCGATTTATCCTCTCTGAGAAACTTATCCACCAACGGTCTTATGATGTTCGATCCACTTGTTATAAACGCTATGACGGCTTCAACATCCGATTCCAACCGTCAGTTCCCTGATCATGATCTAGTGACGTCATTGAATGAACAAGTCACGGAAATCAATGATAGGCTGTCATCTATCGCGGGAAATGATGTAGATATCATTGATCCGATGCATTCATTCTCAACTAGTGATGTGCCTACATTAATAGCTTCGGAAGATGATTCCTACGCTTTTGCTGGGTCTAGAAACGAACAGATCACTTGTATGCCGTCTACGAGTCATGGGTACCTCATCCCTAATGCGATTAGCCACGAACCTACAGTACTTTCCTCATTATCTCATAATAACTCAACAATTTTTAACGCTGAAGACGAATCGGATAACGCTATGACCAGTTCGGGTATAATAATGCCCGATCACCCTATAGATACGGATATAACTACGAACATCAATCTTTCCATCGCGAACGCGAATCTAAGCTCACTTCTTTTAACAAACGAGGAGTACAGAGAGAATTTCGAGACCAATGATGACAATGACGATGCAAGTTTCCATTCAGCGAAAATGACTATGGAAGCGCCGGAGGTGGACGATAAAGTTAAGTTCATGCTAGGTTACGAAAGCGATCACGATTCGCCAGCTGATTCCGGGGTGAGCACAGAAAACACCAGCCTGGACCGATCACCGGATGTAGAGAAAGAGAATTTCGTTGAAAACAGGGTACAAAATTCAAACGATACACAGATCTCGCAACCAGAAAATACGATTGAGGAAACGCACAGATTAGAACCGAGTTCATCGCTAGTTAGCATAAGTTCCGATGAAGAAAACCCGGCCAGTCCAAAAAACGTTGAAGCAAAGTCTAACAGAAAGCTTGAAGAAGAAGCTAGAAAGGTTCTCAATGGCTGGGGTATGCCAATGCCTGAAGAGTTCCGAAGCATAGACGATGTGATATCAGTATTAAGAAAGCAGAGACGAGAAAAGAAAATGTCAGAGCAGGAGAAAGCAGAGCCTAAAGAAAGCACTTCGCAATCGCAGAGCAGTTCAAGAAGAAAGGATCCGAGAAGAAAGTCTACATCGAAGAATAAGAGGAAAAAGAGTAAGATGTTTATGGTGATATTGGAAAGCCAAAATACGCAGAATCAGAACTCTGTTCGGTTGGATTTGGACCATTTTGTCGATGAAGGGTGAGTTTATTTTAACGTAGTAATTACTTAGGTAGTTAACTCTAAAAAAATTCTTAAATGTTTTTAACGAAATAAATGTCAGCGCAAATCGATTAATATGCACGTAATATCTAGGAAAATTTATAGTCAATTTATTACATTGTGATAATGTACTATGTATATATGTAGTAATCCAGTCCCTTCCGGTTTTTGTTTTTCGTCGTCCTGTGTTAATACGAAATAAACAATAAAGCTATACGCACTTCTGGGGTGCTCACGAGCTGATTTACCCGAACGTGGCGGTCGCGTCGTATGAATAGACCCCTCCAACCCAGGCCGAGTCGACAAGGGGAAGCTTTGACCTGCAGAAGCTTTGATAGCTGCCTTGAATGTATTTACCACTAACACTGTAACCACCAATCCGCAAAGGATACATTTATATTTGTTTTAATGTTTTAATTTAATATTTTCAGTAGCGCTGCGCTAGATATCACAGAGTGTGCTGACGATGAACAAATAGCACTCGCATTACAAGCTCAAGAATTAGCCGCGAGGCAGCAAGCAAGAGGAAAGTTCAAGTAAGTGTCTAGCAATACAATTAAAGTTCTAGATACCATTGAACCATTTATTTCTTTGCTGGTTGTGGTACACAGAAGATCTTAAATTTATTTACGTTCTGCACAATCTACTCTTTCGAGCGTACAAAGTTTTTTGCCTTATCGACTTTTATAGCATACAGTTCTTCTCTTCTCTTCTCTTATACAAATTAGATAAAGGAAAACAATTTAATTAATCGATATAAAGTAGTGTGCTGACGATTAAAAAATAGCACCCGCATTACAAGCTCAAGAATTAGCCGCGAGGCAGCAAGCAAGAGGAAAGTTCAAGTAAGTGTCTAGCAATACAATTAAAGCTCTAGATATAAAGTTATGTGCGATTCATAATTAGCGCTCGCATCACAAGATATGTGTATGTAATATATTATGTACCATCAGTAATATAGTACACATAACATAACACACGCTTGACTTGGGGCTTGTGTCGATTATCAACCATTATTAATCTATTTATTTTTCTTTTGCCTCAGATCAAGCGAAGACCTAATCCACCGCCTTTTCGTCTGCATCGCGGGCGTAGCCGACCAACTACAGACCAACTTCGCTGCCGATCTCAGAAACATACTCAAAGCGGTCTTCCTTATGAACCAAACGCCTGATGAGCCCGAACCGATTGAGGAGAAAGAGAAAGAGAAATCGCCTACGATCGAGTTTGAAGTTAGCGAGGATCAGGTTATACAGAATGGTAAGCGATTTTTTAGATAAAGATATATATTTGCCAAAAAAAACATGTATATGGAAGGTTAGAAATAATATATGAATATACTAGGTTACATCTAGTGGAAACATGATATATGGAAGGTTAGAAATAATATATGAATATACTTGGTTACATCTAGTGGAAACATGATGGATGGATGGGGTCGGCAAGTGTGAGTGTGAGAACGGTGGGCTTGCCGGCCATGAATATGTGAGGAAGAGTCACGACAGGACGCCAGTCGGGCCGCGGAAGGTTTTAGTGGTGGGTATTACGTCCTCAGGGCGTTGAGTCCCATATAATTCTGGTCCACCCCAGACCAGTCTATTCGTAAATGAATTTCCTCGCCGAAATAGAAAAAAAAGGTTACATCTAGTACCCATAACACAAGCTCTGCTTAGCTTGAGACTAGATGATGATGTGAGAATTATCCAGCATATCATTATTAATCAATTTAATAAAAAAACCTCTACTTCACAGGAAGTTCATTCGACAGCGTCTACTCAGCAGAAGAGGTTTACGCGGACAGTAACTCAGATTCCAACCAATCAGAAGGCTCCAGGTTGACCCGAAGAAATACTGTGAACTCCACGACTATCAACGAGGAACCTTCAACTGATGGTAGGACAGACGTCAGAAGGAAATCTATAGATAACGTCGCGAATTTGCAAGCTTCGGTGTCTACTGGAGATCTTACTTTGGACAGGTAAGTGTCTACTGATTCATATACTGACTGATAGGTCTTAGATTTTTTATTATTTATTTTGTTTATTTATTCTTAAAAAACTTTAATTTTAATTTTTAAGCATTAACATTTGTTAAGCCCTTGTGGATTTGTTTCGAATGTTACATTCCTCTAACAAAATGTCTGACGTTTGTTATAGAAGAGCGAGACTCGTAAACACAAGTTTTTTATACCTAAATGAGGACATAAAATAAAGAAAAGTAACTTATTGTAAGCCAGTTACAGAAATAAATTTAATTTAATATATATTTTATTTATTTATTCATATCTTGACGACTTTCTGTAACGCGGTGGGCAAAGGTCCGCTGGAGGTTGTGTTTTTGCGTTCATAAAATAATTGACATTAAATAATCAAAATAAACTCTATTCCTCAGGGAAGAGCGTCGAGAATCAACCGTCGAGCGCGCACCGGAATGGGTACCAGATATCGCAGCCCCGGCTTGTATGCGATGCGAGGCTCACTTCACGGCGTTCAGACGGCGGCACCATTGCAGGAATTGCGGTAAGCACTTCACTACTATCGGATGGTAAGGGAAGCCATGAGTGTAGACAGCATGAGTGCTGAGGATCGCAACCCCGGCATTTATGCGATACGTGGCTTACTTCACGGCGTTTCGGATGGTAGGGTTAGGTAGGACCTTTGGGAAGCCATGAAAGCCAATAAACCTACTCGATTTTAATAGCTAAGCGATGCTATGAAACCATTACTTCAACATTTCGCCGCTTAGCTTGACAAATTTAAAGCAATCTTATATGAAACTTAGTGTGGTCGTTTTCTATGAATAATCAAAAGTATCTATGTAATTGTATTGTATGAAGTATACGAGTATATCAGTCATCAAGTACCCATAACACAAGCTCTGCTTAGCTTCGGGTTAGATGACGACGTGTGGATTATCCAGCATTATTTATTTATTGGTCCGTGCGGGTATTTAACAAATATTTCAAAAATTATACACACACATTGGCTTTCATCCAAACCAACAATCAAATATTTCCTCTTTATTATATATAAATATATAGTATATAAAATAAGATAGCAAACCAATCTCATTTTTCTAGGATCCAGCAGTACTCGCCCTTATCAGAATAAATCCTTAAAATTACCTGTTACATTCCAGGCAAAGTATTCTGCGCATCTTGCAGCTCAAACTCCTGTCCCCTACCCCGCTACGGTCAACTGAAGCCAGTCCGAGTCTGCGAGGGATGCTTCGCTTCTATCGCTTTGAACTGTCGCAGGCAGACCACGAGGTGAACGATTGATGCCCCACGTTATATATAATATATATTATATGTATTATGACTTCTAATACTGACTGTATGTTGGCTACTATCTCTGCAAGAGTTGTATAAACTTTGCGTCGATTCGAGGAACATTTATGACGGGTCGCAAGTCGTTTTTTGAAAGGCGTGAATCCCATGAATAGATAGATAAAAATACTTTATACTTAATACTTACACAAAGAAAGAGAACATTACAAACACATGCTTAAAGTAGAGGAAGTATTGGCCTTATCGCTATGAGCGATCTCTTCCAGACAACCTTGTGATGGACTGGGCATGAAGGAACACTAGATGGTGGCACTTAAATAATAAAAATAACTAATAATACTGTTTTGCCGCACCAACGATCATTCTGTTGTTTGACGTTCTATTGGTTATACTACAGAATGGTCGGCTATTCAAACGACCAGCAGTTTAAGCGATAGTAGCCAATGTGTGGTCACCCCACATTGCGACCACAATCAAAATGATTTCTAAAAAGATTTAAAGAAATTAAAGGCGTAATTTGATTTATTGCCATCTTATAATTGTGGTCGCACTGTAAAATCTTATAAACTGTGTAGATGATCAAGCACTCGAGTTGGATTTTCAATACTAAATATGGTGTAATTGTCTTCGGGGTAAAAATCTTATTGGTGTTTACAAAACTGCTTGTGTTAGTGTTGTAACCACGTCATTCCATGACTATGAGGGTGCCATGAACAGAACAGGGCAATGGCAGAAAATTGGCAAACGAGACACAAACTTTTTAAACTTTCACGGTTCGATGACACATTGAATAATATTTATAGGGTATTTATCGCGTATCTTTTGTTTTATTCTCCCCCACGTTTCCATCGCGTTGTAGTGATCACCCTGTGACCTCGATCGCTGCAACGCGAAAATAAAACAAAAGGTACGCGATAAATACCCGATAAATATTATTTAATATAGACACATACTGCCATGAAAAATAACTTATTTGACACCAATGTTACCATCCCTTTCCTTACGAATTTAAAAGGATAGCGATATTTTAGTTGCGTCAATTTAGTTTTGTCAGTATAACATGAACATCTATGATAATAATATACTGCGATCGATGAATAGATACCGTGAATTACAGGAAAATAACTTAAATAGCTCCGTATGTAACCAGCAAATAACTTGGTAAATAAGAGTTTTTACTCCAAATACTTTGACATCAAAACAAACCAATCCAAGTGCGTCATCATATCAGAAGCATTGTATATATGCATATAAAAGATAATTCATGTTTATATTTACCTTTATTGTACCTTCAGCGAGTAGGATAATAGAAAAGTAGGTTTTTATTCTTAAACACAGAAGTATGTTTTTTATCTATCTTATGCGAAAGTAAAATTCTTAGACTATTTACAAATTAAAATAACATAATTGTAACTAAACTTTATGAGCCGTTTATATTATACTACTCGCTGACCATATGAAACTGGACGTGAGCGGTTAAATTAAGTTCCAACCGCCTAACTAGATGTCGCCACGGTCAAAAGTTTGCAAATCAACGAATGACATGAAAGCAATACTTAAAAAAATCTTTATTGGGAACATAACTTTGATAGAGCAATACTTTGTATGACTAATTTTTTGTTGGAAATAGGTTTAGTTTTAAAGATATTTATCCTCAAAAAAGACAGTCACTTACATGAGAACAGTTATTATTATTATTATCAACAGCTTAGTAAACAATTAAACATGGTAAAAAGAAGAGGAAATGCTTGTCTTTCTTTTAACAGGGTATTTGTATAAAAAGCTATTCGATCGGTGCGACATCTAGCGGTGTTTAACTGAATTGCTTCTAAGTCAGTTTCTGTATAATATGAAACCGATGGTTTTCCTCAAATATGGGTGTCAATTCAGATGTTACTAGCTAGACTAGCACTAAAAATGTTGCCGTCCCTTTCTTATGGGGATAAATATAGGGGATAGCGACATAGGTGCTGTGAATAAGGTTAATTTTGTGACATTTTAATTGACAGCATAAATATGTTGAATTAAAACTCACAGGAAAACCCCTGACTAGGAAAATTTAACCCTTGAATTCTCTGTTTTAAAACATAAATAATAATAGAAGTAACTAGTAATATTTTAACAGATATTGTATAAAGTTTTGTAACATAAATTCGGGGGTGAATTATTTCCACATTTAACGTGATATTTGTAATCTTATTCCAAAATGATTATTTTACTAACCTTACCGTAAATTTTAATTAGATGATAATAAAAATATGTATATTTTTCCATGTTGACTGAGAAAGGAAAAAAAATGTTAGATACTAAGAAGTTTCTAGTTTTTTAAGTAGCTCTCTAATTTTGACGCATATTATAATCTTACTAATATTTAAAAGCTAAATTCTATCGAAAACTTCTATTTGTCAGTTGTAGAGTTTTCCACATACCTATCAGTCGAAGGAAATTTGTGGAAAATTATTTATCTTTTGTTAGCGATTACTCTAAAATCGTGTTTTATTCAATTCTGAAATTGTCCAATTCTTAATTTTTTCAAATCTGGAATTATAGTTTATTTTTGGCAACACAGCGGGTAAAGTCTAGTTGTAGCTAAATCATAATTCATAATCAACCAATACTTTGAAAAAATAGTTAACTTTTTATTTAATATTTGGTCCGGTATGTTATATAATCTAGAAATAGTGCTGTCGTGTTTTTACAGATTTTATTATTGTTATTCAAAAGCATTCTTTTCTATATTCTTGTAACTCTATCTACATCACTATTTCTAGTCTCGTAAGGTGGATCGAATCCTAGACAAACAATTAATACATTCGAACTGTTGTGCGTGGTTGTGCATTATGTGGACTTAATGTCGCATAGAATTGTATCGATAGTTATGACTAAGACATTTTTTCATTATGTCATAAAAGTTCATTGTTATTGACTTTGTGATCATAATAATTTTCATAGCTTACTGAATGACACAGCGAACGTTCGTGCAGTCAGTAAGGATAAGCGCTCGCAACAAGCAACGATACTCTGCATGCGACGACGTAACGTATCATGCTGGCTGCGAATTGTACGTTAACTCCGTTATAGATACTAGTAATAAAGACGATTTTCGATTTAATTTCACTACCAATCGAAAAGTGGATGATAAGTGTTTGTATAGGAGATGATCCACCTTAATATCTTTTAAAGAATTTCCATGTATTTTAAACAATTATATTTTAAGGTAATCTAAATGAGACAGTGCTAATGCTGTTCTTTTCTGTTAATAAAATGAAAAGGGAGATACATTTTGTTTTTATTATTCGTTGCAATCTACAGTAGGCCTTTAAGGCTTTCGGCGACGGATGAATTTCCTATACAAACGTCGTACCAAAATTATTTGTAATTTAAGCATATTTAAAAAATAAAATAAATATTTGTGTTTTCTTTCTTTCTGTGTTGTAAGTGACACTACAACATATGCCATCTATAGCGCATTAGGGGAGGCCTTGTCCAGCAGTGGACTATAGGCTGATAATGATAAGTGACACTATAACCAACAGAAAGAGATTTAATTTGATAGATTGGTCTGGCTGGCTCACCATAAATATACAGGTACGCGAACCATAGCGTTGCGTCCAGTAAATAGACGACTTTGTCCCGTAGACGTGTTTCCTCATGTCCCCCATTGCAAAAAGCAACACGCACTACCACGGCTGGACGTGTGGAGGTGCCATCGTCAGCAAATCCATTGTCCTCACGTCAGCTGCTTGCGTCGAAGACACTAAGGCTGGATTTAGTGCTCGACCGAGGGTCAGCGCGTACCGTACGCGCTGATCGTACGGCCTATTATGATCGTGCTGTACGCGCGTAGGAATTCATCAGCGTTGCACTGTAGTCGTTCATACGTTTTCATTGATACAGCTACGCTCGACCGACGTCAGCGCTCACCGTCGGTCGAGCACTAAATACAGCCTAAGTATCTATACGTTATAGCGGGATATAGGAACTTTGTAGAAGCTGAAAAGATTGAACACGATGTTTGCACCCGACGTATGAAGAAGAAAGTCGCGTATTTTTGAGTCATCATCATCATCATCATCAGCCTATATTAGTCCACTGCTGGACATAGGCCTCCCCCTAATGAGCGCCATAGCGCCCTGTTTTCAGCTTGCCGTATCCAGCATCAGCCAGCAGTCTTTTGCAGATCGTCATCCCACCTAGCAGGAGCAGGTATACAAGCATACCTGCGTGCCTAAAGGTATTTTGGTTACAGTTATGGCGTTGGCTTGGTGTCCTTATGGTATATCCGGGCTGTGAAATCTAGCAGTTGTTGTCAAGATGCTTGCAACGGTGAGCTATCGATAACTGAAATTGAATTAGAATTTGACGCTTTACCGCTCTCAAATTCTAATTCGAATACAGATTTTACTGTGTGGGTCTGAGATATGGATTATTTAGGCATAAAGCCATTTACTTTAAATACTTCGGGCTAGATTATGATGTGTGGATTATTCAGCATTATTATTATTTATTTAGTGTCTAGGATGTATTCGCACCAGGGCAGATACACCATCATTGCTATGTGAAAAATGAATGAAGCGATTAGCATAACCAACAGCTGAAATGGCTGGTACGAAGCTCTACTGTTCAATTAATCAATTATTTTTTTGTCTGAATAACCAGGTCACGTATTCTAAACAGTAATTATAAATTACTGTTTATAATACGTAATTATACAGATTAATCAAAATGCTTGCTAAACAAGTTCCACTCAATAGTTAAGTGTAAAAAATCAAGGTGAACCGCGACCTGGTAGAGATATTTTTTTGTTGCGAACATATTTTGGTAAGTACCAAATATTGTAACAGACAAATGACTGGACGGGAAGCACCAATGTCACCAAGTATTAATTCTATTTCAAATAATTATATTTAAACAAAAATATCCTATTGTATCAATTTTATCATAACTTACAGCTTACGAGCTAGACTACACAAATATTGAGAAGTGGTCGGCTCTAGACATCGCCCTTGCGAAAGCGGAGTCTCCATTCAACTTCGCTGATGAACAAATATTGCAGTTACACGCCTAGAATAATAGAAATTAGCCTTGACAAAGCCGAACGAAAACCAGGCGTCAAAACAGTGGTGGATGGGGGAATATAAGAAGGTGGCGGGAAGTAAATTTATTGTAATTTTTTCGTTGATGGGCTCGACGCTAGAAATTACTAAATAAATATTATCTTTATGATCGAACTGCTAAAAGTAGCGTAGGTATAAATAAGGAGGGATTGATTGATCGTTATGCCAAATAACAATTATTATGGTCAAGAAGTAGGTACCTACCTTATGTTCGTAAATAACTCGAAACACACAAATAAAACATGAAATAAGAATTTTAGGCAAGTTCTGGAATCAACATTTTGTATAAGTACCTAGTGGTTAAAAACCGTTCATTTAGTTTTGTATTATGTACCTATATCAGTCATCTAGTACCCATACATAATCTCTGCTTATGGTGGCGCTAGATGAAGCTATATGGATTATCCAGCACTATTTATCTAGTATTATTTGATCAAATATGATCAAAGCGGGACAGCGTCCTAATTCAACAAAAAAATGTTATACCTTCTTATTATTGTGATTTATTGGTTTTTTTTTACAGATATCTTTAAGTGGAAACTAGGCAAAATAAAAAGGAACCTTACCCCTTAGCTTACAGGCTTAAAATCACACAACGCGCAAAAACTACCTAAACTATGCCACTAACTTCGTTATTCCAAAAGACAAAATGTAAAGCCCTATATTATACAGTCGCTGGGGCTGATGAAAAATACTAAAAGCGAAGTTCCTAACAGTTATAGACTGGTATATGGTATGCACGATGGATAGAAGGCATTTAGACGAGAACGAAAACATTTCTCTTGCAAATAAACAGAGTGCGCAAACAGTAACTGGGCTTTGCCAGGTGAGTACCTTTACATATTTGGGCATAAAGAAGATCTAAAAACAACACAAAATAGTAGGTAGGTATCTATACTGTAAGAACACATTGTAACATTGAACATGTTATGTAGGTACATTGTCAAGGGAGAAACTAGTTGTGTCTGGATCCTTATGTCACCTAGTAATACATTATTGAGTGACCAAAAATTTACAAAGCGTTGGAGTTATCATTTCTTTTGTTTCCACGGAACCTCACTACACTAATCACAATCAAAGTAGAATGTTTGTAAGCAAACCAATAATAAAGGAAATTACCCCTCATTTATAGATCATTAGCGCTTCAACGCAGTAAAATTTTACAAAACACTATTGTTTCGTGGAAATGTTAAATAAAACTTTCTACTTTCATAGGAATCAGCGAAATTACATTCTTTCTTTCTTTTTCTAACTAAGACGATTCCTAACATAGTTATTTCTCTAAATTTTCCTACATTGCTTTAATAAATAAAGCCGGGGACGCTTCGCTTCCGTCTGGTGTTAATATGGATCAGTTGAGCTACCTGTTGTTAGCTCAATTGTTTAAATTGTAGATACCTACTCGTACTAGCTCTAAATTGCTTATTTAATTGTAATTTAATAATAATAATAATGCTGGACAATCCACACAGCATCATCTAGCCCCAAGCTAAGCAGAGCTTGTGTTATTTTATTTTTATTTTATTTTTTTATTTATTTATCTTAGGGAAACAAAAAGCTTTAAAACTATAAAACTAGCACTTAACAATAGAAACAATAAGCTAAACAGTTTCCACAGATAGAGCGAGAAAAATTATCTTAGGATTTATACAAAAATGAAATATTATTACAGAAATTCAGGTTTTAAAAATTAACTAACTAAAGGAGCCATATCAATCATAGGGTTGGAAGAAGGATTGGTTGATTATTTAGAGTATAATGATAGCAAAAATATAAATTAAGTATTAGTTGTTGTAAGTACCTTACCTAATTAATACTTAGTGTTAAAATACATTTAATAATACATATAGTATATGTATACCTAATATGTATAAAATTATAAATTATAAAAGTGTCTAGCTGTAAATATGTAGGTTAAGATAAGGAAGGTGGTCGCGTTGTGCCGAAGAAACTATTGTTAATTATTTTTTTGAATATATTAGGTCTGGCTGTGAAAATATCAAAGTCAGCCGTGCTGTAGGTGCTGTTAAAGAGAGCAGATGTTCGAGGAATAAAAGAGTTCTTGCGATATTTAGTCGCGCAGGTAGGTACATGCAGCTTTAGATAGTTGCGTCTCGTGGATGCACGGGTCGTGACAGTGATATTAATTTTAGAAAGAAGATGGGAACAGTCAATTCTATTTATAAGGATATTGTGGAAGAATGTGAGGTCGGCGGCGTCTCTACGAAGTTTCAAAGTGAGAAGGTGGTGACGTTTGCAGCTCTCAGTATAGTCGAAATCAGGAATATATATTTTGTGTTTAAAGTTTAGGTGTCTCAGAAATTTTTTTTGCACTTTATCTAAAGAGTCTATGTATTTTTTATACCGCGGATTCCAAACTTGCGAGGCGTAGTCAAGTTTACTTCTTACTAGCGAGCAGTATAGAATTTTCAGAGATTTCGTGTTCTTAAAGTCTTTGGTAATCCGCAATATAAAACCGAGCATCTTCATGCTGTTCTTAATTATGTGGTCAATGTGCTTGTCAAACAGGAGCTTAGAGTCAAGTACCACGCCTAAGTCGACCACCTGATTAGTCCTAACTAGTGATTGACCATTGATTTTATAATCATATGTTAAGGGGTGTTCGGATCTTGTAAAAGAGACACTGAGGCATTTAGAAGTGTTGAGTTCTAGCTTGTTGGACATGCAATAACTATGTAACCTATCCAGGTCGTACTGAAGCAGTTTTGCGTCACTAGCCGACTTGATATTTTTGTAGATTTTCATGTCATCAGCGAAGAGTAAAAATTTAGAGTTAGCAAAGCATTTATCGATGTCGTTTATAAATATGACAAATAGGAGAGGTCCGAGAATGGAGCCCTGTGGTACTCCAGACGTTATCAGTGTCGGCAACGACGCAAATCCATTCAGGACAACAGTCTGACACCTGTCCCTAACATAAGAGGCAAACCATCTATGTAGATCCCCCCTTATACCTGCTGCCAGTAACTTTCTGAGAAGTATAACATGGTCAATTCTGTCGAATGCCTTGCTATAATCAGTATAGATCGCGTCTACTTGACCACCCGATTCCATGCCAGAAGATAGTGCATCGGTAAAAGAAATTAAATTACTGACCGTTGACCTGCCTCTCAGGAAGCCATGCTGCTGCTCTAAGAAGGTTTGTTTTAGGGAGTTGTGGATTCCATCACTTACGATTTTTTCTAAGACCTTTGCTAGAACACAAAGCTTTGATATAGGCCTGTAATTTGTGACTTCTCGTTTGGAACCTTTCTTGTGTATGGGTGTGATGGTCGCAGACTTCCAAATACTTGGTACTACTGCTTCACTCAGAGAGCGCCTAAATAACAGTGAGACTGGAACCGCTAGGCTACCTGAGCAACGCGAAATAAGAGTAGGGTGCAATCCGTCAGGTCCAGCAGTCTTGTTACGATCGAGGGTTTGTAGAAGTTTTTGAACTTTTGATTCTATGATTACAACCTCGCTGATGTCAGAGACAGGATCAACAATCTCAGTTCTAGAGGCGACGGAGTCGATATTTGAAGTTTGTAAGAACGTTGATTGAAAAAAATCTGCAAACGCGTTGCAGATGCTAATACCTGAAGTAACGTTTTTGCCCTCAAACATCATATATGACGGATATGAGTTGTTTTGCTTGTTAGCCTGGACATACGACCAAAAGGCCCTAGGGTTGCTGCGGATGCTGTCTTCGACCGAGAGTATGTACTTATTATAGCAGTCGCGCTCGACGCGTTTGGCGCGATCCCGTAGAATCTTAAAGGAGTTATTATCAGCTATGTTGTTATAGAGCTTAAACTTAATATGATGCTTATTTTTTTCCTTAAGTATCTTAATGAGGGCCGGAGAGTACCAAGTGGGATAACGACTGGATCGAATAATCTTAGAGGGTATGAATTTATCTATGTTATGGGTACTAGATGACTGTTATACATAATACAACATTATTAAATAGGTAGATATTTTTTATTATACATAGAAAACGACCAGAACCCCTGAACAAATATCTGCAGATCGTACAAATATTTGTCCCGAGGCGGGAATCGAACCCGCAACCTCCTGCGTCGCAGGCGGACCTTCGCCCACCGCGCCACAGTGGTCGTCAATTTTCTACGTATAAAGGTTTTACCCTTATCTTTATTTAAAGTTTACATAATTACACCTTACACCTATATTAAAAGGAAAACTGCAACACGCTACAAAAACTTTCCTCCAATATTGTTCAATTCACAAAAGTAAACAACAACGGGAGTTTAATCCTCGACGCGTGGTTGGTCCCTCGCTCACTCGCTACAGAATTGAATGAAGACTTAAGAAATTTAGAATAGGACAGAAGTTCTTTACAGTCTACCTATAACATCTCTACTTACACTTTCTACTTAAAAAACTGTTGTTAGAAACAAACTTTCTGTCATTATCTTTACTAATATTATAAAGAGGAAAGATTTGATTGTTTCTTTGTCTGAATTGAATAGTTGCCGAAACTACTGGACGGATTTGAATAATTCTTACACCATTAGAATCCTCAATTTTCCATGATGAACATAGGCTATAAAATGTTTTCAAAAAAGTTAGGCTTGCGTGTGGAAAATATATTAATTTGTTAAATACCCGTGCGAAGCCGGGGCGGACCACTATACTTATATTATAAAGAGGCGATTATTTTCTTTGTAATTGTGGCAAAGTTTCTCCTTTAATCCCTCCCCTTAGCGTCACAGAAATAATGGACGTTAAGTTTTTGTTAACGTTAATAATTCCATCTGGTTTCCAATCTGTAGCAACATAATATTTACGCTTAATGTCTCTTACTTTTAAGCACATAGAGCACCCAAAGAAAAAAAGCTTGCTCAATTCTAATAGATTACAATCTCTACATCTACGCTAAGCTTCCTTAAGCCGAGCGTCAAACAAGTCTGAGAGGAGGTCACGAAACTGCTGTTTACTCAGGACTTATGCACCACAACTTCCTTTAGAACATGCCCAGAAACAAAATACATACCTATTGGTTTGTCATAAGGTCTTCTGTGTCTATAAAAACGGAAACAGAAGATAGTTATGACGTGATGCGTAACGTGTGAGACCAAAAATAAAAAAAAACTAAATATTATTTATTTATAAACGGCAAAGAGGATACACAAAACGCACATACATGATCAGTCTTCATCTTTATTCTAAGACCACTGTGGCGCGGTGGGCGAAGGTCCGCCTGCGATGCAGGAGGTTGCGTGATCGATTCTCGGATCAGGAAAAATGTGTTTACGATCTGCAGATATTTGTTCTGATCGTTTTCTATGAATAGTAAAAAATATCCAAATACATAATGTGATCATATTAGCTCTGATCCATTCAGAAGCATAGGCGTAGGTACAAAAGAGAATTCTAGACATCAGTATCCAAAACTAGAATTTCATACTAATATTCAGCGAAGATTTAGGTACCTAGTAAGTTTTCAGCCTATTATTTTGTCATATTTTAAATATATTGAGAAACAGTAATTAATTTTTTTTATTTGTTTTCTAAAAGCATTCAGAAAGACAAAATTGAAACAATATCAGTTCCGCTTTACAATTTTTGTTGAGGACTTGAACCCTGAAAACCGCGGGTGGTTTAACATTTGTTGAACACGTTTGATTTTTATCCACATAATATCGATTCGAAACGTGCTCTCGATTCAATGAGAATCGATTCCAATGCAACCAGAGTACGCTTATCATGCCAGTAGAGACTGTAGGAGATTCAACCTTATGGACTTTTGGAAGTATCATTTTAAAACTTATTTAAAGACAAAAGAAAGTTAGATAGTCGGCATTTACTAAAAACTAGCTTTCTATCCCGGCTAAGCACGGGTTCTACTCACATACACATCGGGTTACATTAATTATTTAATATTAATATATTCTTAACTTTTTTGATAATATCCTATAGCCTTTATTCACAGGTAATGTAGGATTCTCATAGTGAAGAAAGGTTATTCAAATCATTCCAGTAGTTTTGGAGCCTTTTCAGATCAGACGAACAATCAAATCTTTCCTCTTTATAATATTAGTATAGAAGTTAGATGTAAATTTTTGTATCTTGTTTTAGCGTAAGGCGTAGCTTTATATTTCCCTGAATATTCGATTGTCATTTGATCTGTTGTTATGAAGAGCTATAAAAATCAAACCACTCGCGCCTTTTTGTACAAAATTGGATCCAGTTACCTTATCCATGATATCGTACAATTCCAACGGCGAATGCTTTTATTCGTTATGTAAATTATATAGCAACTCGATAGTGTAAATTGGTGGTAAAACGATAGCTGTCTGCATTGAATATAAAAGACCTTTTGAGTAAAAGTGAGAAGATTTTTTCGGAGAAATAATCTTTGCTATTTTATACTCGAAATGAGATATCGTTGTCTGATTTTGCGTATGCTGAAAACTTTATTAACCATTAAATAACAGAAACAAATTCCAATTTATTTCCTTTCTCTGGTGTAGACAAAGTCTACCAAATTCATCAAAATCGATTCAGTAGTTAAGTCGTGAAAGACGGACAGACATAGACCGTTACCTTCGCATTTATCATATTTGTAAGGATAACTAAAGAAATAAATAAATCTTTTGTTCTGATTCACAAAACTAGACACTTGGTTGCTTAGTGAAAGAAGGACAGACATACAAACACACTTTGGCATTTATAATATTAGTTAGGATCATGGTAGTCAAATAACCTACTAGAGCGGAACGAGTTAACTACAAGGATTTTTCCGTCTTTCATCGTAACTGGTAACGAATCTAATATCGGTGTCGTTTAAGGAAAAAAACGTAATCCTTAGTAACCATTTTTAAACGAAACAGAATATTTGTTTTACCGTAACCAGTTACAAACTTGCAGTATCGTATGCGGCCGCATGAGATGAAATTATATACACTTAGATTTTGTATAAAATAAATTCGATTGTTTTTGAGATTACTATGTCAATTATTTTAAGCAATTCATCATCATCATCAGCCCATATTAGTCCACTGCTGGACATAGGCCTCTCCTAATGAGCGCCATAGCGCCCTGTCTTCGGCTTGTCGCATCCAGCATCTGCCAGCAGTCTTTCGCAGATCGTCATCCCACCTGGCCGGAGGGCGTCCTACACTACGATTGCCAAGTCGCGGTCTCCACTCAAGAACACGTTTACCCCAGTGGTTATCGGTTCTTCGCGATATATGGCCGGCCCACTGCCACTTCAGTTTGCTAATTCTCTGAGCTATGTCGATGACTTTAGTTCTCTGTCGGATGTATTCGTTACGAATCCTATCGTTCAGAGAAACTCCGAGCATAGCTCTTTCCATAGCTCGCTGAGCGACTTTGAATTGGTGGACCAACCCTATCGTGAGTGTCCACGTCTCAGCTCCGTACGTCATGACTGGTAGGACGCACTGATTAAAAACTTTCGTTTTTAAACATTGCGGTATGGATGACGAGAAGACTCGACGTAGTTTTCCAAACGCTGCCCAGCCTAGCTGGATCCTCCTCTTGGCTTCCTTCTCGAAATTGTTTTTACCCAACTGCAAAATGTGCCCGAGGTAAGTGTACTCAGAAACAATTTCGGGAAGGTGGCCATGTACGATCACCGGTCTTGGATCAATGTGGCCATTGATCATGATTTTGGTTTTATCCAAATTCATGCCAAGACCGATACATCGGGAGGCTGAAGCTAGACTGTCCAGCATCCGGTTCAGCTCCCCTAGCGACTCCGCCATTAAGACTATGTCATCAGCGAATCGTAGGTGTGAGATGTATTCGCCGTTTATGTTGATGCCCTTGTCTTTCCAGTCCAGCGTCTTAAACATATCTTCCAACGCGCTCGTGAACAGTTTCGGGGATATGACAACCCCCTGCCTCACTCCTCTGCGCAGTTGGATCGGCTTAGTCTGCTGGTCCTGTACTCGGACACTCATCGTCGCGGCTTCGTAGAGACATCTCAGCACCTCGATATAACGATAGTCTACTTGGCATCGCTGTAAGGATTGTAGAACAGCCCAGGTCTCAACGGAGTCAAAGGCCTTCTCATAGTCCACAAAGGCCAGACACAGGGGCTGATTATACTCTTCGGACTTCTGTATAATCTGCCTCACTGTGTGAATGTGGTCTATGGTACCATATCCTCCGCGAAACCCAGCCTGCTCCGGTGGCTGAAACTCGTCGAGTCTCCTAGCGAGACGGTTCGATATAACTCGTGAGAATAGCTAATTTTAAGCAATTATTAAATTTCATTTCATTTCAAACGAAAATAATAATAAGTGAACCAAAACAAATTACAACTCTGCTATCATATCGATTATTCACAAATTTGAATGTCCACTGACCGTGTTTTGGTGCAGTGAGTCATCCTAGAACACCAGTGCATTGTGAACGCGATTTGCTGCAGTACTGTGTCATATTCTGTGGCGCTACATACTCTCTAACCTAACGCAAGTCTCTGCAGTGCTGTTCCGTAATCTGTGGCGCTACGCAGCATAGCTTGTATAACAGTCAGTACGGCCAATTTTACTACCACTTCAAGATGACTAGTAAGAGTGTTACCTGCAATGGATGCCGTAGCGCTTAGGGCTTCCATTCCGTAATTACGTAATTACGCAATTACGTAATTACGCAAAGATTTTAAACTTTTGACAAGTCCGTAACTGAAGGGTTAAAATCCGTAATTACGTATAAGTATAGGATTAATAAATTATTGATCTCTGAAATCACAAATTAGCGAGTTATTGGCCTGTTGGCAACATTAAACAGTATTACACGACAACACATACATCAGAAAATTATTAGAAAGGCTGAAATTTAAAACTAACACAAGTCAAAGTCCAGAACAACAAATAAGCACAGAACTTACAGACTCTAGCGATGAAGAGTTAACTGTGGCTGAGGAATTGGAAAAAGAGATACGCAAAGCCACCACAAAAGAAAACAAATCTACAGTTAACACAGATCTTGAGTCCATCATTAGAGTGGAAATGTGCATCTATGACAGCGCTGGCGGTGGTCGAGGAGTTTACTTAACAGCAGCCTATAATTATTTGTTATCGATTACACCGACAAGTGTTGAAGCCGAACGTGCTTTTTCTTCGGCCGGTTATTTGTGCAGTAAATTGAGAAGTTCGTTAAGTGATAAATCATTAAATGCGTTGTCCTTTATGAGATCTCATTTTCAGGAAACTCGAAATAAGTAAATAAATATTTCGTTAAAATTATTTTTTTTGAATCTAAATTTTGATTTTGTATTGGAACTTGTGACTTGTATTTTTAAATTATCGCGAGCTTGTGTTATTGACGTTCATGTCAACAAAATAAGCTCCCAATAATTTAAAAATACTCGTACAAATTATGTATCTTTATTCTTAAGTCCATACTGTAGGTACTTTACTGATTTAGCCATTGATTTATTAATAAATAAATATTTTGTTTGATTTATGTAATTTTTCACTTCTTACATTGTCCTTTGCTACCTATAAATACACAGTAACTAAAGAAAACTTTAGATTTAAACAAAATCTTAGAAATTACGTAATTACGTAGTTACGGAATTGGACCACTAAATTTCGTTATCAGTTACGTAATTAACATATCCGTAATTTTGGAAGCCCTAGTAGCGCTATCACGGGTAAATCATACCTGATTTGCAGCTTGTGCGCCCATAAATATGACCTCCTGTGCGCGGATGTTTCCGAGACCCGCTACGTTAAAATGAGTAAGAATATTAAAAGCTCATGGAAATGCCCCGAGTGCGTAAGCAAGATTCCCAAGGCTGACAATAGCAATACACCAGTTGGCGCTACACACGGCTCCCAGCGTCGCTTGAGCCCTGAGTCTCCTAGCAGTGATTCGAACAATATTAACATGCAGCGTGGCGGCTGTAGTAGTGGCAATGCTAGGCGTAATCTGGACCATTCATATGGAGATGACACCTACTATCTAGACAACATGCGTACGGTTATCCGGGACGAAATGGAACGGGTCATGAACGAGCGTCTGTCTATCCTCATCACGAAACTCGTCACTGAGGAAGTAACTTTGCCCATCTATAAAGTTATAGCGGAACTCACTGATAGGGTTGCTATATTGGAGAGTAGGCTTGTAACTTTGACTGGTATACAAGAAGAATGCATGCCGCTCACTACACCAACCCCTAATTCCATACCTATGAATGCCACCATGCTAAAACCTGTAAAACCGGTAAGACCGAAACCGAAAACGAACCGGGTTCAATCAGAATCGCGTGACTTAACAAAGCCAGTTCATGATGAGTCAACTATTAACACCCATCCCGCCAACAAATCTACTACCGGTGTTGTTGGTTTGAACGAAGAATCAAAGAAGCCTCGTCGGGCCCCCTTTGGTGTCGTCAGAGGAATCGCTACGCCAGGTTCAACGTCGTTGGAAGCAGCTGTGAGGCGAAGACAGCTACATCTCTATTACCTAAGAGTCGGCACTACCGTCGCTAATGTCCAGGACCATCTGCACTCCCTCTGCGGCGACGATACCTATGTTGTGGAAGACCTGAAGGCGCGAGGGAACTATGCTTCCTTTAAATTAGACGTCTCTTCCACGCACGCTGATATTATACTGTCTCCGAAGAGCTGGCCTGAGGGTATCTGCATCAAACCCTGGAAACAGCCCTTTCGTCCAAAAGGCAATGAAGACCAGGAACCAAAGTTTCAATAAAAGCTTTAACATATGTTACCAAAACGTCCGTGGTCTAAGAACTAAAACGGTAGAGTTCTATAAAAGCGTATCGGCTTCCTGTTCGCTAGATATAATAACTCTCACTGAGACATTTTAGAACAGCTCGGTATTCGACGCTGAGCTGTTTCCCCCGGGCTACGTGGTACTACGCAGGGATCGCATTGGAGACGTTGGGTATGGGGGAACCTTACTGGCAGTCCGTGACTATATATCTGCTACATTAATTAGTGATATAGATGGTATGACAGATGATAAAGAGATACTTTTAGCCAAATTAGTCTGGAAAAATATTAAGTTTTTTTTATGTCTTCATATACCGCCTAGTTATAAGGATGATCAATACTTGAATGTACTGGATTGCCTCGAAAATATTATTTGTAAATTCTCTTTTTATGATATTGTTATTGTTGGTGATTTTAATTTAAATTCATTTGGTGATAATTTGAAACTGCAGTTTGACTGTTTTCTTGAATTCTGTAATTTAAAGCAACATAATGTTATATTGAATTGTGATAGCCGCATGTTGGATCTTGTTCTGTCCACTAAACTTTTGAGTGGGCGTGTGTCTGTGCGTGGTGATGTAGTCCCCTTGGTGAAGCCCGATAGGTACCACCCTCCGCTTGAGATAAAACTATCTTTATCTCGTAGCAATGGCACATCTCATGTTTGTCCTCCGCCACTGATGAACGGTACAGAACGTACTACCAATGACTGGAATTTTAGGAAGGCCGATTTCAATGGCCTCTACTCAAGCATATTTTCCATAGATTGGAGTGACGTGCTGGCCGAAACAGATATCAATTTAGGGACTGATCTGTTCTATCACAAACTATCTGGCGTAATACATGAGCATGTACCAATCCGAAAACTATCTACCTCTGAACAAAATCGTAAATATCCTCCCTGGTTTACGTCTGAAATTATTTACAAGCTCAAAATCAAATATTTCCATCTTCGTAAATACAAAGAGCTGGGACTTGAATTTAACTATGAGGTATATAAGTACTATCGTTGGCATATTAAAATTCTTATTGATAACGCGTATTCCAATTACATTGGGGTTGTTGGAAATAATATCGGCAGTGATCCCGCACACTTTTGGAGATACGTAAGAGACAGACGTTCCAGCAGGAGCAACAGCAGTACCTTCAGTGCTAACGGTAATGAAATTACTGGTCAGGATGCAGTCGACGCGTTCGCTGAATATTTTGGTTCCGTCTTCCTCGCTGACAACCCAAAGTTGAATCCTGAAGAGGCGGAGAAGTCACTGCATGGGTCTACGAGCGATGCTAAGCTGGTTTCTGTGGACTGCGTGACTGAATCAGACGTGCATCGAGCGATACGTCGTCTTAAGGCTTCATCTGCTACGGTGCCCGATGGTATTCCTCCTTTTCTGGTGAAAGATTGTTTGTATGCATTAGTAGAGCCATTGCTTTTTCTATTTAACAACTCTTTGACTAGTTGCCGATACCCAGTTCGCTGGAAGGTATCAAGGGTAACACCGGTCCCGAAGATTAGTGGATCCACTGAAGTGAGCAACTTCAGACCGATAGCCGTTCTTTCCGTGTTTGCTAAGGTATTTGAGTCAATTTTAAATTTTCATCTCACTTGCCAAATAAATTCTTCTCTAGATGATTCACAGCATGGCTTTCGTAAGGCAAGATCTACAGTTACGAATCATACAGCCTACATAGATTTTATTTCAAATGAAATGGACGATGGACAGCAAGTAGATTCTGTCTATCTTGACTTTCGACGTGCATTCGACACGGTTCATAATGACATCCTTTTGGTCAAGCTTTCTGCTATCGGAGCTTCTCCCCGACTGCTAAGGTTTTTTGCAGACTACTTGAGCGACCGCAGACAGTATGTTCAGCTCAAAAACTACAGATCTCAGGAGTTCTAAACAAGATCAGGCGTGAGTCAGGGCAGTACGCTCGGACCTACCCTTTTTTTAGCCATGATTAATGATCTTCCCGCAGCTTTACGTGGTTCTAAGTGTCTGATGTTTGCCGATGATCTCAAATTGTATAAATCAGTCACGGATGATTCCGATTGTGTTGAGCTACAGCGAGATATTGACTCTTTGGACCGGTGGAGCCAACAAAATAAACTGTCATTCAATGTGGCGAAATGTAAGGTGATGACATTCACTAGACTCCAAACTCCCAATATTCACAATTACTCTCTCGGAACTGACATAATGGAGAGAGTAGATTCCATACGTGATTTGGGCTTGATGGAGGATACGCGCCTTAACTTTCGTCAGCATATCATCGGGATGTGCAAAACCACTAATAGAACTCTGGGATTCATAATGAGAACTGCTTCGCATTTTAAGGATGTACGGGTAGCGATCATGCTTTATAATGCATTTGTCAGAAGCAAGTTGGAGTTTAGTGCTATTAGTTGGGATCCACGGGAGGCCAAGTATACCATAATGATAGAGAGACTGCAGCGTAAGTTTGCCAGGTATCTGTATAAACGAATTTATGGGTATTATCCGTATCTTTTTCCTTCTCTTTTTGTTACCGGTATGGTTGGTCTGGATACACTAGAGTTGAGACGCAAACTGCATTTAGCTATGCACTACTGTCTAGTTCTTCGCAACAGAGTGGATAATCCTGTGATACTGAATACAGTTACCCTTTACGTACCAAATAACTATATAAGAACGGGACGCAGGTTTCATCGGCTCTTTGCTCTACAAGCAGCGCGTACGCGACACGCCGGTAACGCTCCTACGCTCAGAGCACTCGCACTACTCAACGATTTCTTGCAAAAGTTCCAACATGTGGACATATTTAATGATAGTTTAAGCCTTATCTACTTAAATTTAAGATCATACCTTACTTTTAAATAAATTATCTGTTCTTGCCTACCTATTTGTACCTACTCGTGTTTTCAATTTGTTCTTGTTAATAGATATTGTATTTTGTTTTTATATATTCTGTCTTTTTTAAGTCTTGTAGTTAGTGTTTTGGTGTTAGACTGTAAGCTAACTGCTGTATTTTATAAATAAATAAATAAATAAATAAATAAAATAAATAAAAATCATTGTATCCAACTAATTTGGTAGAACTTCTGTGCAAGTTGTAAACTTTGATTTTACAACAATGTCAGCTTTTCCCCTTAGCTGTAAACTTAGACATAAATCCTTAGAGCTGTAAGCAACTTAGTAGAGCTAGTGCAAGGTTTTACGATGCAATAATACATTCGCGTTTACTTTCATGGATTTTCCTAAGGAATTTAATATCCAGTAAGGCTAGAGTAGGTTGTCTATTCTATACTTTATATTATAAAGGGGAAATATTTGATGTTTGAATTGAATAGGCTGCGAAAATGAACCGGTTTGAAAAATCCTATCATCGATATAATTCTACGTTATAACTAATGAACATAGGCTATAAATATAGAATATTTCAAATAAGTTATAATGTATGAAAACTTCAATATTGTAACCCAAAATAAAATACAATATTAAAACAAAATTAAAACCCAAGGTGTCATTCACGTTATTGTCGGAAATATATGTCCTGTTTGTCATTCCGACTCATTTTTGTACACTTCCTCTATTTGTTCCATCGCCTCTTCTATAACTCTTAGGTTTACTGGAAGAAAACTCTTCAGGGTTATGCTCGCCTATGTACATAATGTACTTTTAGTTCATTCTTTGTTTTGAAGCGTATGCAATATTTTTTTTTTGTTAAATACAAATGCAGAGCCTGCAAGTTTATTAATGAAAAGAGAACCGAAAGTTTTAATTTTACCTATAAATAAATAAAATAACTCGCATCTAAACTAAACTAAATCGAATAAATAAAGGTTCAAATCCCTTAAACTACCGTTAGTTTGAACCGCTTTAAATGAATCACCCTGTTTCCGTTTGATTCATTAGCAGACCCTCTCCAATTACCTTCCGTTGAACCCCTTATAATTCACCCTGTTTCTTTTGGTTACATGTAAATGCATTAAAATTATCCAAAATCATAAAAAATAGAAACAAATATATATGAATATATCGTTACTACGAGTATATTTATAATATTATAAATGCGAAAGTAAATCTGTCTTTCACGTATAAACCGATTTTGATAAAGTCTTGCACAGACGTTATCTAGACCGGGAGAAAGGACATTATGATATTTTTTATTCCGGTGTCATGTTCTCGCGGGATAGTACAGGGACACACGATATAACCGAATCCTTTTTTTATTTTATAAGCGGACGAAGTCGCGGTCAAAAGCTAGTATACAATAATTTATCTATACTAATATTATAAAGAGGAAAGATTTGATTGTTTGTTTGTTTGTTTGTTTGAATTGAATAGGCTCCGAAACTACTGGACCAATTTGAAAAATTGTTTCACCATTAGAATCCTAAATTTTCCGTGGTGAACATAGGCTATATAATATTTTCAAAAAAGTTAGGGATCCGCATGAAAAATTCAATAATTGAACAGTGCGCTGTATATTCAACCTCTTTTTCTATTATGGCGCATCATAATAGAAAAAGAGGTTACATAATAGCGCACGGTGCTTGCTTTTTCTCTATGGCCAGTGTCGGTTATGGAGTGTTGAGTCAATGTCAAAAACTCCAATGCTATTAAAAAAGGTAAGGGATCCGTATGAGAACTGTGAAACCCATCGTGTCAGTGTGTATAATTTCTGAAATTTTTGTTTAATACCCGTGCGAAGCCGGGGCGGACCGCTAGTGTTTAATAAACCTAAATTCAATTTCAAATAGCGTATAAGGCTATCGTATTTTTTTTGTGTTCTGAGTCGCGTAAGTCGCATATAAATTGCACCGTTTGTGCCATACGGCGACCGAAAATAAATTGCCATTTATGTTGAAAGTACGCATTTTACGCGACTCACAACTCAAAAACTTAAGCTCGTTTTGTCCCAGGATGTACCTGTGAAAACGGTGTGTTGCCCGTTTACAATGCTAAATACTTTGGTATGTAAGAATAACAAGGAAAATTATTATTAGTATTTAGTCTTTTATGTAAATAAATGTACGTGCTTGACACTTAAGATTTTTTTATTAATAAACAGGGTAGGTAGAATACGAATACGAATACGAATACGAATACGAATACGAATACGAATACGAATACGAATACGAATACGAATACGAATACGAATACGAATACGAATACGAATACGAATACGAATACGAATACGAATACGAATACGAATACGAATACGAATACGAATACGAATACGAATACGAATACGAATACGAATACGAATACGAATACGAATACGAATACGAATACGAATACGAATACGAATACGAATACGAATACGAATACGAATACGAATACGAATACGAATACGAATACGAATACGAATACGAATACGAATACGAATACGAATACGAATACGAATACGAATACGAATACGAATACGAATACGAATATGAATACGAATATGAATACGAATACGAATACGAATACGAATATGAATATGATTTTTTCCATACAAAAAAATAAACTAGTAAGTACATTTCCAGTTCAGATCTTCGTAGTTTTATTTAGCCGGGCACAGACATAAGTCATAATACGAACGCAGCACAATTGCAAGAAGAAAAGAGGTTGCGTTAATGAAAGGGGTTTTGTTGGATTATGTTTTGGCAAAAGAACAAAAGTTGTTAGCTTTGATCTACCCAAGTTCTCTTTAAAAGGTTATTGATCATCTACCTATAACCCTGTATACCTAAAACTAAAACAGAATGAACTGGACCGTACTAACCTCGTCACCAGTACATTTCACCAACATTTCTGTACCAATCCAATCACTCAATAGAACCCTGTCAAAATCACTGCTTTATAACGACGACACGTCAAGAACACAACGGGAGAGTTATCTCTCGAGGGAACTGGGGCAAAGTGCACTCAGTACCTCTGAAGGCGTGTATTCTGCAGCGTTAGATTGTACATAGGTTTAATTATTTTGACTAACAACTAGAGACAGCACCAAGAACAATTCAAAGACAATGAAAATACCGATTAATTAAAAAAATAAAACTTTGGACTGTATACATTAATAGTACATATCTGGACAGCTGACTGTCATCATCAGCCTATGTTAGTCCACTGTTGGACATAGGCCTCCCCTAATGAGCGCCATAGCGCCCTGTCTTCGGCTTGTCGCATCCAGCATCTGCCAGCAGTCTTTCGCAGATCGTCATCCCACCTGGCCGGAGGGCGTCCTACACTACGTTTACCGAGTCGCGGTCTCCACTCAAGAACACGTTTACCCCAGCGGTTATCGGTTCTTCGCGAAATATGGCCGGCCCACTGCCACTTCAGTTGGCTAATTCTCTGAGCTATGTCGATGACTTTAGTTGTCTGTCGGATGAATTGGTTACGAACCTCCGCCATTAAGACTATGTCATCAGCGAATCGCAGGTGTGAGATGTAGTCGCCGTTTATGTTGATGCCCTTGTCTTTCCAGTCCAGCGTCTTAAACATATCTTCCAACGCGCTCGTGAACAGTTTCGGGGATATGACATCCCCCTGCCTCACTCCTCTGCGCAGTTGGATCGGTTTAGTCTGCTGGTCCTGTACTCGGACACTCATCGTAGCGGCTTCGTAGAGACATCTCAGCACCTCGATATAACGATAGTCTACTTGGCATCGCTGTAAGGATTGTAGAACAGCCCAGGTTTCAACGGAGTCAAAGGCCTTCTCATAGTCCACAAAAGCCAGACACAGGGGCTGATTATACTCTTCGGACTTCTGTATAATCTGCCTCACTGTGTGAATGTGGTCTATGGTACCATATCCTCCGCGAAACCCAGCCTGCTCCGGTGGCTGAAACTCGTCGAGTCTCCTGGCGAGACGGTTCGATATAACTCGTGAAAAAAGCTTATAGACGTGACTTAGGAGCGAGATGGGTCTATAATTTTTAAGAAGGGTTTTATCTCCCTTCTTAAAAAAAAGAGCACCACCAAACTCCCACTCCACGCCTTTGGAGTTCTCCCACTGTGAAGGACGGCGTTGAAGAGGCTCTGTAACCCCTGTATAACAGGGTATCCTCCAGCTTTCAAAAGCTCTGATGTTATTCCGTCCTCACCGGGGGCTTTTCCATTTTTAAGCTGCCTCAGAGCTAACACGATCTCGTCTTGACTGATGTCTGGCAGTTCGTCGGTATAGTGGCGTATCAAGGTGGCTCTAGAATCGTGGTCGTCTCGTTGGGAACGGGGAGCATGTGCAGCGTATAAACGGCCATAAAAGTCCTCTATCTCGGCCGATATCTCCGGCTTCGACAATACGGTCCTTCCGTCGTGCGTTGAAAGCTTCGTCAGGTGGCTCCTTCCAAGCTGCTGAGTGAATACTTTGGACCCTCGGTTTCGCTCTATCGCCTCTTCGATGAGGCGTGTATTGGAGCTCCGAAGGTCGCGTCGTACCATCTTCGCAATTCGCTTGTTCAGGTCTGACCTCTCTGACGAAGTCGCTTGGGTGGTTTCCCGTCTTTTTCTCATCAGCCCAAGAGTCTCATCCGAGAGTTTGGACTTCTTACCAGTACGCTGCTTTTTGCAAAACTTGATGCCCTCGTCCCTCAGCGTTTCTACCAGATTGTGTAGGGTCTCGTCAGCGTCATCAGTGGGTTCCAAGGCAGCGAATCTATTCCCGAGAAGCTGCTGAAACTTCTCGGTGCCCGCCATGATTTGGATTGGGTTCGGTCGGAGCGTGGACTTCATCAGACGGTTTCTTTCAAGCTTCAAATTTATATTCAGAGAGCCTCGAAGAAGTCGGTGATCAGATCCGGTATTGAACCTGTTGATCACGGAGACATCTCTGAATATATGCTTGCTATCCGTCATGATGAAGTCGATCTCATTTTTTGTCACAGAATCGGGACTCCGCCATGTCCACTTCCTTTGGGGCTGTTTCTTAAAGAAAGAGTTCATTAAGAACAGCCCCTCTTTCTCGAGGAAGTTGACGAGCATTTGTCCCCTGTGATTTCGAACACCAAAACCATGCGGGCCTATTCGGGATTCGTTGCCAGTCTGGGTTCCCACCTTGCCGTTAAAGTCCCCCATAACAACGTTGAAGTGAGCCTTGGTGGTGTGATGTAAGGCTTTGGATATGTCTTCGTACATATCCTCCACTTCATCATCCGAGTGTGCCGAGGTCGGTGCGTAGACCTGAATGACCTTCAAGCTGTAGCGCTTAGACAGCCGAAGGATCAGGTACGCTACCCTGGTCGACACACTGGAGATTTCTTCGACGTTGTTAGAGAGGGCCTTATTGACGAGGAAACCTACGCCACCCTGGGATGTTTTATCACCCTCACGAAAGTAGAGAAGATGGCCCGAGTCTAAGGTTACAGTGTCCTCCCCCTCTCTACGGACTTCACATAACCCTAGAACATGCCATTTAATGTTCTCTAGCTCCACTTCCAACTGCGCTAGATGGTGATCAAGCCTCAGAGTGCGTCCGTTAAACGTTGCCAGGGTCAGTGTGTGTGGGGTGTGGTAGCCTAATGTAGCCCGGAGATTCCTAGCACCCCCTGCCCCGCCGTTACCGTGGCCGCTACCATGGCCAGGAATAGCGAGGCGGCCGGGAACTGGGGGCCATTTTGTGGCGGTTCTTATCATTGGGGGTAATTGCCCATAATCCCCACGCTGGGCATGCGGGTTGGGGATCGCAGTTTAGTGGAGTAGTTCTGCAGAGGGCGCTGCTGCCCGCCCCCCGGTGTGTTTCCCTTAGTCGCCTCTTACGACACCCACGGGATGAGTTGGGGTGGTGAAATTCTATATTATGCCGTCACCACACGGCACTGTAGCTGACTGTACGTCCCTTAAATTTATGGCATGTATTGTGTGTACAATAATTAATAAAATTTACGTCAAACTACGGTACTTACTTTAGAATATTACCCATACCAGCACAGTATTAGAATCGGCAAATCTAAGTCACTGTGTGTTCAATAAACCAACAATCAAGAACTAGTTAACGAAGGATTTGTGGGTACCTGATGCCTTATTCCCTATGCCATAGGAGATTCCTTGCCCAAAACGCGTAACGTTACAATGTGTCCGCAATACGATTTTGTTCGATTCCACGCCACTGTCTTGTCGCATCTGTGTAACGCGTTTGGATTGGTAATAGCAAATAAAGGCCCAGTAGGGTAAATATAAGCCTTGTAATCAAAGGCATTATCTACGTACGCAATATCAGTAAGTATGATTCGCGCGCGGTCAGAATAAATAAATGAATAAATAAATAATGCTGGACAATCCACACAGCATCATCCAGCCCCAAGCTAAGCAGAGCTTGTGTTATGGGTACTAGAATGGGACGGAACCTTGTTAAAGAAAGTTTATATATTGATTACCTTGGAAACGTAAATGTTTAGACGATTATGTTTCAGTTCGAAATGGTTCCATACGATGATCTCAATCAGAATACCTCGAGCAACTTGATGACCAAAACCTGTATTTCTGTATTTCGTCAAATCCAATGGTTACCCTTTAAGACTACCGATGAGGCGCGGGCCAAATGTTTGTAATATTTGCAGATCGCAAATATTTGTCACAAGTGTTGTGGATAAAGAATATCTATGTAGGTACCGTATTGTATGATATTAATGATACATATTTTTCAATATACAGAAAAAACGTCCATAACATCCGAAACAAATATCAGATTGTACAACCATTTGTCCCGAGGCGGAAATCGAACCCTACCGCTCAACAGAGGTCATCTAGATAAGATTCATAGTAAAGATAAACACAAATTCCAATAGAAACCTTGTATTTCATTTATCGCTATTTGCATGACTCGGACACCAACAGTCAAACAAACCTGGCGTGTATTCCTAACGGCATGCAATCAAAAACTTTGTTTGTGATCAACGTAACCAGAGCTTCAGGCTGTTTTCAGACGTAACGGTTTTGACGCGAAAGATTGGCTTGTCAAAATATTCCGATTTTATTTTATTTTTAATAAACGTTCTGTCCGGCTTCGCACGGATATTTAACAAAAATTTAGTTTTTCATGCGGTCCCTAATTTTTTTGAAAATATTCTATAGCTTATGTTTATCAAGGAAAAATTTAAGATTCTAATAGTGAAAAAAAAATCAAATCGGTCCAGTAGATTCGGAGCCTATTCAATATAAACAAGCAATCAAATCGTTCCTCTTTATAAAATTAGTATAGGTATAGATATAGATACTCGAAGCATGATCACAATGCTATGGCCTAGCTTGCTACGAAATGCTACGGCGTAGCTTGCTACGACACGATAAGGCGTAGCTTGCTATAAAATGCTACAGCGTAGCTTGCTACGACATGCTACGGCGAGTATGCTACGAAACTACTCTGAATAATATAACATGTAAGAGAGGCAAGTATCACGTGAAAAAATCTGAATATGAAATAGCGGATATAATTTATGATTACTGTAATAAGTTGTCTTTTTTTTCTACTTACTCTTTAATGATTTAATTTTAATTATTTACATGATCCCGTGATTTGAGACAAGCAAACAAGCAATAAAATCTGTTTTTGTTATCTATAATCAACAAAAGAATACATGTGTCAAAAATCGTAGGAATTAAAAATAAAGTATAAATAACGTACCAACTTGTTCGTTTACGGTGAAAATAAAATAAATCCCAGTAAGATAATGCAGTATTAAAGTCAACCCGTTCTACCGTAGCGGACTGTTCGAAGCCGAGACTTTAGTTTCTGCTTCAGTGCCCCGTATTTATTGATGTAAATATCACACCGCGTCAGGCGCTAGTTTTCATACAGCATGGTTGCAAGACATCTGGTAAACATGTAAAATGACAGAATTTGCTTCGTTTCATGCAACATTTTTAGCAACTTTTAATAGATTTTCACTTCGGAAAATCTCAGGAATCAGCTCCCAAGGTTTGGGTCATATCGCAGAGGCTTGGCAATTATGGTTAACCCATAGAACACTGCCCAGTCTTGGGTTACTCACTCGCTTACATAGTGATTGATTTCCTCCGATCATTTGATAGCCTAATTTTCCGCCACTTTTAGTGTTCGCCATTTTTTGCATACCTGTATTTTTTTTATCAAAACCTGTTTCGTGTATAAATTGCCTAAAGCCAGTGCTCTACAAAAACGTTGAAGTTTAATCCCTAGCCGCTTTGTTAATTGGCTGACCAAGTTTTTAACAAAGCGATCCTAACGGAATTAAGGCGGGAAATGTTATTTTTTACGATTATTGTTTAGAATGAACCAGGAATAAACATTCAATTGGTGCTTTTGAGGCGGAAAACATCTTGCGGTCTTTGGGGATTCATTTTTAGGGTTCCTTTATTAATCCAACGATAAGAAAACCATTTACCTACGTTTTCTTCCCTGATTACGTTGCTAAACTTGCCCTCCCATGTAGAAGATGGTATCGCTGCAGATGAATTTGAAACAAGTTGTCTTTTTAGTCAAAAAAATTCATGAATCAATTAACCACTTCAACGTTCGTGGGTACTACAGTGCCCAAAAAAAGTAGGCAACTTACGTTCTGGGTACTAAAGAGCCCAGGGGTTTGCCCAGTCGAAAAAATGGTGGTTAATTAATGGTTGAATGAATGAATTGGGGCCGTGTGGTGCCTTTCAGTGCAGAATTTCACCACTCCCACTCTTCCCGTGGATGTCGTAAGAGGCGACTAAGGGAAACACACCGAGGGGCGGGCAGCAGCGCCCTCTCCAGAACAACTCTAACAAACTGCGATCCCCAACCCGCATGCCCAGCGTGGGGATTATGGGCAATAACCCCCAGATAAAATAACGCCACCTTTGGCGCACATTAGGGGAGGCCTATGTCGAGCAGTGGACTGATATAGGCTGATGTTGTTGTTGTTGTTGAATGAATTGATTTTATTTCTGTTAAATAGATGGTAATTCTTTAGTCTTCAGTTAATCTATGTTATCTTAAGTCTGGCATAGTTAAGCTTACAGCATTAAGTGCCTAGTATAAAATGCCAATAGAAATGGTTCATTTAAATACAGTAAGCTAACGTTTTAAAGATTTGATGATCACAGTGTATATTAGAAAGAAAAGAAATGAGTCAAATGGTAAAACAAAAAAAAATACAATAGGTACTTAGCAGAATATAAAAATTAGAGTTAGTATATACACATAAATAATCTATTCTCCAAATATCTAAAGCGCAGAGTGCCCGATAAATCAATATTATTTATCTCAGAAATATATTTTTAATTATTTATGTGCTCTTAGTGAAAAATTTAAGGCAACCATGTTTTTTATTTTTGTGTTTTTTACAAAATTAGCTTGTTATGTTATGAAACCTAAAAAAATACATGTCATATCGGATATTATAATGGAGAGCTTACTCCCGTCTCTATTATCAAACCCAGCAATATACTTAGTTATTCTGTGCTCCAGTAAATCTATTGTGTTGCTTATCAAATTGGTTTTCGATCACGTTCGTCGCGTTAACAGATTATACTATCACTTAGTAAGCTATGGTATTTTTGTCGATGTATTTGGGAAATTGGAAAATTCTTATAATCCTAATAGCTTTAGCTTACCAACCTTTGTTGCTGTCGTTTGACAATTAAATGAAAATATTGTAAGGAAAATAATTTGAAGGCGGTTTAGTGCAAATTAATTTACGCCCTGAAGATTTTATATCTAAGAATTTTAGATAAAGGAAAAGATTGTCGAAAACTTTGCTTATACGACCAAAAAAACAGGAAAGTTACGGTTATTTTCGATGTCATTTATCTGTTTATGCCAATCCATCTTTCTGTATACTTAACACTTGAAGACCTTTCACTAATGCTGCTCATGATATACTTCTACCAAATTAGCTTGCTAGGCAACGAAACCTAAAAATATAGAAATTAAATTTTACATTGGAGAGCACCCATCTATAATTTATCAAACCCCTTAAGGAGGCAAGCTCAACAGCATTTGACATATTTGTGCAGATGTTTGTCCCCTATGTTCTTAGATAACTATGCTGCATAACATCATTATGACATCAGTGAATTATTGTATTATAATTAGCATACTCAGCCACCACAGAATGCCACTGGCTTTAATTAAGCTATGCTAGTACATATCTCTCAGATTATGTTGATGTCTTGATTTAAATAATGGGTACTGGATTAAGATTTTGATTCTTTGTGAGTGGCGCGGTGGGCGAAGGCCTGTTTGTGAGGCTGGAGGTTACTGGTTCGATCCTTCGTTCTTTTTCTATGTAACATAAAAAAATATCTTTGAAATATTGTACTTATATAATTATATCAATCAGCTAGTACCAGCCCATCATAAGCTGTAATGCCCATAATGTGTGGATTGTCCAGAATTATTTATTTCCATGTCAATAGATTCCAAATAGACTACAGGTTTACAGTAGTCGCAAAAAAATCTCTGGTAGAACTCTAAAATGAAAAAAGAACTAGAATACCGCGAGATTTAACGTCATGAACTACATTGAACTTAATTCCACTTCTGAATATTTTCCTCATCTCGCGATAGAAAAAGTTCAATGACCTATCGGGTTATGTATTAACCTAACACGTGTCCGTCTGCTGTGGATAGAATCCAGTTAGATTCCCATTTCCTGGCCCGGATGACCGGACCGGCATCGGTGTTTTCAAGCGGGATTTGCTAGTTTCCTGTTGCTTTTATTTGGAAAATAAAAACCTAGCGGGAAAAGCCTGACGGAATGTTATTGTTTTATTTTTAGGTTTGCTTTGCTTGCCTTTTTATTTGTACCTACATCGAAAATTTTTAGAGAGATTTAGACCCACCTAAAACCTAAAGATTATTGTTTAGTGAATGATTTAATTTATACATCGATCAGTGTTGTACGTGTGTTGATTGCAGTAAATTGTATTTTAATAATTATTTACCCACCACCTTTTGTGTTTGCTTTTAGATGTCCATTTTTCGTTGTTTAGTTTTGTTTTGGTGCAGGAAAGTTTTAAACTTACCTGAGATACAGGTTTTACCGAGTTCAGGAACGGCAGAAATCCATTACCAGTAAGTAAACTTCAATTTGATTACCAGTTGTAGACCCAGTCAGAATGTTGTCGATATTGTTTAAGGTATTGGTCTACTGGTCTTCGGTTTCAGCTATTTACACAATACGAAAGTGACAATCGAAGTCCAGGCTAGGTTTGAAATGCCAAACTGAAGCCGATTACGATTACCAGTTGAGTTAGACAATAGAACCGCAGGTAACAGTTAGAATCTAAGTGATTACTACTCATAAGCTAAATATTTTTTATCAAACTGTGAGAATATATGGAAAATACTTAAAACGATTTAATTTTCTAAAACAAAGTGATAGGTGTAAGTGATACGAATTTCACCGGGTCAACTAGTTATGGAATAATCAATCGTCAATCATTCGTCACAGCACGTAGACATGTTATGTTGCCACTTGGGCATATTCACTATTGTCAATCATAACGAGTTTTATAGAAAAACGACAAGACACTGACGTGGAAGCGGACAAAACTGTTTAGAATACGACAACCTGTGTGGCGCGGCTGGCGAAGGTCCTCCTGCGACGCAGGAGGTTGCAGTTTCGATTCCTGATCGATCGATTTCGGATCAAATATTTGTTCGATCTCCAAATGTTTCTACCTTCAGAGTGTTCTGGTAGTTTTCTATATATAATAAAAAATATCAATCTATGTACTCGTATATTATGTATATCAGTTATCTAGTACTCACAACACAAGCTCTGCTTACCTTGGGGCTAGATAATGCTGTTTGAATCATCCAACATTATTTATTTATTTAACACGTTCTGACGTGTCACAGTTTTGGGCAAGTGAATTCCAATGCAGTAGATAATAAGGACCCTGAAAAAAGAACTGACAATCAACGACTCTAGTGGAAAAGCAGCCTAACGTATCTGCCAGCTGTGCCAGTAACGAGATGCCATGAGCTTCGATACTCATTATGTGCATAATGGCAGCGCTGATTTGCTGCTTGTCGGGCCTATTATGCAACCGACTAACTGCTGCACGCGCCTGCGAACGGGTTAACTCATTAACTCTTGTTCTAAAGTAAACCCTTATTAAATTTAGTAACCTAATATAAAATAAGAGAACCAAATTAGAACTAGAATTTAAAAATGAAAAAAATGGAGCTGTCTGCTGACTATTGCGAACAATCTACAGGTAGCACAACTGATCCATGTACAACCGATCGAAAAAATCCCCAAGACGCTGGCTGCTTTGCCTCGCTGTAAGGCAATGCTGATGCACTACGCCAGATACTCTTTCGTCACACATTTTGCTTCGACCAAACGACGCTCAGATGTTTATTTAATAATCCCGGAGATAACTGACGCTAGCAGAGTCGCAGCGAAAAGCAAGCGGTGCCATAAAAAAAGAAGTTGAAGTTGAAGCCCGGAGAACCTTAGTACCCGACGGACGGGGGCCTCGCCTCGACTCCAAAGGTTTGTAATGTAATGATTGTGATATATACAAGACGCACCCGACGCTCTGGTACTGGTCTCTGGTCTTCACTTTAACTCAGCACTGGGTGGACACATCAGTGTGCACCCAGCATACTATGTTTTCAAAAAAGTTAGGGATCCGATGAAAAATAAATTTTTTGTTAAATACCAGTGCGGGGCAGATCGATATTTTACATTTTAAAACTTAATTTCAAGCATACTGCCCATTTGATCCAGCTTTAACATCAAATAGTCAAGCCTTACGTCTCTTCTATAGATATAGCCCACGTTTACTCGTAGTACAGGCAGTGCATTCTCTATAGAACCGTCAATTTAATTAGCTGAGCATACAGATTAGATCATATGAGCAGTTAACAATATTGGCAGCTTTATTTAGATAAGCATCAACAAATTATTTGCTCCAAATATGTAATACAAAATATGTAGCGTTTCTTTTTCTTTTTTCATCTAGTACCCATACACAAGCTCTGCTTAGCTTGGGGCTAGATGCTGTGTGGATTGTCTTGCATTATTTGTTTTATTTTTCTTGATAAAAATATTTATTTTTTAGTAGACTTAAAAATCCTAATAATTTAGTTTTAAACGACACTAGAGTTCTTTAATTACCGTACCTATTTGTGTACCATTAAGTTATTAAGACTTTATATTATTTTTATAAGTATTTGTTGATATGGGCCCTAGAATAAGTTTTTTACCATCCGTAACTATTCTTATGCTGCCTGAAATAAATGATTTATTTATTATTTAATATAACGGTCTACAAACACGCATAATATCTATGACAGTTACGCAAAAGGCACCTTCTTGAGTTCTGTGTAGCGCGATCACCAATCACAAATTATAGGTAGAATAAAAAAATATCTAGAATTAATAAGACTTTTACTTTATATGACGCTGTATACTGTACAGCATTAAAAAGTTCTTGAAAAATGATAAATGATGTAAAATAATGTAACATAAATATTAGCAAAATCACCGAACATAATTTAACCGTGAAAAGCTTCTGCTTCTGGTATGTACCTCTATAAATTACTAATAAGTCTGTAATTATAAGCTTCTGGTTTTCCTTAAAATAAATAAATAATAAATCTCCGTAACATCACCTAGCCCAGAGCGATGGATCATTATTGTGAACTAAAGACCTGTTCTTATGCTGCAGAATTGTTTTTATAATATCTTAACCAGTCTTAGCCCCTTTATCTATGGTATATTTAATGATGCACTTTTTATGCTACGAGTATTTGTAGATTTTTATGTATCATTCGATATATAAAGTTCATATGCAAATAAAATCATCTCAATGTGCCGTTCGCAGGTAGAAGTTTCGACGCTTCACTTTTACCATTTGGTAGGAATATTTCACTAAATTTTACCTCAATCTCCTTTTAAGTTCACCTTTCCAAAGCAAATTTAAAAGAAGAAGTAAACAAAGGTTTTCAAACGATAAACAGATAAACAAACAGCAACTTTAAGAGCAGGAGTATAAAGTTTATTTCCCAAGAAGCCAATTTTGTTCTTGACCACGGCTCATGAGTGGCTTGTTGAATATCGGATGTAGAGAAAATCGTTACCTGGCCGAGTTATCCACTGGTGATGGGGTAAAATATCTGCTTTCATCGATATCGACGAATATTTTAGAAAATTATCTGTAACGAAATAATGATTGACAATATGAACAAACATAGTATTTTGTAAGTAGTAAGGACCCCTCGAGGGGGACGGCCTCCTCCAGATCTATCCATTGCGATCTTTTCTGAATCTCATCCGATTTTGTGTTTTCAGATATTTTTTGATTTCGTTTGACCGTCTAGTTCTCGAATATTCATACAAAGACTAGTTCTGTCAATTCCTCTTTTGCCCTGTTGAACATAGGCCTTCCCCATACGACGCCACGATTACCGGCCCTCCGTGGCCGCCTCCATCCATCGAGTTCCTACGACACCACTTTATTGCAACATTTATGAAAAATTTAAGAATCTTATATCTAATTTAATTAAAAACGTACTATAGGCGGCTTATTGCTTGCAGCCCAATAGCTCATCGCTTAAAGTCTAATGACTTATTGCTTAAAAAAAATGTCAGTCCATCGAGTGAGAGATCGCAGCCGCCCCTCTCTGTGATATACCAATGGTAAGTTTGGGCAGACGTAGATCGATTACACGTATACTAAGGGGCCAGTCCTAAGATCAAACAGCCTACGCTTCTTTAGATTTTGGCTCCTTTGGACCATATAAATTTGACATAGGTACCATCCCAATGAAGGCTCTATCTGAATAAGATTCTTATATAAGTCGTTTTTTGTTAGCGAGCAAGATGTAATGGAAAGATCAATAGAACTTTAGTTAGCTTAGTTTTGTTAACATTTCAAAATAACTATTCTAATGTAATAAAATTAGAACAGGTGTTTCGAAACTTTAACAAACTAAGTTGCCTGATAGAAAATCAAGAATTATCGATAAAACATGTCCCATCCCTAAGGAGCAGTCACCAATCCAGTTATGGGAGAGGTGGCTCCCCACTACAATCTACAAATAGGTATAATATTGCCTCGCCTGTGTTAGAGACATGATATTAATGCATTGGATACCAGATGACATATACAGGACAGCAAAATCTATTATACTTCAATATGTTCTATAGTGAACCCTAAATTGCATGTTTGAATTCATGAGGTGGCTTTTGTTCATTGGTTTGGACACTGGTGTTTTATTGGCATGGATATTGAGCTCTGGGTGAGTGCGGATACATAACACCTAAAAATATTACATTTTAGCTTTGTTATCATCATCATGATGATAACAGAGCATATGTATATATTTCATCATTCTAGCTTATTTCATTTTTCTACGGCCTAGGGTAAAGAAAAATATTTCGTTACTTGCTACTTCAAAATTCACCTATAATTGTCTCCAACTTGTGCTTTATGTGTAATCCGTGTAGTTGGGGTTCCAGACCATTCCAGTTACAGGTTTTTTTCTACAACCTATGGCAAACTTCAGCATCTCAGAACACAGATTAAAATAAACATCAAAATTAATCATCATCATCATCATCAGCCTATGTTAGTCCACTGCTGGACATATGCCTCCCCTAATGAAAAAAATTAATATTAGATTGCATTGCGCTACAACAAAGCAAAATATTTTATTGCTTGCTACGTCGTAGCAATATTATATTTATTTATATTTTCATTTAGAGGTATATGACGATCTGTGTGGCGCGGTTGGCGAAAGTCCGCGTGCGACGCAAGAGGTTGCGGTTCGATTCCGTCTCGGGATAAATGTTTGTACGATCTGCAGATATTTTTGTTTAGGTTGTACTTATCGTTTTGTATATACATATAATAAAAAATATCTTTCTATTGAATATTATTGTATTATTTATATCAGTCACCTAGTACCCATAACACAAGCTTTGCTTAGCTTGGGGCTAGGTGATGCTGAGTGGATTGTCTAGCAGTATTTATTTTATTTATTTCTTAAAAAACCTATTCTAATTTGTAAATTTTAACATTATTTAATTCCGTCAGGATATGCCTGGAATGTTAGACGGGATAAGGGATTAGGGTTAGATACATATTACGAAGTGTACGTGCGAATATTGCTCCTATTGTATCAAACTTACACTACTTACATCTATCAAAATAAAGTGTAAGTTAGTCGCTATCAGCGGCGGGAAGTGTGGAGATCATTAACGCCATTTTCGGGAAATATCTACATAATAACAATATCACATTGTAGCTTGCTACGGCGCGGGTGGCGTAGCGAAAAACTTTGATGATTGCTACGTCACAGTCATTATTTAACATATCTAGCTATATATCGTAGAGCTATTATCCATTGTAGCGTTATACGTTCTTCATAGCAATTTTGACTGTAATATAATAAGTCACTTTTTATCTTGTGAGATCTTAAAGTAAGCATTCGAATCTTTTCCACAAATCCTTATAATATGTATTATAAACGCAAAAGTTTGTAAGTATGGATGAACAATAATAATAAATAAATAATGCTGGACCATCCACACAAGTATGTTAGTTAGTATAAATGTATGTTTGTTACTCTTTCAAGCAAAAACTACTTGACAGATTTTGATGAAACTTAGTACACAGATAGTTTATGACCTGGAATAACATAAAAGGCCTTTTTATCCCTAAAATCCCACGGGATCGGGAGTTACGCGCGACCTAGCTAGTGTTACATGAAATCAATAAATTATAGAAAACAAATATTCGACTCGATTTGATACAACGTCTGACGCTCCAATAAAAAACTTAGATGTTCACAAACTCTCTCACATCCCAAGGAAATCGTCGTGTTTTCGGATCTTGTAACCGTCGAAACTTATCTGTAACTTGAAGAAGTTCTTGTTTCTTGTCATTAAAAGTTACCAGGACTTGTCTGTTTGGGTGAGCTACACGGAAAAGATAAAGAAATATTGTTCGACAATCTATAAATATCGAAAGATAAAGAAATATTGTTCGACAATCTACACTGCATCATCTAGCCTAAGCTAAACAGAGTGCCATGGGTGTTATATGACTTATATACAATAATCATCACAAAGATAATTAAATACCCAGAGAACAAATATTTGCAGGGCGTACAGACATTTGTTTATTATTGTTAGTGCTGGGCTGAGTGATGATAAGTGTATAATTAGAAAATCTTTTTAGATACGAGGTTTTCCTGAGTATACAGTAAAGTGCTGAGTGATGCATTATGACTAGATGTCAACCTGATTATATTTATTTGTTATGTACTTGAGTTGTGGTACCAACTCGCTCTGTCTGTTTCTATAAAATCTTATGAATCTGCAACCAAGGAGCTTTCTCTTTGTACCAGTGGTTTGAGGATTGAAAATCGCGGGTTCATTTCCTACGTTTCTGACAAGAGTAACTAACAAGAATAACATTAGTATCGATTTTTTTATAATCTCTAATTAATAATATTACGTGTTGTCGCTTATTTTCTGAGGATGACTATGCTATGGCGAGATAGAAATTAATCCCACCATGATTATGGGTTATGCTACGTCACACGTGACGTGCCCTTCCTCAACGTCTCACTCATTATTCTCAACAGTGAGATGCTACTTGGGAAATTATTTTCTACTAGCGGTCCGCCCCGGCTTCGCACGGGTATTAAACAAAAACTTTAAAAATAATACACACTAACCCGTTCGTTATGTTTCACAGTTTTCATAAGGATCCCTAAATGTTTTTAGCAGCATTGAAGTTTTTGACATGACTCGACACTGAGCTCGACACTCCATATTGACACATAACTGACTCTGGCTGTAGAGGAAAACAAGCAGCGAAACCAAAAAAAGAAGTTGAATGTAAAGCGCACGGTTTTATTATTAAATTTTTATGCGGATCCCTAACTTTCATGAAAATATTTTATAGCCTATGTTTATCACGGAAATTTTAGGATTCAAACAGTGCAAGAATTCCGAAATGAGCCTATTCAATTCAAACAAACAATCAAATCTTTCCTCTTTATAATATTAGTATAGATGACAGGAAACTCCTTCCCAAACCGTGACGTCATAACGTCATAATTATCCTGTCAAGCAACATTACATACGCTGTAGGTAAGATGGTGTCGATTCTGTTGTTTTAGAATTAGCTAAAATTAGGATTTAGGAATGTCAAATAGACAAAAGCTATTCTTTGTTTTAAAAATTAGACTGATCGATTTCAAATTAGAACGACAGATCTAAAACAACTCAACATAGGTAAATTAACTAAAACCCTATTCTTTGCATCACATTTTTAACTAAGATAAGAAACGTCAACCTAATTTTAGGAAGCATCTAATTAGACTGACAGATTTCAAATTAGAACGACAGATCTAAAACAACTCAACATAGGTAAATTAACTAAAACCCTATTCTTTGCATCACATTTTTAACTAAGATAAGAAACGTCAACCTAATTTTGGGAGCATCTAATTTCATCATCATCATCATCATCACCAGCCTATATTAGTCCACTGCTGGACATAGGCCTCCCCTAATGAGCGCCGTAGATGGACGTAGATGAGCATCTAATTTGCTCATGATTAAAATTTATACTTATTAAAAAATATTTTTTGGCACAGATCTAGTGAAAAACGGGAAGATTATTTTGTGAAAAGTGGAAAATGGATTTTGTTGTAGCTGCAGTGGTGGATTCGAGGGAAAGGTGTGTATTATTTGCCACTTCCTCGTTTGGTACCTAACCTAGCCATATCTTCATGGATCATCCAGCATGCGTAAAGTTTTAGCAGGTAGCACCTAGGTACCTATCAAAAACCAACATTGGCTAACCTAACCTAACTTAGAAAACCTAAAATTTAAGTTAGGAATCCTAAACAACAGAATCGACACCAATATACTTTTAGGATTATTTATTTTAAGATTTATTTTTGTAATTATGTTTTCTTGTGTGAGCCAAGTGACAACGATTTTCTTTTTTTTTCTTGTAATTTTTAATCGGTTTGCCCGATTCCACGCCGCGGTCTTGTTGTATGTGTTACGCGTTTGGAATGGCAATAGTGAATAAAAGCCCTGATGGTGAATGAACAGCAAAATTCGAGTGGGTATGCAATAAACCAGTCCTTAAAATTGTACGGGTGGTTATGACCAAAGTAGTATAAATCTTATCTTATTAAAATAGCATATTATTCTAGAGTTTCTAAAGTTTGCATTCCAAGATTAACTGAATAATAAATGAGTCTTGGATGGATATCCGAGAGTAATTCCTTATACATTCATAAACCAAAATATAATTATAAATTAGCTGAATAATCCACACAGCATAATTTAGCCCCAAGCTAATCATCAGAGCTTGTGTTACTAGGTAGATGACTAAGAGACTTAATATAGTCATCATCACCAGCCTATAATAGTCCACTGCTGGACATAGGCCTCCCCTAATGAGCGCCATAGATGGCATCATTATTTGGGGGTTATTGCCCATAATCCCCACGCTGGGCATGCGGGTTGGGGATCGCAGTTCGGTGTAGTTGTTCTGCAGAAGGCGCTGCTGCCCGCCCCCCGGTGTGTTTCCCTTAGTCGCCTCTTACGACACCCACGGGAAGAGTTGGGGTGGTGAAATTCTATGCCGGCACCACACGGCCTTAATATAGTAAAACATAGATATTTTTTATTACACATGAAAACGACCAGAACAGCCGGAATAAATATCTTCAGTTCGTACAAATATTTGTCCCGAGTAGGGATGGAACGCGCATCCTGCGTCGTAGGCGGATCTTGGCCGGGTTGGTTTTCAACACCGTGTCGCAGAGGTTCAACTTCTTTTTTTTTATGGCACCGCTTGCTTTTTGCTGCGACTCTGCCAATGTCTGTTATGGAGTATCATAAACTTTGTGAGTTATCATTATCAATCAGACAATATTTCAATGGCGGCTGTTAGATTAACAGCTGTTCGCATCCTAGGATCTCTACGTTTCTCGAAGCTTCTCGAAAATTGACTCCCATTAACCTGCGAAATTAGGTAGACACAAAGTCTTGCTACTCACTGTTGAAACAATTGTGTTTCCATTTTAGTCGGTCAACAAATTCGTTCAACATGGTATACGGTCGAATCCATCGTAAGCAGTCGGTTTTCTATGTTGTTTTTTATAATTTTTCGAATCGGTCCAGTAGTTTTGGAGCCTATTCAATTCAAACAAAAAGAAAAATAATCAAATCTTTATTAAAATTCTTATGTAGAAAGTTCATAAACAGTCTGTTTTCATTTTGTTTTGTTTTATGTTTTAAACCATATTTTTTTTTGTTATATTCTATGAGGCAGGGTTTCTAATTATCTTTCATTCATTCATCATCAGCCTATAATAGTCCACTGCTGGACCTCTAGGCCTCCCCAAATGAGTGCCATAGATGGCATTATTCATCATTTGGGGGTTATTGCCCATAATCCCCACGCTGGGCATGCGGGTTGGGGATCGCAGTACGATGCTTGTTCTGCAGAGGGCGCTGCTGCCCACCCTCTGGTGTGTTTCCCTTAGTCGCCTCTTACGACACCCACTGGAAGAGTTGGGGTGGTGAAATTCTATAGTACTCGTATGCCGTCACCACACGGCAAGTGCACTAATTATCTTATGACATTTCTATTTTAATTTACACTATTATTATTTTTAACACTATTATAATTTGTACTATTCTACGTGTACTTACATATTTTTGCTGACTTTTCAATATGTTTAAATCAAAAAAATCAAAGTTTAAATCAAAGTCATGATCAAGCGAAGACTCAAAAAATACTTGTAACAATCGACAATTCTAAGCATTCTAGAAAAACCCTTTCAATAATCCTTTAACGAAAAGGCAACTCACCTTCAAAAGTTTAAAAAGCTTCCTAAAAGTAAAGGTCGTTTACAGAATCATCAATCAAAGGTAGTCAAAGATAAGCAATAATGTTTCTCACGGCCCTTTGTCACAGTTTTTCAATAAACCCGAAGATTATCTGAGTGGGACAGATGAACCCTTGTCAAGAACTTTCGACATCTGGAAACGAGGCTTAGGGCGGAAGAGAAAGATCATCAAGTGATTCATCGAAAAATCTACTTTGCCTTAGATTGGGCAGGTGATGCTGTGAAATTCTCTTTCTTATCTAATTTTATTTATTTTGTTTCGTTACATCGCCCTGTGATGGTGTCGTATGATTTGTCTGAATACCCCAATGGTCATACGCTATGTGATTTTATATAAAAATGGGGTCTAAAAGGGGTCAAGAAACTCAATTTTAGTAAATATGCTCGGGGCATCGTTGCAACGGCCTTTGTTTGCACTTTCCAAAACTGTTTAAGGTCAAAATTCAAAGTTAAACTTTTAATATTCTCTAGCTATCGTCAAGAAATGCGAAAAATACAGTTCTGTACTAAAACTGTGCTTTTTCCAATATTTAGGTAGTTGCAAACAACCTGCATAAACCTAGAATACAAAGGCTTTTAGTATTAAAAAGAAATTATAAGGTCAGTCAGATAACGCATGTTTAAGACTTTTACGTAGTCGTTGCTTACTTTATAACTATAGTTTTATAAACTTCAGCACCACAGAATATATACCTTATAACGTCCCTTTCTATAAACATCTGGTGTTGTCCAATACCCATTTATCATGATTGCGTGATTGTGACTATTGGACCTTTATTTCAGGTGTGGTTTATTTGGCGATTTCTTCGGGAAATGGTGGGTATTTTATATTTCAGTGGCATTCATCGTTAGCTTATCCTTCTTGAAGTCTCGTAATAATTAATAACGCCGGTTTATTTTCATTAATTAAATTTGTTGTAAAACTATCTTCATTAAAGCCAAAGATTATTTCTAAGTTGCGGCCTCGACTTCGCACGGGTATATAACAATAATTATAAATTTTTACACACGTTGGGTTACATTACTTAAGTTTTCATACGGATCCCTAACGTTTTTGAAAATATTCTAGCCTATGTTCGTCAGAGATAATGTGGAATTCTAATAGGGAAAGAATTTTTCAAATTGGTCTAGAAGTTTTGAAGCCTATTCAATTTAAACAGACAATAAAATATTTCCTCTTATTAGTATAGATACTAAGATTCTTATAAAGAAAGATTAAAAAAGTATATTATTCAAAGATTTCAGAAAGACAAGTTCTACGATATTCAGCATAAGATATAAATGACCTATTTTCTTCAAGTGATCCTAAAAATCCCCATTCGCATTACAAATCGCACCGATGCCAAACACCTGTCGTCCTAACAAGGTAAGGGTAAGAAATAATAATAATAATATAAGGGTCGAAAACGGAAAATAATATTTTTGGCGCCCGTAAGTACGAATTTGTCGTGTCAGTGACGTGGGTACCGCATTATGCAAAAAACGCTCAGGGATTTGGTAGACCGTAAGTCTGATTTGAATGGCTCGTGACTTTTATCTCCAATCCGCGTAAAATCTGTGATCATAAAGTCTCCTGTCTACATACAGGTATAACAGACTTCAGACTTTTGGACCTTAGACTTAAGACAAACAAGTACAACAGAATTCAGACTTTAAGAACTTAGACTTAGACTTTTCAGTTCCGGATATTATATTCTAATTCTGTGTAACTCATCATCATCAGCCTATGTAAGTCCACTGCTGGACATGTGTAACAGCGGAATTTATTTAATCTGGGTGTTATAATGCTGGGCACTCCAAACAACATCATCTTACCCCAAGCTTAGGAGAGCTTGTGTTATGGGTGAAATGTGACTGATATACTTAATACAATATTCAACCTTCTTCAATATTTTGAAAAGTATAAAACGTACACACATTTCAAAAACTGTTCTGATATTTACTAACAGATACCTTTCATTTAATAAAACTATAAAAGAAATGTAGATAGCGTTTGTAAATATGAGTTTTGTTGTTGAATTCTTTTTAAAACGGGGAGTTATATTCAAACGGCGAAAAACCTCTGCAATATAATTCCCCGTTTTAAAAGTTTTTCAATAACTCTCCAACAGGTTTCACTTGCCGTGTGGTGCCGGCATAGAATTTCACCACCCCAACTCTTCCCGTGGGTGTCGTAAGAGGCGACTAAGGGAAACACAGCGGGGGGCGGGCAGCAGCGCCTTCTGCAGAACAACTACACCGAACTGCGATCCCCAACCCGCATGCCCAGCGTGGGGATTATGGGCAATAACCCCCAAATAATGATGCCATCTACGGCGCTCATTAGGGGAGGCCTATGTCCAGCAGTGGACTATTATAGGCTGGTGATGATGATGAGGTTTCACTATATTTTTCTTGTAAAATATAACAAAACCCATATTTACAAACGCTACCTACATTTCTGATGGATCGCTCTGCAAACTACGTAGGTCCATTATCCGGGTGATAGTTCAAAGTTTAAATATAAAATCATTTTTTGGACTTAGCTCCCCTCTACGTACTATCATAGGCTCTCAAAACAACAATGTCAACCAAACATGCAAGTCTTCAACCAACCACCAGCTCACCTCGACCTCCAGAAGATCTTTCACCCGAACAGATTACAAAGAACAGATGCTTAAAAAGGGCTCTTTGTAAACTGGGGACTTAGTTCCTCGTTTCTTGGTATAATACGATCCATTTAACTTTGCGAACTGAACGTATTGTCGAGTTCGGTTGGGAAATAATGCCGAAGGAAATTCGGTTTCGGCTACCTTCATGAGTCACTAATTACGCGCTTGAAGTAAATGGCAGAAACATAGAATCATCTATCAGGGTATTGAAAATGGATATGCAACAACTTAATTTTTGAAACAAAACAATCTGGAACCCTCTTTGCTCTATTCAGATCTAAGTGATACATATGCATAGATCTATCTATGCAACTTGCTGCAAGTAAAGTTTCTGACTGTTCCTGTTTCACAAACTTTGTTGTTTGACGTGAAAGGTCATTCATTTCGGTTATGAATGACTCATAAAACAAAGACGTAACGAAAATTGTTATGGTCAAATGACCAAATTAAGCAAGTGCCTTAAAAAACGCATTCGTAGTTTTAACCAAGAAAATTAATGAAACAGCCATAACGTTATAAGGCCCGTTTTATGAATTGTTATTAGTACAATTTAACGGGTATTTATCGCTATTAATAATAATGTGTTCGGATCGCGTAAATTTAAAACCGTGTTATGAAACCTTGTTCAGGCATAGATCTATGCTTGAATGACTTTTTGCCACAGAAAAGCGGTACTTCAAGCATTTATTAATTACTGAGCAAGCTTTTTTGTCACAGAAAAGCGGTACTCAAGCATCTATTAATTACTGAGCAAGCTTTTTTTGCCACAGAAAAGCGGTACTCAAGCATCTATTAATTACTGAGCAAGCTTTTTTTGCCACAGAAAAGCGGTACTGAAGCATCGATTAATATTGAGCCGAAAGAATGCCGACTACTGCACAACACTAGAAAAACATACCTCCAACTTCAGTGCATCGACAAAGGCCAAAAGGCCAATTCACCTGAACGTTAGTTAGTACTGCACTATAAACTGTTGGAGTTTGAACCGTATTACGTTTTTTTATTATGTAAATTAACTAAGAGTGTCTAGTCATCGTTACGTACTTTATTAACAACCACTTTGATGCCCTCTGTGGCTTGGGTATGTTGCAATTCCCGTACCGGGACAAATTCAATGTTCCGAATTTGTCCTGGAATAAATTCAATGTTCCAAATTTGTCCCAGGACTGGAATTGTTTTTTGTCATTTCAGGTGCAGATATTTGTGTGAGAATTTCAGCTCAGTTCATACCAAAGTTATGGCGTTGTTTTCGGTCAAACATTTTCAAAAATATTCGTCTTTGTAATATTAGAAGGGAAACATCAGTATTACCTACCTAGTAACTACTCGTACGTCATAAAGTTTTCACTTTGTTTCTTTAATCAAACATGAACACTAACTCTGTTTAGCTTAGGGCTAGATTTGGTGAATTGGCCAGAATTATTTACTTTTAAATTTGTTTTTAGACTTGCTAAGTCATTTATTTCGGTGAGCACAGACCAAACATAAATGTAACGAAAAATTATATGGTCAACTGACAAACAAGCTATTTGCCTTTATAATATGCATTCGTAGTACAAGAAATACAATGAAAAAGACACGTATGCATAGGTTTGATAAAAGAAGAACCCTTCATAAAAACCCATATTCTCAATATTTCTTTTAATTTCTAGTTCTGCGGTATCTACAAAACTTTTCGGAAAAACTTTTAAAACAGCACAAAATAATTTATCCCAAAGGCAAGAGCAAATACCTCCACTTAAAATATTAGACGAATTTATACGAAATTCAAAACATCACGTGGATTAGTTCAGCAAATTCATTAGCATAGAGTATCCTCCATTAGCTTAGTAAATTCTGCTAATTTCGTGCACAGCGCTTACCAGCGAACCATTATACCGAAATACTTGTTCGGTATATTGTACATAATAAGATTCTATCTTTGGATTTCCTATGATGTTACTTATGGTGCACAATTTATTTAATGAAAAAGTAAAGAGCATTAATGAAGCAATCAAGGAATGACAATTAGAATTTTGCCGTAAACTGATTGTCGAGTTTAGTTCATTTTGATTGGCAGAAGTTAGTATTTTGCATGAATCCAAAACTCTTTCACTGCTTTAGCATTCATGCATTTTATTTTTAATCTTATTGCATAGCGATATACAAAAGTTGGCAGCTTTGTTCGTCAGACCATGACGCGTATAAATTTTGTGACAATTATCGAACTTATTACAATTTTTTTATTTATAACGTGATTGGTTGGAGGCGTTTCTTTCCGTCCACGGTTTGATTCGTCATAAAATCACTAATAGCCTGCATGTAGCAATATTATTTCGGGTTTTGACGTAAGCTTACGTCGTGCGTAGTATCTAAATTTACAATTTTAAATCTAGAATTTTATTGCATGTCCATTTACCTACCTGTTATTATGTTAATGCAGGTGAATTAAGTCTAACCGGTGGGTGTACTTTGTTCACCCAGGTGCATTAAGTCTAACCTGCGTAGCACTTAAGGCGCTGTATTAAGAAAAATTTAGATATTTCAGGGGGTGAAGCAGGGGAAGTGGTGCACGTAGCTCCGCCCCTACGCGTTGACAGCAGCGCGTAGCCTTATTCTGGTGCGGCATCCGTATTCTGTTCACCGAATGGGAAATCCCGGGATGAAAGACCGGGATTTCAAAATAAATTTTGCATTTGAGTGACATCACTCAAATGCAAATCACTCAATGTAAATTAAAGAGAAAATAATTATTTATGCTAGCACTACAAATTTATAATAAAACAATTTTCGTTTAGTAAGAGTAATAATAATGTGATGATTCTTGTAATTTTAGATTTTTATTAAAATAATTTGCTGTTGATCAATATAACATATGCAATAATATACATTTGTTTTAATTTAAACTTAACACTACAAGCGGGATCCGTTTTCAAAACTATTTTAGGTAATTTTTTGTAGCCACGGATACCGGGATCAGTCGATAAAAATATTTATCGACTGATCCCGTCATCGTTTTTCATTGGAAAACGATCCCGGTATCAGTGGCCAATTAAATCTGATCCCGGGATCCGTGGACACAAACCCGAATTTTTTATGTGCGAAGCAGGGCGGACCGCTAGTATTAAATGTTTATTATTTTGTGTTTTTTATTGTTTCATATATTGATTGGGTTTTCTGGTCTAATCAACATATGAAATACAAATCAATAAACAATTCAAATATATGAACAACTAAATAAAACCAAGGAAATACAGATCGTTACACGAAAGCTGATTTCAGGCCTCCTTTAAAAAATGGGTTAGCTGCTACTGCTGTTCCTGAGATGAGAATATCCTAGCAAGAATAACCAATATCACTTTTTTATAACTTTTGTAAATGCGGCCGTACTATTAAATATACAATCATACATAAGTATGATCCAATCAAACTAAAGGCAATTTACTAGAACATACAACGGAAAATATTAAAAATAAAAAACGTTAGTAGTAATAACATATTTTATAATTTGTCGGCACGTTATAATAATCCGTCCATACTCACAATCAAGATAAACAGTGAAACGATTATTTAGAGTTTATGTACGCTACATAAACTCTAAATAATTGGTTCTCACTGTAACTTCACATAGGTAAACGTTTCAATAAAGGAAATAAACTAACATTTAGCAGGTTGAATGCGTGACACACATAAAATGAGAATTAAAAGCAATGATTTCATTTTGACAGTTCACACGTCCATTGCGGTATTTACGTTGTTGTTGTTGTTGTTGAGCAGACGAATTTTTCAAACCTATGAAGAAATTGTAGCCATATCCTTCGGAACTCCCAGATTATGATTGAAGTAGTAATTTAAAATTAAGTAGTAATAATTATTTTATTACTACTTAATTTTCAAAAGTTAGCTGTCTGCTACAATAGGGCATGTTTTGTTCATTGACATTTGCAGAAAGAAATTAAAAATAAGAGTAAGAGGTATTTATTAGTATTATGTTATCTGTGACAAGAGGTAATTTTTCGTTAGGAAGGTATGGAAGCAACTGCTGAAAATATTTTATTTGAAAATAAAATCCCGGGATTACGGCATTATATCTAATACATAATCTAGAAAAATGATTCCGTGATTCTCAACAAAGATCACTCAATCCTGGAATCGCTAAATTTTTCCGATACAAAAATACCTAGGTTTATAAGTCAAAACCTAAAGATCAGGTCAATATTAGCATCCGATTATAATCGGAAAAACTCAAACCGGAAAAGATCAAAACCTAAACTTTAGGTCAATATTAGCATCCGATTATAATCGGATGATGTTTTGACTTATATACCTAGTCAAAGTCGCTCGCTTAACTCTCGCGCGGCGTAAACTAGTGCGGTGTTTTCACACTCGACGTATTGAGGAGCGAGGTTCTGAACACCATTCGGTATTTTTGTATCGGAAAAATGTAGCGTTTCCAGGATCGAGTGATCTTTGTATTATTTATCCGATCTCCGCTATTACCTAGTATGTATATTATTTACTAGCGGCCCGCCCCGGCTTCGCACGGGTATTAAACAAAAATTTCAGAAATTACACACACTAAAACGATGGGTGAAACCCAGTTTTCATACGGATCTTTACTTTTTTTAACAGCATTGGGGTTTTTGACATTGACTCGACATTCCAAAACTGACACTGGCCGTAGAGAAAAAGCAAGCACCGTGCGCTATACAACCTCTTTTTCTATTCTGACGCGCCATAATAGAAAAAGAGGTTGAATATACAGCCCACGGTTCAATTATTGAATTTTTCATGCGGATCCCTAACTTTTTTGAAAATATTATATAGCCTATGTTCATCACGGAAAATTAAGGATTCTAATGGTGAAAGAATTTTTTAACTCGGTCCAGTAGTTTCGGAGCCTATTCAATTCAAACAAACAAACAAACAAACAAACAAACAAACAAACAAACATACAAACAAACAAACAAACATACAAACAAACAAACAATCAAATCTTTCCTCTTTATAATATTAGTATAGAAGACTACACACATACAAAGCTTCATAATATTCCAGTGTGAGATGATCTCTCGTTGTTAAGGCTTTCTGTACAATCAGAGGTCAACTTATACTGGAAATTTATATATTAGCACACACGCAGGACACAAATGTCAAAAATAAACAAAGTAACGTGACCTATCTCTGTAACAGCTCGCGGCTGACTGGCGTGATACTGCCAAACGCGTGACAGTAGTTCTTTGCGCCAGACAAATAAAGTTGAAAATGGCGTTGCGTTTGATTTTAGTTGAATCTCTTGTTCGACAATGTGAAAATTATTTATCGGTTTTAATTTAATTTAAAAATAAATACACCAGTTAGTTAAAATCTTTATACATATTTCTCTAGATGATAAAATTACCTTTCTTACAGTAACAAAATTATAAAATGTTATCACTCAAAATATTGAGCAATTCGAGACGAAAAAGTATTTTCGTGTTCTTTCTTGCGATTTGTTTTTCAAGTTCCTAGATGATTTTTATGAAATATTTTTGTATAAGTCTTTGGTCCATACACTTGACTATACACTGTATTTTTTTTGGGCTTGTAATATGTCGCAGTAAGCCTAACTGAGCGACGAAAAAGTGGACGTTTTACGACTTCTGTCTTAGGATAGCGCCTTAATTGGTGATTTACTTCAGGTGAATTAAGTCTACCCGGCCGTTTTTAGTTACTTCGCTAACTTTGGAAAATCACCTCCGTACACGAGTCTCCCGCGAAACAGGCCTAGCCTAAAATCTGCAATTAAGTACCTCATGTAATATGTAACATTAAGTACCACTAATGGATATTATGTAAATCATTTATTTGTAATGGATGCAGTGTAATTAGAGCATGGAAACGGATAATTTAACTGAATCCGCGCCTAATCAAAATGGATTGGCACCTTGTCTAACTAAATTTTTTCTGACTTACCACTTACAGCCTGCTCCTCTTCAGTACTAGAGTTAATGCATTAAATAATAAATAACAATAAATAACGCTGGACAATCCACACACCATCACCGAGCCCCAAGCTATGCAGAGCTTGTGTTATGGGTAAAGATGACTGATATACATAATACAATATATAATATGGATATATATTTTTTATTATAAATAGAAAACGACCAGAACACCCTGAAAAAATATCTGCAGAACGTGCAAACATTTGTCCCGAGGCGGGAATCGATTCCGCAACCTTCTGCGGCGCAGGCGGATCTTCGCCTACCACGCCACAGAGGTCGTTTAGGCTTACCTTAAAATACTTTACTGAAAACAATATTGTATTCAACATCTTTATCGTTCACTGTACCCTCAACATCACATCCGAATCTCTTTCAAAAATTTGTTTCGATTTCGGTACATTTTCGTCCTGTAATGCCAAAGAGGTCCCTATATAAACAGATTTTAAAAAGAAAACAATTAGAGATCCCTCCCGTTTCTAAATTAACTTTTGAGAAAGAACGCAATCAAGTAGAGCAACAACACTTCCAAGAAAATTATTTAAAAGCCGAAATAACCGATAACCACTTTCCCTAAGGGCCCTAACTCTGGACAATTACTGAAATCGCATCTAAATCGCCGAATAAATAATATTATTTTTTCTATATCATAGCACCCACATTTATTTCAAAACTAATTGACTTTACTTGATCGGAGCGGTTGTCGGTTCTTCGCGAAATATGGTCGGGCCACTGCCATTTCAGTGTGCTTTAGAACTTTATAGAGATATAAATATGTATATTTTTTCCCTAGTCAAGGCCGTAGGCTGTATCCGGCTCGAAGGAACATTCTTTTTGATCTAATTTCTTTGCGAGTGGTATTGGCAGGCGCTAATTGCTATCAGACCTCTCAAGTTATTATGCAAGTAATTGGTGGGAAATAGGTGCTTAGAAAGCTCTCTGATAAAATTTTGTTAGGAAAATTAACGATGATTTTAGGAAGTTATTGGTTTAAGAGATTTAAGCAAAAACATCTAGGTAACTGGGGGCCTAAGGGCCTATTCTAATTCTCTTTTATGAAATGCACTCTAATACAAAGAAATAGAGCACATATTTCAGCAAAAATTAAACGAAACAATCGATTGCGTACTCGTATTTTGGAGAATTAGAACATACTCTGATTATTTAGGATCGTTTTTGTAAAAAGCTAAATAAAAAAAAAACTGGGCCTCTTGTGATAACTGAATATAATCTGGGCCTCTTGTGATTTAAATAGAGTTGTACTATTATAGTGAATAAATTATCAATCAGGTACATATAATTATCAGAAAAATAACGAATTTATGGAATTTAATTTACACACTTACATCATTGAAGTTTTCATACGAATCCCTAATGTTTTTTAAATATTCTACTCGTATAGCCCATAATTTATCATTCTAATGGCGGATTTTTTTCAATTTTCTATACAGTTCACGCAATCAACAAACAAGCAAATCTTTCCTCTTTATAATATTAGTATAGATATAAATATATATGTCAAGTTGCAACCGCTTTAAGTAATTAGTTCACATTTTTTTTATGATCTGTTTTATAGCACATTTTATTTTTCAGTATATTTATATTCATTACTTATATTTTTATATTCATTACTTTTAATTCTTCAGGAATTCATTTCTTAACAAAGGAAGTTACTTTACTAAACAACTGACTAAACAAAATACAACAAAAAAAATTACAACTAATAAAGCAAGTTCTTGGAACTATTTTCAATTTCTTTGAAGCTATTAGCTTCAAAGAAGCTCAGTTCTATTTTAATACGAAAAGTTTTAATTTAGGTATTTCTTTTATGTTGTATATTTTAGTTTAGGCGTATATACTGTTACTAGCTTTTCGTTAGGGGATGCCGACATCATAGTAGCTTTATGCATACAAAGTCTCAGCCCGATCGGTTCAAAATTGAAGTTTCATACAAACTTTCATCCCCAATTTTATCCCCTTGGGGGTAAAATAATTCAAAATCTTTTCTCAGCGGATGCCTACGTCATAACATCTACCTGCATGCCAAATTTCAGTCCAATCCGTCCAGTGGTTTGGGCTGTGCGTTGATAGATCACTATGTCAGTCAGTCACCTTTGAGTTTACTGTTATACTGTTACTAGCGGCCCGCCCCGGCTTCGCACGGGTATTAAACAAAAATTGCAGAAATTATACACACTAAAACGATGGGTTTCACAGTTTTCATACGGATCTTTACTTTTTTTAACAGCATTGGGGTTTTTGACATTGACTCGACATTCCAAAACTGACACTGGCCGTAGAGAAAAAGCAAGCACCGTGCGCTATACAACCTCTTTTTCTATTCTGACGCGCCATAATAGAAAAAGAGGTTGAATATACAGCCCACGGTTCAATTATTGAATTTTTCATGCGGATCCCTAACTTTTTTGAAAATATTATATAGCCTATGTTCATCACGGAAAATTAAGGATTCTAATGGTGAAAGAATTTTTTAACTCGGTCCAGTAGTTTCGGAGCCTATTCAATTCAAACAAACAAACATACAAACAATCAAATCTTTCCTCTTTATAATATTAGTATAGATAATAGCTGTACTATATACTTACTGTACTATATACTTACTGTACTATAATACTTACTGTTATAATGGCTGGATGATCTTCAAACTCTAATTATGGTTTATTATGGGGTCTTCGGCATGTCAAACTGTTTCCTATGAAGTGAGATTAATTTCACTTTTACTTTCAAGAATTACTATAATTATAGATTTTAGTTTATTAAACTTTTAACTACCAAAATAGTAGTTGGCTTCTAGATTAGCTGATACTAATCGTAAACTTTGATTTTGCCGAAGGTGAAAGATGATTTTTTTAATAGGGCAAAAACCCTTTATTAACAAATAAAATTACAATGATCTAACTAAATAAAAAACTAGTATTTACAATTGAAACAATTGAGCTAACTGCAGACTGTTGCGAACAAACTACAGGTAGCTCAACTGATCCATATCAATACCAGTTGGAAGTGTACCCAAGATGCTGGCTGCAAAAGAATATTAGTTCCAAAATTTAATGTTGAATATAGCAGAAACGGTTTTGTTTGAATTTTTTTTAGCTAAATATTCTTGATGATTTATTTCATATCCGCAAACATCTGCATGATTTTTTAAATCAAAATTGTGTCATATTCTTTTAGAAGCATAATTTTCACATTATGTAAAACGAATGCATAACAAAGAAATTAAACAGTTAATTAATTATTATTTGTTTCACCTTTCTAAATTTTTATCAATATTTGCAATGTGTAGTTTGTATTTCTTCTTTGATTAAACTAAGTAAATACGACTTTCCAGCGCAGGTATTTGCACCTAACCCAGTCTCGAAGCAACGGGCCACTCGGTTAGGATTTCAATTTTAGATAAATTATACTGGAATTAGAAAAACGAGCACGGTTTTCTATCGGGAATGGAATAAAATTGATTTCGTAATAAAGTTTGAAAATGGTTTCGCTATCTGTACAGTCATCCACATTTATAAACCGTTTAGTTTTGTTAGATAATAGGTTTATGGGAGAAACGGGAAAATAATGGAGGTTTTGAAGCTGTTTTCTTGCTAGTATCAGTAATAATAACGTATTTATCAGTATTAATAACGTTTTTTCTTGACTAATAACAAAAGAACCTAATCGTAAAAATATATTATCAAACTCCACCGCATTTAGAAGCTAAGGTGATCTCAAAACTTATCTTAAACTTATACCGAAGTAAAATTAAAATGTTGCTGTATATATTCTATTTTAGAGTTTCTCTTAATTGTAATATAAATTATTATAATTCAATTATATTATAATAATTTATATATATATTAAACAATTATATTAACAATTATATTATAATAATTTATATAATTTATATTATAATTCAGAGAACCTCCTTAATTAATTATGGATGATAGCGGGTTAACTACAAACCTATTTCTGTTGGAAAACAACAACGTTACATCCCTTAACGCACTTCTTCAGGGTAAGTACAGTACGTGCTACGTGTGCGCCGCAGCAACTAAGGGTCGCTGCACACGGGCCACCAGCCACAACTATTATTCAAATTGATTATTTAACTGTTTCTAACAATGTGGTGTCGGCATAAAATTTCACCACCCCCAATCTTCCCGTGGGTGTCGTAATAGGCGACTAAGGGAGACACCGCGGAGCGGGCAGCAGCGCCCTCTGCAGAACAACTCCACCGAATTGCCATCCCAACCCGCTTGCCCAGCGTGGGGATTAAAGGCAATAACCCCCAAATGATAACTAAAGCCATCAGGCGCTCATTAGGGTAGGCCTATGTCCAGCAGTGGACTGATATAGGCTGATGGTATTGCTGTCCGGTAAAATGTACGGGCACTATACTTATTCGTTCGTGTTTAGTATTCCATGCTGCTCGTACATATAAATTAGGACAGGAAACTTCAGCCAACTGCAGCTAATTGCAGGGAATTTCGCTATAGATAAGTAGTTATATAACTGAATGTGGTTGCAATTATTTTGGTTAAATGCACGGAGAAAACTATTTAACGTACCTAATTGATGGACTCAAGTCCATCAATTCAGTTATATTCAGTTCCACACATTCAGTTATATAACTACTTATCTATAGCGAAATTCCCTGCAATTAGCTGCAGTTGGCTGCAATGGCACGATGCGTCAATTAATCAATTTAATTATATCAATTAAATTTTTGATGGATCTATTTCAGGATCTATATTGGCTATTTTGTTATTTTTGTTGCTAACGGGAAATAAATGCCTCTATATTTTATAGTTGCAAACACTAAATAACACGACAGGACAATAAAATGATGCCCTGTATAAAATATGGCGTTTTTCCGACCAAACTTAGCTAAAATATTTTTTTTTGAATGCCTCTGTAATAGTTTTATTTACTATAGAGATGTGAAAATAATGTTTCGTGCCCAAAAAGGCCGGAATAGGACCAAATTCTATCTATATAATATATTGTAGTCATCTAGTACCCATAACACAAGCCCTGCTAAACTGAGGGTTAGATGACGCTGCGTGGATCGTCCAGCATCATTTATTCATTGAACAGTGGACATTATTGCGAATTGTTCGAGTAATATGTATATACACCTTGCACCACTTTACAGGCGACTGTACCCGGTGCCACTATTCACTATTCAGGCCTCCCCGAGGACTCCATTGTCTAGACTTAGAAGCCTCGGCCACTATGGGCAGGTAGTGTCAATTCGAATAAAGCGACGGAAGGCGAACTTAGAACAAATGGTATCCGGTGGTATTAAGTTGAAATTCAAATGGAATGAAGCTTTAAGGTAATAAGTTTTAGAAAATTCATAGCTTTTTAAACTTACACGATCTATGTTAAACTAGCTTCTGCTAGCGGATTCACATGAGTTTTTTAGAGACAGTCGATCGAATATTATATACCTTCCTGTCAAATTGATACCTTATTTCAGGTATCATAAGAACAGACGACCTCTGTGGCGCGGTATTGCCGGTTCGATTCCCGCCTCGAGACAAATGTTTGTACGGACGAATGTTTGGAGATATTATTATATATAAATATATTATGTTCTGGGTGTTCTGTTCGTTTCCAATCATCGTCATTGTTATCGTCAACCTATTATTAGTTCAATGCTGGACATAGGCCTCCCCTAATGAGCGTCATAGATGGCTTATTAATCATTATGGGGGAAATTTCCCATAATCCCCACGTTGGGCGTTCGGGCTGGGGATCGCAGTTCGGTGGAGTTGTTCTGCAGAGGTTGCTGCTGCCCGCCCCCCGGTGTGTTTCCCTTATTCACCGCTTAAGGCACCTACGCCGCGCCTAACCAGTCGATATGAACTATCTTTCCCACTTCCCGTTCAATATGAACGATGCTGTTGGATTAGTGCAGGTAAACTGAATTGGCTCGCACCTCGCTCTTGCCAATTAGGCTCAGGGGGCTCCATTATTGCCAGCCTCCGTTCTAACCTACGATAAATGGAGTTAGGAGCACTGGAAATGAAGTGACAAGCTGATAAATTATAACTTAGTACATTTTTAGATTATGTAGGTTAACTTTTACTTTATAAAACTTTTAATTTCTTATATTTTTGAACCTGTATGATATTAGTATTAGGAGGTATAATTTTTTTTTTTTTATTTGATTGTGTTATAAAAACACCTTAAAAACATGTCACAATGTCCTTATAATTTATTTATTAACGTTGAAACAGTGTTGCCAACTCGGATTTTGAAAAAGGCGTAGACCACATTAGAAATTTACGTAGAATTAGTAAAATTTGCATATGTAAAGTTCGTAGATCTACGAACTTTTTTCAGAGTGAAATGAAGAGGGTAGGGTAGGTAAAACTGAATAAAATGAGTGTTTTGTTATACAATTTATTCATTTTCAGGCAAATTAAATTTATACATAAATTTATTAAAAAATTTAATATGTTCTTGTGAAGGTTCGCGGGTTTTTTAAGCCACTTTTCGTGAAAAGTAAGCCTGTTAGCGTTTCAGTAGAAAGTCTATTTCTGATATTAGTTTTCATCAAATTGATCGCAGAAAACAGCCGCTCGACATTGGCACTGCTATGTGGCAATGTTAACAAATTTTGTGCAAATAGGGCCAATAAAGGAAACATTTGAGACGAATCGCCTTTTTTATTTTTGAAATATGACGCCAAAAATCGTTTGCTTTAATTTTCTGTTCCTCTTGAAATGGAAGATTTGTATTTCTTAGAGTCCTCCATTCCCTGTCTAATTCCGTCAGATCTGTTGGACATAATCCTGAAAATAAAGATAATTAAATGAAAAATATTAAATCTTGTTTAGTCTAGTTATGTTTAAGTTTTAGGATATTTTAGTTTTATCGTTTACTTAGTAATTGTTTTATTATTGAATTTAGAATTCATTTACTAAATGAAAACTAAGTAAAGTGCAGCAGACTCAACTCATGCAACGCAAGTGTTGGCGAAGCGAGTTTGCGCTAGTATAAAACGGGCAGAGATGTACAAAATGGTTTTAAAAAAGCATTTAAATACAAAATGCAAAATACTTTTCAGATTTACTATTTCAAATGCAAAATACCAAATACTATTGCGTTTTGTATTTCAAATGCTAAATGCAAAATAGGTATTTTCAAAATACTTTTTCAAAATAAAATACCTCCTGACCAAATCACAGATATTTTTATTTATTACACAGGAGAATAGATACACTCAATGCGATTACACTTTTTTTTTTAAATTAATAACATCTGGACTGTAATTGTTAAAAAGTGATAAAAATAAATATCATTTTTTATTTTTATCACTTTTTAACAATAGGTACCAGTTGTTCGAATACATCATTCACTCATTTTTCACACTTGTCAGACATTGACACTTGTCAGACATTACTTGACATTGACATAAGACGCGCACTCTGACCAAAGAAGAAAAAGATGTCGTGCATGGTTAGTTGGCGCCTCTATCGGTCGAATTCGGCAATACAAGCGTTTTGTTTTGTTTGACTGGTATGGTAATGTTGGCTCAACTTAATCACAAAGTATTTTGTATTTTAAAATGTATATTAAAAATACAAAATGCATCTCGAAAGGCATTTCAAATAAAATACAAAATACTTTTCACTAAAAGGTATTTAAATACAAAATAGGTATTTTGCATTTTCTATTTGCATTTAAAATAGAAGTATTTCAAATAAATCACATCTCTGAAAACGGAACTTCCACTAACTTTTTTTTCCGAATGAAAGGGAAATTATGCCCATTCAGTATAATAAATGTTATTTTACAAAATTGTACAATTTTATAGAAAATACGTAGATTCTGGGACTTAAGTTCGTAGGTTTGTAGGAAAGGCCTAAAGTACGTAGATCTACGTAAAAAGACGTAGAGTTGGCAACGCTGGTTGAAAACAAACAACTTTCCACTATTTAAGTGTTTATACACTTAAATAATTTGAGACAGCGTACAACTCTTTAGTTTTCTCTAAGAGTTTTCAAGTATAGAACATGAACATCCCTAAACTAAATTAAAGTAAAATAATATATGTACTTGATTGATATCTGGTAAAGTTTCAAGAGATCTGCCTGATAACAATATGCTTGTTTGTTTCCGTTTTGTGTTTAGTTAATGTGTATTTTTTCTGTATCTTTTGTACCTATCTATAGAATTTATCAAAAATGAATCAACATGTCCAATCATTATGACCAAATCAAAATAATTCATATTTACTCTTAAATAAAATAAATATTTGATATACATTAACTTAAAATTACTTGATACGTTCATGTACATTTGTACCACAAAATTCTCAAAAGCTACGAGCTCATCTATACTAATATTATAAAGAGGAAAGATTTTTTGTTTGTTTGTTTGAATTGAATAGGCTCCGAAACTACTGGATCGATTTGAAAAATTCTTTCACCATTAGAATCCTGAATTTTCCGTGATGAACATAGGCTATATAATATTTTCAAAAAAGTTAGGGATCCGCATGAAAAATTCAAAAATTGAACCGTGCGCTGTATATTCAACCTCTTTTTCTATTATGGCGCGTCAGAATAGAAAAAGAGGTTGAATATATACGCACGGTGCTTGCTTTTTCTCTACGGCCAGTGTCAGTTATGGAGTGTCGAGTCAATGTCAAAAATCCCAATGCTGTTAAAAAAAGTAAGGGCTCCGTATGAAAACTGTGAAACCCATCGTGTTAGTGTGTATAATTTCTGAAATTTTTGTTTAATACCCGTGCGAAGCCGGGGCGGACCGCTAGTCATAGATATAAAAAGTTTGCTCAGTTTATAAAAAAAAAATAAAAATAGTTTTATTCTATAATACAAAAACAATTTCAACTCTTTCTTGTTACAATGAATTTATGATTCTAATGTGATAAAAATATTATAGTCATGCATTAGAAATGAAAAATTTATTTTAATTAGACGTCTTTTTATATAGTTTTTGTTTTTATTCAGTATAGTGTTTGATGTCATTTTCTTAATGATTATTTTGGTCTTCAGCGGTCTATGACAAAAAAATCGCTCAATAGCCAACGTTTACTTTTTTCTTCTTTCTATTCGACAGAATTTGTCCTCCACCAAACAAAGACAAATACTCCCTGGTTCTTCCAGTAATGTGTCTCCACGTTGTGTTGTTGCTTCCGTCGGAGGAACTGTTATTATATCATTCGACTTTAATTACGTCGGATTTCCCTATCTTTACCGCCTGAGACTGTAAATTTGTTTTTGACAGGTACACAATGCATACCAACTTAAAGTTTTGGCTCAAGAATTTCTGTTAACAGGTTTTTCATAGAAATTTTGGATCAAAACTATCCTAGATTGACGAATTCATTATTAATTTAAGCGTGTTAACTACGAACCTATTTTGTGTTGGATGAACACCAACGTTTCATCCCTTAACGTGGGACTTCATCAGGGTGAGTGCAAAATTATATTACATTTATGGGCCGATGATGATGATAAAAAGGTCGCTAAGTAGCCCATGTTTATTTTTTCTTCTTTCTACTCGACAGAATTTGTCCTAAAACAAACAAACAAATATACTCCCTGGTTCTTCCAGTAATGTGTCACCACGTTGTGTTGTTGCTTCCGTCGGATGAACTGTTATTATATCATTGGACTTTAATTACGTCGGATTTCCCTATCTTTACCGTCTGAGACTGTAAATTTGTTTTTGACAGGTACACAATACTTACCAACTTAAAGTTTTGGGTCAAGAATTTCTGTTAACAGGTTTTTCATAGAAATTTTGGATCACTTCTTGCTTTATGTTTAACTAGCGGTCCGCCCCGGCTTCGCACGGATATTAAATAAAAATTTCAGAAATTATACACTCTAACACGATGGGTTTCACAGTTTTCATACGGATCCCTTACTTTTTTTAACAGCATTGGGGTTTTTGACATTGACTCGACACTCCATAATTGACACTGGCCGTAGAGAAAAAGCAAGCACCGTGCGCTATATATTCAACCTCTTTTTCTATTATGACGCGCCATAATAGAAAAAGAGGTTGAATATACAGCGCACGGTTCAATTATTGAATTTTTCATGCGGATCCCCAACATTTTTAAAAATATTATATGGCCTATGTTCACCATTAGAATCTTAAATTTTGCCTGATAAAGATAGGCTATAGAATACTTTCATATAAGTTAGATATCCGCATGAAAAATATTTTTTTTTTGTTAAATACCCGTGCGACGCCGCGGCGGACCTTTAGTATTATACGAGTATATAGAAAATGACCAAAACACCCTGAACAAATATCTGCAGAGCGAACAAATACGAATGCTATAAAATATTTATAAATAAACACCAAAATCAGGGTTTACTAAAAACATAGTGGATCTTAGATCCAAGGGAAAGTACTATAAATAACTTGAAGACCAATAAAACAAAGACAGGTAATTCAAAAGTTCAGATAGCAGCGACATTTAATTTTCTCGTAAAACTGATAACGTACAATAACTGACAAAACTGAAACCGAAGTTTGACTCAACTAAAATGGAACTTCCACCAACGGATGGCTGTTGAGAAGTCACAAATAAGCATATTATTAATAGAAGGAGCTGAGGAGCAAAAACACCTTTTATGTCGCTATAATTAAGAGCATTTTGACGGACCAATCTTCATCAAATATTATTATTGTAGAACTATTCTAGAACTTCACTGAGGGGGAACAGTTTTAATTCTATTCAGTTTTAATTATATTATTTAAATATTTAGACATCTTCATCTGAACATAGGTCTCCTTCAAATGAGTCCCCCCTGTCATGGACTCCCTGCGGCCGCTACAAGCTACAAGTGCGTACGGTCTTTCCACACTCCGTTTCGCATTGCATTGTTGTTGCCACTCGTGAATCTTTATTCCCCAATGGCTATCGGTTCTGTGAGCTAACATAATTATGGTGTGCTCATCGCTACATCGACCTGCCAATTTTGAGAGCTGTATCGGTTATTTTGATTGACCTTGAGTATTTATATATTAATAAGTCAAAACTAGCTGGCAGAGTTTAATCGTCATTTTATTCAAAGTTTATGGCAGGAACCAAGATAAATAATATTCAAATAATAGCAGACCATTGTGAAAATACTTTTAAATTACAAATTAGTTTAGTACTACGTTTGCGATTAATTGGAAATTCATCCGTCGCCGGAGCCTTAAGGTATATCTTATTGTGCTTATTAGAAACTAAAACCTTTTTAAACTTTTGCAATTTGTTAACCCATATCATATATTATTAGGATCCAAAGTGATGACGAATTAAGGGTAGTCTAAGATACTACCGTCAATTCTTGGCTGAAACTCAAAAAAGCCGTGTGACCACGATCGCTGCAATGCGATGGAAACGTAGGGAAAAATAAACTAAAAGGTACGGGATATTTACCCGATTAATAGTAGGTATTTAATTAATTATAACCTGTCTACCACTTTTTGTGCCAAAAGCATCCTAAAAAATTCTCTTTTGTGAAAGAAAAGTAGGAGCAGTGCAATAATTTTGCAACTTCTATTGAAATCACTCGTCACTTGCAATATTCGAGATGAGTCAATATGCAGTCAAAGTGTCTGATCGATTGAGATTTCAAGGTAAGGGGAGGTAGGGGTAAACCACTACCAACCAATTATTGTAAAAGGTCAACTTTATTGTCATAGTGAAAGATAGATGCAGGTAAAGTGGTTCGCCAAATGAATTTAAAATTCTGAGTTGAGCGTCTGGCGTCAGAAGCTACCGATGCAATTGGATTTGCGGTGATTTATTTAGGTACAGAGCGGGGTTGCTGTTGGTGAGCCTTTAAATATTTTTGCGATTCTGCTTCGTCCAAGGGGGTATTTTGGTTCATAGTAAATAAATGAACCGATTTTGATTAGGCCTTTTGTATATGCATTCATCAAGTTTTTGATGATAATCGGTGTAGTCGTTCAATTATTCTGAAATCGTTGTCGGGGTTCAATGAATATAAGTGTAACTGTTTTTTGTATTAAACCTGCTGAAGATAGATTTTACTAAAGCATATTTTCTATGTGAAGAATGCGTATCTTTGTACTATATTTGTTTATGGTATATCATTCATCAAATACCCATAATACAAGCTCTACTTAACTTGGGGCTAGATGATGGTGTGTAGATTTTCTAACTTAATGTTCGATTCCCGCCTCGGTACAATTACTTGTACGATCTGCAGAATTTTTTTCCGGCTGTTCTGGTTGTTTTCTATATATAATAAAAAATACCTATTCTATTTAATATAATATTATTATGTATATCAGTCATCTAGTACCCATAACACAAGCTCTGCTTAGCTTGAAACTAGGTGATGAAAGTGATCTTAAAGTATGAAAATTTGTAAATGATTGAAAGCTCTCGACATCTAAATAGATTTCAGACTGGACGCTCCGTGGATCTCCCAAAATTGATAAGCAAGTTTTGATCAAAAGGCCTTTCCAATTGACATAATTTCGTCGTTTAATTAAATTCCTTGGTAAGCAGAGATTACGTGTCACGCAAAGTTCAAGATGCTTTGATTATAATTTGTGAGGTTGTCAACTCGAGAGAAAGTTTTGATAATAAATAGGCAACTATATTAAAGATCAGTCAGGTATATTTTCATAACTTTAGTACAAAATTTAATTATACAAGGGGTAAAATCGTGACGAGAACAGTTGAAAGAATACCTGATCATGGTTTTGACATGCTGTGCACTAATTGTGTTGAATTAACGTCCTCAGAGCTGTTAATCTTGCTTTTTTGTCAATTTTCTATACTTGTTGAATTAAAACTATTAAAAGGCAGAGGCCATAAATAAATTTAATTAAATTCCTGAATCGATAAGACTTATTTTATAACATATTTTTCTTAAACGGTCATGTTTATGAGCGCTGCCATCGTCCCCTATTGGTTCCACAGTAATGCTGTTGATAATGGTAGACAATGCTAAGAGAGCTAATGAGGTTCGTCTATCAGGTTAAAGAGCAACCACATGACCTTTTGGAATCCATTCTGCCCTGAACCACGAGAAACTCCATCGAGTCTTCATTCTGTGCCACTTGCTTAAATAACTTTAGTGACTTCAGTGAGGCACCAGTGTAGTGTGTCATAATGTGAACGTGAACATTCCTGATTCTGAAGACGATCTGAGGGTAGTCGTGGATACTGCCGTCAATTCTTGGCTATAGCTAGAAGAACATCCAGTCGTACCTTGACCACGAACTCTGCAACGCGATGGAAACTAATAAAAATAAAATAAAAGGTGCGCGATAAATACTTGATAGTATTTAATAAACTTTAGTTACTATTCTTCGTATTTGTCTATCTATCTATCTATCTATCACAGTCCACAATAACTTTTCCAGGACAAAAGTTCTTTGAGGAGCATCCTCGCACTGTGCATCATATTAACGTCTCCAAACATAAGTCGGATGCACGGTCCACGGAACCTTCCGGAGATTAGTTTTATTTACACACCTCATTTAAGTAAATCGTTACCCACTGAATAGTTCAATTAATTATAAATTGCATTTAAACTTTAACCACCGAGGGATCAATTTAATTAAATCGGGGTACAGTAACGTAAACTTCTTTACCCCGGTCTCCTCAAGTGGGGAAGTTTTACTGAAGTTTGACTTCAACGACGAGAAACAAGTCGTATGGAAGATATTGATTGCATGAGATGATTTTAGAAAATAAATATTGCCTTAGAAGCTGTGTTTACATACACAAATCTTCTTGCTTCCTTTGAAAGGTCTGTTAAATTTTATGATTATGTAGATCTCGCTTATGTGTAGGTAAAACATTTTGGTGTTTTTGTTTCTTATAATATTTTAGTAGCTCTAACTCGCTGTTTCGCACGCTTTTCAGGTTAACACGGTTTTCGGGTTCGGGTCGCACCGTTCTCTCCAGTTCAATTGAACTTGGTGCGTGCTTTTAGCAATTATTGGGTTGTACAAAACCACATTTACGTATAATTTTGCCTCCTTAATGTAGTAGTAGGTAGTGTTTGTTTTTCTTAATTTTACGGAAGTGATTAAAAAAGTCAGCGTTGCCCGAAAAGTGTTTTAGTTTTTGACATGGTTATAAATCCCCAATGAAAGTTTTCACTGCTCAGGCTAACCGGTGCGACCCGGAGCAAGACATATGTGATCGGGCCACGAAAGTAGATATTGGCGACAAGTAATAAAATATCAAAGCAAAGCAATATAAAATATGCAAGTGTTATATAATTTTCAAATTAGAGCCTGCTCGAAAGTCATTTCCGTGGCGGGCCGATAGGGACCGCAATGGGCTGTTCTGTAACATAGTAAAACATGAAATACGTAAGACACGGAACCCACTAAATGGTGGCCATTTTTGTAGTTTTTTATTTTTGAATTGATTTGATCTTATTTATATTGTTTCAATTATGCAATAAACTAAACACATTCTAATGTACTTTTTACTACTTAACTAGACATCTCTGTGGCGCGGTGGGCGATGGTCATTATCATTCCTAATCATGAGTGATATATGTACATTATGATAATCTATGAGCGGATACTTTATGTTTTCCTAAGAGGTATCTGCCTATGACATTTTTTATAACTACCTACCCTGTTATATTTCAAGACATGTAAATGGTTAACTTTTTAAATTCCTTAATTTTTTGTGTATCTTAACTTAGTAAACAAAAGTACCATTAATGCCACGTTTATCTATAGTAATATTTAGTATATTTTCTTACAAACAATTTTATTTTATAGTCATCCAAAAACCTTTGTTTCTCTTATCTCAGTACCTGAATCTATTAAGTTATTATTTACTGAATATTATTAAAGTAAAATAAATGTCTGGTCTCATTTTAATTAGCTAATAGCGTCTTATTTATTCAGGCGTGTCATAGGCGACATGTTTTATCTAGGTACCGCGAGAGCAACGCGTCTAGCAGAGGCTAGTAAATAAATAAGCTTATGTTATGCTCAAATTGCTACTCTTGTTTGGACATTTACTTTGGCAGACGCGATAGCTAGTTACTGTTTGACCCATTTTATGACCCAGCGATGACGATGGGTCAAAATTGGGACATTAGGGCTGTCGGCAGTTACCTAAATTTATTCGGAGTGCGATCCGGAATTGTAATGGAATTAGTTCCTAAATATTTATGAAAGGTTCAGCGGTGCCGATTTCTTTTGCGGTTGCTTTGGGATTTTTGTGGTATCATTTGGATTTTTATAGGAACTGTGTTTTTTGAGCGTAAAATTTAGCATTTAGCAATAAACAAAAATAAGGTTTAAAAATAACTTTTTAAACCCTATTTTTGTTTATTGGATTTTGATTAGCAAATAACAACTGAAGTTCAAACTCAAAAGTCTAGATTTGATATAAAACTAAACATAAGAAAGAAGCTCTGAAATTCGGATCCCACAGCAGGGTAAAGTTTTCCTTTTCCTAATCGGTCCGTTGCATTGATTAAATATAATTTTCTATACTCTGTGGTGATAGTTTACCAGTTTAAGCAAAATGTGTGATATTCGCCATTATTTTGTATTAATCTTTTAGAATTAAAATGTTATATTGTTCTCATAAAATTAATTATAGGTACTTTAAGTAGTAGCATCAAATCTTTACTCTGTCCTTTCAAAACATTGGCGAAGTGGAAACCGAAGTGTTCTTGAGATAATAGACAGAATTTAAACAAGGTTTGTTTACTTGTTAGCAGTTTGCATAATTAGGAATTTATTTTTGTTTTAGGTAGGTTTTTGATAAGTCATAATTAATTTGTTGATATCGCTGTTACAATATTAAATAATAAAATGCTCGCATCGCAAAAAATCTATCCGAACTAATAATACTACGAATAATTGACGCCTCGCAACGTGGTGATGTGATCCATAAATTCAAATTAGAATATTTCGAGCTAATTTATGTCCATCTTATTAAAATTACCAAAGAAATAACTTGCTCGTCTCACTGGAAATATTCCTAAGAATTAGTAATTGAAGCAATCTGTTTAACCTCGTGCCGTGTGGTGCCGGCGTAGAATTTCACCACCCCAACTCTTCCCGTGGGTGTCGTAAGAGGCGACTAAGGGAAACACACACCGGGGGGCGGGCAGCAGCGCCCTCTGCAGAACAATCTCACTGGACTGCGATCCCCAACCCGCATGCCCAGCGTGGGGATTATGGGCAATATCCCCCATATGATAAAACCAGCCATAAAATGGCCCCCAGTTCCCGGCCGCCTCGCTATTCCTGGCCATGGTAGCGGCCATGGTAACGGCGGGGCAGGGGGTGCGAAGAATCTCCGGGCTACCCCAGGCTACCATCCACCACACAAACTGACCCTGGCAACGTTTAACGGACGCACTCTGAGGCTTGATCACCATCTAGCGCAGTTGGAAGTGGAGTTAGAGAACATTAAATGGCATATTCTAGGATTATGTGAAGTCCGTAGAGAGGGGGAGGACACCGTAACCCTAGACTCGGGCCACCTTCTCTACTTTCGCGAGGGTGATAAAACATCCCAGGGTGGCGTAGGTTTCCTCGTCAATAAGGCCCTCTCTAACAACGTGGAAGAAATCTCCAGTGTGTCGAACAGGGTAGCGTACCTGATCCTTCGGCTGTCTAAGCGCTACAGCTTGAAGGTCATTCAGGTTTACGCACCGACCTCGACACACTCGGATGATGAAGTGGAGGATATGTACGAAGACATATCCAAAGCCTTACATCACACCACCAAGGCTCACTTCAACGTTGTTATGGGGGACTTTAACGGCAAGGTGGGTACCCAGAATGGCAACGAATCCCGAATAGGCCCGCATGGTTTTGGTGTTCGAAATCACAGGGGACAAATGCTTGTCAACTTCCTTGAGAAGGAGGGGCTGTTCTTAATGAACTCTTTCTTTAAGAAACGGCCCCAAAGGAAGTGGACATGGCGGAGTCCCGATTCTGTGACTAAAAATGAGATCGACTTCATCATGACGGATAGCAAGCATATATTCAGAGATGTCTCAGTGATCAACAGGTTCAATACCGGATCTGATCACCGACTCCTTCGAGGCTCTCTGAATATAAATTTGAAGCTTGAAAGAAACCGTCTGATGAAGTCTACGCTCCGACCGAACCCAATCAGAATCCTGGCGGGCACCGAGAAGTTTCAGCAGCTTCTCGGGAATAGATTCGCTGCCTTGGAACCCACTGATGACGCTGACGAGACCCTACACAATCTGGTCGAAACTTTGAGGGACGAGGGCATCAAGTTTTGCAAAAAGCAGCGTACTGGTAAGAAGTCCAAACTCTCGGATGAGACTCTTGGGCTGATGACAAAAAGACGGGAAACCACCCAAGCGACTTCGTCAGAAAGGTCAGACCTGAACAAGCGAATTGCGAAGATGGTACGGCGCGACCTTCGGAGCTCCAATGCACGCCTCATTGAAGAGGCGATAGAGCGAAACCGAGGGTCCAAAGTATTCACTCAGCAGCTTGGCAGGAGCCACTTGACGAAGCTTACAACGCACGACGGAAGGACCGTATTGTCGAAGCCGGAGATATCGGCCGAGATAGAGGACTTTTATGGCCGTTTATACGCTGCTTATGCTCCCCGTTCCCAACGAGACGGCCACGATTCTAGAGCCACCTTGATACGCCACTATACCGACGAACTGCCAGACATCAGTCAAGACGAGATTGTGTTAGCTCTGAGGCAGCTTAAAAATGGAAAAGCCCCCGGTGAGGACGGAATAACATCAGAGCTTTTAAAAGCTGGAGGATACCCTGTTATACAGGAATTACAGAGCCTCTTCAACGCCGTCCTTCACAGTGGGAGAACTCCAAAGGCGTGGAGTGGGAGTTTGGTGGTGCTCTTTTTTAAGAAGGGAGATAAAACCCTCCTTAAAAATTATAGACCCATCTCGCTCCTAAGTCACGTCTATAAGCTATTCTCACGAGTTATATCGAACCGTCTCGCTAGGAGACTCGACGAGTTTCAGCCACCGGAGCAGGCTGGGTTTCGCGGAGGATATGGTACCATAGACCACATTCACACAGTGAGGCAGATTATACAGAAGTCCGAAGAGTATAATCAGCCCCTGTGTCTGGCCTTTGTGGACTATGAGAAGGCCTTTGACTCCGTTGAAACCTGGGCTGTTCTACAATCCTTACAGCGATGCCAAGTAGACTATCGTTATATCGAGGTGCTGAGATGTCTTTACGAAGCCGCTACGATGAGTGTCCGAGTACAGGACCAGCAGACTAAACCGATCCAACTGCGCAGAGGAGTGAGGCAGGGGGATGTTATATCCCCGAAACTGTTCACGAGCGCGTTGGAAGATATGTTTAAGACGCTGGACTGGAAAGACAAGGGCATCAACATAAACGGCGAGTACATCTCACACCTGCGATTCGCTGATGACATAGTCTTAATGGCGGAGTCGCTAGAGGAGCTGAACCGGATGCTGGACAGTCTAGCTTCAGCCTCCCGATGTATCGGTCTTGGCATGAATTTGGATAAAACCAAAATCATGATCAATGGCCACATTGATCCAAGACCGGTGATCGTACATGGCCACCTTCTCGAAATTGTTTCTGAGTACACTTACCTCGGGCAGATTTTGCAGTTGGGTAAAAACAATTTCGAGAAGGAAGCCAAGAGGAGGATCCAGCTAGGCTGGGCAGCGTTCGGAAAACTACGTCGAGTCTTCTCGTCATCCATACCGCAATGTTTGAAAACGAAAGTTTTTAATCAGTGCGTCCTACCAGTCATGACCTACGGAGCTGAGACGTGGACACTCACGATAGGGTTGGTACACCAGTTCAAAGTCGCTCAGCGAGCTATGGAAAGAGCTATGCTCGGAGTTTCTCTGAAGGATAGGATTCGTAACGAATTCATCCGACAGAGAACTAAAGTCATCGACATAGCTCAGAGAATTAGCAAACTGAAGTGGCAGTGGGCCGGCCATATATCGCGAAGAACCGATAACCGCTGGGGTAAACGTGTTCTTGAGTGGAGACCGCGACTTGGTAAACGTAGTGTAGGACGCCCTCCAGCCAGGTGGGATGACGATCTGCGAAAGACTGCTGGCAGATGCTGGATGCGACAAGCCGAAGACAGGGCGCTATGGCGCTCATTAGGGGAGGCCTATGTCCAGCAGTGGACTAACATAGGCTGATGATGATGATGATGATGTTTAACCTCGTAAGACACAATAAATAGTCTAGCTTTGCTCGATATTCGAAGCTCATACGGTCCAGACACCAACCTAAATCTAAATTTCCATAAATGCGAATAAAACTGTGCTGTTAGCATGACTTTCTGAAGTAGCCAGATTTACTATAACTTAAGCTATCCGACGCAGCGCATCAGCATTGACATACGGCGAGGCAATGCCAGCGTCTTGCGGACGCTTCCGACTGGATAAAGATCAGTTGAGTTTCCTGTATGTTATTTGCAAAAGTTTGCAGTTAGCTAAATTATTTCAATACTGTAATTCAGTTCTGATGTTTAGTTGTAATTTTCTTTGTTAATAAATGTATAATGTAAACGGTTCTCTTAGCCGAATTTTCAAAGCTTGTCTCAATCGACAAACGAAATGCGCAGGACAGTGAGAAACCAGCTCCTGCACACACCTGCTATCGATTCCCTCATCCACATTATTATGGAAGCAGACTGACACGGTCGGGGGAGTTCAGGCTCAGGACCAACTTACAAGGCAAAGGCTCCTCAACGAGGCAACTCAGCCAACATCCTGACTGAGCTGCTACTGTATGAAGTACCTACCAGAGCGACATTCCCCTGTTTTTGGTTTCTTAAGTTGTAATTTAAACCCTTAAAATACCGTTCTAAGGGCACCGAATTTGTGGTAATCAAAGTTGTTATATTAAACGTATTTCTCTTCGTCTTATTGTGTCAGAATAATATCATCTACGCTGAATTTATATTTTATAATCATGAGATGCTTTTAATAAATGTATGGTTTTGATTTGAGTTGAAATTTTTCTAATACAAATTTTGAACCATATTCTCCAAAACATAGAGTTAGTAACATAATGACATTGAGGATAGTTTTAAACACGCCTTTGTCCCGTAATAATTTCAAACAGTTCTAATTTTTTTTATATTTTATGGTGTCTGTGCTGTTTAAAATACACTGACTTAGATTTTTGGACTGGGTAGAACGGAGCATATGTTTTGGGTTGGACGGGGAAAAATAATATTGGGTAGAAAAATTGTGAGTTGAACGGAAGCACTCATAAGGATGATCAATAGCCAATATTATAATTAGAGGTATGTAAACAAACCAAAACATCCTGTTATTATTTTAGTATCATGTATTAGTAACATTTCAATTATAGAAAAGAAACAAATTGAAACGAGTAAACAATTGAAGCATTTGAGCTAACTGCAGACTTTTGTAAACAATCTACAGTTAGCTTAAATGTTTAGTGTATGTATCTTAAAAGTACCTATCTGTGTTCTTTTTTGCTGTACTGAATTATTTTTATCTATATATAAAGATTAAGAATATTATACTCTAAAAATTTCGTATTTTGATGAATTTACTATGTATGTTAACGAGTTAACTATGAACCGCGACGTAAGCCGCACTCACCTAATGAATTCGTTAAGAGATGAAACGTGGGTCCAAAACAAAATAGGTTCGTTGTTAACCCGCGCACATTCATAGATTTAAAATCATATCTTGCCTTAGACAACATTCGAACTCCCGAAAAAAATGGTGTGAAGCCAGGGCAAAATCTCGTCTAAAATAAAGAAATTCAAGTTTCAATAAACTTTATTTCCTCCCAAGATTGAAAAATACAACAGAAACAGTTCCACACCATTCTAGAACTAAATGAAAAATGCCAAAGTTACTAACGTGCAACTTAGTGCATAAAAGTTGCAAAAGCAATTTGTTGTGAGGTGGTGAATTTTTCAGCTGTCTTCTTCGTAGGAAATAAAACGCAACGAGACAAAGAGAGAGGGATGGGCTTCGACTTCAGGTGTGGTGTTAATAACAGCGGTTTTAAATTGTTTTTTTAATACCACAACGGTAGTAGACTAGCTTGCAGCCTGATGGAAAGCGATTACAGAAGTCTTGGATGGATGCTTGTGATATTTCAATAACTTATTATTTTGCTTTGTTAGTCTTACAAACAACAGAAAGGCAAGATAAATCAAATTTAATATCATAAAACAACTATGTAGTAATAGTGGTTGTGTAATATTGTATATTATACAAACAAACAAGCAATAAGGTCTTATTGCTTTTTTTTCACTTAATTTGCTTCACTTGTTGAAAAAGTGAGGAAGGATGTTTCCTTCCTATTTGTTACATATACCTATATATCACTTGGCCGTGTGGTGACGGCATAATAAAGAATTTCACCACCCCAACTCATCCCGTGGGTGTCGTAAGAGGCGACTAAGGGAAACACACCGGGGGGCGGGCAGCAGCGCCCTCTGCAGAACTACTCCACTAAACTGCGATCCCCAACCCGCATGCCCAGCGTGGGGATTATGGGCAATACCCCCAAATGACAAGAACCGCCACAAAATGGCCCCCAGTTCCCGGCCGCCTCGCTATTCCTGGCCATGGTAGCGGCCACGGTAACGGCGGGGCAGGGGGTGCTAGGAATCACCGGGCTACATTAGGCTACCACACCCCACACACACTGACCCTGGCAACGTTTAACGGACGCACTCTGAGGCTTGATCACCATCTAGCGCAGTTGGAAGTGGAGTTAGAGAACATTAAATGGCATGTTCTAGGGTTATGTGAAGTCCGTAGAGAGGGGGAGGACACCGTAACCCTAGACTCGGGCCATCTTCTCTACTTTCGTGAGGGTGATAAAACATCCCAGGGTGGCGTAGGTTTCCTCGTCAATAAGGCCCTCTCTAACAACGTCGAAGAAATCTCCAGTGTGTCGACCAGGGTAGCGTACCTGATCCTTCGGCTGTCTAAGCGCTACAGCTTGAAGGTCATTCAGGTTTACGCACCGACCTCGACACACTCGGATGATGAAGTGGAGGATATGTACGAAGACATATCCAAAGCCTTACATCACACCACCAAGGCTCACTTCAACGTTGTTATGGGGGACTTTAACGGCAAGGTGGGAACCCAGACTGGCAACGAATCCCGAATAGGCCCGCATGGTTTTGGTGTTCGAAATCACAGGGGACAAATGCTCGTCAACTTCCTTGAGAAAGAGGGGCTGTTCTTAATGAACTCTTTCTTTAAGAAACAGCCCCAAAGGAAGTGGACATGGCGGAGTCCCGATTCTGTGACTAAAAATGAGATCGACTTCATCATGACGGATAGCAAGCATATATTCAGAGATGTCTCAGTGATCAACAGGTTCAATACCGGATCTGATCACCGACTCCTTCGAGGCTCTCTGAATATAAATTTGAAGCTTGAAAGAAACCGTCTGGTGAAGTCCACGCTCCGACCGAACCCAATCCAAATCATGGCGGGCACCGAGAAGTTTCAGCAGCTTCTCGGGGATAGATTCGCTGCCTTGGAACCCACTGATGACGCTGACGAGACCCTACACAATCTGGTAGAAACGCTGAGGGACGAGGGCATCAAGTTTTGCAACAAGCAGCGTACTGGTAAGAAGTCCAAACTCTCGGATGAGACTCTTGGGCTGATGACAAAAAGACGGGAAACCACCCAAGCGACTTCGTCAGAGAGGTCAGACCTGAACAAGCGAATTGCGAAGATGGTACGACGCGACCTTCGGAGCTCTAATACACGCCTCATTGAAGAGGCGATAGAGCGAAACCGAGGGTCCAAAGTATTCACTCAGCAGCTTGGAAGGAGCCACCTGACGAAGCTCTCAACGCACGACGGAAGGACCGTTTTGTCGAAGCCGGAGATATCGGCCGAGATAGAGGACTTTTATGGCCGTTTATACGCTGCACATGCTCCCCGTTCCCAACGAGACGACCACGATTCTAGAGCCACCTTGATACGCCACTATACCGACGAACTGCCAGACATCAGTCAAGACGAGATCGTGTTAGCTCTGAGGCAGCTTAAAAATGGAAAAGCCCCCGGTAAGGACGGAATAACATCAGAGCTTTTGAAAGCTGGAGGATACCCTGTTATACAGGAGTTACAGAGCCTCTTCAACGCCGTCCTTCACAGTGGGAGAACTCCAAAGGCGTGGAGTGGGAGTTTGGTGGTGCTCTTTTTTAAGAAGGGAGATAAAACCCTTCTTAAAAATTATAGACCCATCTCGCTCCTAAGTCACGTCTATAAGCTTTTCTCACGAGTTATATCGAACCGTCTCGCCAGGAGACTCGACGAGTTTCAGCCACCGGAGCAGGCTGGGTTTCGCGGAGGATATGGTACCATAGACCACATTCACACAGTGAGGCAGATTATACAGAAGTCCGAAGAGTATAATCAGCCCCTGTGTCTGGCTTTTGTGGACTATGAGAAGGCCTTTGACTCCGTTGAAACCTGGGCTGTTCTACAATCCTTACAGCGATGCCAAGTAGACTATCGTTATATCGAGGTGCTGAGATGTCTCTACGAAGCCGCTACGATGAGTGTCCGAGTACAGGACCAGCAGACTAAACCGATCCAACTGCGCAGAGGAGTGAGGCAGGGGGATGTCATATCCCCGAAACTGTTCACGAGCGCGTTGGAAGATATGTTTAAGACGCTGGACTGGAAAGACAAGGGCATCAACATAAACGGCGACTACATCTCACACCTGCGATTCGCTGATGACATAGTCTTAATGGCGGAGTCGCTAGAGGAGCTGAACCGGATGCTGGACAGTCTAGCTTCAGCCTCCCGATGTATCGGTCTTGGCATGAATTTGGATAAAACCAAAGTCATGATCAATGCCCACATTGATCCAAGACCGGTGATCGTACATGGCCACCTTCTCGAAATTGTTTCTGAGTACACTTACCTCGGGCAGATTTTGCAGTTGGGTAAAAACAATTTCGAGAAGGAAGCCAAGAGGAGGATCCAGCTAGGCTGGGCAGCGTTCGGAAAACTACGTCGAGTCTTCTCGTCATCCATACCGCAATGTTTGAAAACGAAAGTTTTTAATCAGTGCGTCCTACCAGTCATGACCTACGGAGCTGAGACGTGGACACTCACGATAGGGTTGGTCCACCAGTTCAAAGTCGCTCAGCGCGCTATGGAAAGAGCTATGCTCGGAGTTTCTCTGAAGGATAGGATTCGTAACGAATACATCCGACAGAGAACTAAAGTCATCGACATAGCTCAGAGAATTAGCCAACTGAAGTGGCAGTGGGCCGGCCATATTTCGCGAAGAACCGATAACCGCTGGGGTAAACGTGTTCTTGAGTGGAGACCGCGACTCGGTAAACGTAGTGTAGGACGCCCTCCGACCAGGTGGGATGACGATCTGCGAAAGACTGCTGGCAGATGCTGGATGCGACAAGCCGAAGACAGGGCGCTATGGCGCTCATTAGGGGAGGCCTATGTCCAACAGTGGACTAACATAGGCTGATGATGATGATGATGAACCCTTCCCGTGGGTGTCGTAAGAGGCGACTAAGGGAAACACAGCGGGGGGCGGGCAGCAGCGCCTTCTGCAGAACAACTACACCGAACTGCGATCCCCAACCCACATGCCCAGCGTGGGGTTTATGGACAATAACCCCCAAATAATGATGCCATCTATGGCACTCATTAGGGGAGGCCTATGTCCAGCAGTGGACTATTATAGGCTGGTGATGATGATGATGATGATATATCACTTACGTGTCGAACCAATTTGCTTTATCGATCTAAATCTATAAATACAATGCGATTTGGATACATGCTATATGAAGATAAGTTATATTATATTAAGCTAATTTCCACGCATGCTGCCGACCTAGTAAATGCTTGAGAAAGCCCTGTTCGAAACTTTTGCAGTGGGCTCAGTTCAGATCAAGGCAAATTAAGTAGTTTAATTGCAAACTGCTTTGCTGTATTCCCTGATAAAGGCCTTTTGTTCCTTTACGTTATTCAAAATACAATTGTGATTGCTAAATTTCAGTTTTCGTGATTTACATCTTAGGAATATCCAAACTTTCGTAACTCAACTCTTATTTCTTTAATACAAATTAAAAAAAAAATAGGTAAGTTTTAATTGTTTGTTTAAATTGAATAGGCCACACTACTGCTCCGATTTGAAAAATTCTTCTGCTTCCAAAATCTTTTTTAACTCTGATAACATAGGCTATGAAACAGTTTTAAAAATAAATGGTTCCGCTTGAAAACTTCAATAATGTAATCCAACGGGTAATTTTTTTATATAGCCCTGTGAAGTCGGGGCGGACCGCCATATATGTACATTACACCGTAATATACATTGTATATTATTCAAACTCGTATTCTAATCTATCTTGACGACCTATCCAATATCCGGAACCAACATCGAACAAGCTCGCTGTGTCTCCGAACAAACAACTAAGACCCAAGGAAAGCCTCCGCATTATTAATGCTGCAAGTGACCAGGTGAAGTATAACTTTGCAGTAATGCCTTATAGCCTCGCAGTAAACAACTTATGGACCTGTATTAAAATATCTTATGGGCTTGGAGTGAATATCTTATGGGCTTGCATGTAATAAGTATCGGGTTGTAATTGCGTACGAAAAAGCTGTATCAGGGCAAATAATTTGACAATCATTTGTTGGGATGCAAATTATTTGATTACTTTTTGTAAAAAGATAAATTTATTTTGTCTGAACATAAACAGAAAAAGATACGTAAAAATAAACCCTATAAGGATAACGGTAGTAGAAGCATATCATGTCATATCACTGGTTTTCCGTGGAGACCGTGCTATCCACGTTAAACAAACAAACGTAAATAAAGAAAATAAAGAAAATGAGATAAGCAAGTAAGTACAAGTAAGTAGCTCCTCAAAACACCAATTGCCTAAGAGTCTGGCAATATTAGAGATCCAGATGTATGAAAAAAGAAGTTTAGCATATTTTTTTTAAAACATAAGATAATGAAAAGTTCTAAAGTAATTTTAGGTAATTTAAAATATGAATGATCATAGTTTTATCATTAGCATTAATAGTTAGGGCTATATTATCACTCAGATTAAGGCAACTCGGCAAAATTAGTGTAGGAGGCCCTCGGGTCAGGCATTATGACCTAAAGAATGCTAGCGTATGTTGGTTGCAGCAAGACAGGGCAATCAAAGAAAATCTCGCTGCGCTAGGAAATATTATACCGAAATTTTTCAAAACTCTGCTCCCGCTTCTGCTTTTGTACCCGCTCCCGCTCGACAGTGAACACACCCCATGATTGCTATGCTCATATTGTGCGAGTTAAGTTCGTTACGGTTAATATTCGACCCAGTTTTGGCAACACGCGTTCTACTAACCGAATTTAAAATTTGGTTGTTTGTTTGTTGTTGCGTCGAATTTTTTGTTCCAATTCTAAAGTTGGACTTGTTCTACTTTACCTTTTACAGAGCTCAAGTGGTATAATTCACTTGTTTATTTTAAAATGTTACTGTAAATGTAATTGTTGAATGTTACTGTAATTAAAGTCAATATCTTCGACCTTTTAATCTCTGTTCCTTTGAAAATAAGCCCCTCTTTTGTCCTCTACCAACGTCATTAAAACACAATACAGGCTTTGACTGTGAACCCAGCTTTGTAAACTTAAGAAGTCAAACGACGGTTAGATTTTTTTTATATTGTTATATCCTTTATTTACAAAAAATATTATGACCATTAAATAATACAACCAATTATGAACAAGTAGGTTCATAACTTGGGACTAGATAATACTGCGTGGAAAGTCTAGCTTAATTTATTTTGTTTATTCAATTTTAAATTGTTTAAACTAAAATTATCAGTTGAGTTGAATTATTTCATAATACACTATATCTCCAGGTATATTTTGTGATATTAAAGTATATAAAAATTACTTGAGAGGTCGTAATAATATCGTTACCAAATTACCCACCAATTTAGACTAAGTAAACGTTACTGTCCTACTTTTTGCCTTTAGCCTTCATGAAGAGATGATGAAATAAACTTTCAAACGATATAGGTACCATATGTTAATATTCCGCATATTATATCAATAAAATGACGTGCATTCATAAAAAAAACATAAAAGTCGTACGCCTACCTAGTCACGTAAGTAACTAGGTAGGCTTACGACGGCTATAATAAGGACGATGATAGACAAAACAATGATGATAACAATTTATTATTTATTTATTCATTTATCCAAACAAACAATAAGTACACAGCTTTTAAATCTTATTTTACAAAACTTATTATGTTCCATCAGCAGCCTATAATAGTCCACTGCTGGACATAGGCCTCCCCTAATGAGCGCCATAGATGGCATCATTATGTGGGGGTTATTGCCCATAATCCCCACGCTGGGCATGCGGGTTGGGGATCGCATTTCGGTGGAGTTGTGCTTAAGAGGGCGCTGCTGCCCGCCCCCCGGTTTGTCTTCCTTAGTCGCCTCTTACGAAACCCACGGGAAGAGTTGGGGTGGTGAAATTCTATGCCGGCACCACACGGCAGTGTTACGGCGGTATTATCGGCGGATTTTGATAATCTGAAATAAATGAATAATAATAATAATAATTATGTTACCTAAAGCCAAAACAGAAAATCACTAAAATTTTCACAAACTAAAAATAAATGTTGTATTAAAGAAGGCTAATATTTTATAGAATCAGCTCTGAATATCGAAGCGTAACCAACGCGCCCAGAAAGGTCGCATTCCGGTACTTTATCTAATATTGAGATGCCTGGAATTGTGCTAGATACCACACTCTATAAGTGAAGACGTGGCTATGAATTTAGTTTTTAATTTCATCTATTGAGAGAATTATTAGAAAAATTTATTAAAAATGGTCGAAAAAATATATTGGCTTTCAGAAAATCTCAAAACTTAAGACCTTCTTAAATACCTTGGAGGGACTATTGGACGTGTCTCATTTATGAAATTGTAAATAAGTTATGTAAAGCAAGGAAATAAAGGGATCTCTTGATTTTTTGTTCACTTCAATCTTTTTTATGGCAAGCCAATTTACGACTGTGCTTTTGTCATTTAAAAAGTCAGTAAATTAGCTTTTATTTCGTCGAGATGACATTTCTGTAGCTTACTGTCAAAATCTGGGTAGATTTTGACAGTATTTATATTTGATTTATATAGACCGAATTAACAAAGTGGGACAATGTCTTGACCAACTTTGTTGTTGTATGAATGCTGTATTTAATGCATAGATGTTTATTTTTTATCATAAATAGAAGACATCCTGAAACAGCATATCAAAAATAGGTATTTAAAGATCAAACAAACATTTGTTACGAGTTTAACCGCTAAATTTTTTTTAAGTTTTATGGGCGTTGAAAACGCATGAACTACTTGAACGCACTGATATATACTTATGTATACATAGATATACTAGGTCTGTAGGTCTGGATACAGGCTTCTTAACACCTCAATAAAACGCGTTATTCAAAATCAAAATCAAAGTGCTTTATTTCGTTTAGACCTTACAGGACTCTTGGACACTATCTCTCACTCACTCTTGGACTATTATCAATACTCAAACCTACTCCTACCCTCCACAAATTTTTCCCAAAATTATCCCTATTACAAATTTCCCCTTCTCCCAAAACTGAGCAATGCGAATAAGCAATACCGCTCCAGTCCAGTGGCTACAAGCATTGAGGGGTTCAAACGCCTGCAAATCGATATACTGAGTGAATTCGGTTTGTATTTATATGATGTACTGACACCTCAATTTAGAATATTATTCTAGTACCTATGAGTATGTCTCGTGGCGAGTTATCCTCTTTACTTTGAGGTGGGGAAGAACTAGCTTGTTCTTGATTTTTATTGGGGCGAATGGTTGCTTAGTGCATTTTCCTCCTTATTTTCTCCACAAAATCTTCATCTTGTTTTTTGATCAAACTTCATTTTACTTATTATACTAGTGGACAAAAAATTGAAGTGAAGAGAAATCAATAACAAATTATTTCTTATTTTAATACCTAATTATCTGTTTGAAATTTGACTTGTCTAAGTGCTTATTTTGTAAGCCTAAAGAAATAAAGTTATTGAATCTGAATCTGAATTGATATTCATTCGCTTTATAAATCGATCTTATCATATGTTTACTGTTATATTTAGTTCCCTACATGTATGAAATTAGAAATGGTTTGTAATGTTATGATTGTGATGTGTACAAAATGCATCCGAAGCTCGTGACGTGACACGACCCCTCTGGTCTTCACTGAAAATCAACGCTGGGTGGACACATCAGTGTGCACCCAGCGTAACGCTGACTGAAGACCATATTTGCCTTAGTCACTGCCCTAAATAAATCTTATACCCTAGATTTAACATAGTTTTAAGGTACTGAGTATAGTTAGTTTAAAAAAACTATTCTCTTTCTATCTTTCTTTCATTTCAGAAAAGGGACAAGCAAATTGGCCAGTTTCGAGCCTGAGAGCTGAGAGACGCCTAAGAGCTATTCCGCGTGATAATTTGCTTCAAAATGTTAATTATTTAGTTATAGTTTTGAACTCATTTTATATTTTTGCAAGTTTGTTTGTAATGGATAATATTCTGAGGGCCCGTGTCAATCCAATACACTATACATAGTATTTGAGATGATGCACAAATAAAGTTTATTTCAGTTTTTATTCGATTAATTTTTGACGACCTCTGTGGTGCGGTGGGAGGATGATCCACCTGTGACGAACGAGGTTGCGAGTTCGATTCCCGCTTCGGGGCATTTGTCCCGAAGCGGGAATCGAACTCGCAACCTCGGGAATGTATACGATGTATATAGTTGAGACACACGTTAGAGGTTTTCTTCTCATTTATAACAATTATTTTGTAAGTACGAGGACTAAGGTGGCGCTCGCGGCGTCAAAATTGCTCCTCCAACGCTTTCTGTCAAGCAAGGTGTACGTATTTTACTATAAAAACTATCGTAGTTTGATGAATTCATTATGAATGTAAGCGGGTTAACTACGAACCTATTATATGTTGTAAGAACACCAACGTTTCATCCCTTAACAGCGCCCGTGTCGCCTCAATGAATGAAATCACTCAAACGTTGGTGTTCTTACAACATATAATAGGTTCGTAGTTAACCCGCTTACATTCATAATGAAGGTGTACGTAGTATGTATATTGGCGTAATCTTTTTTATGAAGGAGACACATCCTGTTCGAAAATATGAACTGAGGAACATCGTCTGAATTTCGCTAAGACGCTCTGATAAACCATTCAAAGTTTACGAATTGTATCTAACCAAGTTTCAGATATTCCGCGGTGTTTCGACTATGCGCTGTCTAATCTAGTCAAGTTCTCGTAGAGCTGTCCGATATAAACACAGCTGAATTATTGTTGACATTCAGACAATAGATATAAAGTATTTTAGGCTATAAAAGCAAACGCCTAATCTAGTCAAGTTCTCGTAGAGCTGTCTGATATAAACACAGCTGAATTATTGTTGATATTCAGACAATAGATATAAAGTATTTTTAGGCTATAAAAGCAAACGCCGATTGAGGTGTTTTCGTAGCTTGCTACGACGTGCTTTTGTAGCTTGCTACGACATGATATCATAGCTTGCGTGCTTTCGTAGCTTGCTACGACGTGCTTTTGTAGCTTGCTACGACATGCTATCATAGCTTGCGTGCTTTCGTAGCTTGCTATAATGTGTTTTCGTAGCTTGCTACGACGTGCTTTCGTAGCTTGCTACGACCTTAGGTACCTAAATTTAGCAAGCTAAATTTAGGTGCCTACGGTATAGTACTACTAGCATATATATATGACGTAACAATTTAGAATAAAACAGCTGTCATTACAAAAACAGAAGTATTATTGATATTATCATGAATTTCCATGAGGTATTTTTGTGCCAGTTAATAAGTTCCAATAAAATATAAGGGTTTATAAAATAAACGCGACTCGAGTCTTTTCTAGGTCTTGTCAAATATTCTTACATTATAATACCTACCTTGAAGCATATAAATGGATAAACCGATTTCGATAAATAGAGCAGGACTTTTTGTTTTGTATTTCTAGTTTCATTTTATAATCTTTTGCTTACATTATCAACGAACGGGGACCGTGTCAGATTATTGATTTTTCAATAAAATACTTGTATCGCCGATAAAAGATTGCCAGTAAAAAAAGAATCATAAATGCCGAATATCACCACATGTCAGTTGTAAAGTTTTCACCAAAAAACCAAGAATGCACCTATACCAGCTATTTATCATTTCCTGTATTCATAACCCCATACAATATCTGCGGAACCACTATAACTATAAGCGAAGTTACCGTTCCACTCGCTTAATTATGAATAAATCGTCTCTGAGTTACTTCGCAAAGGGACCAATGATGAACTTTGGGAAATGTATAAGTACTTAGCTATAACTAGCTAACTATAGTAACTCAATCAAACGCTATATTTTGTACCAGTAGAATTTAAAAGGGATATACGGATAGTACTGTACTACGCCGCTCAACATATGCTATAAGGAACAAATTACTCTTAAATTTTTCATGCCAGAAATAAAACAGGTACCTAGTATAAAGTATAATAAGTAAGGTAGATTGGCATTGGTATATTATTTATCGTTTATATTTTTTATATAATTATTTTCTTATATTATAATTTATATTTTTATCCTTATTTTGTTCTTACACTAGTTACTTAAGTCAACATTTTATTATTCGCTACTCTATTTAAATTTCAGTGATAGTCAATTCCAGATTGTATAAAATGTAAATTCTGTTTTGGCTGTAGGTTACATTCTTAGTTTTTCTTTTTATTATTTAGATCAAAGATCTGTGGATTTTGTTCCATAAATAAAATAAAATAAAATTAATGTATTTACTAAATCAAGACACTATAATCTAATGCTCAAAGGTACAACATAAATTCTTCAGATGACTTGTCAAAATACAACTGAATGAGAAAATACGAATATTTTCACGTTTAATTTTAATCTTAAGTTATTCAAATAAGAACATTTTTAGTAGAATATTCTTTAGAATCGATTTCCTTTATTAAGGTCTTATACAAGAAAATTATCTTCCTTGCATCATTTGGTCACCAATCAGTTGAGGGTTCCTTTATGAAGGAGTTACCTACCTTTACATTACCTTACCAATTATTACCGAATATTACAGAAGTTACGGAACGCGTAACTTTAGAGTCTATAGACATAAGCCGTAAGGTAGATATGACAATTCGAACTCACAAATATAGATATAAAATTGATATAATATTGCAGGAATGATAATTTTTTTTTTGGGGGGCGGGCAGCAGCGCCCTCTGCAGAACAACTCCACCGAACTGCGATCCCCAACCCGCATGCCCAGCGTGGGGATTATGGGCAATAGCCCCCAGATGAAATAACGCCACCTTTGGCGCACATTAGGGGAGGCCTATGTCCAGCAGTGGACTGATATAGGCTGATGTTGTTGTTGTTGTTGATAAATTTTTACCGGTAAGAAATCGGGACCATTTTTGTAGGTACGGGTCGTGTTGTATTTCACGCTTGACCTTACAATAAATTTAGATTTATCTCGGAAAAAATCAGGATATTTTCCAAATACATCCTGATTTTTCGAATGAGTAGATAACGGTTCCAGGTATTTACAAAATTGATGGACCCAATCAACAGTAACATTTTCGTTTGTTTGAACACAAACTCAACTCTCCTGTTGCTAAGTATGTTAGGATTATCTTAGTTATCGAGCTGTGATGGTAGTAGGTTTGAAAAGGTTTGTGAGGTTTGGCAAATATAACACATTTCTTTCTTTCGTTTCAATGGGTAAAACAATTAATTACAAAGGAAGTTACATTTATGTAACTAAATTAGAACTAGTGTTTACAATCGAAACAAATTAGTGAACTGCAGACTGTTGCAAACAAGCTACAGGTAGCTACCTGCAGCTTGTTTACAACAGTCAAAGAGCTCAAATCTTTCTTATTAGTCATCGTAGATGGAGGTCTTGTATTGAGGACAGGTTAATTCTTCTTGTTTGTTTCAATCATCAGAAGTAGAAAAAGCATTGTTAAAGTAATATCCAGAAGTACTGGGACAATCCAGTCCCAATAATGGGTGGAACAGAAATATTATTATTTATTTTGTACTTATTGTTTGTCTGTTATTTTGGCCGTGTGGTGCCGGCATAGAATTTCATTACTCCCACTCTTCCCGTGGATGTCGTAAGAGGCGACTAAGGGAAACACACCGGGGGGCGGGCAGCAGCGCCCTCTGCAGAACAACTCCACCGAACTGCGATCCCCAACCCAAGGCAATAAACCCCCAGATGAAATAACGCCGCCTTTGGCGCACATTAGGGGAGGCCTATGTCCAGCAGTGGACTGATACAGGCTGGTGTTGTTGTCTATAAAATAAAAAATAAATAAATACGCTGGACAATACATGACCTAACCCCAAGCTAAGCAGATGTGATAAGGGTACTTGATGACTGATATACATAATACAATATATTACATAGATAAATATATTTTTAGTCTATAGAAACCACCAGAACACCCGGAACAAATATCTGCAGATCGTACAAATAGTTGGCTTGTATGGTTGTTGTTTTTTGTAGGTTATCAATACCTTTATACTTTATTAAATTGTTGGCCATTTAAACAGCAATAATTATAGGTTAAGTACCTAGAGTATAAATGAGAAGTAAAAAAGCCATTTTCCCCGCAAGTGTTCATAAAAACAGCATAAAAATGGCACACTCATCCAATAAAAAATAAGGAATTACCATTAAAATTAAGCTGATAAAAGAGTTTCCGAGCCGTGTCCTGAAGTGTTATAAGTAACCGTGGAGGGTATTTACAGAGAGAAGAAAAGGATCATCATCAACATTATTTATTATGAACCGCTAAAAAGAGGCGTTATTAACCATATTTTTGTGTAGAATCTGAATAGTAAGACACATTGTGTTGCTAAAAGGAAAAAATAATATCAAAATCTTTTTCTATATCAAATAGGAATGTTTATATATTTCCGTGCTTGAACTTGCCCACAGGTTAAATCGACTCATCAACAAATCGACAAATCAGTAAATTTTAAAACGCCATGGGATCGAAACTGTGCGACAATCCATTAGAACTTCTATCCAGTTCGTGTCCATAGCTTATACTCCCTTAGAATCGCTCCGAACTCTGAAGATAGCTATTACAATGGTTATTGAATCAGAGGCGGTCGAAGGTGGTAACCCTTAGGGATACCCTACATAGACGGCACGGTGAATAGAAGTCAATAGACGATATTGGCGAGTACCGTGCCTTTATTCACTGTTGGCAATCCCAACGTGTTTCAATGACAAGACAGCGGCGTGGAATCGAACTAAACTTATTTAGAACACATTGTGACGACACGGTTTGGGCAAGGAGTCTCCTATTTCAAAGCGAATAAGGCCCCAGACGAAGACGTGTTAAGATTGGAAATGTTCTCATTTTAAAATCAAATTTAATCTTTTTCTTCGTACCCTTATTAAGAAAATGATAGTCAAAGAATAGAAAAAAATTTTATTCACATTTTGTTCTTAATTAAAATATTATTCGTTCTTAATTTTCAAGTGTATTTCGATTAAATTTAAAATTAATTTTAAATCAAAGAATCAACTAATTATCGATCAGTAGGTAGTGACATACCTTAAGGTAGGATAAGCATGTATAATGAAGTAAAACCTGTTGGGCGTAAAAAACAACTCTTTGTCGTTGAAATAAATAACGAACGTAGCCATTAGACAGGTTTACAAAATAAATTAGATTAACATTTCTACAAATGGTCAGGTGGTCGGTGGTTGTGGCAAGCTTATTTCAGGGCGCTATGGACCTCTTTAGGGGAAGCCTAACTAGGCATGTCTAGGCCAGCAGTGCACTATTTTGGGCTGATCATGGTGCTTGAGTTGTTAAGAAATATAAAAAAAATAGTTTCCTAAAATCTCATAACTGTTTTCTACGGTTATGTCAAAAATATCATCGGATAAAAATAATAAATAGGTAATATTGGACAATACATACAACTTCATCTAGCCCTAAGACAAGCAAAACTAGTGTTACGGTTAGTAGATGGCGGCTATAGATGTATATGAAATAACTAGGTAATTGTAATTATATACAATAACTCGGAGTTATTGTATATAATTGTAATTATATACAATAACTCGGTAATAGAAATAGTAATTAATAATCAAATTATAGTGCGGGTGGTTTTCTAGTATCAATGATATAAAATAAAAAACATAAATGTCCAATATTCATTAAAATTGTACATTTTTAATTATTTAGTCATCGTAAAACGCGTTTTCGAATTTTTCCTGTACAAAATGATTTACGCTGATCCAAGCGATCTGATCGCAATATTGGTAAATATAAAACTGCTGCGGACATTTTTCCATTTTTCATGCAGATTTATTGGCAATTTCCGATTCTTAATCAAATTCCAAAATCCCTAAACAGAAGTATCTATAAACTTTTCTGCATTGGTATAATAACATCGAAACTAGGCCTACATTTTTAGCTGAATTAGATAGATATAAATAATAATAAATAAATAATTCTTGACAATCCACACAGCATCATCTAACCCCAAGCTAAGCAGAGCTTGTGTTATGGAATATTAAATGAATGATATAGAGATACGATATAGATAATATCTGTATTGCAACTTATAAAACAATATAATAGAATTTATACCTAGCTCTTTGAAGCTCCTTCAAGTTCGCTACCAGTCACAACTTGTTACTGTTTCAGTATACGAAAGACGGCGCGATGTTAAGAAATAAAGTGTAGTTGAAAATTTTCAGAAGATAGTATAACGTACTTCGTTCGTTGCTGTCGCCGCTGGTAACTTAAGCTTGTGAAAGCTTCTTAGGTAGAAATAAAGTTTATATAAATAAAATAAAGTAAATAATTCTATTTTATTGACAAATAGCAATTAATGTCTAATGAAGCTTAAAAATATATTTCACAAATTGTGAAATGAATTCTTTGCAAAATGGCCAATATCAAATTATCTAGATGATAAAAAGGCTTAGGACGAGTTTTGCTCCAATTCAAAAAACAAACAACTTACTCGATCTTAAAATGATAAATTATTTATTTTTTCATTACTGAGACCTCCGTTTGACCACGATCTCAACTGATGGAAAGTGAAGATGTGGCCGACAGTGAATCACGGACCATTTTAGACCTAGAAGACACCTGTTCCCCTAGTTTTGAAGAGACCCAGGTTGTAGGTAGTACATACCATGTAGCAGCAAAACGTGTGGCTATCCTGTTCGTGACAGATGCTGACAGGCGATATGCGGTTGCAAACCCATCACAATGTGTCTGTTAAATATTGTGTTGGTTGAATATAATTTGTTTAATTTTATGGACGCTGCCGCAGCCCCGCTCCAAACCGGCTAAACCGGTGCTCTAAATTGTATTGATGTTGTGAATGTCCTCTAGTGCTTCTAAATTAGTGAGACCTATTTGTTGGAATAGAATCCTTGTTGATGTCATTGTCTTTTTGATACGGTACCAGAAACCAAGAATTTGTTATTAATAGCTTGTGGCAGGAACCTAGATAAATAATATTCTAATACAAAAAATAAAATGATTTGTAATTTGTGTAGATTTGAAAAATTCTTACAACAAAGCTAAAGAATATTTTCAAAAAAAATTGGAGTTCCGCATGAAAATTTAATTTTTTGCTAAATACCCGTGCGAAGCCGGACGGTAATATCTTTATAAACCTCAAAGCAATTTCGTTCGAGGCAGATAGCATAATACTTCAGGGCAAATCTGTTTTCAATACGTCAATCAGGTTCCTTTGAAATACGCGGGAACTGGTTTCAAAAGCAAGTTTGTATCTCGAGCCGCCAGACGACTCGGGTAACCTTTATATAGGTATTTAATTATATGGGGACGTATTTGGGTATTGCGGCCATATTAAACTGTAACAATTCTTTTGGAGTTATTGTGTTTTTGCCGTGTGGTGCCGGCATAGAATTTCACCACCCCAACTCTTCCCGTGGGTGTCGTAAGAGGCGACTAAGGGAAAACACCGGGGGTCGGGCAGCAGCACCCTCTGCAGAACAACTCCACCGAACTGCGATCCCCAACCCGCATGCCCAGCGTGGGGATTATGGGCAATAACCCCCTAATGATGAGTAATTTATTATATGGCGCTCATTAGGGGAGGCCTATGTCCAGCAGTGGCATAGGCTGTTGATGTTGATGTTGTATTGTGTTTTTAGTTTAATTTGATTTGAAGTTGCGAAATGTTTTAGGGATAAGCGAAAATTTTATTGTTGTTATTGTTGTATAGTAGACAGTTTGCAGACAACTTTTATTGGATAATAAGATCTATTTTACATAAAGTAAAATTTACAGATTTTGACAAACTTTTTAAAACTATATATTAGAACTTTCCCAAAGTTCATAAATTTTCAAAATAACCACTTTAAATTTGAAGTAGGTAGTAAATACCATAGAAACAATTGAGCTTACAGCAGACAAACAAACTACAGATAGCTCAACAGATCCATACCAATACCAGTCGGAAGTGTCCCCAAGATGATTATTTTTTGAAATAATTACAATTACAATGCATTTAATTTTTTTTTTTATTTTTTTTTATTTTAATTATAATAATTACTAGCTAGTAAGAAAATTAATGATCTTATATTTATCACTACATAATAAAACAAAGACGCTTCTATATCTGCCTGCCTAGATATCCCTAATCCCTATGTATATGTATAAGATCTTTAAAACTCGGGCACCAATACCACAACTCAGGCACCGAATTTTAATGCAGTTTTTCTATAGATTGAACTATTCATGGTATTTATGTATAACATAACTGCTGTCCACCGAACTGCGTTCCCCAACCCGCATGCCCAGCGTGAGCATTATGTGCAATAATCCCCAAAGCACCAAATCATTTGGGGATGCCTAGTGTCCATCCGTGGACTGATATAAGCAGACGATGGTGTAACATGCCTCCTCTTTCTCAAATTATTTCTTTTTTAAAATAATCAACTGTCAGAAATTTGACTTATCTAAGTGATTAGTAATGAACGGGTATTTATCGTGTGTTTTTTTTATTTTCTTTTTTCTCACGTGGTCACGAGATGACTGAAAAACATTCATTGTCTAAGTGATTATTTTGTAAGCCACCTAAAGGAATTAAGTTATTGAATCTGAATCTTGCGAAGCCGGGAAGGTCAATAGTTTATTAATTATATACAAACGTCTAGCCTCCTCCTAGCTATTCCCACCCAGCGCATATCTCATCGAATCGGCTCCATCCGAAGATTTCCCAGCGCGGTCCATTGTGCTCCGACGACTGCCGCTGCATTGTTCGACACTCATTAGACCTAGTTTACAACTGTGGGTTTGTTTTGATTTATTATTATTCATAATACAAACGTCTAGCGTCCTCCTAGATATTCCCACCCAGCGCATATCTCATCGAATCGGCTCCATCCGAAGATTTCCCAGCGCGGTCCATTGTGCTCTGACGACTGCCGCTGCATTGTTCGACGCTCATTAGCCCTAGTTTACAACTGTGGGTTTGTTTTGGTTTGTGTTCATAGATAACACAGTAATATAAAGTATTCTAGCCTCAATCTTTAGAGTTTGAAACCCTTGTGGTCTCGCTTTTTCTGTGCTGTTTTAAAACTTTAATATCTCAATAACTGCTGCTATGTAATTGGAATGGGAAATTATATTTGGCGTGCGCTTGTATGATATGGATGTATATTTTACAAAAAACTAAAGAGAAGTGTCAAAGTCAAATTACCAAAGTAAATTTTTGAAAATAGTCTGATTTTAAAATGTATTTCTACTTTATCAATTGATAATTGTGATGTATCAAATCAAAGATTTTAGACCTTATAAAACACAAATTTGAAAATTTTCTAAGTATCATATTTTTGAAATACATTGAAAAGGGTCAAAAATATTAACAGTAGGTACATACCTTCGAAGTAACAATATCCATACATAATCAAGAAAGTTCGAAACCCTCTGCCCGCGAATTACACTCGCACTTGACGGATATTGTTGTTCATTGTTTGCTGCTTCACACGTGTTTTCTTGGGATAAAAATATCGTTTACGTCCCTGCCGACTTTCACTGAGATCCGTCTAACCCTAAAAAGGAATAAACCGAATTCGTTTCGGATTCAATATGTAAAAGGTATAACGCTGTTGGATAACTTAATAAAATTAAAGATTTTACGGCAAACTGTATGTAAATTTCCATTAAATAAAACATTCGACCTAATCTAGACGGTATCAGGACACTTGCGCGAAGGACACTTGCGCTAAAGACCCTTGCGCTAAGGACCCTTGCGCAAGTGGACATTTGCAATCTAAACGACCTCTGTGGCGCAGCTGTTACCGGGTTCGATTCCCGCCTTGCTACAAATTTTCCTATCTACAGATATTTGTTCCGGTTATTCTTGTCGTTTTTTTTGCGTAATAAAAACATCTATTTATGCATCAGTCATCTAGTACCCCTAACACAAACTCACTTTTGGCTAGATGATGCTTATCCAGCATTATTCATTATTATTTTATTCACCATGCCTCAAACCATTATTATTAACAAAACTCACTGAAGTGAGCAATATTTCACAATAAAATCAGAATCTTTATCGCGAAGCCGTCTTCCCCCGTAAAATTAATTCCCCCCCTAGAACGTATTCCCCCTTAAAATAATTCCCCCCGTACAACGTAAGGTAATATTTTAAGATTGTATCTCCTAATCCATTCATTAGGCTCTGAGGAAATTACGCAGCCTTTAGGAACCTATGGGAAGGCACATTTCAGATTTTATTTCTCTTGGCAAAGATAGATCTTGAGGAAAGCGGTGGCCGTCAAAATGTAGACGTTTTGTAGATTACGGCGTCCTCAGTGCAACATATTCGAGCATCTAGCCCGCAACACTACTGGACTGATTTAAAAATTTATTTCCCCATTAGAATCCTTAATTTTTCCTGATGAACATAGGCTATAGAATATTTTCAAAAAAGTTAGGCATGAAAATAAAATTTTATTAAAGCGAAGCCGGGGCGTGCCGCTAGTAAAAATATTTACATTGATTCATATTAATTAGTAAATAAGTCAGTCAAGTAACGTCCGTAATATGACGTAGGAAACTTTCCACCGTTTTGCTTTAAGTTCTTCGAAAAATTGCTTGTAAATTCCAGTTCAGGCTATAAATTTTAAAAAATTCAATGCTATATCTTTTTAGTATGAAGTTTATCTAGACTTGGGATTCATAACAAGGTTTCTTGGGTGAAATATACCACTTTAGGATTCAAGATTTTTACTTTCGTTTGTATAAACTAATAAATTAGACAAATTAAGCGAAGAAAGAAAATACATTCGTTCATACCTACTTAGACATAATTAACTTGAACTTAATTTGTTTATTTATTGGCCGAAATCATAGACAAGTAATTCCAAAAACAATCAATTGTACATTATGTTACTCACCTTAAATCTAAGTCTATGTAATCTATATGCACTGATTGTATTGTATAAGCCTACGCTAGGCTTCAAAAGCTTGTGTTATAGACATCTATGCTATCTCTCATTATTTAAACACAAGATTTTAAAAAAATTGCATTGATGATCACTACAAAGTATAAAACAAAGTCACCTTCTCTGTCCCTATATTCCTATGTATGCTTAAATCTTTAAAACGTCGGCCACATCTTCACTTTCCATCAGGTGAGGTCGTTGTCAAACGGAGGTCTATCAGTTATATAAAAAAAAATACTACGCAACGGATTTTGATGCGGTTTTTTTTAATCTATAGAGTGATTCAAGAGGTTTTAGTATCAGCATTGGACCCGTACGAAGCCGGAGCGGGTCGCTAGTAAATAACCTAAAATAAGTTCATATAGCCCAAAAAAAAAAATTGTCATTGCGCTAGCTTACCAATAGGCAGCGCCATGATAACTCCAGCTGCATAAAGTTCAGATTTGAATGTAAAATTGGAAACGAGTGCTTATCTGCATTGAGATTAAATTTAATAGAACTCTAAAGCAATGCAGTTCTGTTTGAGGGATAAATTATTTTCTTAGTGATTTATGCAATTTTAAAACTAGACATTATTCTTCGTTGGAATTCAATTTGACCACGATTTAAGATATTTTGTATAAATTCTTTTGTTCATTAGGTACCTACTATGTCACATTATACATAGTGTCTTTTTGAGATGGGAATAGATCTCTAGAAAAGGTACGCGATAAATACCCGATAAGTATTCTTTAATATGGGAATAAATATCCAAATCCAAAACCGAGAAAAACGAGCTTTAGAAAGTGGAACGGATTCATGGCCACGATATACAATATAAAATTGTGTAAACAAATAAATCCGTGGATTCTAAACTAAGCTGAAGATAGTGTAAGCTATATTTCAGAATCAAGGACTTCCCTCTTATAGATACATTATTATTATAGATATATTATTATTATTTATAGATTTATAGATTCAGCTACACAGGTAGAGCACAGACATACATAAATTAAGTTAGACAGGTATACAATACAAAATACAATATGAAAGAATGGTAAGGCGAGAGTAGGTTGACGAGGTATAGTTATATTATGTTTACTAACTACCTTAATAATCAAAATACCAATAAAAAAAACCTAGTGTAACATCGTCAAACCTACGAAAATTATGATTCTTGTCGTTAAAATACGTTCCCATTTATCAAAATACGAAAATTTCTCGGAACCCATCGAGTTTCCTTTCCCAAGTCAAACCGATCCAGCCTAAAAACAATATTTTCACACAAAACGTACGCTTGACTGAAAAGGGTTAATTTTTAACCCAAATACCTACTGTTTTATCAAGACAGTCATTTCATCATCATCATCATCATCAACAGCCTATAATAGTCCACTGCTGAACATAGGCCTCCCCTGATGAGCGCCATAGATGGCATTATTCATCATACATCAAGACAGTCATTTACTCAACGTTATTAACATAAAATTTCGAGTTGCTAATAATTTCATTTGAATATGTATGAGGTTTTCGGAATTAGGGTGATTCAGTATGCGATAAAAGGGACAAATCCCATGAAATCTGGCTTAGTGTTTATTATGATGGGGTAGTTACCCATAGCGAGGGAATTAAGAACTTATAATGGAAATTAGAAAAACTTGAAAGGAATTAATTTCAGGGCCAAAACAAACAAGTTATGTGCCTTTACTATTTTAAGTGCATCATCACTACATAGTATAAAACAAAGTCACGTCCCGCTGTCTGTCCCTATGTATGCTTAGATTTTTAAAACTAATGATGCGATAAAATTTGATGCGGTTTCTTTTAAAAGATAGAGTGATTCAAGAGGACGGTTTATATATATTACATGCACCTGTGCAATGCCGTGTGGTGCCGGCATAGAATTTCACCACCCCATCTCTTCCCGTGGGTGTCGTAAGAGGCGACTAAGTGTTTCCCACACAGCGGGGGCGGGCAGCAGCGCCCTCTGTAGAACAACTCCACCGAACTGCGATTCCCAACCCGCATGCCCAGCGTAGGGATTATGGGCAATAACCCAGTGAAAATATTATTCCCAGATGAAATAACGCCACCTATGGCGCGCATTAGGGGAGGCCTATGTCCAGCAGTGGACATAGGCCTCCCCTAATGCGCGCCATAGGTTAGGTTAGGGGATAATATAGGCTGATGTTGTTGTTGTTGTTGTTGTGCAAAGCCGGGACGGGTCGCTAGTTTTAAATAAATAATAACGCTGGACATTTAACATGATCCAAAAATATCATCAACTGTTCTGAATATTTTAGTAACAAAACATTTACAATTATATAACAAAACAAAATTAGAACCAGTATTAAAATTGAAACCATTAAGATTGCAGACCGTAGCCAAAAATCTACAGGTAGGTCAACTGATTATTAATAAATAAATAAATAATGCTGGACAATCCACACAGCATCATCTAGCCCCAAGCTAAGCAGAGCTTGTGTTATGGGTACTAGATGACTGATATACATAATACAATATTATTAAATAGATAAATATTTTTTATTACTTATACATAGAAAACAACCAGACCCCTGAACAAATATCTGCAGATCGTACAAATATTTGTCCCGAGGCGGGAATCGAACCCGCAACCTACTGCGTCGCAGGCGGACCTTCGCCCACCGCGCCACAGTGGTCGTTAATAACAGAGTGAAGCGTCCCCAAGACGCTGGCTGCATTGCCCCGCCGCTCTTCGGTCACACGTCGCTTCGACCCAAAGCTTCGACCAGATGCTCAGATAATTTTTTGAATAGACTCGTTTGGTTAGAAGTTCTTGATAGGCATTGCTTTTATTCCAATAAAATAGTTTAACCGTTTTCATTCACTATGAAAATCAACTGTAAAAATCTGGATATAAATTGTAAAATTTGATAATTCCTACCTCGGAATTGGGTATTTCTGTCAAAGATAGCACTCCCCACTGTATAAAATTTCAGTATCAGTTTCATATTTGGCCTCCGCAAATAGGATTCGCAGGAATACTCACATTCTAAATCTCTTGTAAAATATCTTGTTCTATCCTCCGAGCCAATCATTCATTGATTGCTTCGTTCAAACTATCATGGTGTCACTCTTTGCGTTCCTCTGAAGCACTCAACCTTAAAGTCCCTGCACACACCACCTCTTTCTACGACAGATCTTTCACTGTACTTGCTGCTCGTCTTTGTTTTCTCTCCCCCGGACATCAGACTAGCAAAATCACAACATACGTAAAAAAACTGCTTCATCAGCACTATTGGTATAATCCTAAAAGCTTATTGTTTTATTATTTATGAAAGTTTATAAGTATTAATAGACTAATTAAAAGTATAGGTATTCTAGTATTTACTGTAAATATTAGTTTTTTATTGAAGTGCCACCGTCTGTCTGTATTCTTTTATGTCCAGTCCTTCTCAAGGTAGAAAAGAACACTTATAGCGATAAGGCTCCCCTTTACACCTCCTCTAATATAAACATGTCTGTTTGTACTGTTTTCTTTGTATGATATTTAAAGTATTTTCTATCGATCTATCTATCGTGCGAAAGTTCCTATCCACTATAAAACCAAAGGAAACAAATTCACTCAGTAAAAATAATGTTAGCTGCAAACTTCACCTCAAACCAAAGAGATTTTGTTAATCTGTGGTTATACAAAATGCATTTTATAAGTCCCAAAGTGCTTTGGGACTTTAAAATGCTTTTTAAACTTAAAAAGTCGGGGCCAATCGAGTTACGGCACTAGTCACCTCAAAGAAACTTGTACCTAATGCTGTGAACGGGACGTTTGAGAGACAAATTTAATTTCAACCCGTCGCGGCGTCGTGTCCCGATCTCTATTCGGTTCGATGTTGTGTTTATTTTATGAGAACTGAAAGGGTTTGAATAATATTTTCACTGCTGGTAGTACAAAATACAAAATCAACAGCCCTTATATACTACTTACTTATACTAATATTGAACACAAAACTAACGTCTTTACGTTTATTCGGTTCGATGTTGTGTTTATTTTATGAGAACTGAACGGGTTTGAATAATATTTTTACTCCCTATTCCATGGTAATACAAAATCCACAGCCCTTATATACTACTTATACTAATTTTGAATTCAAAACTTTCGGCTTGTTTATTCGGTTCGATGTTGTGTTTATTTTATGAGAACTGAACGGGTTTGAATAATATTTTTACTCCCTATTCCATGGTAATACAAAATTCACAGCTCTTATGTACTACTTATACTAAATTTGAATTCAAAACTTTCGGCTTAACGTTTATTCGGTTTGATGTTGTGTTTATTTTATGAGAACTGAACGGTTTTGAATAATATTTTTACTGCTTACTCCATGGTTATACAAAATCCACAGCCCTTATTATACTACATTCAAAACTTGCGGCGTACGTTTATCTTGCGTTCAAGCGTTAGACTGAGGTCAAGAGGTCTCATGTCACAATACGACGAATTTGAACTTGATCAAACTGAAGTTAGCTGCAAACGGTGAAACTGAAGCTAAGTGTAGGTACTTGAAAATATGTGCCTAAGGGTGACGAAAGATACCAGATCTTTAGTAATACGAAATATAAATTATTTTTTTTAGCTGACTGTATGAAACAGCTTCAATGTGTCCGTAATGTCAGTTTATATCATTTACGATATCTGTTGAGGGTAGGTTTCGGTTAGCAAATCGCGTAGCTAATTGTATTTTTCTTATTACATTGACCCCTTGACATTTACAGAAGAAGCTACAATTTCAAACGTATCTTAAAAAGTCCAACTAAATTAGATATTCTTAGAAAAACGGTCGAAATGCGTGTCACTTAAAAATAGCCTTTGGACACATAGCGGCTTAGAGTGTCATTACACAATTAAAGTCGAAATTGGATTTACTTCATCGTCAACGTCGATAAGCATAATTCGATTTTCTCCAGCAGTTGGGGTGAATGAAAAGGACTTGAATGGAACATTTGAACATTTTTACGTTAAATAAAAAAAATTGGTATGGAAGATGTACAGTCACCAGCATAAATATATGACTATGGGCAGCGCTGCAAAACTATCTGATTATCAATTGAAGGTATAATTATGTGATGATACTCAGGATGTAAAAATATGTGATGATTTACACCCGGCAAAATAATCGTTTGCACCGTTGTAACAGCATAATTATCGGATCACGTAAAGACTGCATTAATATCTGATACAATGAACAGTAAGAAATATCTCAACAATGTGCAAGAATGAACTTTATATACCTAAGCATAGAGCCGTGATTTGAACGAAATAGTTTGACGCTTCTTGAAAAGAGTATCAACCTGTCATTGGATATCGCTGTCTCACGTTTTATGTTATGACATGATTTCAGCAGATTTCGTTTTACTAATATAAATATGAATACAAGAATTTGTTATTATAAGGAGGGAAGATTTGATTGTTTGTTTGTTTGTTTGAATTGAATAGGCTCCGAAACTAGTGGACAAAATTTGAAAAATTCTTTCACCATTAGAATTCTAAGTTTTCCGTGATGAACATGCAATAGAACATTAAAAAAAAAATTAGGGATCCGCATGTAAAGTTTAATAATTATACGTGCGCAATACATTCAACTTCTTGTTATGTTATGGCTCCGCTCTGCTTGCTTTTTCTCTACGGCCAGTCCCAAGTCCAGTGTCAAAACCCCAATGCTGCTAAAAAAGTAAGGGAAGTTAAGAAAACTGTGAAACATAACGCGTTAGTGTGTAAAATATATCTGAAGTTTTGGTTTAATATCCGTGCGAAGGCAGGGCGGACCTCTAGTTTATTAAACGCTGCGGTGGGAAATGTTGATGTCAGCATTTAATAAAAGAAGAGTTTTTGGCAAGGAGATTACATTGGTTAAAATTGTATGGTGATAATGCTGGCTTTTCGAATCTTCGAATGTTACCTATGTCAACGGTCATACACGAAGGAGTTTTTATAATTTGTTCGTGTCTTTTAAAATTGTAATATATTTAAATATGTAACTATAGTTTGATTTATAATATACCTAATAGAGGATTTTTGAAGACGTAGCTTAGTGTCAATACTGCATAGAATATTAAGTTTACAAGAATTTATGTTGTTTTTGAGCTAATAAGTATAAATACTTAAATGAGAAAGATTGGATTTATATAATTATTTTTTTATCACACACTGTTAAAATTTAAATTATTTGACGCACTTGATTTCGTCAGTTTACTACGCAGTCGGACCTTAGGCAGATAATCAAACATAACACTGGCCACCGACGACTAAAATGCTAAAATAATGACTTAAAACGTGAGACGTGAGCGGCGATATCCAATGACAGATTGATGCTCTTTTCAAGAAGCGTCATACTGTTTCGTTCAAATCACGGCTCTATGCTTAGGTATATAAAATTCATTCTTGCAGATTGTTGATATATTTCTAACTGTTAATTGTATCAGATATTAATGCAGTCTTTACGTGATCCGATATTATGCGTTTACAAAACAAGAGATTATTTTGCCGGATGTAAATCATCACATATTTCTACATCCTACGTATCGTCACATAATTATAAGTTCAATTGATGATCAGATATTTTTGCAGCGCTGCCCATAGTCATATATTTATGCTGGTGACTGTACGCACAGGACTGATTACGCCGGCATTTTAGCCCTTTTACTGTGGCGGTCATTTTGCATGAAATTGCGGAGGAAAATCTGAGTGGTACCGCGCGATAACAGCTCATGTAATTAAAATGACGATCATTTCTAGAGTTTTGTGGAGTAAACTGTAATAGCTTATATATTTGGAATCGTTAATCATAATATGCTGATTCATTTAAAAACATCTAATTCCCGTTGCATTTTGCGTGTCCCCAGGACCCCAAGGGCCTAGGGTTCCTACTCCAAACAGCTCAAATAGTTAACCTCGGTCTAGATTATCTTATTTTCGCCTTTTGTGGGATTCCGCTATATATAATATTATCTTTATACTGTTAATCCACCATTAATGATATATAATATATACAGTGTGCTGTTTTGCCACCATTAAAAAAAGCACCTTCGTGTCGAATAAAAAGTACGTAGACCGCGTGGAAACATTTACGTTGAACTTCGATTTATTTCGAGCGTGCTTGCGTAATGCCACCCTTGGCCAGTCGGCTGGGCAAGCGGGTCAGTGCCTTCGATCCCGTAGCCGATAGAGCTATGTTACACGGGCTTAAGATGGTTAGGGTGAATATACGGAGTGCTATGTCGACATGGATTTAGAGCCGTGCCTTGGTTTGAGTTTCTGAAATAATATAATATAAAAAAAATGCTGGATAATCCTTAGAGCATCATCTAGACCCAAGCTAAGCAGAACTGTTATGGGTACTAGATGACTGATATAATTAATGCAAAATAATCTTATATAATCTGAATCTGTAGAACTGTAGAAATATTTGTCAAATTAAAGCGATAAATACCCGTGAATATTCATAATAATGATTAACAAAATAATGCGTAGCTAACCGCCGAATAGTAAACGTAATTCAAATAAATAGGGCTGATATACTTAAACCAATATATTGTATAGATACTCGTAGATATTTTTAATTATAAGAGTATTATAGAAAATGAATAAAACACCTGGAACAAGTCTACAGATTTTACAAACATTTGTCTCGACGCTGGAACCGAGCCCGCAACCCCCGCAACCCCTTGATAAGGCTATAGATATAACTGTGCAGGGCAAGACATATGTTTCTAATACTGGGAAAAATCCAAAACACCACACACCAATCAAAATAAATGAAAGGATATTCAGCTCTCTATTCGATAGAACTTTGTCGTCCCAAGAATGAAACAACACCAATTGTATTTAAGAATAGTAACGGGTCCACACGTAACATACCTTTATTTTTTTACAAAGTACTCCTTCAGGGAATTCTCTTAAAAGACAGTTCAAAGGAAAGCTTTGTATTGATTAAATAAATAATGAAGGATCGTTGCAAACGGGCCACAAATTGGCCTATCTTTTCTATTCAATTGTTTATTTTTCTGTTTGAAAATTGAGTAAAATTTTACGAAAAATTTTACATCGCACCGTATATGCGTATATACATAATAGTTTTTATCTGTTCTGGCACAGCGCATCAGTATTGCCATACAGCGAGGCAATGCAGCCAGCATCTTAGGTACACTTCCAATTGGTATTGATATTGATCAGTAGATATCTGTAATATTTTTGCAACAGTCTGCAGTTAGCTCAGTTATTTCAATTGTAAAAATATAGTTTCAAAAGTGTTGATGTATATTATCATATTAGGCTACAGAACACTGCTACTAAAGCTACAGGTACGTAACTAGCGACGTACACGTACACGACGTAACGTTTTAGGCTTTACGATTTTTGTTCTTCGATGCTTCACTATATAAGTATAAAACAAAGTCGCTTCCCGCTGTCCGTCTGTTTGAAGCACAACGGATTTTGATGCGGTTTTGTTAGATAGAATGATTCAAGAGGAAGGATTTTGTATCAGCATTGCATCCGTGCGAAGCCAAAGCGGGTCGCAAGGCAAATATAAATACTAAAACCTCTGTGCGCGGTGGGCGAAGGTCCGCCTGCGACGCAGGAGGTTGCGGGTTCGATTCCCGCCTCGGGACAAATATTTGTATGATCTTCAGGGTGTTCTAGTCGTTTTCTATGTAAAATAAAAATTATCTATCTGCGTAATAATATTGTATTATGTATATCAGTCATCTAGTACCCATTACACAAGCTCTTCTTAGCTTTGGGCTAAATGATGCTGTGTGGATTGTCCGGCATTATTTATGTGTTGATGTCGAACGGTTGCCCGTTTGCACTGCCATTAATTCGACAGGGACGTAATTACAGACATCCATCAGTGGTGTACAGTCAATGACAATGGTGATTAACTACGAGGGCTGTGATAGAGCTGTGCTCGATAACGAAACTAATTCGCGTTTCGTTTATCCGTTATCTTCAATGTATATGGGAACACTATGGTCCTGCTATTTTTCTGGCTATATGATGATAAATAAATAATAATAATAATCTATACTAATATTATAAAGAGGAAAGATTTGATTGTTTGTTTGTTTGTTTGTTTGTTTGAATTGAATAGGCTCCGAAACTACTGGACCGATTTGAAAAATTCTTTCACCATTCGAATCCTAAATTTTCCGTGATGAACATAGGCTATATAATATTTTCAAAAAAGTTAGGGATCCGCATGAAAAATTCAATAATTGAACCGTGCGCTGTATATTCAACCTCTTTTTCTAAAAAGGCGCGTCAGAATAGAAAAAGAGGTTGCGCACTGTGCTTGCTTTTTCTCTACGGCCAGTGTCAGTTACGGAGTGTCGAGTCAATGTCAAAAATCCCAATGCTGTTAGAAAAAGTAAGGGATCCGTATGAAAACTGTGAAACCCATCGTGTTATTGTGTATAATTTCTGAAATTTTTGTTTAATACCCGTGCGAAGCCGGGGCGGGCCGCTAGTCATAAATAATGCTGGACAATCCACACAACATCACCTAGCCCCAAGCTAAGCAGAGCTTGTGTTATGGGTACTAACACTGGATACACATAATACAATTATTACATAGATAGATATTTTTTTTTATTTATAGAAAAATGATTGATTTGATTAAATTTGATGACACTAGATTTTAATTTTTGAAGTGGGTAGCTTAAAACAATCGCATATTTATGTATCAGTTTATCATACGTTAAAAATATATAATAGAAAAAAACAACATAATATTTTTTGCTGTCGCCTGTATTAACCAGATTATAGCAATCTATAGACAAAAACTGAGAACTGTCTTTAAGTAAGTCTGTTCATCCAAAAAAACTTTAAAGAGGGTATAGTTTGACAACCTTTGTGGTGCGATGGGTGAAGGTCCGCCTGCGACGCAGGACTTTGCGGGGTTCGATTCTGGTTTTCTGGATTAGAACAACGATCTACGATCTTCTACGATCTGTAGATATTCATTAGGGTTTTCTGGTATCTGTAATCTAAAATATCTATAAAAAAAATTGTATGTTGTATTAAGTATCTATATCAGTCATCTAGTACCCATAACACAAGCTCTGCTTAGCTTGTGGCTAGATGATGTTGTGTGGATTTTCCAGCATTATTTATAATATATTAGTATTAACCTCAGCAATTTTTAATCTAGTTAATTTTATAAATTTAAGTGAAACCTCTTACCTTATTTCGAGGTATAAAATATACTTGAGAGGGAACTTACTTAATATACAAAAACTGGAATTTGAATATGAGCCTCGAGCTCCAAATTAAAAATAGCTTTGATGAGATTTGCCTCATTTTTACAAAGCCTTAGTTATAAAGAGGGTAGGTACTTATATTACTAAGGCTACTGTTATAAAGTAAATTAGTTTGTTAAATTATAATTTCTTACCTTAAAGTACATATTTTCATATGGTCATTTCACAGTTGTCCAGTAGAGATTTGTCTTGAGCGATAAAGCTAGTTAAATAAACGTGTAGTTTTATTTTGTAGTTTATATTTTGTTTATTGATCGTATTTTCTATCTGTCTGTAAGCGTTATAAGCCATATTTTCAAAGCCATAAATATACAGCCATTAATGACTTCATAGTTACCAAGCACGACAGTTTCAAAACTTTTTTACCTTACACCTTTCATAGGCTTCTATTACCCTTAACACAAGGTCATCTCAGCTAGATGATGCTGTGTGGATTGACCACCAATATTTATTTATATCATATTCATTTATAGGTTTTTTTAATCACACATAAAAATACTCAGAAATCCCGGAACAAATCTGAAGATCGTACAATTTGTCCCGAGGCGAGAATCAAACCCGCAACCTCAGAGATCGTCAACAGAAATAGTCCCCATGACGCGGAAATCAGCCATTACCATTATGTATGAGCCTCCAATCAACATCTCTGTTTCAAGCGCTAACGAAGTATGCATTACAAAGAGGTCCACAAAGCCTATCGCAACCTGAAACCAACCTTAGATCGAGGTATCTAGGTCTAGTGTTGTGATTTGAGTTTACTACTGAGCAGCTGAGTGATATATAGACCTCAAATGCTGACTTTGACAAAGGCTTTGAAGCGGCTTGCTCTTGTATATCAATCTAGGCGAAGTGACATTAAACCAAGCTTCTGCTGTAATCTAATTAGGATTTATTGCTTAGCACAGTAACCCTGTATTGTGACTGTGTGAAACTACTAATTAAAAGGTGATAAATAATAATTTGCCAAGAAACATGTTAATGGAAGATATCAAATAATATAATTAACATAATCACGATTAGAACCCCAAATTATCTCTTATGAACAAATATAAAGATAAAGCTATAGAACATTTTAAAAAAGATTAGGTATCCGTATAAAATATAATAGTCCTTTAAGATAAATAACATTTAATTTTCTGACAAAACTTTGGTTTGGTCATTCAAGTTTCTATACTGTTACTACCTCAAATAAGTTTAAAGCAACATCAGTGGAGGTCCCTCAAAGGGCGAATTATGCTAATCTTGACCGAGGTCACAAGTTTGAGCCGGGTGGAAACCCTAGATCCTTGGGGACTAGTGGAGTGGAGGTGTTAGTTTATCAGTCTGATGCCTATGCTCCTTGCCAACTTCCTCTGACATTCTGCGAGTTTTGGTTCTTCTTAGAAGGTTATAGAACATTTTTAGCATAATTAACATTGCATCAACCTTATAGACGTTAAAGTTTATATCATCATCAGCCTATAATAGTCCACTGCTGGACCTCTAGGCCTCCGCTAATGAGCGCCATAGATGGCATTATTTATCATTTGGGGTTTATTGCCCATAATCCCCACGTTTTTATGAAATGCTTATAATAAAGCTTGTTTTACTGATTAATTTATGTAGTTAGGTATGTTTATTTTAGTGGTATTTATATAATACCCTATAGAAATTCCTTTTTGGCACCATCACAAAACATGTAAAGGAAACAAAAAATTTCATAATTGAAAAAATACTTTTCCCCAGATAGCTCAAACAGCTTAAGCTGGCCCTTTTTGTAAAAAATACTCACAATTTTCTATTCAACTTGTCCGATATAACTGTAAAACAAATTCACATTGCATTCGCTGCAAAAATAAAACAAATATTGCTTAGAGTATCATAGCATAACACCGGTTATGTTAATAGAATCACAATATTAAAAATAACAGAATGTTTGCTTTCGTACTTTTAAATACAACGAGTGCCTAGAAATACTATTTGAAAATTGGCGTACTATAAAAATAATATTTGTAAAATGGTATTAATAAATCAAAGAAAAATCGCACATCAACAGTTATTTTATTATTTTTATTTTATAAAAATATAAAACACGTTATTTTCATAAATAATAAATCATAATCATGGAAATGAGCAGCACAATAACTTGGGCAATGCTAGGTAAAACGGTATCATCAATTAATTGTGCGGCAGACGTAAGCTAATTATAATCAGGATTCAGGATGATATGCATTTAAAAATTTATAATAAATAAAAAAAAATCAAAGTATTTGAGACACGTTTATAACTTCTCGGTGAAAATGGCTTAAAATAAAAAGAAAGTCCTTAAATCTGAAGAAATAATTTCTTTATAAAAACTTAAATAAGACAACACGCCCGACGACGCGACGCGACGCAGGTAAAGACGTTTTAATTGAGTTAGCTCCACACACATGCTGAGTGGATTAAAATTTGTCAGTTATTTAGTTTATTTTTATAGGTAGGTATGTTTTTTCTGACAAAATATTTAAATAAATAATAATAAATAATGCTGGACAATTCACATAGCGTCAGCCCCAAGCTAAGCAGAGCTTGTGTTATGGGTACTAGATAAATGATATACATAATACAATATTATTACATATTATATATAGATATATTTTTATATTATACATAGAAAACGACCAGAACGCCCTGAACAAATATCTGCAGATCATACAAATATTTGTCCCGAGGCGGGAATCGAACCCGCAACCTCCTGCGTCGCAGGCGGACAGAGCTTGTCAAATGTTTTACTTAACTAAAATACTGAATTGCCCGAGTTTAGTCAGAGATGCTCCATTTCAAGTTGAATTACGTGCAAAACTAAGCCATTTATAAAATAAATAACACCTTCTCTACTGCATTATAAATGTAGCCACTATCTAGCAGCGGGAGAAGTAATGAAATGGAGCGGTTTATACCACTACAGCCATAAGCCTTTCGTCCATCCGGTGCGGTGGAAATGCATTAGGAGATTCTAGCTAAATAAAATTGTGGTTTTATGGCATGGGGCATGTAGATTCTTATCTTCTTATGAACCTCTTTTAACTATGAATTAAAAAGTAATAATAAAAAATTATAAAATAAGCAATTTATGCACCATCTTTTTAGATTTACTCTACCTAATGTAAAACAACTTAAGGCCGATGTAAAGGTAAAAGAGGAATCGTTAGAAATAGTAGAAAGTAATGTATTCTTAGGGATAACCTTAGATAGTAAACTTCAATGGGGCTCACACATAGATAAGCTATCGAAGAGACTTAGTTCTGCAGCGTATGCAGTCAAAAAAATCCGTTATCTTACAGACGTTGATACTTCTAGACTAGTCTATTTCAGCTACTTCCATAGTATTATGTCTTATGGTATACTGCTGTGGTGCAGATATTAACACCATATTTGTGCTGCAGAAGAGGGCTGTTCGTGCAATCTATAATATGGGTCCCAGACAATCCTTGCGTGAAAAATTCAAAGAAATAAACATAATGACAGTAACATGTCAATATATTTATGAAAATTTGATGTACACTCATAAAAATATCAATAAGTTCATTAAAAATAGCGATATTCATAATTTAAATACTAGAAATAAAAACAAACTAGCTGTGCCCACTACTAGACTACATAAGATTAATGTATCTTTTAAAGGGCAATGTATACGCTTCTACAACAAAACTCCAAGAGAGTTGCAAAAATTATCTATAAATAAATTCAAACGGATTGTCAAAAATATTCTTTGCAAAAAGGCTTACTATAAAATATCAGATTATCTAGACGACAAAAAAGTTTGGGACGAGTTATGATCCAACTCTAAAACTAACAATCTAACAAGGTAAAGGTTTCTTGTTCGCTTCTTTACTTTACCTTAAAAAGATTGAAGTGAACAATTAATCAAAGTGATCACTTTATTTCCCATTTTATTTCTTATTTAACTTGTTTTTTTTTGTGACGTGTCCAAGAGTCCTGTAAGGTCTAAAGGAAATAAAGCACTTTGATTTTGATTTTGATTTATTTTTTATTTATTATGTGTATCATCTATCCCTGGGGTAGATAGAGCTTGTGTTATGGTGATACCCTTGGGTATCCAAACTCAGTTTTTCTGCTGATCAAATTCACCCTCTTTCGGCTGATTAGCTACTCATGGTAAGTGATTATGTAGAAAACATTCCAAACGGATATCTGTAGCCTGTCCGAATATATCTCCTGAGCTGCGAATCGAACCCCAACCTTTTGCGTCACTAATGGAGCTATCTCCGCGTACTAAGGCCGTGCCTATGCGGGCGAGGCGTAACAAGTAGCTAGTCAACCATAAAACCTCATGCAATAAAAATCCTTCTTCAATAAACTAAATAAGTGCTATTTTCGTATAGCCACCGCCTTATCTAGTGGGTACAGACGGATAGAAAGCTCGGATCCAATTAAGCAATGTGCACTGGGCACATTCTCTGAGGCAACACCGCAGCGCGGTCGTGAGTTTGAGGATCGCTGGTTTGTTGGGATTTTAGAGACTCTTTAGGCATGGTCTCTTATTTGAATGTAATTAAATTGTGTGTATTTTATTTTATTTATTTATTTATGGGATACAATAAGCTTAAGAACTATAAAACTACACTAAACTGTAGAAATAATAAACTAAGCAGTATAGGTTTTATATATCAACGAAAATGACCAGTTTTTGTATATCTTAGGAATTGGATTCGTTTTAAAAATTACTATATGAACGTAACTTTTGAATACACCTCGGAATTTTGAACTTTGTTTCGGTTTATTTCGGGGTACTCTAATATAACCAATTACAGTACCAAAAAGACATAACAAACGAAACGAACATTCGATAACCTATTTATGTCATAATTTGATAAAATATCAGGAGATATTTTTACATTATCTTTGTCTTTTTAGAAAAATCTATTAAACGTCTTTTCATAATGAATTAAGAATTTATTATGAAAAATTTCCAAACAAAATACGTTTTTCCCTAAGGGGCATATTACATTATCATTTATCTATATTGGATAAATTGTAATATAGAACATTGATTCATTTTCTCCTTGATCATAGATTTTTGACATTTTCTGAGAGATTGGATCCAATACGGTCATAGAAACAGGTGTTGCCAGTTATTTTAAATTTTTTTCTACTAGGTATTTAAGAGCAAATATAAAAAAATCGTTTTCAATTTCTTGTTCTTTTATATGTTTCAAATAATGTAATGTACATAGTTCTTTTTCTAATTATATACATGCATAATCTTGCTGAAAGAACAAAAAAAGACATCGTAATTTTTAGAAGTATGGCTTGATACTACCTCTACTTAAAATTATGATGTCTTTTGGCAAATCGAATTCTCTGAGATCTGGTAACCCTGATGTCAATACCTGACACCTGTCACGCACAGGCATGACACGTGTAGCGCACACCACCGACGCGTACTCCATAGCAACCACATATGACGTAAAATAGGATCAAACAACTTTGATAGTGTAATACACAGATATGATTCAATGAGTCAATTATCTTGGATCAAATATATGATCATTTATATGATCCAAAATAAATGATAATGTAATATGCCCCTAAGAAATTTGAAATGAAGTTATGGCCCACAAAACTAATACCTTGTCCGTTTCTAGGTATTACTTATGTACCAACGGTGTACAAGCATACACTTTGAGATCCAAGATGCTTGGACGAAATCCGAGCAGCTTACATGCAACGGAATAGAAATAGCTTAGATCTGATCCGGTGTAAGGTACAGTGCAGGTCAGAATTAAGTATCCCCCTTGTCAACAAAATATTTTCGACTATGTACTTCTAACTCCCTTGTAACTTCACAAATCATCACATGCAAAAATGTATCACGCCGCCGCTCAGGATCGAACCGCCCACCCATAATACTCAAAGTCTGACATTCTCAACAATAACAACTATTGCGTCCACATACATTGAGATAGGGGGGGTTACTTACATGTGACGCGGACTGTACGTAGAACCTCTGGGCCTTTATTCACTATTGCCAATCCAATGTGTTTCACAGATATGACAACGGCGTGGAATCGAACAAAATCGTATTTAGAACACATTGTGACGTCACACGGTTTGGGCAAGGAATTTCCTATTTCATAGAGAATAAGGCCCCAGGTTAGCTATGGTGCTACGGCGTAGCGCCATAGAACTGCTTCGGTGCTACGGCGTAGACCATCTACGGAGCTACAGCTTAGTCTTGCTATTGAATGGCAAGGTTTATTTTATACATTCGACAACCTCTGTTGCGCGGTGGGCAAAGGTCCGCCGGCGAAGTAGAATGTTGCGGGCTCGATTCCAGCTTCGGGGCACGTGTTTGACCAATCTGAAGATATTTCCTATGTTCTGTTCATTTTTATCATTCATTGATAAAAATATCTATCTGTGTTATGTTTGTTTGATCATCTAGTTCCCATAACAAAAGCTCTGCTTAGTTTGGGGGTAAAAGGTGCTGTTTGGATAATCTAGCATTTTTTATTTAATGCCCTGAATGCATTTAAGTGACCGAGCTCACTTCGAACGGAAACTCATCTCACCTTGGTATTCTGTAAAATTTTAGAAGCATAAGTGAAGTGAAGTGTCGTGAGCTAAAGATTGACAAAAACTTTTCAGTAGGTAGGTACCTCTCTAATCTCTGAAGTAACTGGTACCTATCTATACTCTATACTAATATTATAACGAGGAAAGATTTGATTGTTTGTTTGTTTGTATGCGTGTTTGTTTGAATTGAATAGGCTCCGAAACTACTGGATCGATTTGAAAAATTCTTTCAACATTAGAATCCTGAATTTTCTGTGATGAACATAGGCTATAGAATATTTAAAAAAAGTTAGGGATCCGCATGAAAAATTCAATAATTAAACCGTGCGCTGTATATTCAACCTCTTTTTCTATTATGGCGCGTCAGTATGCTTTTTCTCTACGGCCAGTGTCAGTTATGGAGTGTCGAGTCAATGTCAAAAACCCCAATGCTGTTAAAAAAAGTAAGGGATCCTTATGAAAACTGTGAAACCTATCGTGTTATTGTGTATAATTTCTGAAATTTTTGTTTAATACCCGTGCGAAGCCGGGGCGGACCGCTAGTTATAGTATATATGTATACGACAAAAGTTCAAACCCCTCGGCGTGCGACTTACACTCGCACTTGACAAATCTTGTTTATTTTACAAGTGTGTTCGAGTTTATTTTAACAGAATAACAACTGTGCGTCATTCCTTAGCGTAAATATTAAAATGTTGTGCGAAGATTTGAAGTGAGTGAAGGTTTTACGACTCTATAGAGTGTATCTTTGAGTGGTTTGTGGATACCTTGTTTCTGGGTTATGGTAAAATAATAATGCATTCACTGCCCAGCCGGCAACGCAAAAGTTTGTGCTTTTTAACAGCAGTTATAAGGTATAACAATTTTTGGACACATCACATATATATAAACAAAAACCTTGTGTTACTTACAAGATTCATTAATTCGTGGAAGAAATTTAACGTTGTGCTAAGCTTTCAGTTAATATTAACATGTATCTAAATCGCATTAAATTTAGTTTTAGATTAGCAATAACATATTTTATTACATACTATTTTTATGAATTTATTGTATGAAATTTTACTTGTCTAAGTGATTATCTTTTAAACCCAAAGAAATAAAGTTATTGAAAACAGATAATCTAAAATATGCTCAATATAGCCGGTTTATGAAATAGCACGAAAACTCTGTAGAACACAACCATAAGTATTTATTGAATTATCTTCAAATTGAAAGGAAATAAGCTCCATTGTCGCAAAGATAAACCAATAACAAAGCTTTAGCGTTTTCAACATTTAACTTAATTCTACAAATGCCAAGTAAATTTCAATACTTCCTCAAGGGGATGTTCATTGGACCCTTGGATTTTACTAGCGTTTGCATGCAGCTCCGCTCGCATTTTATATTGCTGACCAGACTTCGTTGAACAACTTAAACGAAATTTTTTTATTGACAATTTAATATTATTATAATTATGTATATATATGTTAGAATATTCAGCAATTCTCTGTTTATATTACTATCATATTTTTATTGTAAAGTAATTGGAAATGTAAAAAGCATAAAAATAACAAAATTAAGTGTAAAATGTGTCTAAAGGTTTTATATATAAAGAAACTATTGAAAATTGACTTGCTCAAATTTAAGTCATATCATAAAGCGAGGCAATGCAGCCAGCATCTTGACATGGATCAGTTTAAATATCTGTAGTTTGTTTGCAAAAGTCTATATTTAGCTCAATTATTTCAATTGTAATAGGTCTGATTTGGTCATTAATTGTTATTTTCTCTATTAATAAAGAGAAAGAGACCTTACAAAATATTCCATTAGTTGAAAACGAAGCCCCTTTTTTGTGTTAGTAGCTAGCTAGCTAGTAAAATACAGCCAATCAAAGATCTTATTTTCTACGCGGTAAATTTGCATTCCGTTGAAAATTTTTGTGAACGTTTTTCCAGTAATATTAGATTTTTTTAATTTGCTTTATGTATAATTCATTGTTTGAATCGAGCAAAGATTATAATTATATTTGAAAAATTAGAAGGATTTGGTTCGAAGAATACTTTTGATACAATTTTCTTAAAGGACTAGTTTATGCTCGCGTCTTCACCTATGTGTAAAATACCTGGATAAAACATAGGCTTAAATGACATTCAGGGATAATGTGACTTTCAATTTGTGGTTTTTTCCAAAATCTGAAAATGTTATCTAGATTACCGACCCCGACTTACTAACAAATTTTATTTATTTATAATGTTTTTTACCAATGAAAATTTCAATCTACTAACTTATTAGAACTCTGATTTACAATTGAAATAAGCTTACCGCAGATTGTTACAATAAATCTGGTCACCCGTCAATAAGACCAGACGCTCATATTATTTTCAAAACCCGGATAGCCTCTGTATTATTTATTATTGACTTATTATTATAGTGTGTATGTAGTCTACCTGAATATATACTATAATTTGACGACCTCTGTGACGCGGTGGGTGGGCGAAGGTCTGCCTGCGACGCAGAAGGTTGCGGGTTTGATTTCCGCCTCGGGATAAAACAATCAGGGTGACCTGGTCGTTTCCTGTATAAGTATAATAAAAATATCTATCTATTTTATATAATGTATGTATATCAGTCTTCTAGTACCCATAACACAAGCTCTGCTTAGCTTGGGGCTAGATGTTGTGTGTCCAGCATTATTTATTTTTTTGGAAATGATTTTGAAATATTTTTTGCTTCTTCCGCGTGTCTACATTACTAGTCTAGAACTAAATTTAGAGAAAAATGTGGTCCAAATGTGAAATAGGTCTAACAAAAATCACAAATGAACCACACCTTACAGTTTACTTTCGAGATTTCGAGAAAAAAATCACAAACGGCAACCAACATGCTTTTAGAGGATAGGTACACAAAATACCTCTAAATTCGAAATGATTTTCAAAACAAGCACAAACAATGTGAATAACTCGAGTGATTTTTGCGTAACAATGCGACGCAATTTAGCCAAACAATAGATGTATTGTGTTTCTATCTGCGACCACCAGGCGGGTTCTATATCCCTAAACGTAGGTAAGTAGGTACTTATGCGAATTAATATACCTACGTAATGCGGGACATTTAACTTATTGTGTAGACACATTCCTACTTTAAGAAAAACACGAGCTGTCTGACAGTAGGTACTTATGCGAATTAATATACCTACGTAATGCGGGACATTTAACTTATTGTGTAGACACATTCCTACTTTAAGAAAAACACGAGCTGTCTGACAGTAGGTACTTATGCGAATTAATATACCTACGTAATGCGGGACATTTAACTTATTGTGTAGACACATTCCTACTTTAAGAAAAACACGAGCTGTCTGACAGTAGGTACTTATGCGAATTAATATACCTACGTAATGCGGGACATTTAACTTATTGTGTAGACACATTCCTACTTTAAGAAAAACACGAGCTGTCTGACAGTAGGTACTTATGCGAATTAATATACTTACGTAATGCGGGACATTTAACTTATTGTGTAGACACATTCCTACTTTAAGAAAAACACGAGCTGTCTGACAGTAGGTACTTATGCGAATTAATATACCTACGTAATGCGGGACATTTAACTTATTGTGTAGACACATTCCTACTTTAAGAAAAACACGAGCTGTTTGACAGTAGGTACTTATGCGAATTAATAATACTAACCTAATGCGGGACATTTAACTTATTGTAGTAGGAGAACATTCCTACTGAAAGAAAAAACGCTAGTTGTTTGACAGTAGGTACTTATGCGTTATGCGAATTAATATACTTACGTAATGCGGAACATTTAACTTATTGTTGCAGGAGAACATTCCTACAATAAGAAAAACATGAGCTGTCTATCATTCGCCGAGTGCAGTCGATCACTTCTCTTGGGTATCTCGTCCAGTGCGGACGATCGAATTAGCTTCTGCCTTTCGTTATTTTGTGATCTACCCTCCTTATACTTATTCATTAATACAAATTGGTGGTTGGTTTATTGAGTTTGTTTTGTAATTCCTTTCTTTATAGATAAATCCGCTTCAGGTTTATAATGTTAGGTATCGATATGCAATCAATGCATAGGACCAAATTATACACAATTTGTACTTACTTAATTACACTCATACAATAATAAAACAAAGAACTACTACTAATATCTAGTGTGGCAGAATTGCCAGCTATATCACTGAACGCGATCTCTTTCAGACAACCTTTGGACAGACAGTATGGCCAGCGGCCAAATTATAGGCGACGAAGATACAAAAATGGTGGACAATGTTCGTCAATTCTTTGTGAAAAATGGATCGACTTGGACAATAATATTAATATGAAAAATAATTACGGGGCGGTCTCATAAAATTTTATTGATTCCTGAACCCAAAACGCTTAAAACACTAAATTAAAAGCGTCACCTTTCTGTGATTTTCACAGACGAAAATAACTATTGCTCTAATTTTTATTTTTATTATTTTGATTATATGTATATCTTATACATATTATGTTCAGACAATTTTTTATAAATATAATTGTCATGTATTGCAAAATATTTAATTTTGCGCCTCGAAAAAAACAGTGTTCTTGCTAATATTAGACCCAATATTTTCATACCCTTATCAAACCAATTGACAACTGATGGTACGATTAAATAAGTGAAGTCAATGTTGAAATTCTAAACATAATAAGCCCTGAAACCTAATTTCCTCTTGTCAAACAATCCTTTGTTTAAAATAACTAGGTTCCACCAGTTTCTACCGAGGTATATCTACAATTCATCAAATCGTACCAAAACTAGGTTAGTTGAACAAAGTTAAATTGAAAAGTTTGGTTTCTTCTTTTTGGGCTCAAGACTAGATATGTACCTAACTCTCTATTAAAATTGAGTAGAAGTGTCTTTCCAAATGAAAATGTGATAAAGTAATAATAATAAAGAAGTGTACACCTAAGTGTAATATTAAAATAATACCTGTAAACTGTTACAGTACCTGCAACAGTCTATAAAGTTCGCTCAATTGTGAACACCAGTCCTAATATGTTTCTAATAATTGTTTTTTTTATAATGATGATTACATAGGTATTTAAACTGGTTATCTGTAATAGATAAGTTATTAAATTCCAAAATTATGCAATAATATTTATTTCGAGTTTCAGTTCACAGTGATTTTTTTCCCCTAGAATTTAAGTTAAGGCTACTATTAAAGTACCCTTCTATTTTGGCATTCTGAACCTTAACTTTAAAAGAAAAAGGTTCATGCATTAAAAAGGATATAAATTTTTCTTACTAACGCAACTTAACAATCGAAACAAAGTAATCAGAAAGACCTAACGAAAGTCTATTAGGTTAGGTAAGTTTGTAATGGTTAAACTTCGTTTGATTTGAAAATCTACTATGAGAGGGACTATACCACGATCTACTAGAATACTAAAGATCTTTAGGTACGTGGTACCACAGCACACGTCATATGAACAGTATCGAAATTAAGCCTAGTTGATGAAATAAATATCTACGCTCCATTTGTTAGTTCTATATGTATACTGTGGTGGTACGGTATGACATCGTGTCTTGCGGTGTAAGACCACGGGACCTTTTGCTCCTCTCGAGTGCAAAATTTCTCGTCGTCGATCTGTAACTACACTGGCCTGCATAACTATGTACCACGTAAAGTAATTTATTGTTTTCAATAACATCAAAAAAGCTTATACGATTTGCTAAAACAGTTTTATTTTCAATCTCTTACTTCTATAGAATACAAAAAAAAACTGTGAAACTTAGTCTGCTGGCCAGTGTTATGGTCGCGAAACAATTTTAGTTAGTTAGTTTGTTAGTTCATGAAACAATTCACAAAAAAATAACAATATACTCGTATCTCAGACCTAAATTAAAAACAAAACTTACAATAGAGGTCCTTTAGTACATACGTTACCTTCATCACAGTAACTAAATAGTACTAACGCCTTTAGCAACAAAAAACAAAATGAAATAACTAAATCAGAAATAGTAGTTACAATTGAAAAAAATCAGCTAGCTGCAGACTGTTGCAAACAATCTACTGGCTCGGCTGATCCTTATTTCTTTTCATTTATTTAATGCATCATATTATAGTAATACAAACTCAGAACTTATCGACTATGTAATACACACAATATGTACCCATTTAGGGTGTTGCAACGGGAGACGGTCAGAAAATGTATAAAATAATAATAATTTAATATTTAATTTCCCTTCACGAGTCACCAACAACCTCCTTATAATTATTGCTTATTAAGAGGTTGTTAGAAATATAATTTCCACTTTCCTAAAGGTCGAGGTGGTAAATAAGCAATAATATAAAAATTGTGCTGCAGCAATAAAAAGCACTTGCTTGATAATAAGAATCGTGACTCGAGTGTTTAGTGTACGGAACACGTATTCAATTCACACGTGACTTTACGTGGTAGGTTATTCTATACCTACGTCTATGCTTATGTTACACTAGTGGTCCGCCCCGGCTTCGCACTGGCATTTAGCAAAAAAAATATTTAACATGCGGATTTTAATTTTTTTTGGAAAAATTCCTTTGTTTATTTCTTTGAATTGAATAGGCTCCGAAACACATAAACCGTTTAGAAAAATTCTTAACCAATTAAATTTCTACATTATCCCTGATGAACATAGGCTATTTATTTATTTAAATTACAGAACATTATCAAAAAAAGTTAGGGTTCCGTATGAAAACTTCAACAATGTAACGTAAGTTTTTTTGAAATTTTGTTAAAATACCTCGCAAAGCCAGGGTGAACCGATGGTCTTTAATAACATCATAAGTGTTTAGTAATAGCATCTGCCGTGTGGTGCCGGCATAGAATTTCACCACCCCAACTCTTCCCGTGGGTGTCGTAAGAGGCGACTAAGGGAAACACACACCGGGGGGCGGGCAGCAGCACCCTCTGCAGATCAACTCCACCGAACTGCGATCCCCAACCCGCATGCCCAGCGTGGGGATTATGGGCAATAACCCCCAAATGATGAGTTATGCATTCTATGGCGCTCATTAGGGGAGGCCTATGTCTAGCCTAGCAGTGGACTATCATAGGCTGTTGATGATGATGATGTTGATGAATAGCATCTGCAACTGGGTTCTCATTCATTTTCCGGAGTAAAATTGAATTTTTTAAGCTATCCTAGGTCTATCTATTCAGTATTTTGTGAAAATTCAATTAAATAACAGAACCTAATTAGAACTTGTATTTACAATTGAGCTAACTGCAGACTTTTGCGAACAGTACCTATCACAATTAATTTAGTTTCCTAAAGCTTAATTATGTTCTAAGTATTATTAATGTATTATTGTATTATTAATATTCACACATCAAACCATAACCTGTGCCATAACTTCTGGTAGTATCGCAATGATACCTGATACATTAATATCATTGTAATATTTGAATTGTTTTCCGTGAATAAATGATTCTAATTCTATTCTATTGTTCCACCCCATTATGAATGCGCAAGGACTAAGTGTACCTATAATTATGAGTACTATTTTAATTTGCCGTGTGGTACCGACATAGAATTTCACCACCCCAACTCTTGCCGTGGGTGTCGTAAGACGATACGACGGCGAATAGGGGAAACACACCGGGGGCGAGCAGCAGCGCCCTCTGAAGAACAACTCCACCGAACTGCGATCCCCAACCCGCATGCCCAGCGTGGGGATTATGGGCATTAACCCCCAAATGATAATGCCATCTTTGGCACTCATTAGGGCAGGCCTATGTCCAGCAGTGGACTATTATAGGCTGGTGATGATGATGATGATTTTAAGGGGTATTTATCGCGTTTATTTAACTTTTATTATTTTTCTTTTTTTTTTTTCTAAGTGTACCTGTCGAAACCATGTAGCAAGAAGGTACCTAAGTAAGACCTAGGTGCATCTAGGTAAATCCAATTAAAACGGCCTGATATGCCAATATCTACCTTAAACAGGCCATAGCCACCTGTCTGTCCAGGGCTATTGTTAATTCTGACATTGCTAATAGCATCTATTGTCTAATGTGAAGCTTCATCTAGAATCCATTGGCGTAGAGGCTGATAAGCCTTGGTCGAAGTAAATTAATTACAGATATGAGAGGGTGAACTACGAATATGGCGAAAGAACACCAATGTTTTTTTCTGATATGTTTTCTATAGATCGTAATAATGACATAATTGAATAACTTGAAAACATTTATTTTCTTTAATTCAAAAATAATTTCAGACTTATTCATCCGAAGATTGCTTAACGTCACCCTCTTCTAAAAATTATATTAAATTGAGAGAGATATTATTATAAACTTGAAATTAATTCGTTATTGCTTGCGTTTGAAAGCCGACATGATCCCAGTTATTGGTCCAGGTGACTGACCAAAAATATTCAATTAGTTTCGTCAGAAAGCTCGAAAGCCTGAAAATTGAATTTATAACGTCAAAAACTGAAAGCTAACAGCCAGGTATTAAAACAGAAAAAAGAACAATTTCATTTCAAACCTTTTTCGCTTTTGATTGGATGTGTATTTTACAGATCTTTACTTCTATACTATCTACCACGAGACTCTTGGCGATACCCGTTTCGCTAGGTTTATGTGGTAATCGACAGAATAAGCGACACTTTTATATTAAGTTAACGTAGTGAAGGCAGGTGAATGACCTATATTGCCACGTTATTTGGCACCAACTTCTAGTTCCCACAGTTAATGAACTTTTGGCAGTGACGCTCATCACTGAGACGACTCTCCCAACTTCACCCTATGCGAATTTCCTGTAACCTCTTCATTTCCCGCTCTGATGATTTCAAACCAGCTTCTGCTCATCTTTGAATACGTACAAAGATGAACTAACTGTGAATAATCTCAAACTAGGTTCATGAGATTTCCGTTAGAATTATTAACGAGGAACATGTCTCTGCCTGCGGTTTTCACTTGCTAAGAAAGGAAGAAAAATATTTTTTATTATTATAACCATTCAAATTCGTATATTGTACAAACTAGGTACTAAATAAAATGTATACAGAAACGAAAGGTGAATAAATAAATACTGAAAATACTCATTGACAAAACCTGATTAACGCTATGTAGCTTATAATGGATTGTTACCTTTTTTCTAGGCTATATTATATCTATGTACATGTATGTTTATTTTAAAAAAATATGTTTCAGCTAAGAAGCACGTAGTTACACAGAATAGTACTAATACCTATATTACTAACGTAGTTACCAAAACCTATCACCGAAATGCCGGCTTTTGTTTCGGTCCACGAATTTAGCACTGGCATAATTTGCCATTTCACGTGACAATGCTGCCAGCATTCTCAAAAACCTACTTTCTGCTGAAATAAATATACCTAAGTGTAGTTTTAGTCTGGTATTGTAATTTTATTTATATACTAGATAATAATATTATAAAGAGGAAAGGTTTGATTGTTTGTTTGATCTTTCACCATTAGATCCTAAATTATACCTGATGAACATAGGCTAAATAAGTGTATAAAAAACTTGAAATTCTGTTAAACACCCGTGCGAAGCCGGGGCGGACTGCTAGTCATAAAATAAAATATGGTAGATTATAATTTAAATAGAATTACTTTCTAAACCAACAGACTGTTTCTTTTTATTACTATCAGGATGTGCAGTCTCTTTTTTACGACGCGCACAAAAGGTCTTTCACGAAGTTGATTAAGATCTTGGTGTGCTTCCCTGGTGCATGAGGGATTATGCTTTTAAAGTTTCATATTAATACGGTATCATTCTCTTTGCTTTACAACTTTTGTAAAAGGGCGGAAATCTGTATGACACACCAACAAGCATGTAAGAAACTGAATGTTGTACTTAGCTTTTGGTACCAATTTAAATAATTATTGACATGTATCTAAATCAGTTTAACCTTAGCTTTAGATAGGCAATAACAAACATTGTATTTGACACATAAGTTATAGGAATGTACTAGTGGTTTCTTTTTCACTTCTTCCACTAGTGGACAAAAAATTGAAGTGAAGAGAAATCAATAACAAATTATTTCTTATTTTAATAATTATCTGTTTGAAATTTGACTTGTCTAAGTGCTTATTTTGTAAGCCTAAAGAAATAAAGTTATTGAATCTGAATCTGAATCTAAACATGGAAGAAAAATAAAAAAAAAACATTCACTTTAATAAGGTGCCACCCCATTTTGGCAGCGCGGATTGTTTATCTGAACTGACGTAATTTTTTTTCTTTGCTTTCCATTTTGATTTATAAAAATAAAAATATCTATCTAGTAACTTCAAAGTAGGTTACAAAAATAGAAAGCGATGCGCAACGCCCACATTCGCGATATTATGATTAAACTTTAATTACTTATGATTAAATCTTAATGAAGGAAATACTCGTAATTAATATCAATCTACTCGTAAAATCCAAACTAAACTCATAATGAAACGATGAAAGACTTGTTTGTTTGTTTTAATTAATAACGCTCCAAAACTACAGGGCTGATTTAAAAAAATATTTCACAATTAGAATCCTGCTTTATTCTTGATGAACATAATTATAATTAAACAAATAAAAATACTAAATAATAATTAAGGAATCCGTATAAAAACATCAAAAGCGTGTAGTGTCTGTGTGTAATTTATAATTTTTGAAATTTTTGCTAAATACCCGTGCGAAGCCGGGGCAGACAGCCAGTAGATTAATAAAGCAAGGCGAGTAGCTGAAGAGGCAGGTTAATTTGTCAACAAATAAGTAGGCGTACCCAACGTTGTTCACAACAAAGGAAATTAAGTCTTAGTGAATATTAGTATTAAATTTATTGATGATATTAAATCAAAAACAAAAAATCAAAGTGCTTTATTTCCTTTAGATCTTACAGGACTCTTGGACTTATAATATTAGGTATTATATTTTGATATATTAGATGCTTAATCATTCAGATATTAGAAATTATATTACATAATACATATTTGAAATTTATAATTATATATAGGATTACAAAAAAAGCACTTAGACAAGTCAAATTTCATACAGTAAATTACGAATATTATAATATAAGTGGTGTTATTGAGTTTTGTTTCAGATAATCTTTTTGTTTATGATGCATAAGCACCTTAACCCTACTTACTACTTGCATTCCATAATAAGTAAAATGTTCTCTTTATACAATTCTATACATATAATTTGGACAACAATAAATGTATAAAACAGAAAACAAGCAACAATTGATAGTGTCCATATTCCAGTTGTCAAATACACAACCTGTAGATTGTTTGCAACAGTCTGCAGTATAGCTCAATTGTCTCAATTGTAATTTGCCGTGTGGTGCCGGCATAGAATTTCACCACCCCAACTCTTCCCGTGGGTGTCGTAAGAGGCGACTAAGGGAAACACACCGGGGGGCGGGCAGCAGCGCCTTCTGCAGAACAACTACACCGAACTGCGATCCCCAACCCGCGTGCCCAGCGTGGGGATTATGGGCAATAACCCCCACATAATAATGCCATCTAGGGCGCTCATTAGGGGAGGCCTATGTCCAGCAGTGGACTATTATAGGCTGGTGATGTTGTTTATTTGTTAATAAAGGTTTCACCTTCATCCTTTTTTACCACTGAAGGTTCTAATTAATAAGAAGTGTTTTTTCTTAGGTACTGGGTCAGTAAAAAAATTCAAAAGAATAGAGTATAGATATTTTGTAAATATTTTTTTAAGCCGTGTGGTACCGGCGTAGAATTGCACCACCCCAACTCTTCCCGTGGGTGTCGTAAGAGGCGACTAAGGGAAACACACCGGGGTGTGGGCAGCAGCGCCCTCTGCAGAACAACTCCTCCGTACTGCGATCCCCAACCCGCGTGCCCAGCGTGGGGATTATGGGCAATAACATCCAAATGCTGAATAATGCCATCTATAGCGCTCATTTGGGGAGGCCTAGAGGTCCAGCAGTGGACTATGTAGGCTGATGATGGCAAATATTTTTTACGAGGAATAAGGTGGAGTGTCATGAAAGTCACTTGTCATACTATTTCCTACCTTTACTATGACAAAAACACCGGAAATAAGGAAGCAGTTCTCAAACCGGAAGTCTCAGAGACCTAACCTAGTTTTCACTTCAGTTGTTCTATTTAAATCCAATTTTGTATGAATGCAAAAACAAATAGCAAACAACTGACCTGGCGCGAAAATATTGTTTCGAGTAACGAGTTTTAGATGAAAATTGTTTTGAGAGTAAGTATTTATTTAGTAAATGTCTGTAAAGACTTGTACGCTGTATCTAGGCTAATTTTAGTTCAAGGCATCGATAGTTTGATAAACTACGGTTTCGTAACCCAAGTAGAGAATAAAATAAAATAAAATTAAATATTGCAGCTCAATTCGAACTATTTTTTTCAATAGCCTTTATTAACAAAGAAAAAAAACAATTATCTAACTAAATTAGAGCTGGTATTTACGATTGAAACAACTGAGCTAACTGCAGACTATGCAAACATACTACAGGTAGCTCAACTGATCCATATCAATACTAGTTGGAAGTGTACCCAAGATGCTGCATTGCCTCGCTGTATGGCATGGCAATGCTAATGCGCTGTGCCAGATACTGACAGGCTCTCGGGTCGCTTCGACCAGACGCTCAGTAGGCCAAGCACGGGGATGGTTCTCTAGGGTAGAATAGACAATAATGGCATTGCATCGCCATACATTGCGTACATTATTAAAGTTCAAGAAATTAATTTAAAAAAATTTACGCAATGGATGACAAAGTGACGTAATTTTTCTCTATTCTACCTTAGACAAGAAAGCCCGTGCCCTACAGATAATTGTAAATAATAGTTCTATTTTGGTTATCTGATTGTAGTTTTCTTTGTAAACAAAGGTTTTATCCCCTCTACCATATTATTCTTTAACTTATTACTGTATCAACATAAACTTTTATTCCATTTTCATTAAATGGTAAAAGCATTTCTAAGTGATCTTTCCGGCATTACCAGGGGGGAACGTTTTGTATGGAAATGTGAAAGGAAGTTGTGTTAAATCATAGATAAATATAGTTATCCTTGAGCTTAGAGTAAGAAATCTGTAGGCTTACAAAATTTGTTTGACTATGAACATGAATGAATACGTTATTTGTATGAAGATTTTGTTCGTATTCATGATATAAAATAAAAAATAATGCTGGACAATAAATCTTAGCCCCAAGTTGCAGAGGTTGTGTTAAGGGTATTGGTAACTGACACATTCAATGTGTGCAAAGAAATATTTGTACGATCTTAAGATCGTACAAATATTCCTTAGGCGAGAATCGAATCCACAAACTGGTGCATCGCTGGCAGATCATCGCCCGGCGCGCAACCGAGGTCGTGGAAATAACAAAGTATGACAATATATTAAAGATGGAGTACACTAATAGGACTTATAGGAAAACGTCTCTCCTATGAAATAATCCGATTTGGTTTAAAGAGGGCATAAAAAGGGCTATGCCACATGGAGGGAAGTTACTCAAATATTGTATATAGAAGTTACTGAAAGAAGACATTATTTTAATTAAAAAAACTAATTGTTTTTTGAGTTCAAAGAGCGCCTGATCCTACTGAACTGGTCCTGGACTCAGTTACTTCCATTAGTGCAAGGATCCTGAAGTGTCGCCTAAGACAAATGTGAAAATCCGGGGTTATTTGACGGTTTTAATTGTGTTTTATTCCTATTTATTCCTGCTGGCTTCACACGGGTATATAAAAAAAAGAAAAAAAAGTAAAAGTTTCAAATATTTTAAATTTTTACATACGTTAACTTACCTTTGACGGTTTTTCATTAACCCTCATTATTGAAGTTTTCATACGAATCCCTAACTTTTTTGAAAATTCTATAGCCTATGTTCATCAGGGATAATGTAAGATTCTAATGGTGAAAGAATTTTACAAATCGATCCAGTTTTGGAGCCTATTCGATTCAAACAAACAAAAAACTTTTTCTTGTATATAATAATATAGTATATAGATATAGAAGAATAACCTCATGCTCTGTGTAGCTTTGACTTTCATCGGCTTAAGCCTTAAAGCACTCCATAAATGAATTTCTATGTCGGCGTAAAAATCACCTTTTTCTGGGGAAACCGTAATATTTTTCATTTCCATTACCGTTTTGAAAGGAACACACATATTTCCTTCGTTTTGTTCGCAAATAAAATGTCATTATTGAATCGACAATAATATTTTTAGCAATCACATTGTTGGGTGGAATTTTTTTAATCTAATTGCTGGCCTCGGATGAATTTATGTATGAGTTTTGAATACCTAGGTGTTTTTGAAATAGGAATGGAATTTCAAATTTAAATTTAGAACAGAGGAACTGCCACAGCAATATTGGACATCCAATATCGATTTTGCAATTGCGTTCACGTTGCCTGCATAAGCAGCATAGATTTTTGTAGCTTAAGCTAAGTTTGATAAGTTTATCGTTTATTGTATTCTAACTTAGTTAAGTAATCAGTTTTGTTAAATTTATGTTCTAGTTTCAAATAAAAAGTTTTTGTTTTGTTTTCACAGTTTGAGATGAACGTCTTCATTATTATCTTGATGAGGGTCAAGCGGTTGGTCTCGCGTCATAATGATTTTTAATCAGTTGTGCATCAGTTGTGCTTATTTCAACTGACAATATTTGGACCTTCACTAAGAAAGAAATCCGAGCGAATAATGTGCTGTTCCGGCGTTTTCGCCGACTATTACCGTTCGCACATATCGCGTGACACACGTCGCCGACATTACGTGGTAGTAAATAGATTTATTTTATTTATGTTAGGTAAGTATTTCACATCTTGTACTTGACTAGTTGCCGTGTGGTGCCGGAATAGAATTTCACCACCCCAACTCTTCCCGTGGGTGTCGTAAGAGGCGACTAAGGGAAACACACCGGGGGGCGGGCAGCAGCGCCCCCTGCAGAATAACTCCATCGAACTGCAATCCCCCAACCCGCATGCCCAGCGTGGGGATTATGGGCAATAACCCCCCAAATGATAATGCTATCTGTGGCGCTCATTAGGGGAGGCCTATGTCCAGCAGTGGACTATTATAGGCTGGTGATGACTTGCCTAGTGTTGCGTTAAATAAATGATTTATCTATACTAATATTATAAAGAGGAAAGATTTGATTGTTTGTATGTTTGTTTGTTTGTTTGTTTGTTTGAATTGAATAGGCTCCGAAACTACTGGACCGAGTTAAAAAATTCTTTCACCATTAGAATCCTTAATTTTCCGTGATGAACATAGGCTATATAATATTTTCAAAAAAGTTAGGGATCCACATGAAAAATTCAATAATTGAACCGTGGGCTGTATATTCAACCTCTTTTTCTATTATGGCGCGTCAGAATAGAAAAAGAGGTTGTATAGCGCACGGTGCTTGCTTTTTCTCTACGGCCAGTGTCAGTTTTGGAATGTCGAGTCAATGTCAAAAACCCCAATGCTGTTAAAAAAAGTAAAGATCCGTATGAAAACTGTGAAACTCATCGTTTTAGTGTGTATAATTTCTGAAATTTTTGTTTAATACCCGTGCGAAGCCGGGGCGGGCCGCTAGTTAATAATATTACCCTTCTTTTTTTAATGTATAAATAACATTTATTACTTTATAAAATACAAAAACGAATATTATTATATCACCATGGTTACGGGCACTATAGTGATATATCTCCATATCTCCCAATGCAGCCGTTCCTTTGGGAGATGGGAGATATGGAGATATACTGTATGAGGCTGTAGGCAACAGCACCGAGGCCCTTCATGAGAGTTAATCTATACATAGCGGGTATCATCCTCATTTGCATATTGTCATTTATTATTTTTTATAGGGTAAAACCATCCTTAACAAGGAAAATTACATTATTATTGTAAGATAAACTCAGTTTAGCAGTTTAAACGAGTTCAGTGCAATCTTCCGATATAAACCTGATCCGGTTCAAGCGCTAATCCAAGTCAGCCACTGAACAGTCTATAAAGAGTTGTCTCCAGAACTAGAGATGTCAAGTCACACAATACAAATGCAATGCTTCTACATTTACATCATACATTTTAGTTGTTACCTCGATAAATTAAAGTTTAAGGTGGCTTCATGCTGGAAATGAGACTACACATGGGCACTGTTTAGTAATCGTCATCCAGTAATCGTCACCCCTGAGTATCATAGAACTAAGTGTAGACTTGGTTTCCTAACAGTGGTAAGGAAACCAATTCATCATCATATCAGACCACAAACGTCCTCCCCCCATCATCATCAGCCTATAATAGTCCACTGCTGGACCTCTTAGCCTCCCCTAATGAGCGCCATAGATGGCAGTATTTTCTCATTTGGCGGTTATTACCTACGCTGGGCATACGGGTTGGAGATCGTTGTTTGGTTTAGTTGAGCTGCAGAAGGCGCTGCTGCCCGCCCCCTGAGTGTTCCTTAGTCGCCTATTACGACACCCAATGGAAGAGTGAGGGTGGTGAAATTCTATGCCGGCACCACACGGCCTCCCCCGTACGACACTAAAAATAACGGACCCGAGCCACCTTCATCCGTCGGCATCTCCCTAAGGAACCCTATTACCTAGGATTAATTAAAACTGGTTTACTATTTCCACTCCATTAATTTTAATTTGGCGTTCTTAGTCCGGACGTGACGAGCAACTGAAAGTTTCATAATTATTATCGTAATGGCGGGTAATGGGAACAAATGAACGGACGCGGGCGAGGTGACGCTTTATAAATGAATATCAGAAAAATCCTCGTCCATTAATTTTGCTGTTCATTTTGTGTTCATGCAAGACTATGAAGTTCCATAATTGTAGCAAATCTGTCAACTCAAAAATATAGGCACTTACGAACGGTTCGATTTATTACGAGCCAATATACAGCGAAGATTAATTTTTCACTTGAATAATTCTGGTTTTAAAAAAATATAGTCATTGACGCCTGAGTATAATTTGTAAAAATGTTAAGCTAAATAAACATAACTTCTTCATAAACAAAATCGATTATCATGTAAAATCGAATCGGTAAAGTAATAGGAATCGACTATTTGATTGTCAATCAAACAACCAAACAGAAAATAAGAGAGCGGAATACAATTTGTACCGTTTTGAAGATGTTTAACAAAACAGTAGCCTTGCCTAGGGTAAGGTATAGTGAAAACTACTATTTATAATTAAATAAAATTTATACCTTATCTATATGAGTTAATGATTCTAATTCGACTACGCTGTAACTATTGAAAGATCGGGCTGAAATGTTGCCCACCTGGAAAAAGATTTAATTCACCTGAAATAAGGTTCAAACTCCAATACACCAGTTTCGTTTTTTAATAAGCAATTCTCTGTCTGTAACCTCCATTTTACCCAAAGGTATTATTACATTTGTTCTGTCAATGTAACGTAACACAACGTATGCTAACAATTAACACCACCGCATACGAGTACGTTCTGAATATCTGAGACATACGTATACTACGTACATATAATATGATACCAATTTTCCAGCATTGGATATCCGTCCACTTGGCGGTAACAAGAAGTAGCGTAAGTGTAGCATTTTGCTCGAGGTACTATGTATTTACAGTCTCTATGCAAAATATTCTGTTTCTATTTAATTCTTTGTGTATTTTTGTTTTCATTTATTCTCTGTAATATGAGTCCTTAATTTTGTATTATGTGCCTGAAATAAACGATTGTTATTAATATGTAAGTACACCTTTTACAGTCCTTTTTTAGTTCGTGGATTGTTAAGTTCATGAGGTTCCTCCCGCGAACAGTCAGGCTGTGGAATGATCGCCTAGATTTTCCCTCAGTAAGCCAAGCACGGGGATTGTTCTCTAGGGTAGAATAGACAATAAGTATCGCATCGTACATTATTACCATACATTGCGTACATTATTGAAGTTGAAGAAATAAATTTCAAATAATTTACACATTCGATGACAAAGTGACGTAATTTTTGTCTATTCTACCTTAGACAAGAAAGCCCGTGCTTGCCCTACAGGACTACAATGGGTTTTTTCAAGAGGGTTCTTCTAGTCTTCTTAAAGTTCGGCAACGCGCGTGTAATATCCCTGATGATTAAGGCATCCATAGGTTAAGATTACCGCTTCCCGCTTCCCATCAGGCGGGCCCCATGCTTGTTTGCCACCTTGGTGGTATAAAAAAGAAAAACTTTGTGCATATTAACCTCAAATGGAGGGATATGTTTGAAATTGAATGTTGTATAAGGAGTGCCTTTGTATAACTTACAGTTTCTTAAAGTGCGATTTTGGAGTGCTTTCCCTTTCTATCGAATATTTTTCTATCCAATATTATTATTCCCCGTTCAAACCAAAATATGTTCTGATCTACCCAATCAAAAGTATAAGTCAGTGTATTCTACACAGTACAGATAATGTAATATCTATAAAAATCACACTTGATAAAATTACTACTAACCTACAGTAATTTCAAATTTTGTATTTTCATACATTTTGTCAGTAAACAATGAATGTGTAAAAACTTTTAATGAGAAAATATTGATTGAATGAAATTTGTGATCTAACAAAAATTTTTTTGATAATTTTATCGCGCTTTATCTACCTAGAACTACTTAATAGCGTACTTTAAGTAGCGGACAGAAAATTTTATATATTATAGACGTCTAGAACAGATGGTGATGTTTATAAGCGATAAGGCCGTCCATTAAGTATATTCTTTTTCTAAGCTACATATAGTATTTTGGTGATGCATGATAGTGTAAGCTAATTTTGATTTTTATAATGCCGATTTATAAAGTTGCTCATTTTGGGCACCAAATTCTATAATCGCATCTCTGCCTAAACTTGTAAATGTAGGTTACAGAAGCGGAGGCATGTCTTAAAAAGCTATAGGTATCACAAACTCACCAATTACTTTTGAAATGAAATTTGTTCAGCGAAATAATATAAAATAAGTGGCGGCGGTAATTTGGGTCGGGGAAGCGCCTTAACGAAGCCCATCCAGTCAATACCCATCACACTTTCCTTGTAACCTCTCCCCCGATTAGTTGCCTAATGTTCATTCTGTTTTCCCGCCACTATTGCTATTTAGTGGTATTTTGGGCTGCGGTTTCTATTAGGAAAGAAACTGTACAGTCAGCGACATATTTCTTAAGTATTCAGATTTAAGTGGTGATTCGGTTCGTCTAAAAACTTACCTATTAGTTACATGAACTAATAATTTTCTTTACAGGGTAAAATTTTTATTAACAAAGAAAATTGTAGGTAAGTTGGCCTTTTTAACAGGAACGTATTAACGAAGAAAATAAAATAAAATAAAATTAGAATGCGTTTGAGAGACAATTGAAACAATAGAGCTAACTGCAGACTGTTGCCAAGAAACTACAAGTAGTTCAACTTATGCATATCAAAGCATATCAATATCAGTCGGAATTATCCCCAAGATGATTTAGATGGTAAAATTATTAGGACTATCATTTTGAGTATTCAACTTTGTTGAATGAAAGCTGGATTTGGTATAAATTAATAATATTTAGTGATTTAAAGTTATAAGGTGGTGGTAGATTTTAAGTAATTATTTTTTTATAGCATTCCGTAAACACACATCACAATCTAGCCATTGATTTGGTTAAAAGGTAATTTTGTGTCACGTTATTGGATAAAATCTTATATCTAAAAATAAATGTTAATTGCACGATAAACTAAAAAAAAACATTAAAATGTAAAAAAAATGGCAAAGGCAAGCTAAATCCTAAAAAGAATACTCTTTTAGCAAACCTTATTTAATGTCAATCATGATTTTACAATAATAATCATATACAGTGATTAATTCAAGTATGAAAAATAATCAATGCATAGAGAAAATTTAAATCAATAATATATAATAATGAATTTTGCCGCGACTGTAGGTACAGTGCGCGTCACATATAAGTACCCCCCCTATCTCAATGTATGTGGGACTCAAAAGTTGTTACTTTTGGGAATTTCAGACTTTGAGTATTATGGAAGGGCAGTTCGATCCTGAGCGGCGTCCTGATAAATTTTTGCATATGAAAAATTGTGACAAGTTACAAGGGAATTAGAAGTAGTCGAAAATAGTTTGTATACAAGAGGGGTAACTTAATTCTCACGCGCACTGTACATCGGTCCATTTGGTCTAGTTAAATATTGATCCTACGATTTTCCCACGATCGGACTAAAGCCTGATAGATTGAAGGTACTGTACCATCAGTAGCTACTTACTACTAGCTTTTCTTGATCGTATCGATCAGGTTTTGGCTGAAAATCAGACTTTTTGCTTTTAAGAAAAAAAATTCACTGAGCCATGGCTTTTTGTCGTGATGCAGCACACTAAATTTTTTTTACTATCTATCTATCTATCGTAACTGTACCTACTAATATATTGTACCTTAGCTACATCACATCAGTCATAAGTCAGCTTTAGTTGAATAAATAAATAATACAGAAAAAATCACACATCATCTACCCCAAAGGTAGCAGCAGTGTAACACGATAACTTTATTCATTACTTATTAAAAAAATATTTTCCCTAACAAACCTGAAGGCTATTTCCTCAAACCTGAATTCACGCGACACAAAAACATGACAAATGGTCCGTGTTTGTGCCTGGAAATCAATTAGAGACCAACGACGGCACTATGTTCCACGACTGTCAAAGTTGGCAGTCGTGGAACACAGTGCCGTCGTTGTCACCTGTCTATCACCCAAGACAGTTCTGTCTTGGGTGATAGACAGGCGACGTCCCACGGGCGTCTGTGATAAAATAGATTAAAAACACAAATAAAAGATTCCTTAAAGAATTCGTTCACGGTTTTACTTATGCTAATTGTACCTTGCTACCAGAAAACAAGACGGTGACACCGCTATGCCTGTAGCGTAACTGTCATAGATTTTAACCCTGTTTTAGATCGTAATATTAGGGAACTCTAGTGTGTAGATATAACTAATTACGCTACTAACCATAAAAATGTCATCACAATTAACGCTTTCTCTATCTTGCTTTACTCAAAAAGTCTTTGAAGTTTATTTATGTACCATTTTACTAAGTGATTGGAAATTGGCTTGCAAGAAATTAAATGTTGCTTAGCTTTGGGTTAATCTATATATTAATACATTTTATTAATAAATTATTATAAAGTTGACATGTATCTTAATCACATTAAAGTTAGATTTACATAGACAAAATAAACAGTGTTTTTTTTTTTACTTCTTTCACTTGTGGACGAACAGTTAAAGTGAAGAGAAAATCTTATTCTATAATAATAAAATGTATGAAATTAGACTTGCCTAAGATCTTACTTTGAAAGCCTAAAGAAATATAGTTATTGAAATTTAAATCCGAAAAATCTGCCGAGTCAAAACTGGAGTGAAAAAATCTACTACTCCAAACTCTACTTTAACAAGTATTATGATTGAAAATCTAGATTTCTTTCATAAAATTTTAACAAAACCGCCAGAAGAGGTTTTGTCACAGATACCGGTTTTCACCAAAAAACATGTAAATATTTTTATCCACGGATCCCGATAGTTGTGGATACAAAAAAATTTATGAAGGAATTTGTAGAAATGGATCCCGATTGTAGTTATGTGGCCAAAAACGGCAACTTTACGAAATAAATTATATACTATATTTATATCACTCCGAGGGCCAACTCGGACGCTCCCATAGAAGTAATCCCTAAATTTAATACTCTCGACTACAAGACCCGACAATAACTCCATGTTACTGCTGTGTAGCATCATGTAAGTCTCAGATGCAGCTCCCTCGGGGTCGCAAGGACTTTACGATGTCTCGCCAGAAACCTTTACAGCTTTGGTAAGGTACAGTGCGCAGAATTAAGTATCCCCGTGGTCGACAAAATATTTTCGACTACTTCTAATTCTATTGTAACTTGTCACAAATTTTCATGTGCATAAATTTATCATGCCGCCGCTTAGGATCGAACCGCTTACCCATACGCAAAGTCTGAAATTCCTAACAATAACTATTGTGTCCCACATACACTGAGATAGGGGGGTACGTATAATTATGATGCGGACTGTACATGTCCCTTGTTTTATATTTACCTCTATAATATCGTTCATTATCTGTAGGCATTTAATTCTAAAATGACGTTATCTCGAGATCATAAAACGGTGCGATTGGTAGAGTTTTATGGCTAATATCACGAATTCCAGACAAACGTGATTATGGTATAACTCCCCTTTGTCTGATGATAATGAACTATGCCAATACGATCAGTTTCGGTTTTCTATAAATAATAAAAAATATCTATGTATGTAAAATATTGTATTAAATATATCAGTCATCTAGTACCCATAACACAAGCTCTGCATAGCTTGGGGCTAGATGTTGTGAGGATTGTCCAGTATTTTTTTCATTGTAAATACTAGTTCAAATTTTTTTATTTCATTGTATTTTTCTTTGTTAATAAAGGTTTTATATTGGCTACATTTTGATTGCACATAACATCAAAGAGCGGCAAAATAGACCATCTGAACTCACTATTGTTATTATGCAAATGAAACCACGTACAGACTGAAACAGAGTTACGACAACGTAAAATTTACGCCCAAAAGTTCAGAAAAACCACGATCTAGATAAAATACCTAGTTTATGAAAGCTAGATAATCCAGACGGTTCCAGACTTAGTTAAAATCCATTTGCCGCAAAATCTCATCCCATCGAATTATCTTCAAATTTTGCGCGAAATTGAAGCTCATCGCGGATTTTAGATTGTAGGTTAAGCACGTATTATGGTCAGCTTCCATTAGCTGTCTTGGCACCAAACCAGCACAGCATTAAATAATCCCTTTCTATGTAAAGCACTTATGTATGTGTAGCCTAGCCACAAAAGCTGGACCCACTGCAAGTGTTGGTTTGGTATACAGGGCGTCCCACAGCTATGCCACATGGAGGGAAAGTACCTTAAACCTGCTTTTATATATATAAAAGTACCTTAAATACCTATGAATGCAGTTTAAATTAAAATAATGTATTATTTCAGTAAAATGTTCCATCTACAATTTTTAAGGTACTTTCCCTCCATGTGGCATAGCCGTGGGATGCCCTGTATAGGGTCACTATTTGTTCGTGAAACAAACAATAGCAAACAATAGACTCTGAAGTCAGGCCTGAGGCTGCAGTGTGAAGCTAGCCTCGAGGCGAGAAGACCACTCCCTCCGGTTTCAAAAAGAAAAGATGGCGCATTATAACTCCCGTTGCGATATAAGAGCGTCTTCTAATTTGCAAAGACACCATAAATTCAACTGTTCAACATTTTTTTAATAAACACTAGTAACACTGACGCTGTGTGTATTGCATGTTCTGACCATCAACATTAACACTTTCGTGGAGACGCTAGATTCTTAAAACCTTAAATGTTATGTACTAGCTGTCAGCCCCCTTTACACGTCATGTTGAATTTCATTATTGAAGTTTTCATCCAGAACCCTACTTTTTTATTATTATTCTATAGCCTGTATTCTTCAGGGAAAGTGTAGAAATCTAATGGGAAAGAATTTTTTAAATCGTTCCTGTAGTTTCATAGTCTATTCAATTCAAACAAACAAACAAATCTTTCCACTATAAAATAATTCGTATAACATGTTTTTATTTCAACTGTTTATTTCGAAAGTCTGAATTAAATTTAATACTATTTTAACATGACTTTAAATATATATCATATATACAAGGTGTAACAAAATATGTGTATTAAGCCGAAGGGGGATGTTTCAGACCCCAATGGTGATCAGTTGTGGGGGGGAGATAATTAAAAATTCCTAGTTTTCGTTTCCCATACAAAACGTTTTACTTTTAAAAAGTAACAACCCTATCCGGGTATCCTATACATACCAACTACCACTGCAGGTACACATATTTTGTTACACGTTGTATACATAAATAAATATCCTTTATTATTCTCACTATCATCTAATATCAGTAGGAATTATTGTGGTAAATGACTTTATTTCATAGCATACCTACTATTACAATTTTCTATTTTGTGTTAATTCAATAGTGCTTAGGGCATGACCATGACATGAACAATTCATTATGAGTAATTAAGAATATTAATAGTTATCCATGTTGTTGTTGAATAAATTAATCTAAATCGGGGTTTTTATAGACCTATATTTCGAGCTATTGCTTCAGCATCATCATCATCAACAGCCTATAATTAGTCCACTGCTGGACATAGGCCTCCTCTAATGAGCGCCATAGATGGCATCATTGTTTGGAGGTTATTGCCCATAATCCCCACGCTGGGCATTATGGGCATTATAGCATTATTAAGCTATTGCTTGGAGCAAATAAAATGTAATGAAAAAAGAGAATTGTGACATTTCATTTATTTGACTAGAAACTCATAATACTTTCGATTTACAATATTTTTGGAATTTCTTTCACTTACAAGACGACGATTAGAAAATATATACAAAATCAAATAGAATATTAATCAAAACTAACATTGCTTTCTTTCACGATAGACTAAATTTTAACAATACATTTTATGACTACTTCTAGAAATTATGCTTTATCTAAGAAAACATGAATTCACATTGCTCAAATACCTAAATACTAAGCTAGATACCGTATCAATATTAAGTGAATTTAATATTATTATTAAATAAATAAATACCTTTAACTTACAAATATATATATATAACATTAAATATCTTTTAACATTTATAATTTAATGTAATAATATAACAATACATATTTATAAAATACCCAATATGAAACCAAATAATTAAAACAAAAAATTATATAAAGATTTTCTTCGTCCTTTATTATGAATGTCCTTACTGTTTTACTTATTATGTAATTCGGTAAGTACGTGTACAACTAATATATCCTATGATATATAATAATATATAACATAAAAAGATGAATAAAATATATATGAACCATATGATTTTCAACTATTCTTAGGGCTAAAATTTATTTTAAATGACTTTTGATATGTTCTACGATATAATGAGTTAAAATCTAATATTTTGTGCTAATTTATTATGCACACATAATTTAACTTTTTATAAATTATCGATAAAATGTAGTAGCGCTTTTCCCCTGTCAAATTAATATATTTGCATTTATTTTATAACTTTATAATTAGGTAAATTTTCTATTATAAATAGGGAAACAATCGGAAAATATTCTACAGTTAAGATTAAATATTATTTGAGATTACATTTAATTTCTTAATAATTATATTTTATTACGTGGAATAAGAAAACTATGTACTTATCTTAATTTCAATGACTGACTTAGTTATATTATGGAAAACGGTAGGTATCACAGGGTAGAAACGGTTGTAATAAAAAGTAAATATTAAAAATAACAAATAAATAATTTGGTAGGAAATCATGCAACTATTTGTGTATGGTTTTATTAATACTAATAAGCACTTATTATTACTTACACATTTTATAAAGCTGCCCAATATATTAAAAGGGTCCCATTGCTAAATCTGCTCAAGTACATAAGTTGAAAAATTCGGTGACACACGCGAGACAAATAAAAGACAAGAATAGTTAGGTTTCGACATACTTAAAAAAAAATCTATAAAGAAATGAAAGTGCTACTTCAACTATTATAGAAATATTTTGAGTATACTTGACAATTTTATAAATGTGATTATATACCTCTAGGTATAATATTTGCTTATTTATTATTACTAGGACTAACGATATATTTTTTATATTAAAATTCTATTATTTCGTACGTTAACAGCTAGTCTGCTACCTAATTCTAAAATTTATTAATAAAACGTTACTATAATTTTAGATCTAGGTACTTACAGTACGTGTATTATATGTATATTGAAAACTAATTCATTATAATATGTAATCATTACTTCTACCTAGTTTATTATTAACTTATGCAATCTGGGTTTATTCACTCTCGATTTTATACACAGCTGATAAATAATTTATCTAAAATTTTAGTTTACCTACATCTTTGGAGTCATCTTTGGTACACCTACTTACGCAGCATTATTGCTTTCACTTCTCTTTTCAAGTTCATCACATCCAGTTTATACAACATCACTTTTATCACTTTCCAGCAGTCCATCATTGCTGCCTACCTCTTCATGTCACATATGATAGTCACGGAGTGGTCTAACGGACTCTGCCGAGGACCTAGGAGTAGGGTCAACTCCAGAAAGACCGAGGGAACCACTGCGTCGGACAACTAAAGTCTTGGTTCCGTAATCAGTGACGAAGTTCTCGTTTCTGGTGGGGGTGTTGGCGCGGACGCTCTGGTAGCCGCAGCATATGGGGTATCTGGAGGTGAGGATCCGTTTGAAAGCTTCGCGAAACTCGGTATTGAAGATGGAGTAGATAATAGGGTTGAAGGCGGAGTTGGAGTAGCCGAGCCAGGTCAGGATTTTGAAAGCGAGGTCTGCAACAAAAGATTCGATTAAAATTTATAAGGTTCAAGCAGCCTATTAATCAATATTTTGAATATCTATAAATAAGATAATATAAGTCTTAAGATAATATAATATAAGTCTATTCGAAATGACAAATTATTCAACCTGATGTTCTATATTGCAAAATTTAAAATGGACAGGTGATTGTTACGTTTACACACAAAAAAGGTTTTTATTGTGTTGTTTTAGTGTGTAACTTTTACTTTTATAAAAATTTTAGACATATTTTCACCCCAGAAACAAATATATATAATTTAATATAATTTAAACACATAGTATGAAACAAAGTCGCTACCCGCAGTCTGTCTGTCCGTGTGTATGATTAGATCTTTTTTGAAAACTTAGAAATTATATGTGTAGCATAGAATTTTTAAGCGTTTTTTTATTAAATAGAGTGATTCTAGAAGAAGTTTCATATGTATAGCGTGTATTATTATCAGCATCGCAACCGTGTGAAGCCGGGGCGTGTTGCTAGTAAGTTTATAAAACAGATAAAACATCAACTTTAATGCTTTACGCGAGTTTACTTGAGGTTGACTTTACAATTATGAATTCAAAATAATTTCGTTGATAATCGTTGCGGCCGCTGTAGCGTATATAATGGTTATTCTCATTGTTTTCAGTTTGTTTTTATGGTAATGTTAATGTAGCAGTTAATTTCATTATGAAATTTACTTTCGAGTTCACTGTTTTACTTTCCGAGGGAAGATGGTTATTATTAAATTTAAATTGAGCTGATAACTTGGTAAGAATGGTTGAAAGTTCGCTTATGTTATATATCAAGATGTATTTTTGTAATGTGTTTAGGTAATTACTGACGTAGGTATAATCACCATACACCCTCTACATACAACTTTTTGCTAAAGATTCTCCTTTGATTATTTTATTAGTTTATGTACACTTTTTCTTACTGTTTTATAATTTTACTAGCGGCCCGCCCCGGCTTCGCACGGGTATTAAACAAAAATTTCAGAAATTATACACACTAAAACGATGGGTTTCACAGTTTTCATACGGATCTTTACTTTTTTTAAAAGCATTGGGGTTTTTGACATTGACTCGACATTCCAAAACTGACACTGGCCGTAGAGAAAAAGCAAGCACCGTGCGCTATACAACCTCTTTTTCTATTCTGACGCGCCATAATAGAAAAAGAGGTTGAATATACAGCCCACGGTTCAATTATTGAATTTTTCATGCGGATCCCTAACTTTTTTGAAAATATTATATAGCCTATGTTCATCACGGAAAATTAAGGATTCTAATGGTGAAAGAATTTTTTAACTCGGTCCAGTAGTTTCGGAGCCTATTCAATTCAAACAAACAAACAAACAAACATACAAACAAACATACAAACAAACATACAAACAAACAAACAATCAAATCTTTCCTCTTTATAATATTATATTATATAGATATATAGATATAGAATATAGATATAGATATAGATATAGATTTGTAGGTAACAAGTACCAAAAAGATGCTTCAGATGCTTCTGACCGGAATTGATATGAATCGGTTGAGCTACCGTTGATTGTTTGCAACAGTCTGCAGCTAGCTCAATTGTAAATATTAGTTATAATTTGGATATTTGATTGTAATTTTCCTTTCTAAAAATGTTTTACCATTATGAATATAAATGTTTAAAATGAATTCATTACTATTTTAAGACTTTAGATGGAAATTTAATCGATTATCTAAGTACATAATATCTATTAATAACTAGAAATAAAAATAAAACCCTATTTCTCTTATTTACGGAATCAAGCGTGAACGGCTGGATCAAATTAAGGCGCATACAGCACCTAAACTAGCGCCACCACCTACTTTGTGTTATTATTCTGTTTAACAAAGGAATTTTCAAAAATCCATCGTCCAGTTTGTGATACCTATCATAAGCTTTTTTTTAATGCCTCTGTAATAGTTTTATTCTATTTAGTTTAGGAAGAGATACGAAGTTGCCCTTGGTGGTCACCAAAATCTATTTTTCAATTAAAATTAAGAATAGTTCGTACAAAAATTACAATTAACAAATGATAAATCTAGCGACAATAATAATAATAATTTAAATTGTGACGTGTGTGACGTCATATTATTAATAATGGCCAATCTCACCTGGTATACAAGTCTTGCAAAACGCAGCGACAATGTTGACACAGAAGAACGGGACCCAGCACAGAAGGAACACTCCCATGATGATGCCTACAGTGATAGCGGCCTTGTGGTCCGACACGTGATACGGACTGGAGTGGACGTGAGTGTGGACCCGAGTCCGGACGGACTTGGTCCGGTTGTCCGGCAGTTGGACCGTCCGGGTCACTGCCCGGATGGATTTCACGTGCTTCTGGGCGTAGCAGTACAATCTGTTGACAAAAGAGGTTTGATAATAGTTGTTTTGTTATTTTGGCTAATGAGGTTAGACAAAACAAAAACAATCAAAACAATTTGCTGAACCAATCCATACAGCATCATCCTACCCCAAGCTTAGCAGAGCTGGTGCTAAGGACTGACTGATATACCTAATACAATATATTACATAGAAAGTAAATTTTTAGTATACCTACATAGAAATATACGAAAACATCCGGAACAAATAATCGTCCAAATAATGTCCCGAGGCGGGTACCGAACATGCAACTTCCGGTAATCTGGTAATCGCAGGTTGACTTTCGCCTATCGCGCCACAAAAATCGTTGATAGAACATAAACTATAATATGAGCCATAAAAGGTGTTCAAGAGGAACTCCATTGATGGATAGCTTTGAATAGGTAGGTACCTACCTAGTAGGTACTTACCTATTCAATCTAAAAAATTGAATAGGTAGATACCTAGTACCTACCTATTCAATCCAAATCCTGTAATTTCTTATCAGGCAACTTAGGGAGAAAATCTTGAGAGTAATCTTCTACAAAAATATAATCAACATCAGACGCGTTCTGAATAATGTATGCGGGATTATTTTGGTATCGGAAAGTAAATAAAATAGCTACACATTCACTGAAATAATTATTCAGAGCGGCTTCTCCAGATAATTTAATTTATAAGACATTCTTTTCGTGAATTTCGGGCTCAGCTGAATGGTATTTTTTGATCGACTTAGTGAATTTGATTTTATTAAATAGGCAAGTACACACATATTTGTTAAAAAGTACACACAGCTATAATCCTACATATGTAAGTAGGCGGGTACATACTGATCCTAAAATAAAATACAATTAATACTCATTTATTCGTGCAATATACGACTGGTATACCTATGGAGCTTATACACGTCATTTTAAGCACTGATTTAGGCCCGTAGCACAACTCCGCCGCGAAATCATATCAGCGAAACCGCAGTAGTTTTACAATGACTTGTTCGTTGTAAAGTAAGCGAAACATATGTAGTTAAAACTGACCTGTTCTAACGCATACATTTGACTATGCTCTAACTCTTTCACGCATTTCCTCCAATCTTCTCGGACATCAGGTACATTTTGCGGTGGGTCCGCCATTTCAGTGCAATACCCAATTCGCGTTGCGGTTACGCTATGATTTTGCGGAGACGTGTGACCCTACAGTACCTAATAGAAGCTACCAAAGAATTAGCCCGCTGAAGTGGCAATGGGTCAGCCATATCGAAGAACTGTTGGAGCCCTATATCTAGCAGTAGTAATAAACAACTTCTCTAATCTGATGAAAAAATACCTTTTTTACCCAATTTTATTTAGTTATTCTCTGTCTTTTGAGTGTACAAATCTTATTTAGCACACACAAAAACGCTTTTCTTATAATGGGTAAAAATAAATATATTTGTTTCTTTCAGAACGAAAGAAAGAATGCCGATCAAGATGATGAATTGAATCTATTGTAGGTTTAAAGTACATGAAATACCTAAAAGAAGATAAAGCTAAAGTTCTGTGCCTGTGTGCTTTTGTGCCGAAACTCCTAAAACAGTTAAAATTTTAAAAAGCTTATTAAATATTTAGAAGTTTCAGCGAGAAATGCAACACTACATTTTCACTTAAAATAAAACCAAATTCGTTATTTATAGCACAGTAGATTTTTAAACTAATATTAACATTTTATAGCTTTTATTCAAATGCGAATTAAACTTGTGAAACCCAAATCAAGTCTGAGTGGCTCAAACTCAACTAAATTGCTATTCAACCTATAAATTAAAATATCAGTCTTAAACAAGATTCAATTTTGAAAGGGCTAAGCCAATAATAAATTTAAAGCGTAATTCAATTAACTGGAAAACTAATTATTTAAAATCACAGATTAGTTACAAAAGCCCACCTGGCTTAGTAAAATCCAGAGAACAAATAAACTAAGGCCTTGTTTACACAGTGCGAGCTGCTGACCAGACAATGGACAGCTACTCTGCTTGTCTACTCGCACGCCAATAGCTCGGCTCGCCTTTGCTGTTTACACGACAGTAGTAGCTGCTGTCCAGTCTTGCGAGTTACCGCGATGTCGAGTGAACGTGTTAAAATAAAAAAAACTGTGATACGCTCTATGACAAAAATATTATGTCAAGAATTGGAAAATGTATATAAAAAACTTAAAAAAAAGAGCAAAATAAAAGAAACACTCACGACGACTGTCCCGCTCGCACTGGCGAGCTACTGCCGAACGCGTCTAAACGATGCGAGCGACGCGACGGCCGAGCTGCTGTCAGGCGAGTATGCGAGTGAAAACAAAAAATCTTGAAGTAACTCGGATGCTAGCTACTGTCCAACTCGCACGTGCGAATTACTCGTAAGCGACGTCCAAACAGTGCGAGTCACTGCAGTGCAGCTACTCGGCAGGCTGACTCGTACGCCAGCTCGCACTGTGTAAACTAGGCTTAAGTGACACACTAACTAAATTTATTATGTTATAAGATATTATTTTTATGAATATTTGTGACATTCTTGTTAAGTACAATACGTACATATATTTTTCATGATTTTTTTTTAAATATACTTTTCGGAGTTAATTATTTTGACATAAAAATTGGAAAATAATTCTAGAATTATTTTATATTTATATACTGTATCAACGTTTCTCTAATTATTAATTATGCTTAAGTTTTAGGTAGGTACTTGTTTTATGAAAATTTCTGACACAATTGTAAATTGTTTGAGAAAATAAATGAAATAACTTTTCAGTTAAAACTAAGAAGTTAAATAAAACAGTACATTTATAATGCCTAATTACCTAACTACCCACTTACACTAACTTTTTAATTAATCTAGCAAAACTTTAAAGTTTAGTAGTCCCCCAACTCGAGTTTATACTTAACCCGCGGTCTGGCACGGCTACGCATGGGTATATAACAAAAAAAATAATTTTTTTTTTTACACTTGGGTTACATTATTGAAAACTTAAACTTAACGTGCCCTATGTTCATCAGGGTTATTGCATGATTCTAATGGTGATTTTTTTTAATCGGTCTAGTCATTTCGGAGCATAATCAATTCAAACAAACAGTAACATCTTTCCTCTTTATAATAGTAGTGTAGATATACCATGTTTACCATATCATTCTATGTCTTCAGACTTCCCAATGTCACTATGCATTAGTTGATAAGCTAAATATATATTATTATTTTTTCATTCAAATTCTTGTATTGTTTGACGCTCTTTTGTTAGTCGACGAGTTTTTATGACGCGCGCCTCCCAATGCATTAGCGACAAGTCTTACAAATATTTTACTCCATTCCATAACTTGCTTTGTTTGTTGACGACCACATATTAATTCGCTCGCTCTCGTTTCACTTGGTCTGTATCTGTACCCATCATGCGCGCTCTGTACAATTTTTCCTCGTGCATGTTTTTATTCTGAGCCTAGTCCGAATTTATAAAACAACTAGATTTTAGTAACATTTAAACTCTGATTAAAACGATTTGCAAACATTAATGTCAGCAAAGTGATCGATTATGCACAACTTAAGGTCGAGCAAGTCCGTAGAGAATAAGCAGACATTGATAGATGAGTAGATAATTTTGTTAGAAATAATTCTGAGATCACGAAAATCACTGGAGATTAAGCTTTTAGGATTTTACATATTATTTTGGAATTTGTGTAGTGCACTTAACTTATACACGGTATTGATATGGATCAGTTGAGCTACCTGTAGTTTGTTCGCAACAGTCTGTAGTTAGGTCAATTGTTTCAATTGTAAATATTAGTTTTTTTATTTAGTTAGATCATTGTAATTTTATTTGTTAATAAATGCTTTTTGCCCTTTAAAAAAAACTAATACACTAAATACATAATGTATTAACGTATTTAGTGTACTTAACCAGAGATATGCAGCCCACTTCGGTCCCTGGAAGCTTCCGAAGTGGTCCACGGTTCTATTCTTAAACCCTTATTAAAATGTATCATCATTCATCAACCATATCGCTCAGTTTATTTTACTCGGTTGGGTTTAGTTATTTTTCTAACGTATTCATAACTAGCGGTCCGCACCGGCTTCGCACGGGTATTTAACAAAAAAATAATTTTTCATTCGGATCCCTAACTTTTTTGAAAATATTCTATAGCCTATTATGTTCACAAGGGATTCATCGATTTTTTTTTCAAATCGGTCCTGTCAATTCGAACAAACAAATAATCAAATCTTTCCTCTTTATAATATTAGTATACATGAAACTATAATATATAATATAAAAAAACTCTAATCTGTCTGAATATTGGTCTCGCCTGTGTTCTCACGGCTAAAGAGATCTAAATGAAACTTTGCAAGGAATATGGTGCTTTAATCCTGGATGAGCTGCAGGCAGTCGCAAACTGACTGACTTTACATTACAAGTCTAGAACTTAGAGCGTAGTTTTGATAAGGTTTTGAGGATAATAAAATACACTGGTGAAATGGGTACAAAGCACTTCTCTGTAGAATTGTGTGTGTATTTAAATAAAACCGTCAGATTAATATTTGTTTTCGTCAAATATTAATTTATGTGCTTTAAAATGTACAGTAAAAAGTCACTACTTTATCGAGCTGGAATATTATTTTTAGCTAATCAATTTGTCTGCGTATTTTGTTTACAAGACCTATTGTTGGCAACACTAAGAAAATCAGAAAACAAATTTGTATATTTTTATGTATTTTTATTATTTATTTATTCAAGGTGGACTACATAAATACTAAACAAAATATTTATAAAACATTCAGTACTCAATTATAATTTAGGAGAGAGTTAGAGCGACTTAAGGTTACATTAAAACTTTCATGTTAAACTTTTAGACCCCAGTTCACGTTAATTAAGCGCGTAACCTTCAACAACAAAATACTCCATTGGTCTAATTACGTTACTGAATGGCAATTCATCATGAATGGCCGACAGATACGGAAATCGGTTGAATGGAGTCCATTATGCATTGCTAACATTGCTTGTGTATGCAGTCGACTAATGGAATGATTGCTCGAGCATGGTTAGGTAAATCTTCCGTCTGATAAGGTGTTCCTTCTTGAGATCTGAGGCGCAGAGTTAATTAACTTTTCTTGTTATTTTGGGGCTTGATGATAAATTCTGTACAAATGAAATGGTAAATCAAAGCTAGTCTTGTCAAGGTGATTTTTGGGCTAATATAAATAGTTTGAACGTATATCTTGAATCGCAATCACCGAGAAGGCAGAAGTAAATTACAAAAATATTAAAGTTACGTATTTCTGGGGTTCTTTAGCATACAATACCGATATATTTTTTTAATCATACCATAATTGACGGCGAAATTGGCAAACATACATAAAATTTATAGATACAATTAATTTAGTAAACCATTTCAATTTAAGCAAGGCAAGATCACCAAAAATAAAATAAAACACTGATCATAAAACCTCCTCCGCTTTCAATTTTTCGTCTGTAAAAGGTTTAGTCCAATAAACAAATTAAACTAAGTTATAAAAATTATTTTATTTCGAACCACAGTGATCAAATCATTATTCTTAACCATTGCACTAGAGTTTATGAGTAAGAGTCTAATTTTCTCATTATAAAGAAGACAATATTGAGCAGAGTAATTATATTCTAAGAATAGATATCATATATAAAATTACATTTCCCAAGAGCGCGGATCAGTGCCAACTTGTGTAATTGTGTCCTTAATGTTAAATACGTGCTCGAACTTTGTTCGCAACTCCCAAACTTTGGAACACGAGTTCTGAGTTCTAACCAACTACGTCTTGTAAAATTTTGTTTCGTGTCTGTTTATTTTATTGTACATCTCTTTCACTTCAAATTAATTATTATGAAATTTGCTCCTCTTGGAGTCGAGACCGTGTCAGCGGAATACCGAAGCTCTCCGGGTTTTCAAAATTTATCTGAGCGTCCGTCTGGTCGAATTGATGTGCGACCCGAGAGCTGGTCAGTATCTGGCGCAGCGCATCAGCATTGCCATACAGCGTCAATGCAGCCAGCATTTTGGGTACACTTCCCTTATGGATCAGTTGAGCTACCTGTAGTTTGTTTGCAACATTCTGCAGTTAGCCCACGAGTTCAATTGTAAATACTAATCTAATTTAGTTAGATATTTGTAATTTGATCTTGATTGATATAGTTTTCATGATTTTTTTTCATAAGTTACCATATGATTATAAGTAAAATTATATGCATAAGAACGAGTAAGCCAAGGCCCATATGAATTAATTTTTTCATACAGATCCCTAGCTTTTTTTGAAAAATATTCTATAGCCTATGTTCATCACGGAAAATTTAGGATTCTAATTGTAAAATAATTTTTCAAATCGGTCCAGTAGTTTCGAAGCCTATTTAATTCAAACAAACAAACAAACAATCAAATCTTATTTCTCTATAATATTAGTATAGGTAGATATAAATAGGCATGTTGGTAAATTTTCTTACCTGCAATAAATACTGATCATCACAATACACGGCAGATAGAACGATATACAGCTGGAGACAACAGCGTATGTCGGAGTCAGCACCAACGCACAAGTCGGGTATCTTGGAGGCTTCTGTGTGGCAAGGGCCTCCTCATCTGGCCTATGGAGTCCTAGCGAGATGGGCAGGAAGCTGATGAGGCCAGCCAACAGCCAGATTAGGGCAATGGTGACGATGGCAACCCGCCGGGTTACCCAGCGGCCGTATCTGAAAGGAAAGTAGGGTTAGATTCTGATTTAAAGAAAGAAACAATCATATTAACATATACACAGTGTTAAATATGCCCTAAACTGCTCTTTCAATAACCACAGATTTGGATTTTCCGACGGCCACGGCCAATGTTATAAATAAAGGTGGAGCATCCAAGAATTAATTAAGACAGACATCATTTTATTAAACGTAGATCAGTCTAAACCGCAGAAGTCTGAACACCCAAAACTGTTTAACAAAGACTTAACAAAGGCTAAGACAAAAACACTGGAGAGCAACAAAACACAATCAATTGATTTTAAAGTTACAGTGAAAAAAAATTGGTAAAGCTTAAGGTACTTTTAAATTGACAGCTAAAACTTTTTAATGTAAATTTGTATGATTTTTTGAACGCATAATGAAAAAAATGACTATATTGGAGATTTTTTCGTCTTCTTTAAAAGATAACTATGATAAAGGGCTGATTTATTTCTGTAAATTCTGACTATCAGTTTTACATCCACGTTCAAATATTTATAGTCATTTTGTGTATTACAAGGCGATAAAATTAGGTATTCATCGAGCAATAAGACCTCGAAAGCCTTCTAGCTATGTGAATAGCATATTCATGTTCTGGCTGACGTGGAACCAACTTCGGAGAAGTATTTTCATATCAGAGTTATGAAGCTATAAAGGTACTCCGCACTTACATTCTCGAATTCAATAGCATTAGGGTTCGCAATGGAATGCCAGAGACCTTCATGGTTCCAAAAGGTATTATCATCATCATCATCATCATCACCAGCCTATAATAGTCCACTGCTGGACATAGGCCTCCCTTAATGAGCGCCATAGATGGCATCATTATTTGGGGGTTATTGCCCATAATCCCGTAATCTCTAGGAAATTAATTATTTATCCCAAAAAATTTCGATTTCGTGGTGAAGTGGTCAGTACACTACCGTACTGAGGGAGGGCCGCGGGTTCGAGCCCCGCCGAAATCGAAATTTTTTGTGATAAATATATTAAATATATAATTTCCACGATTTAATATGTTCTTGTTATTATTATTATAATACACAAATTATGTATGTACTCTGCAATGTAGACGCTGACTTCTGTAACACAATTTTTTTGACTAACAGAACGCTGAGCTGCTATGTGGTTCCAAAAATAGAATAAAATATTTTCACTATCAACTGCGTAGGTAATGGGGTAGCTTTAGGATCAAATGAAAATGTGATCCAAAGGTATTCTAATTGCTGGAAACTGGGATCTACGTACAAATATAATTTATTTATATATTGAGGTACATATTTATAGAAGTTACAAATAAACGATGAGGCTGCAAAAGTTATAAACTGTGGAGCGTCTCATCGCCCGCCTCCTTGGTACAACAAAATAAATTAATTTATAAAATTATAGAAATATTCAAGTAAATTTAAATATCAATCTAAAAAAGTAGTGTAAGTAAGTGTGTGTGATTGTATTATGTAGAGCTCTCCACTAACATGTTTTGTTAAAAATAATGCCGGACTATCCACACAGCATCACCTAGCACCAAGCTAAGCAGATCTTGTGTTATTGGTACTAGATGATTGATGTACATAATACAATTTTATTACATATATATTTTTTATTATAGATAGAAAACGACCAGAACACCCTGAACAAATATCTGCAGATCGTACAAAATATTTGTCCCGAATTGAATCCGCAACCTCCTCCGTAGGCGGATCTTCGCCGACCGCGCCAGAGAGGTCGTCTTTTCTTGACACATCGCATGGGAGTGAATTGTGCATTATCCCCCTGATTTACCATGCCATAACCAGCCCAGCTCCTTGAAGTACCGGAGCCGGATTTTTGGTGATTGACAGCTACGATTATTTTTTATGTGGTTGTAGATGGGGTTGATGGCTCTATAGGAATAATCTACGAGAGATCGGAAAATGATAAAACTGGCCCGTTTGTAGAATTTCTTAGTGGATTACAGAACAGCATATTACAGTTAAAATGCCTATGCCGATTTTGGAATTTTATAGATACTGTCTAAGTTTTCTGACATTATTAAATTGAGTTTTTGATATAATTATATAGCCATAATTTTATTTTAAATTATTAATTTAACCATAAATATCGGGTTCCACCAATGCAGACTCATCAAAAATGATATGGCTTATTCGATCTATGTACGTAGACTATCTATGTATTGTATGTCCAACAAACCGTGAGACCATAAATCCCATAATGTCACTGTTCATAAAATCTGACCTATAAAACTACTATTAATATAGGTACCTACCAATTAGCTATATAAAACCTGGTCACCTTGATGTGTTTGTCAGTTTCACAAGGCCGAACACCAAAATAATTAAACTTAATAGCGATGCTTGTTTACCATTTTATTCCTGTCGAAAGCTAGCGATTTCTGGTATAAGAGGCAAAGATCTTTTTGATTTACTACCGCGCCTGTCAAAGTAACCTAAATAGATCTTTCTCTGCCATAACCTAAGTAGTATTTATTTATCTTAACTAATAAAATTGAGGAATAATTTGATTGTTTATTTGTTTGAATTGAATAAGGTGCGAACGAAACTACAGGACCGATTTCTAACATTCATCCTTCCATTTAATCCTACATTAGCCAACGTATAATTTAAAAAAGTCAGGGTTCCGTATAAAACTTCAATAACGTAACGTATATTTTATTTTGTTGAGCTAACTGCAAACTGTTGCAAACAAACTATTAGGAATAGGAGTTAGAAAAATAAAGAAAACAGTAATCAACAATTTTCGAATTTCCACGTAGAACTATTGTTAAATACGTGAAAGACTGCTTTGTTTTTGGGTTGCGGTAACTCAGGGTAAAGGAGTTACTGCAACCCAAAAACAAATGACACTCCTTCTTCAAAACAACAAATTCATCATCATTCTACCCGCAAATTTTTGATACTGATATTTTTTTGCAAGCACTGACAATAAAATCTCTTGGTATTAAGGTCATATAATTTTATTTATCACACATCTTCACTTTATGTTTCTTCCGTGATAATATCCGTTATATACCTACTAACTTATACAGGGTGTTTCTATCTCAGAGGACCAAATCAGATTTTTAGAATTCCAAGCTGCAACGATTGTATGACTTGTATTGTAATGGGATGTAAAATAAATTAACCTGAATTGAACCCTCGTGTACAATAACTACGTAGTTTTTTTCGGTATTGCTAAATTTGATAATTTTGTGCATGGATTTTGATATCTTTTAAAGGTAACATGCTCATTTAGAATCTTATTCTATTTGAAAATTCACTCAGGAACGGAAACCGTATCGATGCAGACAAGCGGGTGCCAGTCGTAGGGGCGGGTGCCAGGCATAGAGGTCGAACAAAATGTGTTGTTGAGCGTTTAAATACCCCATTTTGTTGGACCTCTACGACTCAAACACCCTGTATACATTAACCTCCACCGGACCGCCGGTGCTCTAGATGCCATTATAGAAGCAATAAAATAATTCTAGACGATAGACGAAGCCTGGGATATAAAATGATCTACCCACTCACACTTAATATATTTGAGAGCTATCCATGTCTTCATATTTATTAGGTAGTTCTTTAACATAATACCTACCTCATGCATAACAAATTATTATTGTATCTATCGGTGACATTGTATACCTACCTATTAATTAAATGTTTTCTTTTATTGTAAAATGGAAGCTATAATATAAGACTAGAATTTAAGGTACTCTAATTGTATTGTGTGCCCGTAATGATAGAAGTGCATGTTTACAAATAAATAAATAAATGCAATATAAGTACATGTATCAATTATCTAGTACCCGTAACAAGTCTTGCTTATCTTGAGGCTAGATGATGTAGCGTGGATTGTCCAGCATTATTTATTTATATTGGAAGCCGCTATAACTGAACAAAATTTTCGCTACTAAAACGTAATGCGTGGCATAGTAAAATAAAGTCGTCTATATGACTTTTAACTAAAGTACCTACACAATTCCAAAAAAACAAAGTAAAAGAAGGTAAAGTCTTTCTTGTAAAACATTAAATTAAAACTAAAAACCAAACAGAATTCGTCATAAAAGATAGAAGCTGTATAAAATCTGTAAAAACATTCTTTAAAAAAAAATTAAGCCCAAGAATTGCTTGGATCAGAGATCGGATTATTGCGTAAACAATATTCAATTTCTGTCCAAGTTTTTTTAACTCTAATGTTCACGAATTATCGGATGCTAACCGATCTTCAAGGCTGTAGGTTACGTAAACTCACCTCAAAGGATCCTTGATGTGTATATATCTATCTAGGGATATCGCACATAGGTTGAGTATGGAGGCCGTTGAACACATGACGTCACACGCCACCCATGTGTCGCAAAACTGCTCGCCGAACACCCAGTATCTGTGGAACAAAATCACAATTACACAAATTACCTAGTACTTTACACATATTGATGAATATTGCCACCTATGGCGCTTATTAGGGGAGGCCTATGTCCAGCAGTGGACTATATAGGCTGTTGTTGTTAGGTACACATATTCAAAGTTCTTCAGGAATATATTGCATTCGGGGTAATGTACCCGTCCTGAGAGAATCTTGCTCTTGAAGTATCATAATATGCACTGTTTTTCGTCTAATAAGTTATTTTGTTGATGTCATTTTTCTAACGAAAAATATGTCTTAAAAAGTACGTAGCGAATTGTGAAACGGAATGTGGGTAGATCGATCGACATCATTGTTGCGGTCGCGCGGGTAATTCGATGGAGTTGCTTCAGGATAGCTTTTTGTTACGTCAATTGGCTCTTTTAATATCTCCATGTACTTGTTCACTTATTACCATCGCCAGCATTCACATAATCTAAACGTCTCATTGCTAAAAACAAGTGAGGTTCAGCCATAAAAACGACGCTTGGTAATACAAAAAGTGAACATAATGCATGGTATTATCAAGCTACCAACCACACAGTATCTACCTGCCACACACATACTACAACCAAAAGCAAAGAGAATAAACTAGATAATATAAACTAGATATTACCTAGATAATAATACTAATTACAGATAAAACTATAGCAGTATAATAGTAAATTGTAGATATGTATTGTAATTTTTTTTGGCTAAACAGAAAGAAGCTAACAGACCTTCTCTCCTCAGAATTCACCCAAAAACATTATCATAAAATTATAAAAAGTACCTATGCCTTAAATGTTCTCTTACCCTAACAGGTCATTGACGCCTGCAAATGTCATGACAGCAGCAGCCACCAGCATATCAGCGATGGCCAGGGATGCCAGGAATAGGTTCCCGATCCGCCGAAGTCCGCGGTCTGTGTAGATCGCGATGCAGACCAGAATGTTGCCAGCTACGCTCAGGAATATGAGGAGGGAGAGGAATATACCTGTTGGAGAGATATTTTAACTATCATTTTTAATTTTTCAATTCTTCAACATTCTTATTGATGTATTACAATCTTTGTAACATTGGAACGACAACACCAATTTACTCAAAACGTTCTTAAAAAGCAGTTTAGAACCAAATTAAGTTGCTTGAGGAGGGAGAGAAATATACTTGGTGAAGATAATTTTTAAAGATAAATTTAAAAGATAATTTTTTTCAAATCTCGAACTTTCCCGTTGAAAATATAATCACCACTTTAAAAGCAAATTGTGATGCTACTTATACAGCCAATAGCTGAACAGATTCTCATGAAATTTGAGGAGATAGACGTTATCCTCGGTAGCACACTTTCATCCCAAAACTTCCGCGCTAGCAAAAGCTGTATGTAGGAATTTATTATGCAAAAACTCGTAAAATTTTATTATCATGGAGATTTCTATCGCGTTGGCACCATCAAAATGACTATCATTATTTAGTAAGTCAGTCAAGTAAATCAGAGAGTATCTACAGGTATTTAATTGAACTTTCCAAGTCAAACAAGGTTTCGGAGAAGAAAAAGTTACTCAAAGAAAATAAAGTGGCAAGGGATATAAAGTTCTAAAGGAATTTCATCGTTCGCTATCAAACGCTCATTTATTCCAAACTTCTTGACAAATGCATTTTTCAGTCCATCTTGATAAATTGAAATTCTCTTGCCCCAGATTGAAGCAATTTGATCTATAATCTAAAGAAAATTGTGATTTGATGCTACTTAAGCTGAGATCAATCGATAAGAAATAACATTCTAAAGCTTATAAGCTTTCGAGCAACAAAAAAGTTTGCTAATCTTTGCTCTTTATAGTCGTGACCGCCATTAAGAAAATGTAATCTTTGAATACGTGGTGGTAAAGCGACTACGACTTTTTACTCTATGTGGTCTTAATTTTTTTTTACCATTTATCTATTTTTATAGGAGATTATGAGTTCGTCAATTCGGGCTTATCAATCTTCAAATAAAACAATCACGTTTTTTTCTTCTGACACTAGATGTCGCTGCATGAAATTCACAATGTCAATGTTAAGTTAGTATCATAAAATAAAGTATTTTTGGCAGATTTTTGACACTTGAGTTTCATATAGGGTGCTGTATGAAAAATCTGTAGCAACCACTTAATTATCCTAATAGAGGGTGCTCTACTAAGGTCTATGGCATTTTTTTTAAAAGGTAACACTGATATACTGTCTATGGCAACCACTTTTTTTTAAGGTTACTTTGAAAAGCCCTCATTAAAATCGAATTATATAAAATACGGCCGATTCTGCACCAATGAATGATTGATGAGCATTCGTAATATCTGCAGCTACGTCGAGTAAATTCGACGTAAAATTTATGAAAATTTTCGTCGCATAACTATGTCAGTTAAAATTAAGCTAATATTGTCAAATTTCATGAAAATACCGCTCGTAAGTTGAATTACTTATATTGACTGACAAGACGGTCAAAAAAGGCAACTTCGTATCTCTGTCTAAGCTATACAAAATAAAACTATGGTGTGTACATAGAAAATACCTGAATATAAAACATTGATAAGTGAAAATAGTGATAGTGACTCACCGACAAGCAATATGGAAAGTAGAGTCACGGCGTCCGGGTCGTCAGTGTCGTCATAGTCAAATGTTTCGTTCAGTTGAACCGCTACCTGCAGACAATGAGGGTAATAAGACGGAGGTTTTGTGGACCAAAGAACCTTCAAAGAAACTTTTAGAGTACATTTAGAGTACAATATATATATATACCTAAAATATATACAGGGTTATAAGTAGATCATTATTTGGGGGTTATTGCCCATAATCCCCACATCCCCAAATAATGATGCCATCTATGGCGCTCATTATGGGAGGCCTATGTCCAGCAGTGGACTATTATAGGCTGGTGATGATAATGTTGATAGGTAGATAAATTAGTCATAGAACAAAAGTTGTTCGTCTTGATTTACACAAGTCGCCTTAAAGAGTTAATTGAGTTATCTACCTATAACCATGTGTATTTATGTAAGAAAAGCTGAAGATAGAGCGGTAAGGCGCTCAATTAGGCGAAATTACACTGGTACAATTTCGTTCATCACCCAAGACATTCGAAGACGAACACCACATTCAATATTAAATATGAAGGAAATTCTGTGTTTATGTCTGCATGATAATAATAAAGGATTTAATTTCAAGCAACATTACTCAAGGTGTAAATGCTACGGCCCTAAAATAAATAGCACCTTAGTCTACATAAGTAAACATATTTACTAGGTACCCCATGTGTCATGCGATTATGTGCTGCAACTGGTAATCGTCCGCGAAGAGCAAATTCTTCGGCCAGATTTCCTAAGCGATATACTATTAGTTGAAATACGCGTCACAATGATTACAAATCATTATGACGCAACCGCACCAAGCTGTTGGCACCTCTTTACATACTCCACGGTCTCATCCACCATCTTGGTATGGTGAAATACGTAGAGTAACGTCGAAGGCACGGCCGGAGCGACGCCACGCTAGTTTTGGTACTGGGCTTCCTTTTCTTCCGCACTAATTCACTGAACCCTTCAGAATCACATAGTTTTTCTGTTTAGTGAAACCAAAACGGGGGCAGTCGCGTAATGGATTCGCAACACTGCTTTCTTTTACCCTTTTTCGATGACGATGCCTGCGGCGGGGGCGTAGAAGACAGTCAGTTTCCAAAGAAAATTACGCGGAACAGCACACTACACAAAGATATCATACCATGACATTTCAATAGATAACATAGTACATTTGACCCGTAGAGGAAATCCACAACGGGATCCTAAAAGTAGAAAATACGTAGCTCGTTTGCTTTTATTGCAGATCTTTCAAAATAATGTAAGTATCGTAATACAAAATCTACGATTTCCGACCCATAGGATGTGATAGGGCAAGGCGGATTTAAAAGAATTTCACGCGCGTCCTTTCATGGGCAATTTAGGGTTGAGCGGATTTCCACGGGTTACCCAGAATAACATTATACAACCTCCATATTATCCTTACAGAGGGTCGGTGGAAATTAAAGGATTTAGCCACCTACATTGGGTAATGAACTTACCTACAAAAGTCCGTACGGCGTAGACGGCACGCACTTGTTTTTTTAACGCGCGTTTTTCTCTACTATCGCTTTTATTAGGCTTTAACGCGTCGGGCATCGATCCGGCATCATAAATACCCGGTTTATTAACGTCCATGTATAATGATTAGTAATTAACGGGTATTTATCGCGTTTCTTCTTCTTCCTTTCTCGGGTCACGAGATGACATCTCGTGACCACGACAGAGTGCAAACCTGTTGAAACGTCGAATAAGGAAGAAGAAGAAACGCGATAAATACCCGTTAATTACTAATCATTATGTGTTCAGATCGTGTAAGTTTCAAAACATTAACGTCCATGTTGTTTTTAGCCGATTTTTCTACCGAATATTAAAAAAAAAAACAATAAATTCACATCAATTATTAATCGATGTCTGACATTTGACATTGAGGCATCAGCTAGGGAGTACCAGTGAGCTATATTTGTCTAGGCTAGAATATTGCTAGTTATTAAGAAAAAGCGATTTATTTCAAATCTATTTTGTATACGATGACGATTCAATGTTATGTAATTTTGTCTATACTACACCAAGGAAAAATCACTTTGAAAATTCTGTAGCTGCTGCAAGCCGCGCGTTTAAATTGCTAGTGCGTTCGGACTCATTAATGGTGGGCAACCAACCTTCGTTAATCAAAGGATTAACGAAATAATCAAATCAAACACTGTAATTTAATAGATGGACTATTTAAAAAACGGCTTGTCAAAATAAAATTAATCAACCAGTGTCAAAATAAAAGACCGAAGAAAATTTTGAAAAGAGTGATACCGGGTAATTTGACCTACTTTTATAAAAACTTTGTCAAACTTTTCGTTCAATCTGTCAACCGTGGCCCCTGTTTGTCGTATATTTACCAACACCTGTGCCCAAACACCGTGCATTATTCAAACTTCACAGCCGAGTTGTTAAGGTGGCTTGTGGGTTTCCCTGGAGGTTTGAATATTTTATTAATAACGCCTCGGCTATCAGTTTTCATTTTAAATTAGGTAAACTACTGACTCGACTCAGAATAATTACTTTACATATAAAAAATTTAGATTGGACATGGAATTAATAATGTTTCGATTAAAAGCCATCATTTTATTTAAATTTGAGAACTAAACACAACGACGTAAATAATGAAACTAAATTAGAACTATTATTTACAATTGATTCGACTGAGCTAAATGCAGACTGTTGCAAAGAATCTATAGATAAGTGATCTATATCAACACCAGTCGGAAGCGTCTCCAAGACGCTGACTGCATTACCCTGCTGTATGGCAATACTGATGCGCTACGCCAGTTACTTCACCAGCTCTCGATTCATACTAATATAAATTCTTTGACCAAGTTTACTTGGTCTGAGTATAAACCAAATTTGATTTTATTCAATACTGTAATATCGAAACAAAATCGGCATAAATGTTGAATTTTCACGTTGCATAATAAATTCAGACACAAAAATTCGCGCCTCTGCAAATAAAAGTATTCAATAAAGTGACATTTTATTTTTTCGCTCGACTTTTGTCGGAATGAAGATCCGAAAACTGAAATAGCACCCTGTTTTTACAGGGGCGATATACACGAGCAAAATATGGACCACGCGCTGTAAGTTCAAAGCTCAATTACTGCACTGTAACTTCTAATCTATGTATGTTTGTGCTTTGTCTTTCAGCTTAAAGGAAGTGCCTTCTTTGAGGCGAGAAAGTAATCTATAGTTATAACCTAGCTACATATGTAGATATGTACTAGACATACAGTGGCAAGTCTTTGTAACGTAAGTATAAACTATGACGCCATTTGTAAAAATCTGTGGACAATTTCAGCCGATCTGTTCAGAAATATTGTCGTGTATATGTAACAATTATCCAAACTACAATTTAATCTATGAGTGATAGAACCATTGAATGGTTCTGTAATAAAAAAATCGAGAATGCTGTACCTCATGTCCTGTCTCATACCATATTATCTTGTTTTGGGATTCGTTTATGAGTGGTATTTGTTAGGAATATAATTTAGTGAGGACTTTTTTGATATTAGAATCTAGGTGCTTTAAATTCCTAGGCCGACCTAGCCGGCCCAAATTGTACAAACAAATTTTCACCTGTCCCGGTTTTCAAAAATAACAACTGACTGACCACATAAAACGACAAACATCATGATAATAGTTGCGTAGTCCAATCTGCTTTTCCGTGCCTACCATTTTGTTTGATGTTTTTTATCGGGTCGGGGCGTTTTGTGAGAGATATCCAATATCGATAGGATTTTGTACAATTGATCGAATCCGTCGTAGTTTTGTTTTTTCTATTGAAAAACTGACAAATATTTTCATTGTAAACATTATTATAGGCCTGTATTGCTTACAATTTACTTTATCTTAGCGGGAGATACAATTTTTCTTTTAGGAACACATTTTGATGGATGTAACGAAAAAAAATGTAAGGGATATGAAATATTAGGCCAGTAAAAGACTGATTGACACATTTGATAGATTGATCCAACCCGCTTCTCCGGCAGTTTTGTATTAAAGTTATTTCGGTATGGATCTATTTATAGCCTATAACCATTGTGGAGTCTGAACAATAGAAGGCTGGTAGAAAAAATATTATCGAAGGACCTCGGAATTTTTAGGGTGAAATAATTATGTGATGCTGTAGGTACCTAACGAACATACCTAAGGAAATCCAGATCTTTGCTCGTTTTACATAGGATAGATAAAAAAGCTTGAGCACTGACCTGATTCTCCACACCGTGCAAGGATCTCAGCTTCCGAAACACAGCACTGCACTCAGCTTTTCACTCGCGAGAATGTTCATTTTAATTAAATATTGCACGGCAATACACATAACAATGGGAGATGAGTAGATATCCAGACCAAAATTCCACGTAAATATGTCCAACGTATGGCGGTTCAGATGAACATCATCGATCCCTTTTACTTGATTCGCCTGTTGACGCCAAGAGCGCTTCAGTATTCATTCACCGATTTCACAAGCAGAGGGTACTTTGAAATCGGCTGATAGTCTCGCTAATTAAACTACCCTATATTTTTGTGAGCAAAGATCGAACAACCATTATGGTTGAGATTATGGTTTAATCGCTAACTTTTAACGTGCATTTCTGTTCGGGCAAAGTCGTCAAAAATCGGATAATGTTTTTAAATCGTTTTTCCCCGTTATACCTAGATGGATCGGTAAGATGATTAGGTAGTTAGGAAGGTAGATGGAGTATTAGAAATTTAGAATCATGCATGGCTTTGCCACACGGAATCATACCGTAGGAATCCTATTTGCTACAAATTAATTTAAATGTCGTTTTCTATATATATGTACATATAATAATAACGGTCCGCCCCGGCTTCACACGAGCTTTTAACAAAATTTGAATTTTTCATGCGGAACCCAAACTTTTTTGAAAATATTCTATAGCCTTTGTTCATCACGGAAAATTTAAGATTCTAATGGTGAAATAATTTTTCAAATCGGTCCATTAGTGTCGGAGCTTATTAGTATCGGAGCCAATTCAATCAAACAATCAAATATTTCCTCTTTATAATATTAGTATAGAAAAAATATCTATGTATCAAATATTATTGTTTTTTGTTTAACAGTCGTAGTACCTACCCATAACACAAGCTCTGCTTAGTTTGAGGCTAGATGATGCTGTGTGGATTATTATTTATTTATTTATTCATCCGCTTTGACGCTACGTGGACACGTTGGCGAGGTTTCAAATAACCAAGAGTCTCTTCGTTTCTTTGGCGCGATCGGATCAGTCTTTCATGCTTTCAGTTCAGTGTGAAGTAATGTTTGCCCAATAAGATGTTAAGTTTACCCACAAAAATGCCTTAGGTATACGTATGAAGTTCCTACACTGTAAGAATTCCTATATGATAAAAAATATTTAATATTATTACAAAAGTGTTAGTTACGATAACGACAATATACTGAAATAAAAAACTGCACTTAAATATTGCTGCCCCTTGTGTTGTCAAAATAATCAAAATAAAAAAGTAGGATTTTACAATTTTCCACTCATTTTAATTAAAACCATGGCTCCATTCCCTGACAATGAAACCATGAACTCTGGTAGAAAAGTGGAAGACAAGGCAGACACTTATTGCAATAAAAATAAAAACGAATGAGTCCACAGAACACTAATTATCCTAATTAGGTAAGAGTTTAGCAAACCAAACACTTCAACTTCTTAATTTATGGCGCCGCTTGCTTTTCGCCACGACTCTGCCATTGCGGCGTCTCGGAGTATCATAAACTACGAAGGCAATATGATTTTTGAGGTTTTGTAGATGATGACTCGATTTAGGGACTCGTGATAATTTTGCATAAAAATGAGAGAACACACAAAAGTAAATATATTGCCATAGCTGACTTGACTTCTTGGCTATATCAATATGTGTCTGATTTTCCACGTTTCTGCCACTGTCTACAAAGAAGTCACTGAAGTCATTTTAGTCACTGAAGTCATTTTAGTACCTTATATTGCCATATCGAAGAGGTCAAGTCATTTTATTACCTATTGTACCTACTGTCGTTGATTTTTGACAAGATCTGATTTGACACCAAGTTCTCGACAATGTTCTATGCGGCTCGGCATTAAAAGCGCTGCAGCTTATTCCCTTGCTCACAACTATAAACATTGTCAGAGCTCAGTAGCTCTAGCTTAAACGCTTACTGTTGTATATTAAAGCCTAGGATTTGTGGTGTATTAGAGGCAGCATATTATTCTTGTTATACACGATACAATATGCATGTATAAAGTTGTTTAATCTCTGGCTGGTCTTGTTTTAGATAATAGAACATTATTGTTGACGCATTGTGAGGAAACTGGTTCGTATTTATGGGTGTTAGAACATTGTATTAGAATAAATGAAGTTTTATGAGAAGAGAAACTCTTATGAACAATAGGTATAGCAAGTAGGTTTGTGAACCTACTTGCTGTACTTGGTGAACTTAAGAAAATAATGGAATAAACGTGTTCTTGAGTGGAGACCGCGGCTCGGTAAACGTAGTGAAGGGCGCCCTCCGGCAAGGTGGGATGACGATCTGCGAAAGACTGCTGGCAGATGCTGGATGCGACAAGCTGAAGACAAGGCGTTATGGCGCTCATTAGGGGAGGCCTATGTGCAGAAGTGGACTAATGTGGGTTGATGATGATGAAGAAGAAAATAATAAATAATTCACACACACGATAATTGTCAGCTCGATAAAATATGAAAGCTATTGTTAGTTCCAAAGTTTTACGAGACCATAGATTCGTATCATTGTTCTAAAAAAGAAGCAATGTCAAAGAAATGTTGCATTCCTGCATTCAGTCAAAGAAAACAAATAATACTGAACAATCCACACAGGACTTCCTAGTTCGAAACTAAACAGAGCTCGTGCGTGGTATCGGTACTAAATAACTACAATATTTACCTATAATTAAATTAACCGTCACATCGCAAACCGAGCGAGCGAGTGACACCACACCCACTTCTTTCGACTAACTTAGTCTTTAATTCAATATCTAAGCTGGTTGACAGTTTTAAATCTAGTATTACTCATGGATATCGATGTCAACTAAATCGTGGGGTAAAATACCAAAAAGGGATATAAAATAATCAGCATTGCCATACAGGGCGGCGGTGCAGCCAGCTTCTTGGGGACGCTTCCGACTGGTATTGATATGGATCAGTTTATCTACCCGTAAATTGTTTGCAACAGTATGCAGTTAGCTTTATGCTAAATACTTTCTTTGTTAATAAAGACATTTTATTAAACAAGTACGACAAGTGCGAGTGTAACTCGCGCGCCGAGGGTTTTGAACTTTTGTCGTTTAGGTAGGTACGTATATTGACAACCTGTTAGCGCGGTGGGCTTACAACGCAGGAGGGTGCGGTTTGATTCCCGCCTCGGGACTAATATTTGTAAGATCTGCAGATTATTTGTTCGAGTGTTCTAGTCCTTTTCTACGTACACAAAAATAAATCATCTAATGTGATACTTATGTATAACAGATATCGTAGTAGTACGAATTACACAAGCTTGCTTAGCTTGTCGCTAAATGATGTTGTGTGGATTATCCAGGATACATTACTCTTCTCATATTTTTTTGGAGCACGGTGGAATTCATGAATTCAATAATCTTATTATCTAAATATTCTTCGAGCGCAGTGGAATACATTGGGTATGGACTTTAAAATTTTGAGAACATCGGTTTCGTGGCGCTGTGGAACCCTACTATTACAGTTACTACAGAGATTAGTGGGTAGGTAAGTGGGTTGGTACCTACAATTATTTTTTCGACTTTTTTCTACGTATTTCACTAAGTATGAAACTTAGACGATTTTTAAAACCTGTTTTGAATTGTCGAAATCCATACCTTTGATTTGATATTGCTGTCAATGAAATAGCCCCCATTGTATGAAAATTCGTTTTTTGACCATATTTCGAAAAGTATTATTTTTACAGACTTCTCTATATTTTTCCTGTAAAATATAGACCTATATCTACAAACGCTTAGTACATTTTATATAGATCACTCTGCTATCTTCGGAGATAGAGGGGGGGGAACGGTCAAATTTTCGACCTTTTTCAAAATATTTCGAAAAGTATAAAACCTATCGAAATTTCAAAAACTGCATTAAAATGTACAAACTGATACCTTTCATTTGATACCCAACTCGGTGGGGTAGTCACCCCTTTAGAAATTTTTCCCGCCCTTTTTTGATCATATTTCAAAAAGTATTATTTTTACAGATTTCTCTATATTTTTCCTGTAAAATATAGATCAATACCTACAAAAACTTGGTACATGTCAAATCGATCGTTCTGCAATCTTCGGAGATAGAGGGGGGGTACCGGTCAATTTTTCGACCTTTTTCAAAATATATCAAAAAGTATAAAATCTATCGAAATTTCAAAAACTGCATTGGAATGTACAAACCAATACCTTTCATTTGATACCCAACTCGGGGGGGTAGTCACCCCTTTAGAAATTTTTCCCGCCCTTTTTTGACCTTATTTCAAAAAGTATTATTTTTACAGACTTCTCTATATTTTTCCTATAAAATATAGATCAATACCTACAAACTCTTGGTACATATCACGTCGATCGCTCTGCAATCTTCGGAGATAGGGGGGGGGGAACGGTCATTTTTTTGACCATTTTCAAAATATTTTAAAAAGTATGAAATCTACCGAAATTTCAAAAACTATTTTGAAATCTACAAACGAGTACCTTTCATTTGATACCACTTTCGACTTTGTACGTTCCATTTAAAATTTCGATTTCAAAATTTGTATGGAAAATCTTCATTTTGATTTTTCATTTATTTTCATTTATTTTTCTATAAATATGTGCGGGCGCACAAAATGTATTATTATTTCAAATTTCAAGTCAATAGCTGCAGTAGTTTCTGAGATATTAAGGATTCAAAACACCAAACAGACCCAAAGCGATTTCATAAGGGTTTTGCAACCGATGGCAAAACCCTAAAAAAACTAATCGGTGGTTTCGAATGGGTATTAAGAAGAATTTTAATTTTCATGCGGATCCCTAACTATTTTGAAAATATTCTATAGGATTCTAATGGTGAAACAATTTTTCTAATCGGTCCAGTAGTTTCGGAGCCTATTCAACAATCAAATCTTTCCACTTCATAATATTAGAAGTATAGAAAATCATTAAAAAATGAGAAAAATGGGGTATTTATAAGTATACAGAACAAAGATTTTGATTAAAACAAAACGTGCGTATCAACAACCAAGAATATATCCCTAGACGTTAGAACGTAAATTTAGGTAGAAAGACGCCAGTGAACAAACGTCTGCAATTGTATTAATTAAGGAACCCAATAAGAATTTCGCAAAAATTCTACCTCCTAAGAAATTCCGGCTGATATGTCCATGAATACGAACACCTCTCAAGTACAACACAAAATCAACGTAACAGCAAACAAACCACCGAAGGTTCTCAGGTCATGCGTAAATGAAGCTCATTGTGAAAATAAACACAAATACCGGTGAAGCGTACCTTCATTAAATTGGACATCGATCGTGCAAATTGATTGTGGCTTACGGATACATTTGTATGAGTAATAAATGTAAGAGGTATTATTTCAATTTGGTCTCACGTAGGTATTGGGGAAAATCGCCTCATAATAAGCAAGGACGTTTGAACCGCTTTGCGTGTAAAGCATTTACTCACTCCGCCAGGAGTGAATGAACACTTTATAATACGTAGTACTTTACAGTTTATCAAAGTTAAAATACAAAATTTCTGCCGGAATAGGGACTTTTCTATTTTCATCGGATATTTTGTATCCAGGCGACAACAATAGTTAGCTAGTTATTTTTTCGCCTGGATAAAACCACAATGGCAAGATCTGTTACAAACTGTTACAAATCTTGCCATGTTTATTTAAAAATACAAAAAACGTTGTTATTTTAAAATAAGTTTAATGCCTCTGTAATAGTTTTATTCTATTTAGTTTAGGAAGAGATACGAAAATAGATTTTGGTGGCCACCAAGGGCAACTTCGACGATGGATTTTTGAAAATTCCTTTGTTAAACAGAATAATAACATAAAGTAGGTGGTGGCGCTAGTTTAGGTGCTGTATGCGCCTTACCTCCAGTGAGATGCTTGATCCAGGTGGTCGTTGTGCGCTACACTGTGTGCAGCGAACACCAGAATTCATTGTATTGGACGGATAAAGTGAAATTTTATAGTTTCATAAAATACCTACAACAAAATTCTGGAAATTTTGCTGCTTTTGTCACTGTTATTGATTTAGCTATAAACTTAGGTGTCAATAGAAGTTTTGGCAACCCTTATTAACCTGGATTAGTTGAGCTACCTGTAGATTGTGTACAATAGTCTGAAATTATCTCATTTTTATTTGTTAATAAAGAATAGTTTATTCAAATTCAAACAGTTGGCAAGGATTGTTACCAACTCTAGCAATGTTGGCAAGAAATGTTACCAACTGTCAGGTACTCACATCGTAGGTGGGTAAAGTCGATACGACCTCCATGTTAGTGGGGGGTTCTCCTCATGTTCAGGTATTGGTGTCTGCCTTCAGCAGGAAACACTCCAGCCGGCCGTGGTTACGCCACGCAATGTGTAGCGACGCCATTGTTCGCTAGTTACATTTCTGTAACAATAAATAACATTATTTAAAAAGTGTTTGGGTATCATCAGTGTCAATTTAAAGTGATAAAGGTAATTGATATTTTCAGAAAAGGTTATGGTTATGTAGGTCTTTTTTTTAAATATTGAATTAAAAAAAAATTACAACGAACTTCACAATTCCACTATGTTAAATCAAAGCCATTGTAAACAGTTTTAGAAATTGTCTAGGTTTCATACTGTTCCAAATGTACATTTAAACAAGTACGACAAGTGCGAGTGTAACTCGCGCGCCGAGGGTATTGAACTTTTGTCGTTTAGGTAGGTACGTATATTGACGACCTGTTAGCGCGGTGGGCTTACAACGCAGGAGGTTGCGGTTTGATTCCCGCCTCGGGACTAATATTTGTAAGATCTGCAGGTTATTTGTTCGAGTGTTCTAGTCCTTTTCTACGTACACAAAAATTAATCATCTAATGTGATACTTATATGTACTTTATTAAGTATAACAGATATCGTAGTAGTACGAATTACACAAGCTTGCTGAGCTTGTCGCTAAATGATGTTATGTGGATTATCCAGGATACATTACTCTTCTCATATTTTTTTGGAGCACGGTGGAATTCATGAATTCAATAATCTTATTATCTAAATATTCTTCGAGCGCAGTGGAATACATTGGGTATGGACTTTAAAATTTTGAGAACAACGGTTTCGTGGCGCTGTGGAACCCTACTATTACAGTTACTACAAGATTAGTGGGTAGGTAAGTGGGTTGGTACCTACAATTATTTTTTCGACTTTTTTCTACGTATTTCACTAAGTATGAAATTTAGACGATTTTAAAAACCTGTTTTGAATTGTCGAAATCCATACCTTTGATTTCATATTGCTCTCAATGAAATAGCCCCCATTGTATGAAAATTCGTTTTTTGACCATATTTCGAAAAGTATTGTTTTTACAGACTTCTCTATATTTTTCCTGTAAAATATAGACCTATATCTACAAACGCTTAGTACATTTTATATAGATCACTCTGCTATCTTCGGAGATAGAGGGGGGGGAACGGTCAAATTTTCGACCTTTTTCAAAATATTTCGAAAAGTATAAAACCTATCGAAATTTCAAAAACTGTATTAAAATGTACAAACTGATACCTTTCATTTGATACCCAACTCGGTGGGGTAGTCACCCCTTTAGAAATTTTTCCCGCCCTTTTTTGACCATATTTCAAAAAGTATTATTTTTACAGATTTCTCTATATTTTTCCTGTAAAATATAGAACAATACCTACAAAAACTTGGTACATATCAAATCGATCGTTCTGCAATCTTCGGAGATAGAGGGGGGGTACCGGTCAATTTTTCGACCTTTTTCAAAATATATCAAAAAGTATAAAATCTATCGAAATTTCAAAAACTGCATTGGAATGTACAAACCAATATCTTTCATGTAGTCACCCCTGTAGAAAATTTTCCCGCCCTTTTTTGACCATATTTCAAAAAGTATTATTTTTACAGACTTCTTTATATTTTTCCTATAAAATATAGATAAATACCTACAAACACTTGGTACATATCACGTCGATCGCTCTGCAATCTTCGGAGATAGGGGGGGGGGGGAGGGAACGGTCATTTTTTTGACCATTTTCAAAATATTTTAAAAAGTATGAAATCTACCGAAATTTCTAAAACTATTTTGAAATCTACAAACGAGTACCTTTCATTTGATACCACTTTCGACTTTGTACGTTCCATTTAAAATTTCGATTTCAAAATTTGTATGGAAAATCTTCATTTTGATTTTTCATTTATTTTCATTTATTTTCATTTATTTTTCTATAAATATGTGCGGGCGCACAAAATGTATTATTATTTCCAATTTCAAGTCAATAGCTGCAGTAGTTTCTGAGATATAAAGGATTCAAAACACAAAACAGACCCAAAGCGATTTCATAAGGGTTTTGCAACCGATGGCAAAACCCTAAAAAGTCAAAGTGACTGGTAGTAGGTACCAGTAACTTCAGAGGTTAGGGAGTTTTTTACTACATACTTGTCAAAATTTCAAGACCCTCAGCGCGCAAGCTACACTCGCTTTTGACAGATCATGTTTGGAAATAAGAATGCTATTGCGAGAATAGTGGCTAAAGAGTCCTGTAAGGTCTAAAGGATATAAAGCACTTTGATTTTGATTTTGAGTCCCTATAATGAGAGATAATGAGTGCGTAAAACTTATTATCTAGAGGTATACTAATATTATAAAGAGAAAAGATTTTATTGTTTGTTTGAATTGAATAAACTCCGAAATTATTGGACCGATTTGAAAAAATCTTTCACCATTAGAATCCTAAATTTGCCGTGATGAACATAGGCTATAGAATATTTTCAAAAAAGTTAGGGTTCCATATGAAAAATGCCATTTTTGTTAAATACCCGTGCGAAGCCGTGGGGGACAGCTAATTTCAAATTCTCAATATTGCTGATGATTGCCACTACATCTTCAATTTTACACGTACCTGCACTGAAACCTTAAACCCCAATTTATAAAGAAAACAAACCCGTAAAGAGGGAACTTACTGAAATCCTTAATAAAAACAGCTGCGGGCATTTTGGGACTTACCTACGGAGGACAAAACATTTTGCACCTTTTTGTTACGTTTAGTTTACTGGAATGTTATTTTTGCGCTTAGCTAGAAAAATAATGCCAACTAATAGGACTATATTCAGCGGATTTTATATCGTCAATAATTAATTAGTATGCATTATAAATAAATGATGGTACAATACACACAGCATCATCTAGCCCCAAGCTAAGCAGAGCTTGTGTGATGGTTACTAGATAGCTGATATACATACTACAATATTTACATGGATAAATATATTTTTAATCAAATAATTCAAATTCTTTAAGTAGGTTATCTCAATTGTTTCATTTGTAAATATTTGTTTTAATTTGTGCATTTATTCGTAGTTTTCTTTGTAAACAAAGGTTTTACCCATGTAAGTAAGTACCTATATTGAACGCCTTGGATTTAAGAAAGGCTTTTCACAAATTTCCTTATAACTATACTAATACTATAAAGATGAAAGGTTTGATTGTTTGTGGAATAGGCTCCGAAACTACTAGACCGACTGAAAAAATATTTCGTCATTAGAATCTTATACCGTGCGAAGCCAGGCCGGACCGCTGCTGGTTGTTTTATAAAACCAAGATATGTATATGAAAAAAAAAACGATTTCCTTTTTTAAACTTAAGATTAAATACATAAAAATACCAAGCACTATCTACTGTCATCATTACTCTGCTTGCTTTATTTGTATTCATGAGGTACGTAAACATAACATATAATCATTTTTCATAACACGCAAGTCACTGGTATTTTTATGAGAAAAGCTGGTTACCATACCATACATAAATAAGTAGGAACTTCCTTTATTAAGTAGAACCTATACCTACTCGCAAATATTGGTTACCCGTCAATATAATTATATTACATATTATCCAACAACAACAACGACATTAGCCTATTTAATCCACTGCTGGACATAGGCCTTCCCTAATGAGCTCCATAGGTGGAATTATTTATCATTTGGGGGTTATTGCCCATAATCCCCACGCTGGGCATGCGGGTTGGGGATCGCAATTCGGTGGAGTTGTTCTTTAGAGGGCGCTGCTGCCCGCCCCCCGGTTTGTTTCCCTTAGTCGCCTCTTACGACACCCACGGGAAGAGTTGGAGTGTTGAAATTCTATGCCGGCACCACATGGCACATTATTGTTATACATAAGTAAAGTAAGTAAATAAATAAATATCGCTGGACAATCCATACAGCATCACCTAGCCCCGAGCTAAGCAGAGATAAAAGCTTAAAGATCTACCTAAGCATTCATAGGGACATATCTATGTATGCTTAGATCTTTAAAACTACGCAATGGAGTTTGATGCGTATTTTTTATCGATAGAGTGATTCAAGAAGAAGGTTTTTGTATCAGCGTTAGACCCGTGCAAAGCCGGAGTGGGTCATTAGTGTTATACAAGTGAGATACAACTTCAAATATTTGCGAAAAAAAATATACTTAGTAAAATATAGTCTCTAGCATGAAGAAAGGAATCTGTTTGCGAGTTAAAATTAAAAGATTGGCAAGAAGGACGCAAAACGCTTCACAAAGACCAAAATAATATAAAAACCCTAAAAGTAATTAAGAAAAACAAACTCTTAAACCATAATCAGAGACGGAAAGTTACGGATTGTATTTGTCTCGGAACTTTTCTCGTTTAAACCCCTTTTTTGTCCGTGTTTTGATTACCTGCTTTGAGTCCTTTGGCTTACGTTTTTAAAAATGAGAGAATTTCTCTTTGAATGGTCCCTTCTCAAAGTTCATTGAGATAGGGGTGAAAACACCCTGAACAAATATCTGCAGATCGTAAGAACAAACATTCGTCCCGAGGCGGGAATCGAACTCGCAACCTCCTGCATCGCAGGCGGACCTTCACCGCACACAGAGGTCGTCAAATCATAGTTACTATCGCGTTATAAATGTATTTAGTCTAGCACAACTGGTCGAACGCTTTACTTAATATACTTAAAACAAAGTAAAAACCACTGAAAACGTTTCATAGACAAAGAGGTAATCAACATTTTTATACCTCCCAAAATAGGTCATGAATGTAGCAGTTTAAAGATAAGTAATGTTAAATCTCTTCCGATAGTAAAACTTTAACGATCGATAAAGTATCAAGACTATAAAACAGATTGTAACCGTTTCAATTAAACTGGATTTTTGTTAAATGACTGTAATTAATTATTGAGTAACATGGTGAATTAACTTTCTAACCTAGGGGTTGTTCCTGAGTTGAGATCTCGGTAAATGTAGTGTAGGACGCCCAGTAGATAGGCAAAAAACAAAAATCTAAGCCTCGTATCATCCAAAGGTTTATACCTTTGGATGATACGAGGCTTAGATTTTTGGAAGAGATTAATATTTTTAATGGTATCATTGGATTTTTTATGGTAACATTGGATTCATCTTGTCAGTTTCACTTTATTATCTGACTGTACAAAGCAGCAGTGTCCGAAACGTCAGTGAAGAAAATATTAAAATCATAAAGTGTCATTTCGGACAAAGGGTCTTAATTTATTCTGTCCGAAACGTCAGCAAGTTATTTCCTTTAGACCTTACAGGACTCTTGGACACGTCACAAAATACAAATTACATAACTATTACTGGGAAATAAAGTTATCACTTTGATTCATTGTGCACTTCAATCTCTTTAAGGCATAGTAAAGAAGCGAACAAGAAACCTTTACCTTGTTAGATTGTTATTTTTTAAGTTGGAGCAAAACTCGTCCCAAACTTTTTTGTTGTCTAGATAATCTGTTAATTTAAAGTAAGGCGGAGATATACAATTTAGCCTTCAGTAGCATATCATGAATTTATTATTTGATTGAAATAATTGATTGTTTGATTGTTTGAATTGAATAGGCTCCGAAACTACTGGACCGATTTGATATTTTTTTCACCATTAGAATCCTTAATTTCCCGTGATGAACATAGGCTATATAATATTTTCAAAAAGTTAGAGATCCGTATGAAAAATTCTATAAATAAACCGTGCGCTATATATTCAACTTGTTTGTTTATTATGGCTCCGCTGCTTACTTTTTCTCTACGATCAGTGTCAGTTATCGACGTCGAGTCAATGTCAGAAACCCCAATGCTGCTAAAAAATTATGGATCCGATGAAAGCTGTGAAACCCAGCGTTTTAATGTGTAAATTAATTACTAAAATTTTTACTTGTGCGAAGCTGGGGCGGACCGCTAGTGTACTAATTTACGGCGCTATAAGATAAATATTTCACTCTGTCCACTCGATCCATCAATGTCGTATAGTATACATACCTTTATACTAGTCAATCCGGACGTGGGATGTTTGTTAACAAACAAAAACTTAACCTAAACTTCTCTCTGTTGCTGTATCTATATCTATACTAATATTATAAAGAGGAAAGATTTGATTGTTTGTTTGTTTGTTTGTATGTTTGTTTGTTTGTTTGTTTGAATTGAATAGGCTCCGAAACTACTGGACCGAGTTAAAAAATTCTTTCACCATTAGAATCCTTAATTTTCCGTGATGAACATAGGCTATATAATATTTTCAAAAAAGTTAGGGATCCGCATGAAAAATTCAATAATTTAACCGTGGGCTGTATATTCAACCTCTTTTTCTATTATGGCGCGTCAGAATAGAAAAAGAGGTTGTATAGCGCACGGTGCTTGCTTTTTCTCTACGACCAGTGTCAGTTTTGGAATGTCGAGTCAAAGTCAAAAACCCCAATGCTGTTAAAAAAAGTAAAGATCCGTATGAAAACTGTGAAACCCGTGTGGTTTTAGTGTGTATAATTTCTGAAATTTTTGTTTAATACCCGTGCGAAGCCGGGGCGGGCCGCTAGTCTTTTATATAAGGAATTTACATTATCGATTTTTCATCTTTGTTGCAGTAAATATTGTTTACAATATTGTATCTGAAGCTCGACGCCGCCATGTAAGCGAATTATGAACCATGATTTGCTATTATTTGTATTAGAATAGGATCTACATATGTTCCTGCCACAAGCTTTTTTGAAAATACTTTTCTAAAAATACTAAGAAAACAAGTACCTATTTTTTCATGTAAAAATTAGATAGGTAGGGTTTTATTTCATTTCAAAACGTAAGTAAAACCAAAAGTATATCGAAAAACACTTTGTATTTAGAACCTAGATAAATACTAATAATACAAATATTAGCAGATTATGTTAAAAATATGCTGGAATTGCAAATAATTTTGGTACCTACCACGATTCATAAATACTAAATCAATAAATAATTCTGGACAATCCACACAGCACCATCTAAGCTGAGTGTGTGTTGTGTGTTGTGTTATGGGTACTAGATGTCTGATATTCATAATACAATGTAATGTAAATTAATGTAATGTATGTAATGTAATGTAATGCAAATATAATAAAATATATAATAATTTTATTATATTTGCAAAAGTTAGACAATAGACCCGCAGAACACCCTGAACCGAAATCAAATATCTGCAGATTGTACAAACATTCGACCGGAGGCGAGAATCGAAGCCGCAAACTTCTACATCGCAGGCGGACCTTCTAAAAAATAATCCATAAACACATCTAAACTTTCACAAATTGTAACATTAGTGTGATTTCTGTCTTCGGTCAATTAGCGGTCACCTTTACCCTGGGGCACTCTAGGATAAACAATAGCGATGCTTGTCATGGAAGACAATACAAAGGTCGACACTTGTACTCGTAAACATGTTACCGAGTCATATTAATGACCCGGCGACGGATAACTTTCCATACAAACGTAGTATCAAAAGTATTCGTAATTTGAGTATATTTTTATCATGGTCTGCTATTTTGTATGAAAATAGTATTTACCTAGGTTCCTGCAACAAGATTTTTTGAAATTACTTATTTACACAAATAGGTCCTAAGCAAATGTCTTCTTTGAAAATGTATGTATTAAAATAAAAGTAGTGGCAGGAACCTAGATAAATACTATTTTAAATCATTTAAATAATTACTAATTTATACAGCAAATCATTCATTATAAAATGTGGGTAAAGTGGGTTAACTACAAACCTAGTTTAAAGTCATTTATAACGGGATATTTACCATGATTAGAGTTTTGAGTTTTCCAATCTTCCAATATAAACCTAGTTTATGTTGGAAGAACCCGTTTATATTCGTTTACGTCAAACTACGTTAGTTTTTATAAATTAGCTACATAACAAAATTTTGATAGCTTTTTGGCTTAACAATCGGTGGTATGCCAATTAATTTTTTTGTTACATTATTTTATTTTTAAAAATGTTGTCTATGTTCTCCAAACAAAGTAAAATAAATTAAAAGCTTCTTTGCCAAAAATAACATCAACTACAACATGTTACAAAAAACGCATAACACTATCAGCGAAATTCACGCTTCCCGAAACACGATATTACGATGAACAGTTGAAAAAAACCTGAGTTTCTGTTTATATAAGACGGAAAGGGCGAAAGTATTTTCGGAATGAATTGACCCTCACGTAAGGGATCTCTCTCCATTGTTTTTGCCAAGATAAATATTCAATTCGTTTCGTACATTAACTCAGGTTTCTGGGGTCTAATTCTAAGTAGGCGAACTGCGAACTGTCCTAACGTCTCGCATAGGCGTTTATTGTGCATTTTCCGACACAGCTATTTTTCTGAAAATTTCAGGTATTTGCCTACTTTTTAATCGACTTTCAAAAAAGGAGGTGGTTCTATTTTCGCTTGTATTTGTTTTTTGTAAGATTCTGGCCAAACGGAGGTCTATCAGTTTTAAAAATAAATTAAAAATATGTTTAGTTTTATCGAGACAATAATCCCAAGCGGTTCTATTTTTTTCTAATATAATTAGTATTTATCCCGCAAAAAAAAAAAAAAAATAAAGAAAAATTGTGAAATTAACGGTTTTAATTCGGATGGGCAAAAAGCCTTTAAGAAAGAGAATTACAATTATCTAACTAAATAAAAACTAGTATTTACAATTGAAACAATTGAGCTAACTGCAGACTGTTGAATTAATTAGGTAAATTTTTATTCGGATTGAACTTTATTTTTTCAATAATCCATAAACAAAGTTTTGTATTAGTATTCTAATAATATATTACTTCCAATAATTATATTATAATCCATCTTACAAATTACTTACACAAAATTGAATAAAATTCAGAATTACACATTCAGTTGGATAATAAAAAGGATTAACTAGGTACTTTATCTATTTGCTTATTTCAAGTTATATGAAAAACCTTCAATTTTCCTTCCCCAAAACCCGAAGCATTAGAAAGTACCCCAGTAATATAATTCCAATACGATCTCTCAGGCTTCCTTTTCGTCACCTGAAAGATTATGAGCTCAAAATCTCATATCCACGCGAAATGGCCGATATTTTACTTATTTTATAAGGGAACAAAATTACATTTCCCAGAAAATCGGTATCGTGGTGCGAATCGTCCTATCAGCGAAAAAAATATTATTAACATCAATATCGCTGATGCTGCTGCTAAAAAAATAGTAATTGATTCGACGTCTTGGCTTACAAATAGAATAGTTTTTTTTTTATTTGTTAAGTAGACAAAAAAATACTTATTTTTGCCTCTGCCTTGATTGTACACGCGATACCGCCAACGCTAGTTTTCCGACAGAGCCCTTTCGTGACGTCACGGAAGAAAAAATGTTTCACACAACATAATCTAAAGTAAACAGTAAAAATACAAATCAACAAAAGGTTTCATAAACATACTTTGAGAATGCTGAGCATCTCTCAAAGCCACTATGAGTAAAATTCTGAAAGAAAACTTAGGCTAAGGTAGGAAGCCAAATTTACAAACATCTTAAAAGTGATTCTTAACTTCATATCGTCTCTCATAGATATTTTGTTAAGCATGAGACCTAAGTTAGTAGTTATTTTGGTGTCTTAACTAACGTGTCTCAGTAGGTAGAACGTTTTATAGCTAATTGCAACGCCCACCTTTCCTCATCATCATCATTATCAACCCTCATATGTCCACAGTTGAACATAGGCCTCCCTGAATGACGGAAAACAGTTTTGAGGCTATAATACGATTTTTTAATAGGTATTAGCGCCTTTGCAGCATCTATACCACTTAGCACCTATGCGAGATGAACGAAAGAGGAACTTCTCGCGGTATGACAATGATCCCATCATTTCATATGAACTTGATGAAAGTTTTCGAAAGGTTTTTAGTGATTTGTTATACTATGTTCACATGCGCGCGTTCAACTCGACATTCAACGTGCACGTTCACGTTCACGAGCGTGTGAACAGTACGCCCGAGCCCGTAAACGCGCCTGTGAACGTGAATGCCGCGAACCAAATGCACTGACTGACGCGACGGCGCGTGCGTGTGAACAGCTTGAATTGTCGCCGGCCTGGGACGGGCTGCATGCCGCGCAGCCCGCCAGGCAGCCCGCCGGGCTGCACGGCGCGCATGTGAACATAGCATTACACTTTGATATGACAGGGGCAGTGACATTCGCGCCATGATGCTTACAAGTAATGAGTTAAAGCAGCAACAACAGCGCTTGGTCTGATTAAACAAGTCCAGGGACTCACTGCTCTTAGTACAGACCTCGTTATCGTAGTCTTGAGTCTATGTGTGAGTTGACAAGCTTAATAAAACGTTAGTTCAGCGCTTTCATGCATACAGACGCGAAACTTATAGGAAATGAGACGTTTTGTCGCAAGTTTTAGGCTACACCTCGTTTTTGTTTACTGTAATTCTATCTTCTTCTAAGACATCAATGGTTCTCGAAAACGTATACCTTAAGTATAAGTTTTTATGCACGCAGCATAATACAGCCTCTGGAAAATAAATCAAAAAAATTCTGAAATTCATACTTACATTACATTACACCATGTAGCTGTAGTACGTTTTACACGATTCAAACATTTCTGCCTTTTCTTGATAAAAGTTTACATGAACCTTTTAAAAGCTTACTTTCAGTGATTTACTGTGAGGTTTCACGCAACTTAGCATTACGCAACATTATTTTAAAATATAGAGTTATTTCTTAATGGCCATAACTGTGTACTTACTACTCAAATTATTGTAAGTGTAGGTAACTGTACTGTTGTTTTTGAGTGTGTGTCAGTTATTAGTGTTCCTTCGTAATGTACCTACTCAAGTCGGTATTGTACATAATTTAAATACTAGAAATAAGAATAAACTCGCTGTGCCCACTACTCGGCTACACAATAATAATGTATTTTTCAAAGGACATTGTCTACGCTTCTGCAACAAAAGAATGAAGTGAATAGGTAATTAATAAAAGTGATCACTATATTTCCCAGTATTACTTATGTCCATCTTATTTAATTTGTATTTTGTGACGTATTCAAGAGTCCTGTAAGGTCTAATGAAATTAAGCACTTTGATTTTGAGTATTAGTAACGCTTAGTAGGTCCAATATTTTTTTATTTTTCTCCATTACTATACCGATATTGACCAATAGTAAAAAAGCTCTCAAATAGTTTCTATACTTTTATGAGTCCTAGCAAATGAAGGTACAGAAGGTATTTGTATACCTGTCACTACCTATTCTCAAAGTGCATCTCAAAGCGTAAAGGATACAAAGAATCACTGTAGAACCTAGTTCTCCTGAGATTTTCTGCGATATTTTCTAGTATTCATTACTGAGCTGGAGCACAAGATGTTAGGGAAGCAGCTGGAGATTTGCAGGTCTAATATCCAGAAGTGAGTAAAGCCAGTCTGTTCTATACAAATACAATACAAAATGCTTTGTTATTTACACCAGAAAAATAATTTTAAATAAGTTTTATAGCATTTTATCAATTTTCTTTATGTGTATAGTCACTGTGGGTGTCGTAAGAGGCGACTATGGGAAACACACCGGGGGGCGGAGCAGCGCCCTCTGCAGAACAACTCAACCGAACTGCGATCCCAACCCAAGCCCAGCGTAAGGATTATGGGCATTAACCCCAAATGATAATGCCATCTATGGCGCTCATTAAGGGAGGCCTATGTCCAGCAGTGGACTATTATAGGTGGTGATGATGATGATGTATAGTCACTACATAGTATAAAACAAAGTAGCTTGCCGCTGTCAGTCTGTTTGTCTCTATGTATGCTTAGATATTTAAAACAACGCAACGGATTTTAATGCGGTTTTTTCATCAGAGTGAATTGTATTTTAAATTGATTTTTAACGTTATTAATTTTGTTATAACTTATAAAGAATAAATTATATAAAAATAGGACTGGGTTATATAGCGTGCCCCTGTAATGTCCCGCGGGAACACGACACTGGGATCAAAAGTAATAGGTATACTACCTACCTACATCCTTTCTCCCGGTCTAGACAACATTTGCATCAAATTTCACCAAAATCGGGTCAGTAGTTTAGGCGAGAAAGAGCAACAGACAGACAGAGTTACTCCCTCATTTATAATATTAGTAAGGATTGATTCGACCACATCTTACCTGATGGGAAGTAAAAATTAGATAATATTATAACCTTCTCATAATCATAATATTATAGACTTCTCTCTAAATATAATTTTGGACAATCCACACAACATCATCTAGCCCCTAGCTAAGCAGAGCTTGTTATGACTGATATACATAATACAATAGATTACATAGATAGATAAGCGACGTGATGATTCCGTTATCCTAATTCGATATCGACTCATCATGACGATTCGACGTTACAATCTCATTTATGTAGTTAAGCAACATACGCTACTCATACAATATTCATACGACTTAATGTCGATTTTTCGCTCCGTTCGGCGAAATTTCGAACAAGCTTAATTTACGCGTCGTCAGTCCTAGGAATTGGGGCAGTAAATTATTTAAATATCGTGCTTATTATAAGACCAGTTACTTTGCTTACAGTTTGGTAAAGGGTTGGGTAACTTTAATTTTTCAAAGCGTTTAACTTTGAAAAATTAAAGTAACTTTTCTTACAAAAGATCCCCAGCGGAATATAAAGAAAATAGACACAGAAGGCTATAGTGAGACTGTGAGGAGTTCAAATATTCATTAAGATGATTATGATATCTTGGGACAAATGTTTTTACGAATCACAAATGTTTGTTCTAGGTATTTTATCAATCTACTTAATATGTTTAAGATTTATGTAGTCATAATAATAAAATCCAGTAGGTATGTATTAACTGGTCTACGACTGATCAATACAATGTGTATTAATTACTACAGAGCACTTGCCCTTTGTTAGAACGTCGTCTCATCAAAATGTACACCGAAATTAATTTACTGACAGGGATTATCTGTGCGGTACCAGTGCACTTCCAATAACCTAATCAAGTCGAACCAGTCATGTCCTGTTATAAAACTCTCGGTACGATGCTCTTTGTGAGAACGTCGTCGTCTCATGAAAAACAGCGTTGATCCGGGCTTTCGCGTAGTTTAGCACAAAGCTGAGTTTGACCCTTTTTGGCCGACAGGGGCAGAGACGCTAATTGTATAAGTCAAATAACTTGTTTAGTTGTATTATCTGTGCTGTATTCTTATATTTTTTTTGTTCTTTCTATGTTAAATGTTTAATATGTACCTACCTGTTTTGGCCAAATAAATTGACCTCTCTTTCTTTCTTTCTCATCAAAATGTACAGCGAGATTAATTTACTGACGTGGATTATCTGTGCGGTACCAGTGCACTGCCTATCAAGTCGAACCAGTCATATCCTGTTATAAAACTCTCGAGCTCGGTACGATACTCCTTTGCCGCAAGTGAAGATGTAATTGGACTATTAATGTAAACCTGACAAAGTTATAGTGGAGCTGCTCGAACCTAACTCTAACAAATTCTATCAGATATTAAAAAAATTTAATAACCAGGTAATGATCCCTTATCTATATCTATACTAATATTATAAAGAGGAAAGATTTGAGTGTTTGTATGTTTGTTTGTTTGTTTGAATTGAATAGGCTCCAAAACTACTGGACCGATTTGAAAAATTCTTTCACCATTAGAATCCTAAACTTTCCGTGATGAACATAGGCTATATAACATTTTCAAAAAAGTTAGGGATCCGCATGAAAAATTCAATAATTGAACCGTGCGCTGTATATTCAACCTCTTTTTCTATTATGGCGCGTCAGAATAGAAAAAGAGGTTGAATATATAGCGCACTGTGCTTTCTTTTTCTCTACGGCCAGTGTCAGTTATGAAGTGTTGCGTCAATGTCAAAAACCCCAATGCTGCTTAAAAAAGTAAGGGATCCGTATGAAAACTGTGAAACCCATCGTTTTAGTGTGTATAATTTCTGTTGATTAAAACCCGTGCGAAGCCGGGGCGGACCGCTAGTATTATTATAGACTTATTCGTCAACTTGCTCGAATTAAACACGCAAATTCGCGCGAGTTGGTCCTTCTGATTTTACCTACTTTTGTAGTCGTCAACTCGCTCGAACATGATAAACGCGTTTTGGTGATAGCAGAAATTATAACTACAAAGTCAGAAATATATTATAATCTCTTTCTAAAATTATTTTACAGTTTTACGTACATAAATGCCTCCAGAGTAGGTACCAGGAGAGCAGAAATGTATTGGAGATAAGAAAACATAATTATGTAGTAAAGTAACGTAAGAAAATATTAAAACCGCTGAAGAATATAACAGTTTCGATTTTTTTAAGCATAGAGAAAACACTCTTGCGCAAATCCATAGAGTTATGGTATTCCATAATCCATATAAGACTTAGGTCTAGACTTAGATTAAAAGCTTGCTTATCCTCCGACTACCTACGCGTGCAAAGCAGTGGACGAAAGCCAGTTCGAATATAAAAAGTTCATTTTACCCAGACACATTATTTAGGGCAAAGCTACGGATACTGCCAAGGCCAAAAAGTATTAAAACGTACAACTGCCCTTTCAGTATAGTATTTCGCAAATTGATTAGTCTGAGTGATTATGCCAGTATGCCACAAGGGAATAGTAAACTGGTCAGTGATCCATCGCTGCTGTCATTAGCAAAGTTGATATTTTGTTAGAAAAATATTGTATAATAGAGTTATGCGGTTATTTTTTATCTAGCAATTTCATAATGTTCAAATGCAGCATCAGTGTGCGGCGCTTTAGGTAAAAGGCGCGTCAGAAAATGTTGGTTCAATTCTTTATGAAAATATCTAGAATTATTTAGTACAGGCTGATTTCATATGGCAGTGTTGGAAGTTTAAACATTAAATAGAATATAAGCCGATTTTCATCTTCAAGTTGCGTTGGACTTGGACGGCAAATTTTTTAAATGAGTCAAAAATTTTTGACTAATTTTCACAATGCCATCGGCTCTTTTTACTCTCAAACAAAATTTCGAATTTCGTTTCGCCAAATTGGTATACTCTTATAAAAATTCAAAATTACTACATACTATAAAACAAACTCCCTTCCGGAGCGCTTCGGACACTACTTTGTTTTCTTGTTTAGATCTTACTACGCACGGATTTTGATGCGATTTTTTTAAAAGGCAGCATGATTCAAGAGGAATGTTTTGTATAAGCATTGCTTCTGTGCTAAACCGGTGCGGGTCGCTAGTAAATAAATATAATAAATGATTGGTCGCTTGCTTGACGCGCATAATTAGTGGATCGCGCATTACAACTGCATATCGCGATGCATATACCTAATACAACCCAGTGACACCGCTGTACCTGTTGCGTAGCTGTCATAGGTTAGGTATTATGCATGTTTTTACATAATTAGATAACTCGTGTGTATAGATTATTGTAATTTGAGACTACCTATCATAAACAATGGTATCCTTTTTATCCAAAAACGCTATCTATCTATCTACATACATGGCAAGCATCACACACGGCGCGGCCCGATCTATATAATATTAATCTAGATAAAAATTTGTTATTTCTGTACCCAGCCTAAACCTATCAGAATAAATGTATTTTCTTTCTTTCTTTACAATATGGCCACTTTTTAGCTTGATTTTCATCAGCGATCTCGTAGTTTAGCTCAAAATGCTGACATCACACAAACGGTGGGTTAAATATTTATAACCCCCGCACGAGCTGCGACCACTAAGAAATCCATTATGTATTTTATCGGTCACGCGTGTTTTATAGCTTATGTACCGTAATACCCACTTAGCTGGGAATAATAGAGGTAGTGTGGTAGGGCATTTCTTTACTATACTGAGTTAAAATAAAAAAAAAACATTCAAGAGGGTAAATATTGTGGATATTAATTTAACCCCATAACCGACTTCAACATCAAAATCACCCGCATGCCCAGCGTGGGGATTATGGGCAATCGGTTATTGCCCATAATCCCCACGCTGGGCATGCGGGTTGGGGATCGCAGTTCGGTGTAGTTGTTCTGCAGAAGGCGCTGCTGCCCGCCCCCCGGTGTGTTTCCCTTAGTCGCCTCTTACGACACCCACGGGAAGAGTTGGGGTGGTGGAATTCTATGCCGGCACCACACGGCCTGTGACAATTTTATCATTATTATGTAACTTACCTCAACTCTACTACCAAGGAGACAAAACGAGTATTTTGACAGATAAAAAGTACTATATTATACCACACATAGGAAAAGAACAATACAAACTGAAATGTAGAGGAAGTATAAAGGGTTAATTACTGTGAGCAATATCTTCCAGCGACCTTGGATTAATTATTAATCAAAGACGCTTGAAGATGCCATGGTGGTTATAAAGAGTGTCCAAACACTTGAAAACGACAATGGTGGGTCCTCCTTTACCCACGAGCGTTTTGTAATTTTTATTGTTTGGTATCAGACTGCAATATGTGCCAACGCGTTACCTTAATTAGAAAATCAACGATTGCGCGAATATCTAACATTTGTTCAGTAGATGTAATGAACAGACAGACAACATTATTTTCATTATTAAAACAGATTCATTGGAATTAGATGGAATGTTTGTACCATTACTGAAATTGATCGACTAGGTTATGCTTGTGGCTTTGCTTACATGGAATCTACTTTGAAAAACAACTGCCCCACTAAGTTGCATCAGGCGCGTCATAAACTGATTTTGTCGTTTCGGATCTATAAGAAACTAGCGGACCAATCCGGCTTCGCACGGGTTTTTAACAAAAAAAATATTTTTCATGCAGATCCCAAACTTTTTTTAAAATATTCTTTTGCTTATGTTCATAAGGGAAAATTTAGGATTCTAATGGTGAAAATTTTTCAAATCGGTCCAGTAGTTTCGGAGCCTATTCAATTCAAACAAACAGTCAAATCTTTCCTCTTTGTAGTATTAGTGTAGATATATAATCAGAATCATTTTCGTAGTAAGTTCAAAGAACGGATCATTGCATTTTTCTGGGCACTGTCACCTTACCTATTATAATTTATGTAACCTATCCAACCCCCACTTCCCTCCATGCTTTTCTGCCAACGATATTATAGCTGCTTAAATAATTGCCTTAGGGACTAACAAAACACTCGGCTGAGCTTTGTAAATAACGTTACAGGTTTCATACAGTTCTGCATTTTACTGATACTGCAACATGGGGTTCAAAAAGATTATTCTTAACATAATTCTAAACATTTCATTTCATTTAGTAGGTACCCATAACGCAAGTCTCACTCTGCTTAATTTGGGGCTATAAGTTGCTGTGTGGATAGTCCGGTTTAATTTATTTATTTAATTAAAGGGTCACTACTCGCCTTTATTTTCCCTGATTTTGCGAGCGTCCATAGGCTGTGGTTATATTAAGACAGAAGCACACAGTATTTTTGCTGTTTTAAGAAAGAAAGAAACAAGGTAAAATGTAAGGGTTATTCCCGCTCGTCCCCACGCTTCGTCCCCTGAGGGGACGAACAGGAAGTTTACGTCCCATTCGACTGCATTTTGATTTACATGGGGACGTATTTCGTATTTGAAAATACAATCTGACAAAGCTACCGATTCAACGCGCACAGTGTGCGAAATTCCGTACAAAGAATTCTGAATTTCAAACTCCCTTGGCGCTTTTGGGTAGGAAATATACGCCAAGCTGTAGCTTGAATTTGCCTAGACACGTGGGAGCCTTGGGCAAGATGCCTTAGCTCGAATAAACTTAAATATATGTAGGTAAATTCAACAGGGGAACCAGCAGCTTGCTTTCTAGCAAGCTTATACGTAACTCATGCATGATTTAGGCAAAACAATAGCTTAACTTTTACCATACATTCTTCCACCTATAAGCAATGTTTACAAATAAAGGATTTGTTTAGAATTTTACGTAATTTTATTATTATTCATACGCCTCTCTGCGCTGTTACATAAAATGTTCTCACAAATTTCAGAACTCCCGAGATAACAAAACACCAAACGCGTATAGGTACCTAATTATGATACCAAATGGGTCCAGGTAATGCCACGTAGCATGGCGCTTATCAAATTACAAGGGTTTGGGTTTCCCTTTAGGAATCTCATCCTTATTACATTAAGTGTGAACGTCCTTTACATTAATTGAATATGTATTTTGAGGACTCTTGCGGAGGGACTTCCGCGAAGAGATTTAAATTAAAAATATACCGAATCCTTTTACTTTTCCACCAGTATTTTACCTACGTGGTTATTAAATTCAATTTATACCATGTGTTTATAAACTCACAAGACCAAGAAATGTACAGTACATTACCATAACTTAGTATACAAATTCCTTGTGGGGTATTAAAGGGCTTAGTAAAGTCACTTATAGTAATACCAGATATATACTAGAATTATTGCATAAGATGAAAAAATCCGCCCAGCCGAATTTCGGGAACGGCAAGTTTGCCGTTCCCGAAATTGAGGCAAGTTTCGACGGAAACTTTGCTTTGAATGTGCGCAGAAAATATTTATACTTAACTCTTACTTAGGTACTCCTCAACATACTTTTAAGCATCTTATCAACGGAAACTTGTCATTAGGCGTGAATAAACATACAGTGGCATGTTTTATTTCTGCATCTAAATGTTAGTGAAATTAGTTGGTAGGTGTCTCCAAAATTTTGTAAATGAACATTAGGCGCGGGACAAAAGACAAACCGTCCGAAGCACAGGTATAGGTACTATTTTGAATTTTATTATTATATTAATCCATTATTTTTATTTTTGTATTTGAAACTTTAAAACTACAAAATTTTATATTGTTAATTGTAAAATAAACATTTGCATGCTATGTAAGGTAGAATATAACTGCACATTATAATAAATTAAGAACTATACTGTTACTATTCTGGAAAATAAATAATATCTTTATCTTTTGTCTTTATCAGGCTTGTAAAACTGCCAACCTGACTCTGGATTGCTGCTTTAAATTTTTCCTGCTTCTTGCTATGATAATCCCGTTCATAATTACGGCTGTGCGATCGAACAAAACACGCTTTCACGACAGATGAAATTGGGATGCAGACAAAAGAACATTAGTTTACCTTACCATAGTTTTCGAAACATACCTAAGTTTCCAAAACTATGGTAATTGAATTTATTTACGGAGCTACGTCGAGTTGTCGTTTGCTGACTCGCTCAAGAAACGACTATATAATAATATGAAATTATATATTATATAATTTATTTTTTACTATCTTGTGGATGCCCCACAAGATAAAAAAATTACAAGTTTCTTCGTCCACCCGCAACGTTATCCCATTTATTTGAATTTATATACATCCTTAATATTATAATATGATAATTAGGTATAAGGTGTTCAACGTCTACCCGGCCGTACTCGGGATTTGAAACCGGGACCTCATTATAACGGTTGACCATCAACTTTAATTATTAAAAATTACCTAAGCTGTATAAAAACATGAACACTTTAAACAGAAAATTAAAACGCTTATAGTCTCAAAGTTCTGTGGTAAATATTTATAAATATTTTAAGTTTCATACGAATACTTTACTTTATTTTAATATTCTATAGTCTATGTTCATAAGGGATAGTGAAGAATTCTTATGGTAAAAGAATTTTTCAAATTGATCAAACATTCAAATCTTTCCTCTTTATAATATTAGTACAGATATAGATATATCGTAATCGGTCAAGCTTATATTTTCTCAAATCTATATTTTTTACCTTCCATACACTTGTGGTTTGCCTTATGAATACAACCAAAAAGATTGGTTGATATAATATAGCTACATAAATTATCTTACCGGTTGTGTCTGACCGCAACCTCACTGGCTTAACACATTCCACCGCTTGCGACGTATATCACAATTGGTGTATAGTCAGTATTCTGGTTAATAGGTAATATACGTAGTTCAGACGCAGTAGTTACCGCACAAAATGACGCCATTGTGGACCGATTTTGATGATTATTTTCCTGACGTCACATCTATAAAGGAAAATATGCTGGGTTATATTTGAAACACCAGCAACCACCGATGATCAGATTCCTAGCATCATCAGCGTTTGTTCTACGACTTTTGACACTTAGTTTTTCATTACCATACAAAAGTTATCCACCCACTTGAATGTTCGTAATTATATTCTGCGCATCGCAACGTGTAGGTTGACAAACAAAAAGGTTGCTATTATTTTAAAAATAATCCTCCTGTACATAACATATTAAAGCTGCACATAAAACCTCAAACTTTTTTGCCTAAAAGCATTCGCTCACTCTATTAAAATCGCGATAATTCTGCTAATTTACACCTCACACATGCGTCTCCTACCCGCAAATAAAGAAAACAAACTTTCAAAGTGGAAAATATGTTCAAAGCGGCAAGCAGGGCAGTGGCACGGAATGGGTTTCCACGAGAGCGAGCCAACCTCATTCATACGCGGGTATCGATTGATTTCTATCTAAGGAACAAGTGGCACATGATCAGCTAAATAGATCTTGATGGTTTGCAGCACCTGAATGGAAGGGGTTCTTAGAGCAGCGGCGGCGGCAGTCCGCTGTTCACTGATAATATTTTTTATTGGTATTGCAATAAAGTTTTTCAAAATAATATGTTATTGTGCTGGACAACGTCTATACGACATCTAGTCTGTAGCTAAGCAGAGCTTGTGTTACTGGATGTTTTAGTCATCCAGTAAAACAAGCTCTGAAATAGGTACCTACAATATTATGATGACGAAACGAATATACGAATGGGATAAACACTCATGGTTTGCGGCTTTCTATTCTATTTTATTTAGGAAACAACCAGTAATTATACTAAACCAAAAACTACTAAAATAACACTAAAACCAGCAACATTTTACCATTAAATGAAATGGAACATAGACGGATCAGACAAATGGACAATGGCTTTAACAGAAATTTGATGTACGTAGACATTTATTCTCACAAGATTTCGAATCATTTTGATCGCAAGCGAATTGTACGAGTACCGATGTTGATAATTAGTAAGTACGCTTAGTTCAGCACAAACACAGTGTACATATATAGACAGTGTGGAAACTACCTACAAACGCTCGAAACGGCTCACTCACACAAGCATGCGCATTTACGAGAGCTCTAAGGGGTTTTCGCAGTGCTGTCAGTAGCGGCTGTCGCGTCGCGACGAGCGTTCATGCGTAATTTAGTTTTTTGAAAAATGATCGATATTATTGCGTTGTATACAGCTGTGTGAACTCAGTTTCATCGAAACCAGAGCTTTCGTATTTTAAACTTCCTGCTGATTAATATAAGAAAAATGTACTATTATTATATTATTATTGTTATCGAATAATGAGTCCGTGTAATTGATCATAATGAATTCTTGAATTTATTTGAAAATCCAGAATGACGGCGGTTAAACCGCCGTCTTTCAGGTTGTATAACTAGAATGAGAATATTTTATATACAAAAATTCCTATAAAGAATTCCGACGTGTCGTAGTAGACGCAAGTACTTTTATGTGAATCATTTGTAATAATTAAGATTGACATAATTAAGAAATGTTTTTTTAATTGCTAGGCAGAAATCACATGCATTTTCGGATTAAAACACGGTACGGTTTGCAGCCGCTCATGAGCGTTGCCCACGCGCCACCTGCGCTGCAGTGTCTGCGCGCGACGTAAAGTTACAACCCTAGTGCTATAATGGAGCGTAGGTATTTATTTCTTCAACTAGGCTTAGTTTCGATACTGGTCCATATGTATACTGTGGCACAAAGCTGAGTTATGTTTTACCTATGTTTAAGATATGTACCTACCTGTTTTGGCAAATAAATTCATCTTTCTTTCTCTCTAAATTTAAAACTATACCTATAAGTAAAAGCTTACGACACCTTCCTCGAAAGTATTCCCGAAACATGAAAACTAAAACGGTATACATACCTACATTAGCTTTCAATTCGTGATGTCCTTAAAAGCGTGTTTGCATTGCCTAAGCCGGGATCCCGGTGATGTCACTAATCCCTTATCTGTCTTGAAATAATTTCCCGCTGTTCGCTGAGATATTTTACCAATGCGCGGAAAGTTCGAAAACTTCTAGAAGGCCGTTTCTAAATGTCCTTTTTCACGATAAGTTAGACCTTTTGAGCTGAACAAAACCTGTTGCGACAGCTTACGAGTAGTTAAGTAGTAAAAGTTTTGTATTCAATATAAGTATAAGTAGCATACAAGGGCTGTGGATTTTGTATTACCAATAAAAATTAATTAAAATAAAAATGTTATAAAAATCATCATCACCAGCCTATAATAGTCCACTGCTGGGCATAGGCCTCCCCTAATGAGCGCCATAGATGGCATCATTATTTGGGGGTTATTGCCCATAATCCCCACGCTGGGCATGCGGGTTGGGGATAAGGAAATAGCAGTAATATATTTCAAGGACACCATTTATAAAAAAATGTGAAAATTACAAAACCTAACAGAATAGAATAATCACAACTTGTTTTTACAAAATACTAATTTTATACTCCATACATTGTATTAATTTTGTTTTATAATTGTGTATATTGAGTGTGTCAATAACGGCAAGCGGTGTCCAACCAGCTAAGTTGAGTAATTTAAAGACAAATTATTAGAAACAAATTACTTATGAAAAAAGTATCATGGTATTCTTACACTAAAAATTCGCTTAAATGTATTAGGCCTTTTCTTTGATAAATTACATTTAAATCGGCCAGACTTTCAACTTCCTTTATGTATTTGATAGAGCTTAAAGGCACTAATTTATTTGCCATCTTGGTTACCTGAAATAATGTCGATGCTAAATAATCAAAGCTTCTACCTTGCCAGCTAAAATTCACATTTACCCTATTAGCGGCACCTTGAACAATTACGTATGGCAACACAGGCCACCTCTCGTAGGCAATTACCCATTTACGAGGTGATCACAATCCAAATTGCTCTTACACAGCTGAGAGAAAATTACTAAAACGCTTAGAAGGGAGATACGCGGTCGTAAATTACAATCCAGTTAAACAAACTTATATAGGGTTATAGGTAGATGACCAATAACCTTTTAAAGGCGACTTGGGTCAATCAAGACCAACAAATTTCGTTCTATGACTTTCACCGAGACGTAATTCAACAGAACTGACTGAAAGGGTTCAGTATCACAACCCATTTCTTTCTTTGCTAGATACCGACAAACGAACGCCGCCGCGTGCCTCGTCAATCGTCATGTATTGACTTGTTTTAATTATGTTACTGGCTTGTGCTGAATTGGTATCATAGCTTTAATCTGTGATTCCGGCTACATAGAGCTAAGAAGAACTGCTGGAGATATAATATTTTTTTTGTATCGAAATTGAAATAGACAAGGTCATAGACCATTCTTCATCTTGATCTACCCAAGACGCCTTTAAGAGGTTATCGTTCATTTACCTATAACCCGGTATATATATAGACCATTTATTATGTAACGGGTAATATCGTGTACCTTTTAACCTTTATGATTAAGTAATTCACTGCAAAGTGTTGGTCTTGGTTGGACTGACCCACCGTGTAGTCGGATGTAACGTAATAATTATTACGAATTAGTTTATGATTTAATATATTTTAAGGAATCATTAAGGTATTATTAATAATCACGATTTATGGAATAGGTTGGCAGGTAAATTAGTTTTAACAATGTTGCTTTGAATTTTAAATAACTAGTTGGTTGCAGCCGTAGTGTTTTACCGTCATACGGTTGTATAGACTTAAAAGACATTAAATTAAATAAAAAAATATAGATAAAGAAATACACAATAACAATTATGGTAAGCATAAGATAAGTGTTATGTATGAGTTTCTTTACAAAAACTTTTTTTTTTATTAAAAGTGGCAACTATGTACTGCTCAGCATACAGAATAAAAAAATATATATTATTTTTATTGCCTTAACAGATTTACACTGGTAGGTACTACAATTAACAATAAAAATACTTATAAAATGTAAGCCCCAAAGCCACAAAATGGCGTCTGAGTCTGGATGAGTTGGTTGCTAGCAGGTAACCAACCAACGCTGGTCTTATGGCCATTTTGTTGGCATTACGGATAAGCAGTTTTATACATAACTAGCGGCCCGCCCCGGCTTCGCACGGGTATTAAACAAAAATTCCAGAAATTATACACACTAAAACGATGGGTTTCACAGTTTTCATACGGATCTTTACTTTTTTTAACAGCATTGGGGTTTTTGACATTGACTCGACATTCCAAAACTGACACTGGCCGTAGAGAAAAAGCAAGCACCGTGCGCTATACAACCCCTTTTTCTATTCTGACGCGCCATAATAGAAAAAGAGGTTGAATATACAGCCCACGGTTCAATTATTGAATTTTTCATGCGGATCCCTAACTTTTTTGAAATGTTCATCACGGAAAATTAAGGATTCTAATGGTGAAAGAATTTTTTAACTCGGTCCAGTAGTTTCGGAGCATATTCAATTCAAACAAACAAACAAACAAACAAACATACAAACAATCAAATCTTTCCTCTTTATAATATTAGTATAGAAGATGATTGGTTTATATTTGTACTTTGATCCAAAAACTGATCAGCCAGACTGAATAATATATTTTTTAGTTTATTACCACTACAGTATTTTCTATTTATTTTTCACATTAAGAAATTTATAAAAAAAAATGGCGTTACTACTCTACTATTTTTATGTTATTGGCCTAAAGATTACAGGATGTAAAGTTTGCAATGAACAATGTAAAGTTTGCAACACTTTTACTAAAATTCATCGTTTTTCCTAATTTTTTCAGATAAAACTTCGGTTAGAAGTCACGTTTTTAATTTACAAAATACCACTTAGAAGATGAACCAAACCATTGTCTGGTCTGATTCTATACATTTTAATTATTCTAATATTTACTGTAACGCTGTGGTTTACCTCAATAAATAAATAAATAAATACAAATCGGTACTTACGATCTCATTTAGATTTCTGGAATATTTTGTAAGTTCGTCTGTTCTTATTAATATTATGATCGAACTAAGATGAAATGTTTTTTTAAGTGTATTATTAACGGCCTAAGATTAAATGTTTTTTAATTGTTTCTGGCTAAATTTAATGATATCTGTCATTAAATGATCAGCTGTTCTAAGGTTATCAGGGTATTTAAGGTTCCGGCGACGGATGAATTTCCCATACAAACGTAATACCAAAATGATTTGTAATTTGAGCATATTATGTTCACCATGCTCCGCTATTATTTGTATCAGAATACTATTTATCTAGGTTCAAAGTAGTGAAATAAAGTGTAAAACCACCTACGGTTGAATAAATAAATAAAATTTTATTTTTCTATGTAGGTATTATAATAAAAATATCTATGTATGTGTAGCAGTCGTCTAGTACCCATAACACAAGGTCTACTTAGCTTGGGGCTAGATTAAGCGGTGTGGATTGTCCGACATTATTTATTATTTGAATTCATAATTTTGTAGCCATTTGTGAACAAAAACAGAGCTGAATTCATTCGTAGAATGTCTGTGCTATTACCTTAACGCGGTCAGGCGGTAAAAATAACTTTTTATCTGTGGATTACATCGTGCCGCTGCATTGGTCAGCTTCAATTTGCCTTATTTTTAACTGCATAAGGTTTTATTTTAACTTGATGCCAATATCAATGAAACATAACACAAAGCAACGACCTCTGTGGCTCGGTAGTTGCAAGTCCGTCTGCGATGCAAGATATTGCGGGCTTGATTCCTCGGGACAATTTTGGTTCGATCTGTAAACATTTGTTTCAGGTGTTTTGTAATTAAAAAGAAGTAGAGATAAGCGGAAACAAGAACATCTAACGCTGATAGTTCGCAACCTGATTTATTATGATATTTTTTAAGAGTGTGCTATCTATAAGCAATTTTAAAATCTTTATATTTAGAGAAACATTACTTCGAACTTTTATCTTGGATTACGTATCTTAAAAAACACGTTTGGTGAACGTTTTCTCGACAGTTTATTGTTTTTTCTAAATAAATGTTCCGCACACATTTTCTATCAGACACCGTAGACTTTTTTAGTTATGTAGGTTTTTGTTTTGTCAAGAAATCTAGAAGTAATTCTTTAGTTATGTCTTTAAGTTTTCCGATTGGTTGTTTAGTTAACTTGTAGGTAAAACACGTTTTGGCGCTAGAAAATACGGTATGTGTCTATCGCTCTGTACTTTTGACTCATTACAAAACCATATCTTGCATCCCATTATTGCATACTCTTAATACATATACAAGGTGTAAACAAAATATGTGTACTAAGCCGAAGGGGGAGGTTTCAGACCCCAATGGTGATCAGTTGTGGGAGGGGGACAAAATTTTTAATTTACTAAGCCTTTGCCTTTAAAAAGTAACAACCCTATCCGGGTAACCTATACATACCTACTACCACTGCAGGTAGGTAGGTATTTATCTTCGTAGAGTATCTTCGTATCTATGGCGGGGCGGGAGACTACCTAATCTACTATCTATCTATTACTCTACATACATCTGTGACCATACTGACGTCATTGTCACAGGGACAAAAGTCAAAAGTCGTTGAACAAAAGTTGGTCCCCGGGGGGGGGGGGGTGGAAATTCACCCCTTTTCGCTTAGTACACATGTTTTGTTACACGGTGTATAGGTAAGGAACCATATTATCACGTATTGTACGCGTCCCTTAATATGGTTTTAGAGGAATTAGATATGAAATCAGGTTTACATGAAGGACAACAAACATCACGTAGGTACTTATTACACGTAGGAATTCAATGGATACATAGTACTTTATAGTAAGTACATCTAGTGCCTATAATACAAGCTCTGCCTATCTTAGGGCTAGATGATGTTACGATTGCTAACAATTTTAACATGCGACCCTCTAAATTTCAAATGTAATATTATTAAATTACTAATAATATTTAACTCAATCAAATATCGGAATTTTCCGGAGAAAAAACATGTCTATGTTATGAAATCACATTGAAAATACGTAAAATAAATTGACCCACTCTGATCTCCGATTAATTAGTACTGCTATATAAGTAAGGTATAAATACCTTTTATAGCAGTACTAATTAATCGGCAAATAAACGCGATAAATTTATCGCGTTTATTTACCCATACCCCAAAACGTATGTTGTAACGTCGGGAAAATAAGTAAATACATACTATATATGGTTCGTTCGTATGTACTTTTAATAATGTGCTCAGATCGTAAGTTTAAAATATGTAAGTAACTTTACCGAGAAGTTTAATACCTAGCCTACCTTATTTCAGGTAAACGCAAAACCAAGTGCAGAAGTTAGTATATAAATTAAACACAGTACTCGCAGTATTGTGAAATACAGCGCAATTATTGCCTGGACCGGAAAACGAGATTCAAGCTGCGATTAGAATTTATGGTCGCTTTTAGCGGAGCACTAGAGGACTGTTCTAGCTTTTAAAAATACGTCAATAAGTACACCTGATGGTACGGATTCTAGAGGTATGGCAAAGTAGGAAGTGGTTGACATCGTTTGTCGTGCACCATTTTATTAGCAACTAGCGGTCCGCCCCGGTATTGCACAAGTATTTAACAAAAATTTTAATTTTCATGCGGGTCTCAAATTTTTTTGAAAATATTCTATAGCCTTATATTCACTAGGAAAAATTTAGGATTCTAATGGTGAAAGAATTTTTCAAATTGGTCTTATAGTTTCGGAGCTATCTATTCAATTCAAACGAACAATCAATCAAATCTTTCCTCTTTATAATATTAGTATAGAAAGAGTGGTGCACAACTGCAACTATTACCAGAATACATGTTATCAGCCACATCAATAAACGCAGTATAAACAACAAGCTAAAAAGTGACGCAATGACAAAATTAAACACAAAGTGATACAGGCACACCAGCCATTAGACGGCTTGTCTATTAACAAATAGTATATACATAAAATGGGAACTAAATAGCTCAGACCGTAACAAACTTACGATATAGAAACTAAGAATAGAAACCCTGAACACATTTCATATTTGTTGAATCCCAGAAGATTCTAGAATAAGAATACATTTATTTTACCCATTTAAAACAAAATAACAAACAGAATATATACAAACTAAATAAGATGGAAGTAAGAAAAAATAAAATAAAGATTTAATTAAAGTAGCGTAAAAAAGGGTCCCCACCTCAGCATTTGTAGCATTCGGCTAGGCCTGATGCTACGCTGGTTTTCAGGTGGAGCCCGGACATGGAGTGATGGTATCTACAAATGATTAATACTATACAAACAAGCGAACAAACAACTATACAAATAACACGAGTAAAATAATTTACATGACATAAGAATACATAAAACAAAGCAAAAATAAAAAATCAACATAACAGGTTCACACAAGTACACATAATATAATTATTTTAATTACATTCATACACAAATAAAAACATAAAAACTACCACTATACATTTTATCCTAAACAATCTTTAACCCAAATGTTTTTCTTGGACGAACGAAATCCTTCAACGAGTTCTTCCTTAGAGGGTATAATTATGACATTATGGTTGGATTGAACATGACGTTTGAGGTTTAAGCGCTAGTGTCACCTTACAGAAACGAAATGACGCGAAGCTTAGATGGCGCGATATTTTACTTACTTTGCAGTTTCATTGTATCAATCCCCAATGAACCGAAACCGAAATAAAATTGTATTTGCTAGATTAGATAGTGCTATTTTGTGCAGTGTTCATAACGAAGTACACTCTGTGGGAGGCAGGCAAATACTTATCCGATTGGCCTGAGACATGTGCAATTTTAGAGGAACCCATTCCTACCAGAGAGATCGACGCTTAATTTTACTTATTGTGCAGATTATCAGAGTAAGCATTTTCAGCTCATCATCAGCTCAGTAAAGCACACTGTTTTTAGGAAATAGTAGGTCAATAGTCGCCATAAAGTCACCACCTAGTTATACCAAAATAGCTACAGCGATACGACACTAATATCTCCATCAGATAATAACTATCGCGATCAAAGATAAATTTATGCTCCAGTTAAAACTGTTTAACTTTTATGCTGCGTTGACACGATCGAAATGGACTCTGCACAACTTCTATTGTCACAACCCCTAATGCGCGCTCACTCGGACGACGACGCGACGACGGTGTCCGATCTAAGTCGGGCGTTTCCGAGCTAGTTCATATACGAGTTCCCTCTCTTGTTACTTGACGCCATTTTGTTTTCATAAACAAAATGGCGACTTGGATTAGGTTCCGAAAGTACTGGTCTGATTTGAAAAATTCTTTCACCATTAGAATCCTTAATTTTCCATGATTAACATAGGTTATAGAACTTTTTCAAAAAGTAAGGATTCCGCATGTAAAATCTACTTTTGTTAAAAACCGGTGCGAAGCCGATGCGGAGCGCTATTACTATATTATAAACTAGCTGACCCCCTCGCAATTTCATTTGCGTGGACTTTAGGGTAAAAAATCTTGACGAAATCAGCTAATACCCTATTTTAAGAGTCGGAAATTCCTGAAACCCGCTTTAAATTATCATGTATCCCGTAATCCCGTTATAAGGGTTTTCTTTAAAAAATAATCATTTACTGTATTTTTTTCATAGTGAATGATAATGACACGATGGACTTCAAACATTCTACTTTAGCCCATCTCAAACTTGAATAACCGTTTTTATCCTATTTTCAGGATTATTTTGAAAAATCCTAAAATACTTATTCAATATTTTTGTTTGTGTAGTTTTCACTGTAAATTTCAAGCCAATAGCGTCAATGGTTGATAAATTTCACCACAATAACCTCAATAATTCGACTACCTGCTTATACTTATAAAGTAACATTTTTGAAAAATCCTGAAACACGTGGTTTGGAGTTATAGTTTTTTCAATACATACTGAAAGTTTCAAGTCATTAGTATGCTATATCAAAAAGTTATAGACATTTCAATATGGAGCCAAACTACGTATCTCAAACTTGAATGACCCATTTCACCCTATTTTCAGGAATATTTTGAAAAATGCTGAAACACGTGTTCAATATTTTTTTATGCTTGGTTTTTCCTGCAAATTTCAAGAGAATCGGGCCACCGGTTACAGAGTTATAAAAAGGACCAAAAAAACTTCCACCCCCCTTTTCACCCCCTTAGGGGTGGAATTTCTAAAAATCCCTTCTTAGCGGGTGCTTGCGTTGTAAAAGGAACCTACCTTCCAAATTTCAGCTTTCTAGCTTTAGCGGTTTAGGCTGGGCGTTGTCGCCAGAAAATCGCTCGTTCCTTTATACAAGGTGTAACAAAATATGTGTACTAAGCCGAAGGGGGAGGTTTCAGACCCCAATGGTGATCAGTTGTGGGGGGTAGAAAATTAAAAATTCCTATTTTAATTATACTATTTTTTTAATTTTTTTTTCCCTCTTTTATTTCCTTATCTGGGTAGCCTATACATACCTACTACCACTGCAGTTAGGTAGGTATTTATCTTCGTAGAGTTCAGCTATGGCGGGGCGGGAGACTACCTAATCTATCTATCTACCTATCTATTACTCTACATCTATGCCCATACTGACGTCATTGTCACAGGTACAAGAAACCGCTGCCTTTAGGGTTGTCACTTCGTAAAAAATCAGCTGTCCATGTTGAAACTTTGATGCAGTTTTTTCCAAAATACCGATCGAAATTCGAAAAGTCGTGGAACAAAAGTTGGTCCCCTGGGGGGTGGCAATTCACCCCCTTTCGCTTAGTACACATATTTTGTTACACCGTGTATATTAAGATAACTCATATTTTTTAAGTCGTCTCATATCGCGATTTTTATTTAATTTCTCAAAAATAATCTGTCATTAAATCGTCACTTGAGACGTTTTTATATCTGAGTTGTTGTTTGACTTGGTTGTTACACGTCTCATAACATTTTTGATGTTGATTATGAAAATGATCCAAGTAGGTATTAATTATGTAGATTAATATGTCAATACTAGTCCAAGCCTTGTCTGAGCAATCTCTAATCGTGTAAACGCAGCTGTATAAAAAGCTAGAAATTGTACCCTTTGAACGCTAGTTTCAAAAAAGTTAAGCACAGGCTCGCAGAACCTGACAGAAACAAATGGCTGACATTCAACCCGACACTTCGCTTAGATTTGAATTTCGAATGTTAAACTGTCTGTCGATGAAATTTGCGCTCGGAAAAGCACATTTTTCGACGTTTGACACGGCTGGATATTTGATCAATGATTTTTTTACGTCTTAATAACTTTTTAAATAGCTATTCATGTAGAAATTACTTTTGGGTGTCTGTTTTCGGAAATACCTTCGGTTAGCGTTTAAAGGCCGACATCGGACGCGTTAGTCACATTATCGCAGTGGGAGAAAGATCTTCTATAGTTATTCTACACTCTCATTTGCTTTTAGGCCGTGAGGTGCCGGCATAGAATTTCACCACCCCAACTCTTCCCGTGGGTGTCGTAAGAGGCGACTAAGGGAATCACACCGGGGGGCGGGCAGCAGCGCCCTCTGCAGAACAACTCCACTGAACTGCGATCCCCAACCCGCATGCCCAGCGTGGGGATTATGGGCAATAACCCCCAAATGATAATGCCATCTATGGCGTTCATTAGGGGAGGCCTATACCCAGCAGTGGACTATTATAGGCTGGTGATGATGATGATGATTTGCTTTTTAGTAGTTCGACTGCCATTATCATATGGTACTTGCGTCGTCTGCTTCCGAGAATACATGCGTTATTCCGTGATAAAAAGTAATTAAAATTGGTGTTAAAATATGATTTTCATATTTTTAATATTTCTTTATTAAAATCATCTATAATCTTCGGTACATAGTATTTCGGATCGATGAGCATCAAAACTTTCGTAAGTCGCATTTGTATCTGTCAAAAGTAACTGTGTCTGTGAAAAACTAAATTCCGTAATTCAGTCTTCATTCAATAATTCACATTCCTGCCAACAATAAGCGAACTTCAAGTCGTTCATTATAATAAACAGTGAATTGCCGTAACGAAGAAGTCAAGTTTTTAAACAGTAAATTAGAGCGTGGGTATAGTCAAGACTTTGGCAATATAGGTAGGTCTGGTAGAAAATTTATATTTTATGTCATACTAGCTGGGTGCCCGCGGCTTCACCATCGTAACTCCTGATCCCTTAGCATTTTCAGGATAAAAGTGGCCCGTATGTTATTCCAGGTCATAAACTAGCTGTGTGCCAAGTTCATCAAAATCCGTTTAGTAGTTTTAACGTGAAAGAGTAACAAACATGCATTCATACTTACAAACTTTCGCGTTTATAATATTAGTAGGATTTCCTTTCAGCAGGTTAGCACAAAACGCGATATATATAAAGTAGAATGGATCCTTGCAATATAAACGTCGAACAGCGCTTTTTAAGTTCAAAATGGTTCCATCCCAATTTTATCGCGCGCGGATTATAAATGCACTAAAGTATATTTATTTGCATTTTCAAATTACATGTACATTTACCAAGCATAAGCTTTTATATATGAAATTCATTCTATTCAAGTGAATTAATTAAAACGATAATTCTGAATATGAATTCGCTTGTGTAAACTAGTAAAATCAGGCCGTGTTTCAGCAAAGCTTTTTTTTATACATACTTTTATTTATACAGGTTGTAACAAAACATGTCTCATAAGCCAAAAGAGGGGATTATTGAAAAAAAAATGTTATTTTGTTTTATTCGTACCTATATTATTTATTTATGAAGATTCGGGTAACAGTAATTATGTTTATTATTATTGTTTTATTTCAAAGAATTAACATACTTTTGTGCAGTAATTTTATTCACACTGGTTTTCTGCTACTAACTTTTTAAGATTTTAATGGTAAAATCTTTTTTACATATTTTTAAACATACACGATCTGAATACATCCCTCCACCACCAAATAGTGTAAACCTGTTGAAACGTCGGGCAAAATAGGTAAATAAACGTTAAAATTCCCATTAAAATAAAACCTTTATTATCAAAGAAAATTGCAAAATTCCAAATAAGAACCAGTATTTATAATTGAAACAATTGAGCTAACTGTAGACTGTTGCAAACAAACACAGGTTACTCAACAGAGGATATACAAACAGTCAGACAACGTAAAGCGACTTTGTTTAAAAAAACGTGGGAAACCGCGTCCAGAAGCTAGTCAAGAAATAAAAATAACGCTCAATATTTCAAGGTTCAATATTATTCAGTCAATTATTTATTCCAAGCTCAGCGTCTATTATTATTCAAATTCGTATTTTAATCCCAAAGATGAAAGGAACGGTTATATTCCGACGGTACAAACATTTTGATTTAATAATACTTAACGCTCGTTAGATGTAGACTTGCGAGCAATTTAAAAGTAAGCTATTTTTAAAATTATAGTACATTATAAATACACCAAATAAATAAATAAAATAATGCTGGACAATCCTCATAGCATCATCTAGCCCCAAGCTAAGCAGAGTTTGTGATATGGATAGGTGGACTAGATGACTGATAAACTAATGCAATATAATAATTTGATTCGTAAATATTTTAGCTTACATAGAAATCGCCCAGAACACCCCGTACAATATGCTGATCGTACAAACATTTGTGCCGAGCTGGGGATCGAACCCGCCATCTCCTGCGTCGTCGCCAAGCGGACCTTCGCCCACTGCGGTCGACAGTTGGATGTACGGTACGGTTATCCCTTTTTCTCGCCAAAAATACCAAATGGATCGGTGTAATATATTTATTGTAGTATATTGTATATATGTAACTTAATAGCTTTTCAAGAAGACGAAATTCATTAATATTTTTGGTAAGATATACTGAACACTTATTACAATAATAGGCTAATTTAATATGTTTGTTAATAAATAATTCGAGTAAGTCAGTAGATGCCTCAAAAGCTAACACAATAAGAGGCTTCCATGATGATAAATCCATCTCTTGCCCTATCTAAAACATTTCAAACATTTAGGAAATTAACAATATTAGAAATTGATTATGAATTATTAAAACAATGAAACCCAAAGCTGAACGCACAATACAAATTGGTGGGTGTTTAAAATAAGAACATTAGAAATTAATCATTAAAACAATGAAACCTAAAGCTGAACGCCCAAAACAAATAGGTGGGTATTTAAATAATCACCAATTATGTTGCTACACAGATTGTCGTGAGCTAGGTGTTGCTCGGAAGTGTACAGCAAGAAATTGCTATTTTAAATATTGACCGAGTAAAAGGAACAGTTCGATTATTAGCGCTTTATTTTTGGCATTAATATATATTTTTTTACCGACTGTGATCAGTTCCATGTCCCAATGTCCAGCACTGGACTAACGAGCTAAAATTTCACTGTTTGTTTCGTTGGATTGAATAGGCTCCAAAATTACTGGACCGTTTAGAAAAATACTTTTACCATTAGAATCCCTACATTAACCCTGATGAACAAAGGCTGTAGATTATTTTCAAAAAACAAAAAAGGGATCCGTATGAAAACTTCAATGTTGTTTTACCCTACTTGTATGTATTTGTGTATGTAATTTATTTTAGTTAAATAACCGTGCGAAGCCTTGACGAACAACTGGTTATGAAGTATAGGTTTTATAATAATAATAAGGTTTTATAAAAACACTAGAAATTCTTGCCATAATCCCCACCTATCTATCCCTATCAGCAGTGGTTATGACAATATTCAAAAACAGTTTTGGGTTTTTACCGAATAAAATGTTTAATCCTGATTAGTAGCATTTTACATTTATCGCCGATTCGACGTGTTCGAACAAAACCATCCTCATCTGATTTGACGTGGGAACTAACCATACAGTATCTTTCATGTTTTACACCTAAAAAGTTTATAGTTTAAATTCCTTTTACTCGAAACCCATAATCTACATCTACACAAATATTATATAAAGGAAAGATTTTAATTTTTGTGTGTATTTTTGTAATGAATAAACTCAAAAACTACTGTGCCGATTTCAAAAATTCTTTCCAATATAATTTACATTCACCTTGAGTAACATAGACTATATTTATTGCAAGAAAATATTAGGGATCCTTACTAAAACTTTGGTAACGTAACCTTTGGTGTAAAAAAATGCAATAAAACATCTTTCGTCGCATGCGCTGCGGAAACTATTGATGATAGAATAAAAGCATGTTCTACAATATTAAAGAGCATATCAATAACTACAAAAAACTTCAAGATGCTATACGTCTGACTATTATCGTTATGTCACAATAACCACCCGTGCAAAGCCGGGACGGGCCGCTAGTAATTAATGTAATACAGCCTCTGAATATAAATTCGGCATGTGAACAAATAGAGCCGTTTTTAAACATTTCCTAGAAATCGTACAAAGCGTAACGTATGCTATTGAAAATGAAAAAATCCACTCGAGAGTCTCTGCCGAAAAACAAAACAAAAAGTTGCTCGTCGATTCTATTTTCCTCAGGACAATGATATAGACTATAGTATAGACCTATCGTCCAACCACTCGGATAGTCTATACACAAAAGCAGACTCAAAAGTGAGTGCATTCTCTTTTTATTGACCGTTTTTTCTAGTTTTTTACCCTACGTAGATAGATAGCTAAAGAATATATATAACTAAAGTAAGCCGTCACAAAATAACAAACCGCGCATGTAAGGTATTATCCAATATTCAAAACAGCCCCAAAGTAAGCCCATAACAAATCTTTTTCACTCAGCACGATGACGTAGACATGTGTAGGTACACTTTGCGTAATGTGACATGAAGACCACGTACAGGTTGATGGAAAATAAAACTCACAAAAATACTTTGTGTCTAAGTACGAGCATAATGAAAAAAATCGTTTGAACAAAAAAATACTTTTTGTCTGTATAAAATATAGTGCACTCAATATCGTTCTTTGATCCATAGTGGTTTGTACAAAAGAATACTTTTTGTCTAAATAATATATTGTGCTCTCATATAAGTCGTTCGTTGATAAAATTTAGTTATTAAGACTTTTTATATGTGTATGTATTAGTCTGTAAAGTACTTATGTGGGCTCTAGAATAAGTTTCTTAGCATCTATAACTGATTTATGTTTCCTGAAATAAATGATTTATAATAACTATTATAAAATTTTCGCTATGCACCACAACGCTGTGGCACCTTTAACTTAAAAAAACCACAGATTTAACCACTTTTGTGTTATGTTGCATGTTAGTTAAATATGTAATAATTTGAAACGATTGTTTTTGCTATAAATTAAGTTTATTTTTTATTATTATTTTTATTTTTGATTTGCAGTATTTTATCTTACATACATAAGCGACCCGCTCCGGATTTGCACGCGTAATGCTGAATCAAAAACCTTCTACTTGAATCACTCTATCTATTAAAAAAACGCATCAAAATACGTTGTGTAGTTTTGAAGATATCAACATACATAGGGGCAGACAGATAAACAGAGAGCGGGAAGTGAATTTGTTTTAGACTAGGTAGTGATATTAACAAAACTTACAATACTTAATTTTTCTAACTAATAAATTAATAATTAATTATTGATATTAACAAAAAAATACTTAATTTTTCTAACTAATAAAGTAATAATTAATTAATTCCTTACTATAAACAGTGTGTTTATTACACCTCAAACCAGGTAAAATAAAACTCACTGTTCTGTTAATCTCTGTTTATTACTACTAACTGGTTTTGGTAGGTATCTCTATGGTTAAAACTTACTTGTACATAAATATAATGTACTCGACGCACGAATCGAACCAAAGGTTTAGGTACTTGTTACGCTGCCTAGCAGAACGCACGAGTTGGCACTTACTTGGTTGTTTACTCCAAAAGACGACGCACGAATCGAACCTAATCCTTTATTGACTGCTTTTGTTAGTTACCCATAAATACCTACTAAAATATTACCAGAAGTAATAATATATCTCCATTTATTCCTTCCGAAACATCCTATACATTATACGAGCACCCTGTATACAGTCGTAACAAGAGCCATTACTTGTTGAGTGTGTCTGTAAAACCGCGCGTAAAGAACGCCCAAGTGAAATCTGAAAATTTTATTGCTTAAAGTATGGTGTAGGAAATGCTCTTGTCTTTCCTTTATGGAAAGTTGTATCGGGTATGGTGAGTGATTTTTTATAGCCAAGATTATTATGGATATTATAATGGATGGAGTGTCGAGTCAATGTGGAGTGTCGAGTCGATGTCGAAAACCCCAATGCTGCTAAAAAAGTTAGGGATCCGTATGAAAACTGTGAAACGCAGCGTGTTAGTGTGTATAATTTCTGAAATTTTTGTTTAATACCCGTGCGAAGCCGGGGCGCTAGTAGTGTATAAGATACGTTCAAATGACATAATATAATAAAATAATACCGGTCAATCCACACAGCATCATCTAGCCCCAAGCTAAGCAGAGCTTGTGTTATGGGAACTAGAAAACTGATATACATAATACAATAATATTACATAGATTTAGATATTTTTACTAAACATAGAAAACGACCAGAACACCCTGAACAATATCTATAGTACGAACAAATATTTTTCCCGAGGCGGGAATCGAACCCGCAACCTCCTATGTCGCATGCGGACCTTCGCCCACCGCGCCACAGAGGTCATCATATGTACGTATATTCTAAGTATATCAGTCATGTGATGTGAGTTCTTATCATGCTAATGCATTATGATCATTATGATGCTGTGTTGATTGGCTGGCATTTTCTTTTTACTTTAAACTAGATTTGAGCATGAAAATTTTCGACCAATTCACAAAGAGCCGTCACAATCACAATAATTCAGAAAGAGCGTCAGGACCTAAGTAAAATCACAACCAATTCAACAAAAGCTTCCTCTTAATGGATTTTCGAAAAAAAGCTGTAAAAACCGTAGACAACGCTTTCTCACAGCAGAAACATTTTTCACATGAGTTGACAAATAACAGATTGTAAAAGTGAAATTAAGTGGTTTTGCGTGTTCGTACCTTCACGAGATTTTATTTATTCTGTAATCTTTGTTTTACATTGTCTGGCGTGTGGAAAAAATGTTTTCTTTTACGTGACAGTTACGTTTCTTTTACCTATTTGTGACGTGACATTGACATGACATTGATGACCAAAGTTGTGTGGTGAGGTTCGCCTGCGACGCAGGAAGTTCGATTCCAGCCTTAGGACAGATTGGACGATCTGCAAATATTTGTTCCGAGTGTTCTGGGTATTTTCTACGTATATAAAAAGTATATATTTATGTATTTTATTGTATCGCACGGATATAAACAAAAATTTTCAAATAAAATCACCTTGGGTTAGTTTATTAAAGTTTTCTAGAGAATACATATTTGTCACAACTCATGTGAATAATGTTTCTGCTGTGGGAAAGCATTGTCTACGGTTTCAACGGATTTTTCTCGGCTTTTTTTTAAATTTATAATAAAGACATTGTCATAAATTAGAAAGTAGTAATAGTATAAAGGACCTATTATTTCTACAACCTTTTATACAAATTCTAAAACATCATCATCAGCCTATGTTAGTCCACTGTTGGACATAGGCCTCCCCTAATGAGCGCCATAGCGCCCTGTCTTCGGCTTGTCGCATCCAGCATCTGCCAGCAGTCTTTCGCAGATCGTCATCCCACCTGGTCGGAGGGCGTCCTACACTACGTTTACCGAGTCGCGGTCTCCACTCAAGAACACGTTTACCCCAGCGGTTATCGGTTCTTCGCGAAATATGGCCGGCCCACTGCCACTTCAGTTTGCTAATTCTCTGAGCTATGTCGATGACCTTAGTTCTCTGTCGGATGAATTCGTTACGAATCCTATCCTTCAGAGAAACTCCGAGCATAGCTCTTTCCATAGCGCGCTGAGCGACTTTGAACTGGTGGACCAACCCTATCGTGAGTGTCCACGTCTCAGCTCCGTAGGTCATGACTGGTAGGACGCACTGATTAAAAACTTTCGTTTTCAAACATTGCGGTATGGATGACGAGAAGACTCGACGTAGTTTTCCGAATGCTGCCCAGCCTAGCTGGATCCTCCTCTTGGCTTCCTTCTCGAAATTGTTTTTACCCAACTGCAAAATCTGCCCGAGGTAAGTGTACTCAGAAACAATTTCGAGAAGGTGGCCATGTACGATCACCGGTCTTGGATCAATGTGGGCATTGATCATGACTTTGGTTTTATCCAAATTCATGCCAAGACCGATACATCGGGAGGCTGAAGCTAGACTGTCCAGCATCCGGTTCAGCTCCTCTAGCGACTCCGCCATTAAGACTATGTCATCAGCGAATCGCAGGTGTGAGATGTAGTCGCCGTTTATGTTGATGCCCTTGTCTTTCCAGTCCAGCGTCTTAAACATATCTTCCAACGCGCTCGTGAACAGTTTCGGGGATATGACATCCCCCTGCCTCACTCCTCTGCGCAGTTGGATTGGTTTAGTCTGCTGGTCCTGTACTCGGACACTCATCGTAGCGGCTTCGTAGAGACATCTCAGCACCTCGATATAACGATAGTCTACTTGGCATCGCTGTAAGGATTGTAGAACAGCCCAGGTTTCAACGGAGTCAAAAGCCTTCTCATAGTCCACAAAAGCCAGACACAGGGGCTGATTATACTCTTCGGACTTCTGTATAATCTGCCTCACTGTGTGAATGTGGTCTATGGTACCATATCCTCCGCGAAACCCAGCCTGCTCCGGTGGCTGAAACTCGTCGAGTCTCCTGGCGAGACGGTTCGATATAACTCGTGAGAAAAGCTTATAGACGTGACTTAGGAGCGAGATGGGTCTATAATTTTTAAGAAGGGTTTTATCTCCCTTCTTAAAAAAGAGCACCACCAAACTCCCACTCCACGCCTTTGGAGTTCTCCCACTGTGAAGGACGGCGTTGAAGAGGCTCTGTAACTCCTGTATAACAGGGTATCCTCCAGCTTTCAAAAGCTCTGATGTTATTCCGTCCTCACCGGGGGCTTTTCCATTTTTAAGCTGCCTCAGAGCTAACACGATCTCGTCTTGACTGATGTCTGGCAGTTCGTCGGTATAGTGGCGTATCAAGGTGGCTCTAGAATCGTGGTCGTCTCGTTGGGAACGGGGAGCATGTGCAGCGTATAAACGGCCATAAAAGTCCTCTATCTCGGCCGATATCTCCGGCTTCGACAATACGGTCCTTCCGTCGTGCGTTGAAAGCTTCGTCAGGTGGCTCCTTCCAAGCTGCTGAGTGAATACTTTGGACCCTCGGTTTCGCTCTATCGCCTCTTCAATGAGGCGTGTATTAGAGCTCCGAAGGTCGCATCGTACCATCTTCGCAATTCGCTTGTTCAGGTCTGACCTCTCTGACGAAGTCGCTTGGGTGGTTTCCCGTCTTTTTGTCATCAGCCCAAGAGTCTCATCCGAGAGTTTGGACTTCTTACCAGTACGCTGCTTTTTGCAAAACTTGATGCCCTCGTCCCTCAGCGTTTCTACCAGATTGTGTAGGGTCTCGTCAGCGTCATCAGTGGGTTCCAAGGCAGCGAATCTATCCCCGAGAAGCTGCTGAAACTTCTCGGTGCCCGCCATGATTTGGATTGGGTTCGGTCGGAGCGTGGACTTCATCAGACGGTTTCTTTCAAGCTTCAAATTTATATTCAGAGAGCCTCGAAGGAGTCGGTGATCAGATCCGGTATTGAACCTGTTGATCACTGAGACATCTCTGAATATATGCTTGCTATCCGTCATGATGAAGTCGATCTCATTTTTTGTCACAGAATCGGGACTCCGCCATGTCCACTTCCTTTGGGGCTGTTTCTTAAAGAAAGAGTTCATTAAGAACAGCCCCTCTTTCTCAAGGAAGTTGACGAGCATTTGTCCCCTGTGATTTCGAACACCAAAACCATGCGGGCCTATTCGGGATTCGTTGCCAGTCTGGGTTCCCACCTTGCCGTTAAAGTCCCCCATAACAACGTTGAAGTGAGCCTTGGTGGTGTGATGTAAGGCTTTGGATATGTCTTCGTACATATCCTCCACTTCATCATCCGAGTGTGTCGAGGTCGGTGCGTAGACCTGAATGACCTTCAAGCTGTAGCGCTTAGACAGCCGAAGGATCAGGTACGCTACCCTGGTCGACACACTGGAGATTTCTTCGACGTTGTTAGAGAGGGCCTTATTGACGAGGAAACCTACGCCACCCTGGGATGTTTTATCACCCTCGCGAAAGTAGAGAAGATGGCCCGAGTCTAAGGTTACAGTGTCCTCCCCCTCTCTACGGACTTCACATAACCCTAGAACATGCCATTTAATGTTCTCTAGCTCCACTTCCAACTGCGCTAGATGGTGATCAAGCCTCAGAGTGCGTCCGTTAAACGTTGCCAGGGTCAGTGTGTGTGGGGTGTGGTAGCCTAATGTAGCCCGGAGATTCCTAGCACCCCCTGCCCCGCCGTTACCGTGGCCGCTACCATGGCCAGGAATAGCGAGGCGGCCGGGAACTGGGGGCCATTTTGTGGCGGTTCTTATCATGGGGGTAATTGCCCATAATCCCCACGCTGGGCATGCGGGTTGGGGATCGCAGTTTAGTGGAGTAGTTCTGCAGAGGGCGCTGCTGCCCGCCCCCCGGTGTGTTTCCCTTAGTCGCCTCTTACGACACCCACGGGATGAGTTGGGGTGGTGAAATTCTATATTATGCCGTCACCACACGGCACCCGTTCTAAAACATAATCACCAGAAATTCGAGATTAGTGAAAATACAAAACACAGAATTTATCGTGCAACCTGTTACAAAGCACGTTAATTTCGAATATAACAATATAACAAGCGTTGACAAAACAATCTAAACTCTTTATGGAAATGATTTATTTATGAAAGTTAGATTGGAGTTGCAAGAACAATTGTAATAAGTTTTTAGCGCAGTAAGCTTGGATTTACGACAGTGCTCGAAAATTTGAGAAAGGTTTAATAAATTTGATTATGTTGTTATGGGTTAATGTACTTATACACTAAACATATTATAGGTTTTTGCTATACCTACATAGAAAACGACCTACAGAATATGTTTTGGGTGTTCTACCCAAAAAAAATTCTGTAGTTCGAAACATTTTCCTGAGTCGGGAATCGAATCTGTTACCTTCTTTGTCTAAGTGCTTATTTTGTAAGCCTAAAGAAATAAAGTTATTGAATCTGAATCTGAATCGTCGCAGGCGGAGCTGTGCCCATCGTGCCACCACAATCTGATCATATGATCAGATGGGAATAACCCATCGTGCCATAGAGGTTGTCGAAAAAAGTATCTATTTGTTACTCTAGATTGTGCAAATTTTCAGCTCGTAGATGGTACAAAAATACCTTAATTAAGCATAATACTGGCTAAGTTCCAACAGGAAGTCTAGCCAGCGCTGATCTTCCGCTAGAGCACGTATAAGTGACGTCACGAATCGTACAGATTCTAGTAGTAAGTACCTAGGTACATAATTATATTTACAGCCAGATACATACCTTCTTATAATTATCTCCGTGATAATTATAAGAAGGATATTACTAACTAACAAAACATCGGGTCAAACACTCTTAATTGATGATGTTTTGTTATTTAACAAAACATCATCAATTAAGAGTTACATTTACCATTCTCCAAAATACAAAAGAACTACGACAAGAATCCGTCTACGTTTTCCAGTTTTCAACCACATAACTGTATAAATTAACGCAATATTCTTCGGTATTTCAGCGCAATATTTCTTTCATAAATGCCTCAATGTCCAGTTTAATGAAATGAACGTCACTTTCTATGCAAATGCAGATTATTAAATAAGGGTTCCGTTACACGCTCCCAGATTTATCGTCTGACATCTATCTCAGCTTTTATTTATCTAAGCTTTGCTTCTCCCAACTTTTCTAACTATTTTCTTGTTTATATCGTATGTATATATGCAAATATTAAAATTATCAAGATACCTTTTAATATAATCATCATCATCGGCAGTTTGACTTCGACAAATTATCCTATAAATAAAATAATGAGCTCCCTATTCGTAAATTTAAACAGAACATTAAACAAAATCTTATCAGGAAAGCCTTTTACTATAATACTCGTATAAGATCTATTTCACACCGACAATAGCATGTAAGAAATTTATGTTGTGCTTAGGTTTAGGTATACTTATTTCTATCATACATATTTGTTTGATATAAAAAAACAAATATGTATTTGGCAAATAAGTGATATATGTATGAATGCACTAGTGGTTTCTTTTCCACTTCTTCCTCTAGGGGTGAAAAAATTTAAAGAGAAAGTCAATAACACCTTTTTTCTTATAATTAACTGTATGAAATGCCACTAGTCTAAATGCTTATTTTGTAAGCCTACACATTTTTTTTATAATAACTATGCGGTCTACGGTGGGACGGTACCTTGTCAAAGTAATAATTTCTCACAATCCGCGTTATTATAAAATGGGATGAAGCCATACAGGTTTATATTTGGTCATTTTTCAAGGATCAAAACATACGAATTAAAATATATATCCGAATGCATTTAAGTTGTTTGTGTATTAATAATTTATATGGATTTATATGAAATAAAATAAATGAATAAAAAGAATTGTTATACTCTGTAATCGTTCCTTACCATTCTAATCACGCGTTAACTTATCTCACAGGCGAGAGTCTACCGGCCAGGATAAGGTATAATAACTGTATTTCCGTTTTCGTTTCCAAGAGGATTTTCAGGATAGGCTTACGGTCTTTAAATAATGAGCTTCGAAATGTACTGGAGACCTTACAGTTATACTAAAGCCATTTTATGGGTTTGACCTTCTAAGATAAGATTGAGGTTTATCTTTATTTGAATGCCTACTTTGATAAAAACAGTACCGCAAAATAATAAGTGTCCACAGAAAAACTTATTCGATTATGGTACCTAATATCATGCCTATTTCTTTATCATATCCATTTTCGAACTAGCTGCCTGCCCCGGATTCGCTCGGGTATTCAACAAAAATTTACACGTTTGGTTACATTATTGAAGATTTCATAGCGATCCCTAACTTTTATGACAATATTCTATAGCTAACGGTCATCAGTGATAATGTAGGATACTACCTCTAATGGTGAAAGAATTTTTCAATTCCGCTCAGTAAAGTTACGAGAGTTACCGCAGTTTCGTAAAAGTATAAAAAGTATTTAATTGCAACTGTGGTTTCGTACAAATACAAAAAAGTTTTTAATCGCAACTGGATACAAGCCTCCGGTTTCGTACCGGAGGCTATTCAATTCAAGCAAAAAAAAACAATCAAATCTTTCCTCTTTATAATATTATCTACATCTATATCTAAACATATAGTTGATATCGATTATGTCACACTGTGTTGAATCTATGTCGAACGACACGAATCTCGCCATCGATCGTATCTCAGAATAACACGACCCATTATATAGAAATTTAGTTAAACGGGTTGACTTGTGCTCATCTCACAGTATTCTATTGCGAAGATTCGTGGAAAATCATAATAATTATTAATTAAAATACAGTAAAACCTGTATGATTAAAAAAACCACAATTAAAATTAGTATTTACGATTGAGAAACCTGCAGACTGTTGCAAAATATACAGAAAGCTCAAATGATCTATATCGATATCAGTAGGAAGCGTTTCCATGATGCTGGTTGCATTGTCTCGCTGTATGGCAATGCTGTCGTGCTACGCCAGATACTGAACAGCTCTCGGGTTACACGTCGCTTCAACCAGACGTAAATATTTTTTTTTGAAAATTCAGAGTGTTTAGATACACCGTAGACCTAGGATCTCGAGTCCAAGGGAAGTAAATGCGTAGGCTCTGTCGAGACCTGGACATTTGCGCCTCTTGAAATCCTCGGCAAAATATCCTGTCCCACCAGTCCCCCGGATGTCCTCGGAAGCTCGTAGGGCGCAAGTGTAGCGTCCCACACAATTGACCTCCCTAACTACCATGGACTTATAATCTTAGAATGTAAGAATTTTTGTAGAAATGTTTATAAATGAGTAACAGTATGAACCCAAAGCCAGATTTACGCCGTGTGGTGCCGGCATAGAATTTCGCCACCCCCATTCTTCCCGTGGGTGTCGTAAGAGGCGACTAAGGGAGACACACCGGGGGCGGGCAGCAGCGCCCTCTACAGATCAACTCCATTAAACGGTGATGTCCAACCCGCATGCCCAGCGTGGGTATTATTGGGCATTAACCCCCAAGTGATAAATATCGCCATCGCTCATTAGCCTAGGCCTATGTCCAGCTGTAGACTATTTTAGGCTGATGATCATGATCAATCTCGGAAAAGCTTTAGCTTTATATTTCCCCTTAGCAGAATACAATCAATCTCGCAGAAAGCTCGCTAAAATGCGCTGCGGTGGACCGTAAATTTACAGAACTAGCTATAATGCAAGTCACGTCCTTCTGTGGGTATTCTTTAGTTCTTCAGAACAAGAGAGTTATTTAGGACAAAGAAACTTGGGATGCAATCTGGATCCGACTTCAAGAAAACAAATAACAAGCATGTCAGTACTACAAATTCGTTTTACTAACTTTAATGTGTAGAGATGAAATAGTTTTTCGATTTTTGAAATACTAAGTACAGTATACAAATATTCCTGCCTTGTGTGGTAGAAAAGCAGCTAAAATCTTGACTTGTATTAAAAATGAACTCATCTAAAAACTATCACCCTGTATTTTAATGATATACGAGTACAGGTTAGTCAATCTGAAAAATCCAATTTTTCCAACGTAGAAAGCCATTATAATTACCTAAAAACTGTCAATGCATTTTTACTTATTTCAAAAGATAATAAAGTTTCCTTACTGTAAAACTTTATCTTCATATTTTAGTAATCATCAGTGCGAAGCTTCGATAGCTGCTTTTACGTAGATCTATCTCTATTGGTTAACCTCTAATTCGAGGATATTACAAGGCCTATCTGTATTACAGCATTTACAACCATCGAAATGGCTTACAAAACTAATAGAATTAAACTGAACCGCGCAATTCGTATTGAGGCAAACTTCTGCAATAGCAAAGTTAGTTCTGCTCAATTTATTCCGTTCAGTCGGCCTAATGGAAGAATTTCAGCTCCATTGTTGTTAATATTATTTTATATCTACAAACAAAACATATCTGAATTGAAGAATGAAATGAAAACAACTCTGTTCTCTTTCCTTAATTAGAAATTGCAAATTAGAATAGCACAGAATTAAATGTATCTTAAATGTATTCATGTAATTGAAAGTTAGAAATCAAAGATCTTAGAAATCCTAAACTTTTGGCAGTGTTTGTATTCACCTAGCAAGTCTGTCCTGGCTTTACACTAAGGCCCATGTCATGAAAGCTTGATCAGTCATGGATCTATGCTTGAATGACGTTTATGCCGTAGAAATGTGTGCTCAAGCATTCATCGATAACTGAACAAACTTGCATAATACGGGCCTAATTGTAACAGCCTATAATAAAGAGATAAACATTTACCTTCCCCCATCATATCACGCCTGTCTCGGAACCCAAAGGTTTTCAATCTCCACCAACAACATTTATTTAGTGAAAACACACAAGAGATTGTTTCCATCTGTTTGATTAGGAACCTGTTCAATCCGGTTAAACCCAGTACAGTCAAGTATCGACCTGATTCGATTTGAATTGTTAATTCTGTACACACGAGCTTTGTACGTTTATTTTCGAATGGGGCATGGTAAACAGGTTGGATTGTGTTCAAATCCTGGTTAAAAATGTATGTGTACATATGGCGGGTTGTATGGAGGCTTACCTGGTTACATTTAGAGTGTACTTCAACCTCTTTTATCCTTGAATATGCTTGGGTAAGCTAAGAGGATTGAATTGCATTGAGGATAGGCAATAGCAATGGCAATCTTCGTTAAAGGTTGTTTTTTCTAGGCTTTTTATCTATAGTCTATATATACAGTAAAATATACTAAAGAGAAAGGATTTGATTGTTTGTTTGAATCAGTAGTTAGTAGTTTGAATATTTTTCAAATCGGTCTAATAGTTACGAAGCCTATTGGCTTCGAAAATACTAGACCGATTTGAAAAATTATTTCAGCATTAAAAGATTATTTCTGATGAACAAAGGCTTTAGAAAATTTTCAAATAAGTTAGGGTTTCGTATAAAAACTTCAGTACGATCGTGTCGGCTTGCCATCCCATCGGATGTATTGTTCAAGTATTTTTTTTTTAAAGATCTGCCGATCTTACTCACTTCCCCTCTTTTTGGTAGATTCCGGCCCTAACTATTTGTTCTACAGCCAATTACCGTAGTGAAATAACTTTGAACTGAAAAGGCAAGTTTTCTTCTTTCGAAAAATAATACCCAACGAACAAGTTTTAACTCTGTCCTTTTTAGTATCAAATTCAAGAGAATTGAAGTTTCTAATTGACTGTATTTTATGTTACTTGGAAATTATTTCTTGCTTGCTATTTGTGATGATGTTTTCCTTTGTTGATAATTAATAGGAAGCTACGCTAAAAGTCAGTTTATGGTTCTTCTTGGAAAATAAGTTTATATAAAAGACCAAACTTATAAGCTTATCAAAAGTTTTCGTTTGTTTTGGAAGTATAACTTTTTTAAAAGATTTTCCTTAGATGTACAAATTAAGAAGTTGTGCGCTTAAAGAATTTGTGTATGTGATTAAAGGTAAAATTATATTTTCCTTCTATCGTCTCATCAAAACCCGATATCTTTAAAATGACCGTAGAAAGAAACCTTAGCACAACAAAAAAACTGATTCATATACAGGGTGGAATTTTGTAATGCCACCTGGAGGGAAAGTACTCTTAATACTGTAGATAGAAAATTGTACTCAAAGAAAACATTCCTTTAATTTTGAAAAGAAAGAAAACTGCATTCAAAGATTTTCGAAAATTCGCTTGCCACACCCGGGAATCGAACCGACTAAAATCTGTAAAAATTACACCCTGTACTTTTATTGCATAGATCGTTAGGGTCAATAATAAGGATGAAATCGTTCTAACAAACTTAATAAATTAAATGAAAGGAAAACCATCAACATCTTAAATTATTTTAATTATTTACAATAAAAAGTCAACTAACTAATTAGTTGCTCGAAATGGGCTCCATTTTCTTGGATACACAAATTTATTCTTCTAACGAATTCATTTCTAGTAACTTTTAATAACGTGTTGTGATGAATATTATAAATTCGATTCCCGGGTGTGGCAAGCGAATTTTCGAAAATCTTTAAATGCAGTTTTCTTTCTTTTCAAAATTAAAGGAATGTTTTCTTTGAGTACAATTTTCTATCTACAGTATTAAGAGTACTTTCCCTCCAGGTGGCATTACAAAATTCCACCCTGTATATCCTACATATTTTTTACACTAAATACTTACATATCGAAACACGCCGGTAAATTACTTGATGAAAACTGGTTTATCTATGACTAACTAACAGTGCAAAATAAGGTGGAATAGTGTTATAGAGTCATCAAACCCGTCGACCCGGTACTTCAAGAAGCTGCGCTGGTTAGGCCCTAGTTAGGGAGAGGGATAATGCACAATACACTCCTACGCGAGATGTCAGTGCAGATCTCAGTGCCCCCCTACTTAGAATTAGAATTATGTGTCGCTAGATTTTTGTTGTACAATCATACTAGGAAGCAAGATATACCACATGACCCGAAAATTCGAAATCACGTGAAATAATACTTTAGGAAAATCAACAAATTTCGATAATCATTTTATCGAAAATTTTATCCATTCGAAATAACATACATACAAGGTCTATTATTCTTTTTTATTTCGTGAAGGAATTCGGTCAACGACCTGTAATGCTAAGCTATCGCTATCTGGTAGGTACCTATTACCTTCGGTTTTACGGCTACGAAATTCGTTAGCTCTTCAGACTCGTAGAGCTGCTACGGCAGCGCTACGAAACTCGTAACGCTGCTACGAATATATATAATATCGTTTGAAAACCACAGAGGGTATAATAATAGTAATTTTTCATAACATGACGGCTGCACAACCACAAAGCGACCGCGTGGCAAGCCATAGTGTTGGAAATACGATCATAAAATATGTGATAATTGTGTAAGCCGGTCGAAAAACAATTTATACAAATAAACAAAGCAATGAAATAGGTGTGTTGGTACTGGAAAATCATACTCACATTTAAGTATGAGTGAGTAAAGGATTATATACTTAAGAGGGTCAAAAATTATAAAAACAAAAATTTATGTAGTATGACAATAATTTTGAGATTATCAAAAAAAAATCTGCTGACTTTATTCACTTCCAATAAAACGACTCAGGTAAGACAAGAATAAAGAAACAGCTACGACAAAATAAAGAAAACGAATCGCAGAATAAGAAAACTTTTTCTTGTTTTTCATAAAATTATTCTTCGCGACATAGTTTCAGGATTGCGTCGCAGTAAATTAACATCGTTTTGTACTATCAAGTCTAGAAGACGTCGTTATAGCTAGCTACCCGTGAACGATGAACTTAGCGCGGATTTTATGAGATTTGTTACAGAATAACTAAGTAGGTATTCATATTCAAGACACCTTTCATGAAACTTAAATAAGATATTATGCATATTCTCGTGTAGCGGTATCGATTCCCGGTTTATCATTTCAACCATGAACTATTTAAAAATCTGTAAAAGCAGTTTAAATTGTTTTTTAAATTCAAATAATGTCTACTTTCAGTAAAATGTTTCATCTATAATATTCAAGGTACTTTCCCCCGTTGGATGCCTTTTATTTTACTGCGTACTTAACGAAGTAACGGATGTTTCGTTACTTCAGTATTCTACTTAAAAAATATACAAGACACGTCAACTTTGAAAATGGAATTGAATGACGTCATACCTGATGCTGTCCCGCTCAGAAGGCATTCAAACCGAGAGTGAGAGAGTATGAGTACCTCCTTACTATTATAAAGTTATGGTTGTGATATAAGTGTCTCAGTAAATTAATCTTTGAACTGTCAAGTCAGGAAGCCGTGCTTACTATAGCTAGCGGCCTGCGAACTTAGCTTTCTATGAGTTTTGTTACAGAATATCTAAGTAGATAGAAACTCTGCAAATGCCAATAGGTAAGCTACAAAAATTTTTGGCTTGCAAGAAACCGAATAAGAAACTTTCATGGAAGGTTTTGGTTTTCCAAATAGGCCCCGAATTTCTAGGCTCCTTTTATCAAATTTTTATTAAGTAGCCCTTTAGTATCCCATTATAATATGTGTTAGTAAAAGCAAGTTTAACTCCTTCTGTGAGAACTTATTATTTTAGTTATTTACTTGTGAAAGTTTTGATCATACATTTTTCTGACGTTTCAGCAGATTTACTGACTACTGTGGACATGGGATGGTTAGCGGATGGATATAGAGTGAATATTATTATTATTACCTAATAACATTACTGTTTTAGGTCAAAAATTTTAGTGTTGAGCGATATCGGTAGTTATAACGCTTCACGAATCGCAACGGCTTCATTTTACTTTTCTGGAATTTTCCTCGCATAAATAAATAAATAATGCTGGGCAATCCACGCAGCATCATCTAACCCTAAATTAAGTTAAGTTACATTTGTGGTGTGGGTGACTGACTACTTAATACAATATATAATAAATACTACTTTACACCTAAAACAACCAAAACACACAAAAAATCTGCAGATGGCGGAAAATCTCGCAGCCTCATCGCTCCACAGAAGTATTAAATACCTTTTTGAACGAAAAATACACCACATTTTAGAATAAACAAAAAATAACCCGGTCATATCCGGCTGGATTGTGATCGTCACAACCCTATACCGCAGACATTGTGACCGTATGTGGGCCACGTCCGGTGCAAACTTTCTCAATAAACTATTATGAGATACTGTACTTATGATTTTTATGTTCCAAACTTATTACAAATGACAAATAATGCTGTACAATTCACACATCATCTAGCCCCAAGCTAAGCAGAGCTTGTATCATAGAATAGTAGACGATATACAGGGTTACTTATCATTGGACATGATAGTGGGGTTCAGTAAGAAACCAATTTGACCAATTGACTATTAGGTACCATGGTCCAAAGTGAAGCCCCTTCTAGGTAATATAATTTTTGTTAGGAAACAGTTAATCAGAGTTTTAAAATTTTCTGTGTTGATAAATTTGTATTAGTAAATATTTTTATACTTAATGAGATTATTTTTATTAGGGTTTTGCCATCGGTTGCAAAACCCTTATGAAATCGCTTTGGGTCTGTTTTGTGTTTTGAATCCTTAATATCTCAGAAACTACTGCAGCTATTGAGTTGAAATTTGAAATAATAATACATTTTGTGCGCCCGCACATAGTTATAGAAAAATAAATGAAAAATCAAAATGAAGATTTTCCATACAAATTTTGAAATCGAAATTTTAAATGGAACGTACAAAGTCAAAAGTGGTATCAAATGAAAGGTACACGTTTGTAGATTTCAAAATAGTTTTTGAAATTTTGGTAGGTTTTATGCTTTTTAAAATATTTTGAAAAAGGTCAAAAAAATGACCGTTCCCCCCCCTCTATCTCCGAAGATTGCAGAGCGATCGACGTGATATGTACCAAGTGTTTGTAGATATGGATCTATATTTTACAGGAAAAATATAGAGAAGTCTGTTAAAATAACAGTTTTTGAAATATGGTCAAAAAAGGGCGGGAAAAATTTCTGAAGGCCTGACTACCCCACCGAGTTGGGTATCAAATGAAAGGTATTGGCTTGTACATTCCAAAACAGTTTTTGAAATTTCGACAGATTTTTCACTTTTTGATATATTTTGAAAAAGGTCGAAAAATTGACCGGTACCCCCCCCCCCCCTTATCTCCGAAGATTGCAGAGCGATCGATGTGATATGTACCAAGTGTTTGTAGATATCGATCTATATTTTACAGGAAAAATATAGAGAAGTTTGTAAATATAATACTTTTTGAAATAAGGTCAAAAAAGGGCGGGAAAATTTTCTAAAGGGGTGACTACCCCACCGAGTTGGGTATCAAATGAAAGGTATTAGTTTGTACATTTTAATACAGTTTTTGAAATTTCGATAAGTTTTATACTTTTCGAAATATTTTGAAAAAGGTCAAAAAATTTACCATTCCCCCCCCTTATCTCCGAAGATTGCAGAGTGATTGATGTAAAATGTACTAAGTGTTTGTAGATATAGATCTATATTTTACAGGAAAAATATAGAGAAGTCTGTAAATATAATACTTTTTGAAATATTGTCAAAAAACTAATTTTCATACAATGGGGGCTATTTCATTGAGAGTAATATCAAATCAAAGGTATGGATTTCGACAATTCAAAACAGGTTTTGAAAATCGTCTAAGTTTCATACTTAGTGAAATAGGTTGAAAAAAGCCGAAAAAAAATTGTAGGTACCAACCCTTAGATTAGTGGGTACTAATCTCTGTAGTAACTGTAATAGGAGTTCCACAGTGCACCAAAACCGTTGTTCTCAAAATTTTTGAGAAGAGATAGGTATGTATCCTAGATAATCCACACAGTATCATTTAACCCACAAGCTAAACAAAGCTTGTGTTATTGGTATTACTACGATAGCTGTTATATGTACTTAATAAAGTATAAGTATCACATTAGATGATTTATTTTTGTGTACTGAAAAGGACTAGAACACCCGAACAAATAATCTGAAGATCCTACAAATATTAGTCCCGAGGCAGGAATTAAACCTCCACCTCCTGCGTTGTAAGCCCACCGCGCCAAGAGGTTGTCATATACGTACCTACCTAAACGACAAAAGTTCAAAACCCTCGGCGCGCGAGTTACACTCGCACTTGTCGTACTTGTTTTTATTTGATTTTTATTAGAGAATTTACAGTAGTTTTTCCAAAACAATTAAATTATAATATAGTCTACGTTCCTCTTAACCCCCAGTAAATCAAATTATATTTTTACTTTCCTATTTGCTTTTTTTAATATCTCCATTACGCCATAGCGATAAAACACCCGCCTTTCATAAAAAGTGTTTGCTTTGACCCTTATAACTAGGTTACAAGTTGACACGTACCCACCCTACCATTCCACCCTATATATAGGGTATATCTGCGATCAGTGATCACTTTGTGGAATTCTTCGACATTGGAGCTTTTAGGGCAGCGAACCAAAACGTTTTATACGTGATTTTTGGAGTGTTGTTCTAAAAATTTGTTTATGAATGCGAGGGAGTTCCGCTTTTGATGGATAGGAGGGTAACAAAGTAAGTAGGCGATAATGGTAAGAAAAGTATATTTATAATTCAAGGTACGCTGTACTCACCTTACATATATAATATATATCATAATATATACAGTGTTATAGGTAGATGATCATAATCATCTAGGCCCAAGCTAAAGTACAGCTTGTGTCATGGGTATAGATTAAGGTTTACGGTAAAAAAATACATACATAACATACATAGATACGTTTTAAAATACAGTGAAAACATCCAGAAATAATATTTGCAGATCCTACAAACATGTGTTGAGGTGGCAATCGAAACCGGAATCTATACCGGACCTTCAGCCGCTGTGCCACAAAGGTCAAAGCTGGTAAACCAATATACATCCTAATATAATAAATAATGAGTATAATAGTGTATAGTTTATAAGAACTTTATGAGTATTTGAAAATGTATATAGTACTATGTTTATTTTTATCAATTACTATTTTATAATACCTAAATAAACACTTAAGCCCTACTAAAATAAAACAAATCTGAGAGAATCTTTCAAATTATCTACAAAAGAGTAAATTCTAACAATAAAAATAGAAGTGCTGCAACTTTCAATTGACCAAGTTGGTAAGTTCCGAAGCCATAGCTTTTTCATTTACTTCTAATCCACTTACGGGGATTTCTAATCCAGTTTTACTCTAGAAAGTTCTATTTAGGATTGAGTTCTTTAGATCTACCAAAAATTTACCCTACAGCCCACCTGTAGGGTAAATTTTTGGTAGATTTCTTGAGATGAGATGGCCAAATATGAGACCATGAGAGTTAGAGAAAATGGCTCGATCATGGGCTCAATGTGTAAATAAGCTGCAAACCTAGGTCTTTATATAACGAATTCTTAGAAAAAAGGTAGTTTCTAAAAAGTAAATGAAAAAAAAATTACTGCGTAGTTTATTTAAACCGATCTTGGGTAAATTAATCCAACGATTAATAGTATTCTATAGAAACCTTACATTATTTTCGATTGATTCTTTTCATTTATTTAATTAATTGATAGTTATTAATAATGGAAGTAGGTATATAAAATAAGTGAATTTTGTAACCATTGGTTCTCTTCTAATTTCGTAGAAAGACTCGGTTTTCAAATTTCTGCTGATGGCAGTATTTTCATGTGTGTGAAAGCCTCTACATCCCACAGTTGATCAAGCTTAAAATGCGACCTTTTTGGTTAACACGCTGTAAGCTTATTGTTGTTCTTTGAGTTTTTTTTTGGGTATTGGTGTGAGCCAAAAACGTTCTATATTTCTGAAGTCTCTTTTTTCTAATGTCATTTAAAAACGGTTCACACCGATAAAAGAACTCCACCAAACAAAAAAACACTTTTATTGGGCGCACGCCAAAAAAACTTTCTTCTATTTCTTTCGATACAGATTCTGTCCGGAGATCAGATTGCTTTGAAAAACCTATAAAACACCATCTTCTAAATCTCACGCCGTTGAGGCTGTCAAGCTAGAAAATTGCTGTCGTATTCTGATAACCGGCTCTTCGCTAAAAATATTCCACAATGTAGGTCGGTTATTCAAAGCTGTCGCAATCGTCTTTTTTGTGTCTTTTAACTATCTTTTATTTTTTCGTAGAAATAACCAGAAAATCGCTGTCATTTTCTAATAACCGCCTCTACGCTGATAATATTCTAAAGGGTCGGTAATTTAAAGCTGAAGCGGTATTCTTTTATTTTTTACTAACCACCCGCCCCGGTTTCGCACGGTTGCATGTTATACATATAAACGTTTCTCTTGAATCACTCTATCTATTTCCAAAACTATTATAAAAACTGCATCAACCTCTGTTGCGTAGTTTTAAAGACACACAGGACAGACTGCGGACACACAAGGACAGACTGCGGAAAACGACTTTGTTTTATACTATGTAGTGATAAGCTGTACGCATGACCTGGAGATGACGTGGCGTTCGCTGCGTATCAGCCTTTCTTACTTAGCCCGTGGTTGTCCTAAGAAGCGACTAAGGAAAGGTTGCCTGGCAGAATAGAAAGGAATCAATATACCTTATATCTCTATTAAATCAATATCTAAACAGGCACGTACGCATGACAACGCACACATAAAAAAAAAACAAGCAGATATATAGACAAATGAAAAGACAGCAGCTTACTCCTGTCTTTCTTAACCCCTCTACGCGTTCAATAATTCGTTTGCCAAGACTGGTAATTATGGCACAACTAATGAGGCAATTTTTTGTGGGGCATGACCTGTGTCGTACCTATAAGAAAACAAAAGACGGTCGCGCCACCTCAGTTTACGCTACCCATACTATATCTATCTAGACATTGGAATTTCCACTTTCTTTCCAACATATACGACTGATTTTGGCGTGTTTAGTAACGGGTCGTGTTCGCATAACATTGCTACCTGTTGTACTTTCATACGAGAAAGAAACTGATTGAACTTGCGGCAACTTGAGAGATGAGATAGCAAAATTGAAATATAAAGTTGTTTAGGAGAAATTGATGCGATTTCGGTTTTGGTGCTTGACATTATAGATGCGGGTGAAGTACGAATGTGCTCTTCTTACATCTTTCAAAAAGGAAGAAGTTTTCTCTTAGTCTTCTGCTTCGGTGATGGTTATTTTTATGATTATTTTGTTGCGAAAAGTAGAACCCCGTAGTGGGTAGATAAAGCCGAAATATGCAGGTCTTAACCGAGACTGCGCATTTGTTCCTCTTTTAATCAAGACTCTAGATCCGTGGGGTACCGAGGAGGAGGTATCTGAGGGTCTGGTTGAAGCGATGTGTGACCCGAGAGCTGGTGATATCTGGCATCAGCATTGCCATACAACGAGGCAATGCAGCCAAGACGCTGCTTGGGGATGCTTTTGATTGGTATAGATATGGATCTATTGAGATACCTGTAGATTATTTGTAACACTCTGCAGTTAGCTCAATTATTTCAATTATAAATATTATTTGAATCATTGGTCCGCCTGCGACGCAGGAGGTTACGGGTTCGATTCCCGCCTCGGGACAAATATTTGTACGATCTGCAGATATTTGTTCAGGACGTTCTAGTCATTTTCTATGTATAGTAAAAATATCTATATATGTATTAATATTGTATTATGTATATATAGTCATCTAGTACCCAAAACACAAGCTTAGCTTGGGGCTAGATGATGCTGTGTGGATTTTCCACACAGCACACAGCACAGCGTCCGGCATTATTTATTTATTTATTGTGATGCTTATATTTAAACACATGTTTGCGGCTTGAATACATTTGACACTACCTACTCTAGTGAAAAGATTTAACATAATATAGCTGAATCTAATTGGCAAATAAATGATTTGATTTGATATGTTTAGCAAAATGAGTTGTATCGAATGAATATTACAGTCGTTTTTTGATCGTACAACTTTAACCATGGGAATTCGGCCAGTAACCAAATCGAATGAAAAATAAGGGTCAAGTCCCATGAGAGGTATCGTTTGAATATTCAAATATGATTCGGTTTCTGATCTTATTTAAGAAAAAATTAGATTTTAAAAATTATGAAATTAGATAGACGCTGATACAGTCATTTATAAAATTTTCTATAACATACTAGGAAATAAGATAATATAAGACAATAAAAAAGTAAAAGTATAAATCTGTTTTCAGGAACTTAAAACAAAAATAGGAAAATAATAATACTGTGTCGTAGATCGAAAAAAATTACGATATTGTTTATCTGTATGTTTCCGGAATTTTCAATCAAAGCTTTCAAGGAATTATCTCAAAATCAAAGAGGAGCTTCCACTTCAAGTTTATTTGTAAAAAATGCGAAACTTTTACATTTATTTCGAAACATTCAATCCACTCGCAATTCTATTTTAACTTATCTTTCAGAATCGGAAAGTACAAGTATTTGTACGACGTTATTGCCATTTTCCCTAACGGCTTTTCATTCCGTTGATTTGACATTATTGGTTTTGTATTTGTAAAATAAAATTATCAGGAGATATTTTCTTAAGTTTTTTTTAAAGCTGAAAGCTATTCTGCTTTTCTTTATGTTAATAAATTATCTGTTCTGACTTGAACCAATAGGACGATTATATTAAAATTACTGGTTGGTACCATTATTTGTGTTCATTACAAACGCGCGGGTTAACGAACCGTATTTTTAATGAAAGAACACCAAGATTTCATCCCTTAACGGGGCTTTTTGTTTACCTTGGTACTAAAGCACCTAATCATCTCATGACTCCATATTCAAAGCCAAAGCCAAAGCAAAACATCCATCATAATCCGATACACCCTTTAAAACCACAATCAATCTTTATCAACCAATGCCCCGAAATAGGGTAAAGTCAGGACTTACCCCTTTTAGGGTAAAAAAGTAAATCTTTGATGAATGGTATCGACTGGATGGGCCCTAAAGGACACAAATGTCACGTTCCATGTTGGTTTCACTGAAGACATTTTTCGGGAAAATTGGGCAACTTGTTACTGTTAACAGATCCTTGTACAGTCGAGGAAATAATGCTAAGTTGTTGTGGATTGTTGCAATGGAATAAAAGTTGTTATTTGATTCTTTACGCGGGAGTAGGTAAAAGGTTTTTTTTATTAGTCGAAAAGGGACCGCTTTTTAATGAATTCTAGGTGGACTATTTTCAAGTAGTGAATTTTTGGGGGCTGATAACGATGGTGATGTAATAAGAGCTTAAGCCCCGAGGTCATGAATCACCCTCTTTTTACTCAAGTAGGGACAATAAGTAATATTTTTTTTCTTTTGTGCGATTAAACAATACATTTCCGGTTCAAATCCGTGAATGTTCAACTTGAAACAGAATATTGCTGATTCGTCATCAGTTTACCTTTCGTTTACCAATTTAAGACTTTTTAGTAAGGCCTAAGATATTGATATAAGATATTGGTTTATGGTTTATATTTATTTGAGCCAAAACAAACACAATATAAAAATCTTTCCACCTTCTTAAAAATAAAATATGGTATCAACTTTTAACCCCGATTGTACAAGCCTACATGACCCTAGAAAAATCTCTGAAGAAAAAATCTCTTCTCATTACCAATAAGGGGCTTTGAAGTGTTCTTGATAGCAGAACATTTTTAGAGGGTTCCAGATGAAGTGAATAATTCAAGATCAATTTACAGAACCCCAAAACTCTTTGCCTGATGAAATCGACTAAAATGTCTGTTATAAACTTGTAGAATAGGTTGCTTTCCGTCAGGTCTTGGTAGATTAATGTTGGAAGCAAGTGTAAGCCATGATCATTTTTTACAGGGCAATTGCTTATCCAAACGCGTTACACAGATACAATAAACAGCGGCGTAGAAACGGAGACAAGCATTCCGTATGTTATATTTCTTATTCTCAACCGGGGCACGATACGATTCGACAACGATTTGAACTGTCAAATAAACGCGTTAAACAACTAGGATTGTGGCTTGATAGAAGAATGTTTTGATTGCACATCATGGTACGTTTAAGAATCTCTTACGTTTAGAACACTTTGTGACGCCACACGGTTTGGCCAAAGAGAATATGGCCCCATTTAGAAATGGGTCCCCCCAATTGTAACCGCACGTGGATTTAAAACTCTCAAGTCTTATGCGTGTAATGTGTAACTTTGCCATTATTTTGCATGTAACATTATGTCTAGTTATACCATTATAATGGTCGGTACCATTATAATGGAAGTTACCGCTGGGAAAGAAATTCGGCAAGGAAGACTTTTTACTAAACCATGTCAATAAATTATGTTTCAAAGTTCTAACCTAACTAAAATACATAGCAATTTCCATCCTCCATAAACTGAAACAACATTTAAAAGTATACAAACTGTTTTATAATCCTTTGAGACTTTGTTGGAAACCCAGCAGATAAACTTTGAGGGAAGTCGACAAGTGAATTTTAACTTATAAGGCGAACTGTTTGCATATAAAGTTAATGTAATTTAATTTAGGACCTTTAAGGACAGAATTGACTGAAATGGTCTACAATTTATATTAGGGTTGTGCAATCAAACTTTATTGCACAAAACATACAGGAAAAACAAGTACAATGTTGTACAATAGACGACCTCTTCGCTATGAGGGATCTCTCCCAGACACTTGGATAGTCTCCCAGACGCTGCTGTTACGAAGTTGTAAAAGTGTACTGTAGTGAAAAATAAAAATAAATGAATGATGGAAAAACTAATGCTGTACATTTCAAGTAGCCAGCTCCATAGTTAGTAAACCTTGCGAAGATATTTCAAATGCTGGATTTGAAATGTGTAAGAGACTTAATTATTATGTTAAATAATGGAGGTACCATTATTTAACATAATAATTATGTCTTGAAGTCACCCGAAAAACAGAGACTAGTTTTTGTTACCTACTGTATTACTCCAGTATCATGTGTGATTTGTATTTTGTGACGTGTTCAAGATTCCTGTAAGGTCTAAAGGACATTAAAGCACTTTGATTTTGACTTATAAGTATTGCAAACTTACTGCAAATACAAAACTACACCATATTTTATTCCACGCATATTTTTTTATATGTCCTTCAAGATATTTTGTGGCGCCTATCTTAAAATATCAATAAAAGTCACTAGAGGTGATCTTTTAGTGCACAGTTGCCACTTTTAACAAAAACGGTGTCATAAATATTTTAATGTAATGTGGTGTAAGTTGGTTCAAATATTTATGGATATTTTTAGGACAAAGTTGGACTATGCAACATGTGCAACAAATTAAACAATATAAAAATTTGGCGAGTTCCTTTTTACGCAACTGAAATTTGTAAACTAATGAGCACAGGGCAAGGCTCCATTACGTCATCCATTACGTTCTCCATTACGAAAATCATTTAATTTTTAAAGAAATTATATCAAGAAATTATTATAAACTTTTTCTGTTTTTGGTAAAAGCTGAAAATATTTTTATACATTCGGTTTGAAACTATTCAACATCGTGATAAAAGTTGGAGTCAATTTATGGCATATAATCTGCTTAGCTTGGGGCTTGATAATGTTGTGTGGATTGTCCGGCATTATTATTATGGTAGGCACACAGGAGGTCTATCCTGAAAAACGTCTTCATAAATATATTTTATTTCTATAATTTTTTTATTTGTAAACTTCAATTTTTATATCCTTCTAGCGGTCCGCCCCAGTTTCGTTTAACAAAAATTTAATTTTTCATGCGGATCCCTAGCTTTATGTTCATCACGGAAAATTTAGGATTCTAATAAAGAAAAAAAATTTCAGATCGGTCCACTAACTACTGGAGCCTATTCAATTCAAACAAACAAATAATCAAATCTTTCCTCTTTATAATATTAGTATCGATAACCACGCCCATGCATCATAATAACAAGACTTGGAACCTATCAAGAGACCTATCGATGTCGATTGTCTAAGTGCTTATTTTGTAAGCCTAAATAAATAAAGTTATTGAATCTGATGCATGTACACGTTTTAATTGCCGTGATGTGTGTGATGTGACGTAACCAGGTTTATCCCCATCTTTGCTGGTTGGCAGACACAATATAGCTATGAACTGAACATGTCACATCGTTGAAAGCTTGATGAGCCGGTATTATCGGTAGAGTACCGATTAGCGCCATCTACAGAATTTCTGCTTAGATATAATCACGTGAATTGACTTGAGTTCTTTGTTATGGAAATATTTCTGGTCTACTACATTTTTTCTATATGTTAGTTAGTTAAATTATTTTTTTTTTTGTTATATTATTTTTTTTTTGTTAACATTCATGAAATGTTATATATTCAGTTAGCGCTTCCATGAAAAATTGTGTCGTGGGGTGGAGTAGATACAGTGAGCATATTCATGAAAAATTGTGTCATGGAATGTAGCAAATACAGTAACATGAGCATTTTAATGAAAAATTGTGTCATGGAATAGAGTAGATACAGTGAGCATTTTCATAAATAATTATCCATGGAATGGAGTAGATACAGTGAGCATTTTCATGAAAAAATTTATTGTGTCATGGAATGGAGTAGATACAGTGAGCATTTTGATGAAAAATTGTGCCCTGTCTTATTTGTCACACTAATAAACACCAACCAAACAATTCGGCATTACTACTTGAAGAATTTCTCACCTACCATTTACTTATCAAAGTAAGTCGCCTGGGACCATCTTTTCTTTGTTAACAACGTTATAATTGGACTATTATAAAGATGGGACTGATTGCATGAAGATTTTATGTAAGTTACCTAAAGAAAAAAATCACGCTACATAACATTTTTAGAAATTGATTAATTAATAGCGAGTTAAATTGGGAAGGTGAAATAATATTTACCACTTTTTTTTTCGTTACCACCTAGTACATTAAATAGGTAATTATTATACATAAACAAAATAATGCTGGACAATCCTCACAGCATCACCCAGCCCCAAGCTAAAGAGCTTGTGTTAATGGGTGATAGATGACTGATTTAACATTAAATAAAATAGACAGATATTTTTTATTATGTATAGAAAACGAACAGGACACTATTTCATATCAAGGATAAATTCATAAATTAATCAAGAAATACATAACATCTGTTCATAGCTAGATGGTTACTACTTACAAAGGTCATTCGTAAATTACTTTTCAACGTATTTTATCTATGTTCTTTATTGTGTAGTTAATAATCAAGTGATATGTAGTGACAAATACTAATATTATAAATGCGAAAGTAGCCCTGTCTGTCTTTCCGTCTGTCACGCCTATACTAGTACTGAAACGCGTTTACGATAAATTTTTGCATGTCAAAATTTGTGACAAGTTACAAGGGAATTAGAAGTAGTCGAATATATTTTATAGACAATGGGGATTCTTAATTTTGACGCGCACTGTACATCTCTATATTCCGAAGAATCTAGAACCCTATGTTTAAAAGTGGATTGAGAACGTCTCGACGTAGACTTTACGATGTGTCTCTTGAGTACACCTATTCGCCTCGGAGGAGTTGTGAGGTTTTGCTAGTTTCACATATTTATCTATAAAACAGTTGTACACCTATATTTTTTTTAATTTTATTTATTTATTGTTTTAACAAAATCAACAGCCCTTAATGTAAACAGTTCAAACCTTAATTATCTAACTTACGGCCAATAAAAGATTTACATTTTATAAAAGAAACTTACGAAATACCGAATTAAATTTTTGCCAAATAAATTTCTGCTATATAGGTAACAGCTTTCTCTACAAAATCGAGGATTAAATTTACGTAAACTCTCTTCATAAAGATACGATGTCAGGTGTTATCAACATACTTAGATTGTTTTTTTTTTCATCAAGGCGCAAGCGAGTTTAGCGCTGCGCCGTGATGAGATGTTACGAGAAAATTTCTCTTACTCTGTGCATAGAGCAAAATATTTTTTTTCTTTATTAATAGTATCACGTAACACTCATTTAAAATACAGAGCAAGCTCAAATTCAGGTAAAAATATACCTGCAACGAGACTTCTTGCAACAAAATTTCTTTACCCGTCGGGTTTCTTAAGGTACCCCAGTAAAACGCACTGGGTAGGGGTTCAGCCGTGTGGAAACCCTAAGTCCTTGGGGTCCTGGGGCCCATGATAAATATACAAAGCTGCTCAAAAGTCTACAGGTGATCGGAATTCTGGCTGTTATTTTATTTAACGAATCAGAATTACCACCAAACGTGGCAATGCTGCCAGTATTCTGAGCACTCTGCCTTCTGTTGACGGCTTAGATTTTAAGGAAAAATATGTTAGACTTGTGAAAAAAATATTTTTTTATAAATATTATTAACAAAGAAAATTACAATTACCTAACTAAATTAAAGCTAGTATTTACAATTCAAACAATTGAGCTAACTGCCGACTGTTGCTTATTGCCGTTTAAAATTGTTTTATTCTATTAAATATTGTAATTTTATTTGTGAATAAATGAAAGCAGCAAATAATGTAGATAGGTATTTAGTTTTTCCTAGATGCTAAAGCACCTTAACAGCAATTACGAAGTGTAGTACAAAGTGAAGTTGCAAGCAGATTAACTCCGCCGTTTAAGTTTAGTTCTAATTCAGACAAAGTTCAGGTTTGATATTAGCCTAACTTTGCTGCAATTGAAAATTAACTCTTAGATAAGTAAGCTAGGTACAAAGTCCTTTATCTGCCGTCCCTTGATGAGACTACGTTATTTTACTTACACTGTTTTACGATAGGTAACTGTATGTTACCTATCGTAATGTACCTATTGTTAAGAGACTTCAATCGTTGTGGTATACGATTATTGTTTTAGAATTATTTCGTCTTCCCTAAAAACCTATTTCGATAAATTTAGCGGAAAGAAGTGCATTTTATTTACGTAGCTATTTTCTATTTAAATGTTTTAAACAAATTCATATAATCAATATTAACAATAAAGGAAGATTAACATATTAACTTAGTCAAACAAAGAACAGGCAAGAACCTGCCCGTTCGTGTTACTCACAAACTTTATCAAAAATACTAATAAAACCCTGAAAGCCCTGAAAAGAAAATTAAACAACCACACGAAAACACTCTAAAAACTTTCAACCCCAACAAATGCACATTCCCACCCCATTCAAATTGAAACAAATGGCAAAAACAATACATTCTATTTACCTGTGTCACGCGATCCCTCCTTTTCAAAAGTTTTCCTGCAAACTTACGACGCACTCACTTCACTTCAAAAATTCAAATTACGAACACAGAAACAAAAACTCTTTGGAAAACGATGGCCACTATTTTAGTTTTTTCTTTATTGAAATATGACAGTGACAGTTGTTTTTATTTTGATAGTTTTTTTCGAACTTGAACTTGGAACGGGCGGCAACTGGTGAGCAGTCCGTTTGGCGCCCAAGAGTCTACTGAGGTTCGCGCGGCAGCCCTCGGGTGACGCGTTGATTTGTCTGAATATTGAGGTGGATATAATTTTTTAGAATTGGTTCGTTTGCACTGAATTTTTACCTAGATTTGATATTAAATGTTTAGTACTGAATATTACTAAACTAATCAACATTATAAAGTGGTCATTAGGTAGTAAATTTGAAGCCTTTCCTTAATCGAAGAAAGCAAAAAAAAATCTACTTCAAAATACTGGTTCGTACTTTTTGGTACACTTAACAAATTATTTTTTTGTAATTTGTCCAATGTTTTGTTGTATTCGTTCAGTTCTTTATAATCTATTTCAAAATAGTGTGTATTAAGAAAAATTACTCGATGTCGTTTAGATTTTTAAGTAATTTAAGGTTAGCCCTTAATAACCGTAATTTTCAATTGTTTAGCTGTAGAAAGTGGGTTGCCTCCGTAATTACAAAGTTGAATCGTAATTGCTTCCCAAACTTTGCCGGTACTATTCACCAATTTTCGCAAACCTGCTTTTGACGAAGCATTAGCGGATGATTTGTTTGAAAAGCATTAAGGCATGATTTGTGGAAACGGCCATATTCGCGATTTTAGCGTCATAAATAGGGCTTTGTATGAAATATCTTTTGCTAGGACAAGTTGGAGGTGAAAGATGACACGGTTGTTTTCTGTTTGTTGTCGGTTCGTAGCAGCATAAATATTGGTCCCCTAAATTCAACTTATTTTCATCTTTGTGTCTAATAAATAGAAAATACTTTTTTGTGTGAAGAAACAATGTCGAAGTTATAGTACGAGTTATACACCACTCCCTGCCATTTAAATTATTTATCACTTTGTTCTAAAGCTGCTTCGACGGAATGGGTTTTTGCGATGAGACCGTCTATAGTGACGACATCTGTGTCGTAGAAAGCGAAGCAAAGCTTGCGGTGTTCTGCTCCGGTTAGGGACGAATATAAGTATGATCCATAGATATTTATTGAGAGTACATAATTATAAAATCCATCTATGTCACTACATATTATATAAACTACATAGATGGACATCATCAAAATACCATCATTATAGTAAAATTAGCTTAAAATGTTAGGAAGCATCAGATTTAGTAGCGCCTCCGGGTTTTTAAGAAAATATTATATATAATACATATAATGAGCATCGGGTACAAGCGTCGTGTGACCCAAGACTTTGTGAGTATCTGGCGCAGCGCATCAGCATTGCCATACAGCGAAGCAACGCAGCAGCGCATCAGCATTGCCATACAGCGAAGCAACGCAGCAGCGCATCAGCATTGCCATACAGCGAAGCAACGCAGCAGCGCATCAGCATTGCCATACAGCGAAGCAACGCAGCAGCGCATCAGCATTGCCATACAGCGAAGCAACGCAGCAGCGCATCAGCATTGCCATACAGCGAAGCAACGCAGCCAGAGTCTTGGGGACGCTTCCGATTGGTATTGATCTGTTGAGCCACCTGTAAATTGTTTGCAACAGTCTGCAGATAACTCAATTGCTTCATTTGTTATTAATAGGTATTTGGTTCTGTTATTACATTGTAATTTCTTTGGTGATAAAGACTTTATATATTTATGATGATATTATGATTATCTATAACTCCATACCAGATTTGTGGCAAAATGCTGTAATGAACAATAGATAACTGTTATAAATTAAACGTATTTATAATATTAGTAGGATACATTACTTTATCTATAATAATATGATTAGGTATCTATAATTTCATGCCAAATTTGTGGCAAAATACTGTGACGAACAATTATCTATTGTCCTGACCTTCTCTGTTTTGTAGTGTCTTATAAAAAGAATCCTACTAAAATTATAAACGCGAAAGTTTGTATGTACTTAAAACGCAAAAACCACGACTTGGTACACAGATAGTTTATGTACTCAAATAACATATGGGCCACTTTTTATGCTATGGCCCAAAAATCCCACGGGATCGGGGGTTACACCCAGTTAGTAATTCTTAAAAGTTAATGCCTAATAGAAAATAAAAAAAATATATACCAATAATACAAAAGCTCTGTTTAGTTTAGGGCAAGATGATGCTGTGTGAATTAGCCAGCAATATTAATATATTATACCTAGTTTGTATTTAGCTGGGCGCCTGTTAAATAAACAATACGAAACTCCCTTACTACGTACTCACTTTTGCCCCAAAAACAATAAAAGCGCTCACACTTATCGCTTTACTGCCCGCTAGGGGCGGGTTTTTCGAGTGTTTCTATGTTTATCACCCAAATTACGAGGCCTCAAAGTATCCAAACGGCTGAGGCGTTTTTGATAAAGAGGGTGTCAAAATACTTGTCTAAACTCCTTTATGGTACTATTAATTAATGAGAAGAAGCGTGCGACCAGTTTTTATAGTTTTAATTAATTACATATTAAGAGTGTATACTACCTCAAACTGCTAATTTTCAACTTCGCCGGATGTCCATATCATCTAAACTACTGAATATTTAACTCTGAAATTGATATATGGTAAAGTTCAGGACTTAATCTATCGATCATACATATGTTTCGATAACACGATTCTATAAAATTTTCTCGATAGAAAAAAATCGCAAAGTTACCTCTAAATTTTTACTAAAACCAAAATTTCTCAATAAATACAGAAGTTCAGATCTTGACAATAAGCGTGGTAATAGAATTAAGTACTTATAATAAAAAAGTTATATGTTTCGGTTTTTTCAAATAATGTCCTAATTAATAGATAATAAGCTAAAACTTGATTTTTGGTGATTTTTGGACTTGCGTTGCAATGCCCTGTCCCGCTCTTATGAACGCAAAATCATATGTCTAGCCTTTTCGCACAGAGTTGAGGTTGTATGCGCCCTTAAGGAACAAAGTAAAGAAATAGCAGTGCTTAGTAGGTAGGTACTTTTTTAAGTAAATAAGTATTTATGCGTAATTTTTTTACTTTATTTTAATAACTGTATAGTAAAGTAATAAGCGCTTTAATAGGTTAACACGGCTTAGTAGGTACTGACTGAGTGCATTATCTTAATATTACTTCCTTCATTGTCGAGTCTTTCCTATACATTCCTATACATTTTACGCCTTGCAGCGCATCTCATACCTATAATCCGAGTGAACTTCGAACGAATTTGTCGTAGAATGACAATAAATCCATGTGTTAGTTGACAAGCATAATAAATAATAGGTATCTTCAGTGCTTTCAAAGGTTGCCTGGAACGTGTCCTGTCTCTTTTAGCGATAAGGCCGCCGATAGTACCACATTAGATATAATTAAGTAGTAGTTACTTTTTATTTTTATACCGTTTCATAAGGTGCAATAAAGACATTATTATGTTATCTTTCATCCATACGCGAACGATATGAATCGGAATGAGACGTATTGTCGCATTTTTAGGCTACACCTCATTTGTGTCTTTTGTAATTCTACGCGTTCTTCTCTTATACGCCAATGGTTCTCGCTCGTAAGCTTATTGTGTCCGTTGGCCTACAAACAAAACAGGTAAGCCTACAAACAAAGCCTGCATTTAACCATAACCAGTAGCCGCGTAATCTGTCAATTAAGCTAAACCGGTTAACCTTATATTTATCTTGTGACTTAACCCCGTCATCGGTCACACCTCCTATTATCATGGCCATCAAAACTTCCCTTACATTAACAGGAGCAACCATGCCTGAGTTACAAATGGGTAAGCTACATGGATGGATATATCTTCCCAACCATAAAATAATAAAATTATACGGCGCATTATTTACACAGGACAACAAATGATATTCTATTTATTTATTTTATTTTTAGGGAAACCATCAGTACACTATACAGAATTGATATTACAGTAGATAGTTGATGGGCTATTGATAGGAATCCACTGATACACAATAAAGTTACTTGAAGGAAACAATGTAATTTACTTAATGAAACTACACTAGTTCTATTATTCTATTCTATTACATTCTCTCTAACTCTCTAAACTGGCAAATTTGTCCTTCGCTCTTCTCATGGGTGGATGATTCCAAGACTTACTTCGAGGCTGATGCGCCATGTATATAATTTAGAGAATTAGACTGTATCTTTATTTTTTTATTTTTGTTCATTGAGATGCACAAAACATAACATAATCACTAAATACACTAAATTTAAATGTTTTAGATCTAAAGCTTGATTATTATTATCTTGATCTTGATATTATTTACATGGGATGAAATAAGAATTCCCCTATTGGATACAATAAAAAGTGAAATGACATAAATTATTAAAGTTCATGAGCATTGTCATTGATGGCCATTCTAATAATTTAGTACTGAGTTAATTCATCGAATAAAATGTACTTATAAGCATTTGAGGTTAGTAGGACCGATCCAACACCATGTAGCAGCAAGTCTAAGTTACAAATAGCCATTAAACGAGTGTGGTAAATGTCCTGGGACGAACGTGCCCTGTTTTTGGGATAAAGTACCCCTTAGCCCTCAGCCCTTAGTTAGATATAAGGGGTTGTTTACACTGGGAATTCAAAGGGATTTAAGATGATGGAGAATGGGAATAAATACTTTGAATCGTAGAAGCCTACGGTACATTACTTATAAGTATTTAATGGGATTTTTCTAGCAATAAGAATCTCGATAGCAGTCAGGAAGAAACACTGCCCGTTTTTTTATATTTATAAATATAAATATGATACAAACACAAACTCTGCTTAGGGCTAGTTAAGGCTGGACAATCCGTCCAGTATCGTTTAGCCCCAAGCTAAGCTGAGCTTGTGTTATGGGCACAAATATCTGCAGATCGTACAAATATTTGCCCTGATGGAATCGAACCTGCAACCTCCTTCGTCGCAAGAGGACCTTCGTCCACCGCGCTACAGATGTCGTCGAAGCAGCTCGTTAAGCCATTGTTACTACCTCTCTTGAGAGAATTGGGAGTGCACCTGTGATTCCGCATTCACTTGTGCACTATTATAAGCCATGCGCATAAGTCTCAACATTATTAGGTACGTAGGCTACGTTCATCTAGGAAAAGTGAAAAACGCCCGGAAGCATTTTTTTCTTATTTTACCTCCAGGCACAAGTACTTTGATCTAGGTAAGTTAATCATAACAACCAATCAAAACGGCTCTTATTTCAACGAGATAAAGACCAGCAGCCTTATTGTCTAACTTGAAGTCCATTACCAGTGAACTTCAAACCGATTACCAGTTGTAGACCCAGTCAGAATATTGTCGGTATTGTCTATGGTATTCAACTGGTCTTCGGTTTCAGCTATTTACACAATACGAAAGTGACAATCGAAGTCCAGGCTAGGTTTGAAATTCCAAACTGAAGCCGATTACGATTACCAGTTGAGTTAGACAATAGAGCCGCAGGTGTGGTTTGAAAATGGGAACGTTCTCGCCTTGATTGATAATCTCTCATTTTCCTCATGTGAAAATGTTTTATTCACTTGTAGGATACCGCGACCTCGCTTGTTGGCAATATTTATTACAGTGTTCTTTTTACTGTACAGTGGCTTTCATGCCGGCTTATTCACCCGGTTCAAAGTCTGATCGTACAAAAGTTTTAGTTATGATTATGAATTAATAACACTTATTGTTTTTTAATTATAAGTAATTAATAACCTACAATCTATCACTATGTACCTACATAATTATAAAGTTCTGTTTTTAACATAAGTTTGAATGTTCGCTCTTACTAAAACAATCTCATGTGAAGAGGCGAGGGATCCCAGCTTCGACTAATAAGTTAATTAATTTTATTTTCTATATCTAATTAATAACACACCTATTTTAAATCATTACGCCTCGTAGCACCTATTAGTACCCATTTATTTCACATCTTATTTCCACTGCTGAATGCGCGATAAAATACTATCATTCCTTACATACCTATAATCGTAATCCGATAAAATATAATCAAAGTCTGGTTTTGCATATCGCCTATTATCGCATCCACAAGCTGAGTTGGCTTAACTCTTACACCCCGACCGCCATGGCAACCCTACGTAAAATATAGAAACGCCATTTTGAATTCGGTAATAATAATTGCCAGTTCTATTATTGCCTGACAGACAACCGATAGAAAAATTAACATGTATTTTCAGATATAAACGCTGAGCCGTCAAGACTTCACGCACGAGTCTCATTTATCTTCAGCTGCCGTGAAATTGTTAAATACTTCAGCGATGGGTGGTTTTCTGGTGTTTCTCAGGGTTTTCATGTCTTATCTGTTTACTGTTGCTTATGTTTTATGTAGATTTTTATAAATTTAGACATCTGACCATAAAAAAACGGATCTTATGAAAAATAGTAATGACTGATGACAAAATGGGGTAGGTCCCATTTGTTCTATGGAACATGACGCAATAGAACAATTTGAGAAAATATTGTCCCTATTTGTACTATAGAACAGTTTGTAATTTTTGTCTCAAATTGTTCCATAGAACAAACTAAGTACATAGTACAACACATACAACTAAGTATATAAACTTCTTGAAGTTGATATGTAAACTGGCCACTCGAGAATGATTTGCTACCACTTATGTCTTAGTGACATTTTTGATTAGATGGTTACTCACTAACAAAAATTATAATGTGAACTCCTCGATCGCTGTTAGTTTTTTTTTTTAAAAACGTTGCAAAAATGTCCTTCTTGACTATTTTTTTTACTTTTTTTAACTTTGAGAGCTTCATACATCAACATCACCAGCCTATAATAGTCCACTGCTGGACATAGGCCACCCCTAATGAGCGCCATAGATGGCATCATTATGTGGGGGTTATTGCCCATAATCCCCACGCTGGGCATGCGGGTTGGGGATCGCAGTTCGGTGTAGTTGTTCTGCAGAAGGCGCTGCTGCCCGCCCCCCGGTGTGTTTCCCTTAGTCGCCTCTTACGACACCCACGGGAAGAGTTGGGGTGGTGAAATTCTATGCCGGCACCACACGGCAAAGAGCTTATAACTAATTATTTACACGTTTTTTCAAATAAAAAATGCCTTCAAAAGACGAAGGATATATCTGAAATCAAAAGCAAGTAAAAAATTTACCAGAAAACATGTTCCAAAAAAAGTTCTAGGGGTAGAGACGTAAATTTTCGGAAAATCTTAAAAAAATACAAAAAACAGGATTAAAATTTTTTTTAAGCAGTTAGGGTCTTTTCCTTCAATTTTTATTTCACAAATAGGTCCACCTACTCACCCACCGAGTTTGTCTAACCCTCCACCAAACACCCTGTATATCTCATCATGGAAGGTTTTGGGAAAAACTGATTCTCATTTTGTTCTATGACATGAAACTCGGGTGAAAAGGTAGTATGTAGTTCCATGGAAAAAATAGGGACGAAAATGTGTCATTTTGTACTATGACGTCATGTTCCATAGAACAAATGGGACCTACCCACAAAATGAAATAGTAGAAGAGACCTGAGGCCTGTTCTAATTCTCCAAAATACGCAATAGATTATTTCGAATATTTTTTTGTGCAAGTGCTCCATTTCGTTGTTATAGGGTGCACCAATTGGCCGAACAAGAAATAATAGTTACGGTTACTAATTTATGATTTCTGAGCTACGGCATAGAAAGATGAACCAGGTATGTTATTTCATCATAAAATAAATAGTTGGCTATTAATGAGGTGCATAAAATGCCATGCCTGTGGGTTAATTTTCGTGTAGGTAGGTACTCAACAACAAACTTTTTCTCTATGTACGTTTTTGAGAATTTTTAAGTAGATTTTGGTATGCGGCCGGTAGCACAGAATCTTTAAGTAATAACAGTAAAACAGTAAAACCGTCGAGTTTCAGATTTAAAAGCTACCTTCAAATTTAATTAATCATTCAACCTAGAGGGCCTTCAATACAAGTTAATTTTCAAAGCCTCTTTTAATTCTATTACAGTAGGTATAAAGTTACAGTAGGCAACTTCACTCAATAATTCCCGTAGCAGTGTGCACACCCCGTTATCTGGCAACTTTTTGCGCCATTCAGAAGTGTGCGGAGCGGATGCGAGTTGACAGTGTTACCAGCTACCAGTTGTACAGTGCTGCCAGTATGTGGGTCAAGGTGGCTATTCTAATTATCTGGCTTCGACTCCTGTCATTTTAATGTCTGATAATTTAAATGCTCATTCACTGATGCTTTTAAAATATTCAAAGTAACTTCTAATCGTATTTATAATTTAAAAACATATTATAAGTACACGATGATAGCGTAGTATACCATTAAATTTCTATAAGTATAGAAAAGGAGATTATGTATATCATAAATTCATAACACAATGCATTAGTCACAGTTATCTACCCACAATACAAGCTCTGCTAAGATTGCGGCTAGAGTGATGCTGTGTGGACTGTCCAGCATTATTTATCGATTTATATTATTATAACTGTTTTTATTATAGTCTGTAACTGAGTTTCAATAAATGTTTATCTATCTCTATCTATATTTTTATTATCATTTATAATGGATTCCTCAACACTCATAGGGACGCCCATAGCTGATCATAAACTCCCCCACTTTTTTACCATGATAGCTTACGCCATTGATGTTGATGATAATAGTTCCCAAATGGATGAACCGAATTTATTAAACATCGTATCGTATCAATAAACAAGCGTAAACAAGCGTGTTTGTTTCAATGACGGCGTTCGTCAAAGTACCCAAGTTGCATAATAAAATTTTCACGGCTCTCAAATTTTGTAGGTACTTACTTGATAGATACTTAATATTTATTTAAATTTCAAAAACCTCGCGTATCCTCTTGTCTATTATAAGGGTCGAGATTCCCGTGATATTATTGTGTCACGAATAATGTCACGCCAGCTGCAGCTACGAGTATTTCTGGCGTACGAAGGAATGAAGGAATTTCGTAATTTAATATTTCGAGAATATTTAGTAAAACAGGGACAGTAACTGCGATAAAATGATAAGGACATATAGTTACTAGATAATTTCAAACTGAACTTAAAACAATGGAGTTTGATTTAGAAAAATAGATTATAAGGGGGCCATTTTTACCGTAATCCAATGCATGTCTGATTTTCAACAGGTAGGTACCTTATATTCACATAATACATAATTTAAACTAGAACCGACTTGAGAATATTTGAAACATTTTTTACGGAAATATATCACAAAAATTTTCGATGGTCATTAATTCTCATCAAAGCAAGAATCATTTATCGAATAATCGACATCCAAGTCACGAGAATCAGCCCCGGTTCGACGGTTTGTTAGACAAACTAATTCGATGATCCGGCCAGCGTTGTTTTACAGCTGTCGGCGATCTGAATTGAGTTTACTCTCACTTCTCTAATTTAGGCAATTCGGATTTTGATATTATATAGGTGAGCGAGAATATATTGTTTTCTTTTTGATGTTTCGTAATCGCAAGATCTGGCGATTATTTTTGTTTTGATCCTGGTAGAATAACATGCATTCTGTTCACAACATTTTGTATTATGCTGAGCCGGGAATCATTTGCTATTGCAGCATACTTACTCCCTATACTCCTAATTCTGTATTTCTAAAGTATTCTAAATTATTGCAAAAAAAATTATAGCTCAATTGTTTCATAATTTGTACTAATTATAATTTGATTCTGTTATTTAATTGTAATGTTTTTGGCATGAACCTATGAATCAGTATTTTTGTTAATTTACATAACCACTTACAATCCTACTATTCGACGAATCGGTAGTTATAACTAAACAAAAAGTCGTTTGAAAAAGGGACTCGCTGCCAAAGCATCACAGTTACCTCCACAAAGAAAGAAGAGGCAGAGGTTTGTGTTGGACGGGCTGAGACTGAACTGCGATCAGCCTGTCCAGTCAAATAGCAGTTCAGCCTAATTTATCATCCACAACATGAAAACGAGTTAAGGCGAGGTATTCCTGCAGCTGTAGGCATTTTGTCCTGTCTAAAGTTGCGCGCGAAATACTTAGCGCAGATGCAGCGCCAACGACATAGTATAGAAATAAGCAGTAGCATAATATTATTTCACTTTAGAAACGCTGTTGCTATGATCAAACTTTGTTTATAGTTTTCAGTTAGAGTTTCGTAAATAAATGAAGTTGTTACAACTTCATCTCTATTTATGTTTCTTAATATAGATAATGAATTAATAATAAAGTAATTGATCCCAAGATAACCAACCAAACCAAGAACGCTGAAAAACGTCTGGACCAGACCAACAAAAGGCATAGTTAATTTCCGAACTTCGTTTTTTAAGTACCTACAAAATTTGAAATAAATACCTACTCAAATAAAGAAGACAAAGAAGCAAATAGAGAACATTCGCTTCTATGATTTAAAATTTTGTTTGAAATAAATACAAAGAATAAAGGGTATCAAATAAAACAATTATAATAAAATATTATTATTTTCTCAAAATTCTCCAATATTCAATTCTAGCGTGCTTGTACCCGGTTAGTGGCTCAGGAGATGATAAGGCTATGGACATCACATAATTATTTTTTCCATTTGTGGTAAGGCTAGGAAGTCTATAATTTATATTTTCATCTTGAAATCACAACGATATTCGGATCGATGGGTTCGAACCTACAAATTCTTTTTTCGACCTTTTTCAACGTATTTTACTTAGTATGAAACTTAGGCGATTTTCATAACCTGTTTTGAATTGTCGAATTCCATACCTTTGATTTGAATTGCTCTCAATGAAAAAGTCTCATTGTATGAAAATTTGTTTTATGACCATATTTCAAAAAGTTTAATTTTTACAGACTTCTCTATATTTTTTCTGTAAATTATAAATCTATATCTACAAACGCACAGTACATTTTACATCGATCACTCTGCAATCTTCGGAGATAGGGGGTTGGTGGGGGAATGGTTAATTTTTTGACCATTTATTACATTTCACATCGATCGCTCTGCAATCTTTGGAGATAAGGGGGGGAATGGTCATTTATTCGACCTTTTTCTAAATATTTCAAAAAGTATAAAATTCATCAAAATTTCAAAATCTGTTTTGGAATGTGCAAATTGAAACCTTTCATTTGATACCCCATTCGACTCTGTAGGGTCCCATTTCAATATTCAATTTCAAAATTTGTACCTACTGAAAATCTTTATTTTGATTTTTATTTTTTTCATTTTTGCCGACCAGAGCGAGGTCGGCGCGTTCTGCAGTGTTCGGGGAACTTCGGGAGGCTCGGCCGTCCGAGAAAGCCCGAACACTGCATCGATATGCTGCACACTTCGGGCTGCGTTTATTCAATAACTATTCTTACTCTTTATCTGTTTATATCAATTAGGTACCTTAGTAGTTTAAGACACAAAAATTTTGTTTTATCACTCACGTAATAAAAAACGTAAAGTATGTAACCAGAGGAATGTAACATTCGAGTCAAATCCTCAAGGGCTTAACGATTGTTAATATTTAATAACTAGAATAAGTTTTTCAAGAATAAATAAAATAAAAAATAAAAAAAATATTTTCATAATTCGCCGCCCCCACCGAATACATAATATGGTAACCGACTATTACTATAGAAGTGTTTTTATTTGAAATAATTGTTTCTGAGGTGCGATTACACCTTGTGAATTTTTTTCAGGCAAATCGTACGAGTAGTTCTTGAGATAGGCTTTTTGTAATGGGTTTTACTTTTTTATTAAACGAAAAATAAAAACAACTCTTTGATCCGAACAACATCGCAACAGGTTAATACTCACTCCTCGATATCTCGCTTTTTATTGTAAGATGTGATTGCGGTTTTATTCGGGAAAAAAAGATAAAACTTATTTTACGTAAAGTAGAAAACGCTCTTATTCATGTTTTAATTGCAGTTTTTTACTATATAATAATTTAAAAAATCTGAAAACAAGCAGCGGAGCCATAATAGAAAAAGAATATAGGTATAGCGCACGGTTTAATTATTGAATTTTTCATCTGGGTCCCTAACTATGGTCATCACGGAAAATTTAGCATTTTAATGATAAAAAAAAAAATTCAAATCGGTCCAGTAGTTTCGGAACAATTCAAACAAACAAACAATCAAATCTTTCCTCTTTATAATATTAGTATAGATAAAAGAAACCTATTAACATGTAATAAAATTATAGATTAAAAACTAGAGGTTAGCAGCTCGGGGGGAGTGCCTTGCCTTAGGCGGCCTTATCGCATTGGAGTTTTTACTTTTCATAACCTAAAACGTCTTTGATTTGATGGTAATCGATATCCATGTGTAAAATCTGCGATAGTAAACTTTCAGCCATCTTGGATTTGAAAATGGACATCTTTTTCGTAATCTACGTGTTTGATTTAGTCGAAAACGATACCCATATAAGTGGGTGTTAGGTCACACAGCACAGCTCGCTTCGCTCGCCGTGTTGTTCCTCTTTGTCGCATTGCAGCTCGCTTCGCTCGCCGCAGTGCTTCACCCGCTTGCTGGGAGAGGGGGGTCGTGGGGGTCACAGCACGTCTCGCTTCGCTCGCCGTGCTATTCTCCTTAGTCGCATTGCAGCTGGCTTCGCTCGCCGCAATGCTCCACCCGAAAAAAAAGCTCAAAATTTGGCCAATTTTCGGTTTTTTATAAAAAAAGAGGGTCTGGGGGGTCATAGGGTTCAAACTTTTTTTGGAGTTCAAAATGATTTTTTCTCCTCTACATAACTGTGAAAAAATTTTTCTTCTAGGTCGATCCGTTTGGGAGATACAAAAAGGGGGGGTGAAAATGTGGGTGGAGGGGGGGTGATTTTTTTTTATTTTTCAACACTAGAAGAAACATTCTATACGACTCCGCAATCCAAATTTTTCTATAACGACTATTTCCGGTAGCAACTTCAAAAGGGGGGGTCTGGGGGCAAAGGGAGGGGGGAATTTTTGCCTGCCTTTGAACTATTTGACCCCCTCTATACAACCCCACAAAAAATAACATTCAGTATGGCTCTGTTTGGGAGCCCCCCTAAAGGGGGGGGGGGGGGGAGAAGGGGCAAATTTGGAAAAGTCGGAATTTTCCTTAGGTCCCCCCGAAGCCCTCTATACGATTCCGTAAAAAAAAACCATACCTATGATGGTGGAGGGGGCTCCACCATCAAGGAGAACAATTATGTCAATGCTTTATAGATATATAAAATGTTAATGTAGTTAACTAAATATTATTGGCTTCAATAAATCATTCCAGTAAGTAGATAATATATTTTTAAACTAGAACAATAACCTTTATTAATTTTCTGCCTTACATACCGATGATTTTATACTATGGCACTACGACCGTCACATATCATGTCAAAGGTTGAAGTAAAATTGAATCTAACGCCATTGTGTCAGAGACTAAAATTGCATAACAAATGAAACATTTACGTACTTCATAAATTAGCGGAAAAATTGACATAGGTCCGTCGTCTGTAAGCGCCAGAGCGCGACTGATCGTGTCTGCCAAGCCACCACGCTTGTGAATTTTGTAGTTATTTCAAAATAGTGATTTTGAAAATCATTTTATCAGGACAAACTCTGCGAATTTGTCTAGAAATAGTTACTGTCTTTAATTGAGTACAAAAAAAAACTTAAAATATCACATAGTTTAGTCATAATATTGAAAAAACATTTCAAAAAGGGGTAACTTCGAGATTTTTTTTTCCCGAGCGAAGTTTATAAAATCTTGTATCTGAATGCGAATTTGACTAGACTAAATCCTTAACTATTACATATCTTTTTTACAGAATTTTTAATCAGTATTCCTACATCTCAGATGGTTTTGAAAACCACAAAAGTGCGGCCTCTGTTGGCCTACCTGGCCTGTCATTTATTTGCCTTAGCTAGTGACTTATGAATTCGTAGGATTAACCTACCATGTCAATTAATTAAGTAAATAAAACGGATCGAATGAGAACTCATCCAATCAAGCTGAAATTGTACGACAAAATTGATATTCACTTGTGACGAAAAACGATTGCAATCAAGTACAGTCGCAAAGAGCAATCAAATGATTTTACGCTTTTGGGTCCATCTTGTGGGACCAACTTCATAGGTGAATGGTATCACAAAATTGTACGCCATTAGAATAATTATTGTACTTACTTTTATTGGAAATATATAATAGATATTCAAGGTAATTAAATAGAAAATTATGTGACCGCAAATCGTAAATTCTCTATGGACCAATAATACAAATAAATAATTCGATTCAATAACGCCTACAGTGGAGCATTTGGTAAAAGAAACCTATTACTTAGTTTTTTACTAATATTGAACATCTACCAAATGATATTAAAGTACCATTGAAACCGAAGATAAAGATTTTTGAAAAATGAATAGGCATGCGATTTTAATTTTGTTTTTGACTGTACCACTTTGAATTAATATTACTATGTGATGTCAGTTGATATATACTTCAGTTACTTATTTAATTAATTTGATGGGATATGTTCAGCGTGTAAGATGTTTTATTAGCAATCATTTTATTGGATTTATCCATGGTAATAAAATACATCTTAAGCCTCGTTGACACGATCAGAGTCTGCTTGGACCGAATGGTCTCTGGAGAATTTTTTTGAGGGTGTCGAGAATGTAGCAAATCCCCCACCACCCAAGGGGTTCATTTTGCAAACGATGCACCATAAACCCTGTATATTCATTCTTGTCGCCGCAGCTTTAAGGGTTTCGAATCCAACCTCGAAACCTTGAAACTAATAAGCACTTAACGTTCACTCCTACCTTGTTGGAGGTAATCTGTGCTGGCCCTAAAAGTTGCAGAGATTTCACCCATTTTAAATCTACCTCATTAATAAAATGTCCCTGAGGTTTAAATAAGGGAAGAACTCTGGTAATTAATTAATTAACAAGAATGCTAATTATCTACTCGGGTTTCACACGAAAATAAAATTACATTTTCTTATAGCGAAGTTTTTTTCATGAAATTTTCATGAAAATAATTTAAAAGTTTGCTTGTCTGGTGTTAAGTCAATTTTATAAGGCGAGACCAAACTCTTGGGACTGAAGATGTTGGGGATTTTGCGTAATAATTAGAATTGCGATAAGACTTCTTAGATAACTAGCTTTTGTTCTCGACTTCCTCCGTAGATATCGAAAATGGTTCAAATAGTATTTTTGACAAAAAGTATCCTTATGTCCTTTCTCCCGGTCTATATAACTTCTGAGTTCAATTTCATCAAAATCGGTCCAGTAGTTTAGGCGTGAAAGTCGGACAGATAGACAGACAGAGTTACTTTCGCATTTTTTATATTAGAAAGGATTGAATAGGTCTTTATCTCAGGTCAAGGAGGCGCTCATAACGGGAAGCTTATGTCCAGCAGTGGACTAACATGGGCTGATGAATATGATGAATAGGTAAGGTATACCGGTCGAAAGCGTCTTTTTTGTATGATATAAAGTTACAAGTTACCTACAAGTTATCTTAAATGTTTTGTTTATTAATATCTATCTGATTTTCCAATTTTCTTGATTGGATCTCTCTGTGGATCCTCCAATCTAAGGTAGGCTCAAGTGGAATGCTCGCAATCTGGACCTAAACCAACAGTCTATAGCAGAGGTAATAGCAGAGATCGAGTGCCTTTGTGACGTAAGGCACTCAACCTCTGCTATCGATGGTTTACCCATTACTTCGAGGATAGATAAGGGGGTATGTCTATATACTTTGTATAAAGGTTAGTATCAACAGAAAAATGTAGGAAACAACCTGTACCTTAGCATTCTACGAAACTGAACAGTGTGTCCAACTGAAACTACGGTAAAATATAATTATTAATGTATATTAATATAAATATCTATACTAATATTATAAAGAGGAAAGATTTGATTGTTTGTTTGTTTGTATGTTTGTTTGTTTGTTTGTTTGTTTGAATTGAATAGGCTCCGAAACTACTGGACCAATTTGAAAAATTCTTTCACCATTAGAATCCTTATTTTTTCGTGATGAACATAGGCTATATAATATTTTCAAAAAAGTTAGAGATCCGCATAAAAAATTCAATAATTGAACCGTGCGCTGTATATTCAACCTCTTATTCTATTATGGCGCGTCATAATAGAAAAAGAGGTTGCTTGCATTTTCTCTACGGCCAGTGTCAGATAAGGAGTGTCGAGTCAATGTCAAAAACCCCAATGATGTTAAAAAAGTAAGGGATCCGTATGAAAAGTGTGAAACCCATCGTATTAGTGTGTATAATTTCTGAAATTTTTGTTAATACCCGTGCGAAGCCGGGGCGGACTGCTAGTTTATTAATATATACGGAAAAATCTAGGAAACATCCTGTTGCTTAGCATTCTACGAAACTGAATAGTGTGTTCAACTGAAACTACGGTAAAAATAATTATGAATATAAATATTATTAATACCTCACGGTATTTGTCTGGCCGACGTTTACGGGACAACAAAGATAACGAGATGGTTTAGGACAGGGTTTTGAACTTTTGTCGATTACGCCATCTGGAGCTAAACCAACAGTCTATAGCAGAGGTAATAACAGAGGTCGAGTGCCTTTGTGACATCAATAGCAGAGGTTGAGTGTCTTCACATTCAACCTCTGCTATCGATGGTTTACCCATTACCTCGAGGATAAATAAGGGGTATGTCTGTATACTTTGTATAAAGTATTTATGTAGAGAAAAATCCGGTTATAAATTATGATATGGACCGCCTTCAGTGGTGTATACTACAGATCAAGAAACTGACATTAAAAACTATACTGACATGAAACAAGACATCTAATTAAAACTATTTTTTCAATTATATAATGACTGCATGACTATTTCATATTTTTGTATGTTTACATTAGAATGATAATTAATTGTTACAAAAAATTATCAGAGCGTCTGGTCGAAGCGACGTGTGTGTGACCCGAGAGCTGGTCAGTATCTGGCGCAGCGCATCAGCATTGCCATACCGCGAGGCAATGCAGCCAGCATCTTGGGTACACTTCCAACTGGTATTAATATGGATCAGCTACCTGTAGTTTGTTTGCAACAGTCTGCAGCTAGCTCAATTGTTTGAATTGTAATAATACTAGCTCTAATTTAGTTAGATAATTGTTACAAGACGGACTTTGAAATTGTATAAGTGATTTCATTATGAATGTAAGCGGGTTAACTACGAACCTATTATATGTTGTAAGAACACCAACGTTTCATCCCTTAACGAGGGACTTCATCAGGATGAGTGCGGCTCACGTCTCACGTCGCGCCCGTACCACAGTATATTATGTACACTGTGCCCGTACCGCCTCTATGCGCTCACTGCGGCGTAGGTTCGTAGTTGACCCGCTTACATTCATAATGAATTCATCAAACTACGATAGTTTTTATATGTATAAGTGAAATTGAAAAAAGCTCTTTTTTTCTCTCTTAGAGGGTATAAACGCAATAAATAATGTCGCCAGCAAAAAACTATCACTTTTGAACGCCCCAATAATACGTACCTTCGTGTACTAATTACCCATTGGCCAAGATACATATAAAACAGTATTTAACCTACTAAAACAAATAACAGAAAATAAACGAAAACTCGAAGAAACAGAGTAAATAGAAGGATCTTGAAGAAGCCGCGTGCATTTGTAAAAACGAGTTTCAGACGACTGCAAATATTTACCCAATTTACATCCCATTACGGTTTAGTTGAGGCTCCGAATGTTGGATCTGGTACTGATAGAAGTTTCATCAAATCTTTAAAATATTAGTAATATTTTAAGAAGAAAGATTTGATTGCTTGTTTGGATTGATTATTAGGCTCCAAAACTACTGAACGACACTACCATCATCCCTGATGAACTGTAGAATATTTTAACACACGATGTGTGTTTGTAAAAATTAATTATAAATTTTATAAATTATAATTAATTTATTATACTATATTATAATATTTTGTTAAATACCCGTGCGGAGTCGGGGTTGACCTAGTGGTCTAAAAGTCTAAATCTTTTATATCTTGTTTGTGAGCGATCAGAAAGGGACCAAAACGGAATATAGGCTATAAAACATTTTCAAAAAAGTTTGGGATCCGCATGAACTATGTACTTCAACAATGTAACCGAACGTTATCGTTGGGATAAGGTTGGGAAAATATTATAAAATATTCGAAAATGTGTATTTATTTTTATTTTCCTTTAATACCATGCAAAGCGGGGGCGGGCCGCTAGTAAATGTATAAAATAAACTTCTAGATGTTAGAGGTTACAACTGCCGCCTCATTTTAAATGATCCCGACGGTGCGCGAGGTAGACTTTTATTAAGGCAACGTCACAGTTCACAGAAATTCTGTAATAATAATTATAATAGGTACTAATATACTTTTATTTCAGATAGATATTATAGAAGATTTGTTTGTTTGTTTGTTTGAATTGAATAGGCTCTGAAACTACTGGACGGATTTGAAAAATTCTTTCACCATTAGAATTATAAATTTTCCGTCATGAACATAGATTATGGAATATTATCAAAAAAATTAGGCTTCCGCATGAAAATATAATTTTTTGTTAAATACCCGTGCGAAGCCGAGGCAGACCGCTAGTATTATATATAAATAGATCTCTTTACACTCAGATACAGATATATAATAGACTGCAACAACAGTTGGTATAATTCACAGATATATATTTACAGTATAATTCATGCGCGATCAGAATGGTGCTGAAAATTTACAGTGTCCAGCCGTGAACTAGTCTGTAGGTATGAACTGAAGCCTCGATGGATTGCGTTGAAACGAATAACTGAAAACGTTTTTATAACTACACAAGGAGATTCGGAGAAAGATTTTCTAATAGGACAGACAGAAGCATTAATTGGTAACCCCCCTAATAGCTAAAGTTTACATTGCAAATCACTGTACGATTTACAAATCTTTTACTCAAATACTAAGAAACAAAAACGTAACACCCAGTGGGAATCGAACCAGACATCCAATCGCTCACATGACAAGTAATGCACGCACCAACCAACTAAACCAACGAACCAGTTATCAGAGCGTCGAAATTTTATGTTATTAGTGTTCGACAGCGGATTTTTATTTATGAGATCTCTATACACTGGATAAGAAAAAAAAGAAGTATTTGAGGGTAGATTTAAATATAATCTTGGTGAATAATGAAAAGGTCATTAGCCATACTCAATTCTAGTCTTGACTTACTGGTTTGAATCATAAATGAATTGAAGAATATTGAAGGAAATTATGCAAATTAAGAATTTTGTGAGAACTAAGATCGCGGTGCTATTCGAACAGCAAATGAGTAATCAGGAGATTGCTCGTTAGCTGTGAATTACGGTAAGTTATCAACTTATTATTCTTGTGTCATAATCATTACGAAACAAATAAATATTTTTTTAGTAAAACCTTGTTATCTTTAACTTCATTTAAGTATTGATTTGTTGTCTTACAGATAAAAACCGTGCGCTTAAGTGTAATGTGGGGATGTGAATGTAAGAAGCAATGGCAGATAAACAACAGGAGTGTATTACAAATCAGTGAAGTCGCCACAATAATATTGTTGACATTCAGACTAGTTCGCCTTTTGCATCCACTCGTTCTACTGCTCAACAATATTTGATATCAAAGTCAACAGAAGGCATTTGCATGCAGCTGATATACTTACACAACTATCGAGCAGCAAAAATAGGACTGTCTGCTGAACTCCATCGTAGGGCATGAATAACTTTAGGTAAGTGATAATACTGATAATTCTCAACAAATTCGAACACCTTTATCTATGATTATATCATCATAATAATGATATTTTTAACAAGTTAGTATTTACACGAACTAAATTAACATTATAACAGTTGACTTTTTTTTTCTTTTTAGGTTTTGGAGATGGATATCCTCTATGGGTCCTGGAGAAATAGTAAAAATAACTGGGCGCATGAATGACGAGCTTGAAAGTGTTGAAGGTTACTACGCGGATTGCGTATCCAGAAGCCCAAATTTATTTTGTCCATGATAATTGTGGAGTGCATCGTACGCGGATGGTTTCTCAAGGGTTGTTCATCTCTACAAGGCATTACTGTTATTTCTTGGACATCTAAAAGTTCGGCCCTAAATCCGATAGAAAATATGTGGGGTCAAATGGTTTTAAATTGTTAATTTTACCTTTTAACATTGTCAGAAAAACTCCATTTGACCTCATTTATTTTCAAAACTACCTGATTATTTAGTATTCCATGATTTACACGAGATCCAAATTGTTTAATTCATTAGATTAGCAAAGTAAACGAAAATCTAATGAAAACATGTGTATTCTCGAGCACTAAATCGAAAATGGAATATTATTTTTCAGGATAGGAAGCTATTTGTAAGTAGGCTAAATAATAAAATAAAACATTAATTACATTTTTTGTGTTGTTGTTTGTGTAGGCAAATTTTTGAAAAAAATAAACGTAATTGTTTACCTGAAATTATTATTATTGTTTTATTTTATCAATTACTTTAAATTCATACTAATAGACAAAAACTTCACTATTACACATAAATAAATGTCATTACATTACTAAAATTAAGTAGTAGTTAAAAAACAAAAAAATCCACTGCAAGGATTCGATCACGATCATTACGATGTGCGGTGACAGAATCTCGGTTACACTAACCACTACACCATAGTTACATGTGATACAGGCTCGAAATTTCAGTATCGTTACTCCTGATAAAAGAAATGTAGGTGTTGAAAAAAACATTTGTTTTTTATTTAAACAATTAAACAAACTTTATAAAAAAAAAACAAAAACAAAAAATAATGTAAATTAAAATGAATATATAAATCTTCACGGGTTTGAACCTACATGCTACTGAATGATAACTATGACATATTCTGTGAGGGGGTTACCAATTAATGCTTCTGTCTGTACTTGCATACACGAACGTTGCTGAAAAAATTTCTTAAAATAGATATTCATAAAATCAGTGAAGGTCCTAATTTTGAGTAGAATAGTTTTCAGCGGAATTCGATCGCGATCTTCATGGTGCGGGCTAATCACAGTTCAAGCCGCACTGCTATTACGTGTTTAACGGGCACACATGAGTTTTGCGGTCTCTTGCTGTAAGCACAGCAAGACCGCAAAACGGGGTTTCCTAGATGACGGTGAACGCTATGTAAAAAACAAAAATATAATATCTTTTTTATCTTTATGTTAAGACATCAATCTGCACTTATTCAACAGCCTTCTACCTATTATTATGACTGTGAGCTGGTTAACTACGAAACTTATTGCTTTGTAAGAAGCCGAATGTTACAACCCTAAGCGGGATTTTAGTTTTCAATAAGTTTCTTACAATAACTGGCTTACAAAATAAACACATAGACAAGTCAGAATTCATCAATAAATTATCATAAATAAAAAAATAAGGTGTTATTGGTTTTACTCTTCACTTACATTTGTCTAATAGTGAAAAAAGCAGCTACATATAATATATGAAAGTATTTTTCACTATTAGACAAATTGTGTAACAAAAACCACAATATGTTTAAGACACAGAAGTGATGTCTAAAACATATTGTGGTTTTGGCTATCTAAATATAAGTTTTATCACAGGTTTAGTATGATTAAAATACATCTTGATTAGCTTAAAAAATAAAGAATCGTCATGGTAAAGGAGTACTTATTTCAACTTACCAGTTATTTTTCGACCATCGTTTTTACGTCCGTTATAAAGCGAACACCGCTGTCTTACAGCGCTTACTTTATCTAACCTGCATGCCGCTGTTGGCGTTAATTCTGTTGATAAAACGACGGTATTTAGAACGCTTTGTGCGGTTAGTGTATATGACAGTTGTTTATGAGCACTACATTAATAAAATATTAAATTACGTTGTTCGAAAGTCTTTTGCAAAAGATTACAGAAATTAGTGACCATTGTCATATTAAATGTGACAAAGTAGAGTTTATCAAAAAACTTGTTTTTAAAACTCAACCCGGGGGGCGGGCAGCAGCGCCCTCTGCAGAACAACCACCGTACTGCGATCCCCAACCCGCATGCCCAGCGTGGGGATTATGGGCAATAACCCCCAAATGATGAATAATGCCATCTATGGCACTCATTTGGGGAGGCCTAGAGGTCCAGCAGTGGACTATTATAGGCTTGATGATGATGAAAAACTCAACTGCCACCCACAAACAACAATATCTCAAAACAAATTAAAGTCTCAGATTAAAAGTGTTTTATTGTTTCATGATTCAGATTCAGATTCAATAACTTTATTTCTTTAGGCTTACAAAATAAGCACTTAGACAAGTCAAATTTCAAACAGATAATTATTATAAAAAAAAATAATAGAGGTATGTTATTGATTTCTCTTCACTTAATTTTTTTGTCCACTAGTGGAAGAAGTGAAAAAGAAACCACTAGTACATTCATATATAACTTATGTGTCTAATACAATGTTATTTTTTTTGCCTATCTAAATCTAAGTTTAAAATGATTTAGATAAATGTCAATAATTATTTAGATACATATGTATATGTAGCTAAGCACAACATTCAATTTCTTACATGCTATTGTCGGTGTGGAATGGAGCGACATCTGGCCAAGCATTACTATCGTTAACGTAATCATCTATCGAGTAAAATGCTTTCTAAATAAGATTTTGTTTTATGTATTGTTTAAATTTACGAATAGGGAGCTCAGTTGCTTCAGATGGAAGCTTATTATAGAAACGCACGCAATTTCCCATAAATGACTTCCCTACCTTATGTAATCTGTACGATGGTATAAGTAATTTATTTTTGTTTCTGGTATTTCTAGCGTGAACATCACAGTTTTTCAAAAAGTTGTCTCTGTTTTTATGCGTATACATTAAATTTTCATAGATGTATTGTGATATTACTGTCAAGATATTTATTTCTTTAAATAATTCTCTCAAAGAATCGCGTGGCTTTAATTTATAAATCGCACGGATCGCCCTTTTTTGAAGTACAAAGATAGCCTGTATGTCCGCCGCCTGTCCCCATAGCAAAATACTATAGGACATAATGCGACGTTGCTCTACGTGTCCAGGCTTCACTTTACCACGAAGGTGGAGGAGATCGTGGAATATGTGAAAACGAAGACCAACATCCTGGTGAGGGTCGAGCGGTTGGAATCGCGTCATAATGATTTTAAATCATTTGTGGTGCGTGTTCCAACTGCGAATATTTCGACCTTCATGAAAGAAGAATTCTGGCCGAAGAATGTGCTGTTCCGGCGTTTTCGCGGGCGATTACCGGTCGCAGCACATACCGCGTCACACACGTCGCCAACATTACGTGTTAGTAATTAAGTTTATTTTATGTATGTTAGATTAAGGTATATATTTTATATGGGCCTTAGTTTTTAAGTATTTTCCATCCTGTACTAGACTAATGTTGCCTGAAATAAATGAGTTATTATTATTATATTATTATAATACTATGGAAGTAACTGAAATAAACTAACCTAGCTGTATCTTCATCGGTAATATATCTAATTGTTCGAACTGCATAGGCTGCTGAACTAAGTCTGCCTGCGAGAGCATCAATTTGCGGTCTCCATTGCAGAGAGGAATCAATATGTAGCCCTAGGAAAATGGTAGAGTCTACAAGAGGAACTATCTCATCCCTTAGCATAATTTTAGTAGGGAAATCTCTTACATTTGGTAACATGAATTTTATGCATTTGGTTTTTTTAGCATTGAGTAAGAGGTTATTGGCGGTGAACCAATCAAGTATTTGTGACAGAGAACTATTTACGTCGTCATAATTATATTTATTTCTATCAACTTTAAAAATCAACGAAGTATCATCAGCAAATAAGACTATATCACAAAGATCTTTTGCTAAAAAAGGAAGATCATTTACCTACATAAACTAAAAATAAAAATGGACCTAATATTGATCCTTGCGGAACACCTAATTCAATCTTCGAACCTCTAGATCTTTCTTTACCAATATCAACTTTTTGAACTCTATCAGACAGATATGATTGCATAAGGTCCAGTGCCTTGTTACTAATTCCATAATGTTTCAATTTGCTAATTAAAGTACCATGATCTACACAATCAAAAGCTTTAGAAAGATCACAAAATATACCAATAGCGTTTTTTGCTTTATCCCAAGCATCGAATATATGTTTTAATAAAACTGTACCTGCATCTGTTGTCGATCTACCTTTGATGAAGCCAAATTGATGTTTATGGAATAAACTATTAACGTTGAAGTGGCAGGTTAACTGAGTGAGAATTATTTTCTCAAAAATTTTGCTGAATGCAGGTAGTATGGAAATAGGCCTGTAATTGGCCGGATCAGTGTGGCTACCAGATTTATAAAGAGGAACAAGTTTACTATATTTCATGAGATCAGGAAAAACTCCTGCGTCGACGCAACTATTGAAAATAAAGGCTAAACAAGGAGCCACTTCCTTGATGATTGAACTTAGTACTTTCGTTGAAATACCCCAGAGATCCTCTGTATTTTTGATATTAATTGATTTAAAAGTTTTCATTACATCATTTGCGTTTACATGACTGAAGATAAAAATTTCATTACATTTTACAACAGATGATTCTAACAATTCAACCGACAATGAAGGTGAGGAGTTTAGGGAACGGGTTACAACTTTAGGGATATCAGAAAAGAATGCATCAAAAGCATCGGCAATATCTTCATGTTGTACAAAGATCTTAGGAATAGTTATATCAAGCAAAATTAATTTGACAATGTAAATATTGAATCAAGTCTCATTAATTCAAGTGTAAATATATAGGTGTCATCTAGAATGTGATACATCGTCAGCCACATCGACATTTAACTGTCAGGTATGATTGTCAAAGGAAGGTCTATTATACAGGGCGTCCCATCGCTATGCCACATGGCCCTCCATGTTATTTAGAAAAAAATAATCCTAATGATGAAGCCTTTGGATCGGTATGATAAAGCTACATGGTAATTATTTTTATCGTGTAGCGGGTTCGGTCCCTGGTTCAAATATAACTCTATTGAAAAATCTATGAACGCAGTTTAAATTGTTTTCAAAATTAAAATAATGTCTTCTTTCAGTAAAATGTTCAATCTACAATATTTAAGGTACTTAAATATTGTAGATTGAACATTGTGTGGCATAGCGAGGGGACGCCCTGTATACTAATATTATAAGGAACTAGCGATCCGCCTTGGCTTCGCACGAGTGTAGACTCGGTAGTCGGTGGCATCTTAGGTTTGTATTATTAAAACTAAAGAATATTCTTGTTTTAGCCTAAATAAAAATGAACGACCTTTGTCTATATTGTTGTTATAGCTCGCCGGCCTGTGTCGGTGAGTTCGGTGTATAGTCCATTGGTATATTGACTATATACCCATGATTATATTGATTAGATCTTAGGGAAGAAAACCCACCTGCTAAAGCATATCTCTTCCAGCAAATGTTTTATCATCAAAAATTAACATAAACTCCCTAATTCTCCTTATAATCAATCATTTAACATCGTCGTCAGCGACTACGATGTTTCAGAAAACGCTCGTTAATTATTGACGGTGTTAATTACCTTGTTACTTAACGAGAACCTGCTAGCGTTATAACGGGTGATTAACGTTAACGTTACTGTCACAATTAAGGCCGGTACATTGTTTAAACTTTAAACCGTCTCTCAAAATCATCATCATCATCATCATCACCAGCCTATAATAGTCCACTGCTGGACATAGGCCTCCACTAATGAGCGCCATAGATGGCATCATTATTTGGGGGTTATTGCCCATAATCCCCACGCTGGGCATGCGGGTTGGGGATCGCAGTTCGGTGTAGTTGTTCTGCAGAAGGCGCTGCTGCCCGCCCCCCGGTGTGTTTCCCTTAGTCGCCTCTTACGACACCCACGGGAAGAGTTGGGGTGGTGAAATTCTATGCCGGCACCACACGGCCTCAAAATCATCAATTCAGGTCAATTAAGAAACCTATAGTAAACCTATAGTAACCTATAGTTAGGGTAAAAAATCATAATCACGTTAGCGCTGGTATTCTGCTGACAGTATTAAGAGATTGTTTATCACGATTAATGTTAATAATACCTACTTTGACATAAAGTAATGAAGACGTATTCGATAAGATAACCTATTAATTAGTACACATAGTATATACCAATAAACCATAACCATCAACATCCGTAACCCGACTTTACCCACTGCTGGATAATAGCCCTCCAAAGTTCTACCCACCGCCAACATCATCCGGGTTTATGCAGATGTACCTAAACTAATCAGAAATTTCTATTTCGTATTTACGAGTACGGTCCTTGGCCGCACTCCATAAAAAGACTAGATACCTAGTAAACCTAAACATACGCAAAAAGCCATGTGGTGCCGGCATAGAATTTCACCACCCCAGCCCACTTTAAGCGCGAATATCTCGAAACTGAACTTTTAGTAGTTACGGTTGTCTAAATTAGGAGGGCAGCTCTTCCCGTGGGTGTCGTGAGAGGCGACTAAGAGAAACACACCGGAAGGCGGGCAGCAGCGCCCTCTGCAGAACAACTCCGAACTGCGATCCCCGCATGCCCAGCGTGGGAATTATGGGCAATAACCTCTAAATGATAAATAATACATACCATCTATGGCGCTCATCTATGTGGAGCAATGGACTATTATAGGCTGATGTTGTTGTTATACGCAAAAAACTAATTGCCTTCTTCAAGTCAATAGCAGGTATACTTCCTTTAATGAGAATTTAAAACTTACTAAGAATGTCAAATTGTTTCAGTATTCTGTTCCTACATTTTTCCACCCCAAACAAGCGGTCGGATATCTACAACAAACACATAAATAAATAGTTATTATTAAAATATTCAAGTTTAGTCGTAAAGCGTAAAAACTGGTTGAAACCCAATTAAAATCGTAGAAGACACTTTATTAATCCAACAATAAATACGAATATATTGTCGTCCGTCTGTTATCTTTTCATAAAAAGGCACGTTATTATGTAATAAACATTTTAATATTTCCCTGAGGATTACTGCTTAAAAACTTTTATGTTTAAAGCTTCAAAGGAAAATGTTTTCTTAATGAATTGTTTACAAACTTAATTTATTAATAAGTAGTTATCTATTAATTGTTTTACACAACTTTTTTTTAAAGTACTAATTTTTGTAGTGCGTACCGAAGCAACCAAATTGTAGATTCCGTTTAATTCTTTAAGTTTATTAATAAAACTCATAGACAAGGTAAATTTTTAACAAAAGATTTAAGAAATAAAGTGTTTTTTGCTTATTAGTAGTATTTTAACGGGTATTTATCGATAAATACCCGTTATAATAATACAATTCTGCGTTTAGATGATATAAGTTAAAAAATAAGTGTTATTAAATTCTATTAAAAATTCAAAAGAAAACACTAGATAGCCCTTGTAGAAAACCCAATAAATATCGAAAAAACGTGATATCTAACAACCTGTTATTTATGTGACTTTTCCATTCAATTTGTAATTTATGATATTTCGAAAGAAAAAAATAAAACTTTTTACTCATCGAAACTCATTTGGACGTCATTCTTCACGCACAAAAGGTTTCTATACAGTAAACTCAATTTTATGCCACAATATTTTTTTCTTACAAGATTGATTTTTCAAGCAATCTTTTAAATTTCGTATTCTTCGGTTGGTTTCACCAATTAATCTTGATTTCACCTTTAGGGCGATGACATAGGGTTGATAAACTGCGTGTTTTTTATCAAAACACTGATTGGCTGTGTCATTGTGCGAGGAATACGAAGTGGCACACTGAGCTCAAAATCAAATAATTTTTATTTAAAGAAATATTTGTTGAAAATAATCTGAATAGACAATAGAATAGACTTTAGGTTGTTAAAATACTTAATAAAAAAAATCATCAAAATCAATCTGAATTAGCGATAGCGAGCGTTTATTTATTAGATCAATAAAATCTGTGCCAGTGTCACAGATTTTTCCTACACCACAAGTTAAAAAAAAAACAAAAGGTTCATGATTCCTAAGATATTTATCAGCAATATTTTACGGGGCGTCCCGAAATCGCAAATATTGCAGATACCTATAGTTTTTCCGGAAACTGGTATGTTTAAAAATAATAATTATTATTCTTAATAAAACCCCATTTACTTAATCCTTGAGTATACAAGTCTATAACTGTAGGTATCTCACGTTATAAGTAAATAGGTAAGTACATGTCATATACATAAGTTACAGTAGATCCATTCTATGACACGGGGATTGTTTTATATGGCAGAATAGATAATATAATGAATGACATCGTTTCTATGGATAGATAATAATGATGTTGAGGTAGGTAATTTCAAATAATTTACGCATCTGTTGTCAAAGTGACGTAATTTTTCTCTATTCTACCCTAAACAAAGGGAAAACTTACGCTGCTTGATCTTAGACCCTAAACCACAAACCCAAGCTAGCAGGGATGTCCCCAAGATAATCCGTTTGAAATCATTCATTCTGTTATTCAGTTACTCACCCGTTCAGTTCAATCATTCACTCATCTGCTCTCAATACGTCTGTGATATCTGAAACTACCCTCACCCAGTTATAAATAAAGCGGGATCAATAACGCGATGGAGCGATACGATCACACCTCGCTCGCCGCCGAAAATATGCAGACCTTTATTGAAATAGCCTTTAAAAACACGCTTATGTTAAGAATACTGGACCCTAAAAGGCATTTCTTTTTAATCAGTACCCAGGTTGGATTCTCTTTCAAAGTGTACATGCTGAGGCATGCTAAAGAATGTATTTTCAGGACCATGAAAATTAATTTAATTAATAGAATATGATGAAATATCCAACTATGATGATGATGAAATATCATATACGATTACTGAATCATCACATTCAACTCTGCAAATTTTTGCAAGATATAGTTTACTAACTCAATTAATCAACTTTAGACTGAATAATGAGAAGTAGGTAATCGATTCTAAAATTGCACGCACGTGTGGTTACGCCACGTGAGAATGTGACTGGAATGTGAGAGGAATTCACAACTATACAAAATTAATAAGTCTCTTAATTAAACTCAAAGATGCGGTCGAAGGAGTCAGATTATAAACGAAGTCATAAATTGACTTCGTTTTTAATCTGACTGACAGCTAAATATATGGACAGATAAATAATATACATAAATAAATAATGCTGGACAATCCACACAGCATCACCTAACTCCAAGCTACGCAGAGCTTGTGTTAAGGGTAGGTACTAATTAGAATATGATCTAGAACACTGTAATAATGAAGGTACGAAACCTTTAGACTTCACGGACTTTATCTAAGTTTCACAAACAAGGGGCCGCTGGCTGATTATTCTCGTCGTTAGCGATGTACCCGATACTTTGTCTGGAATCACCCCCTTGGGTGCGATAAGTCAGCCAAGTTCACTGCATTTAATCGCAAAAGAGAACGGAATTTAAAGAGTTTTGGAAAGTTGCGTTGGATGGAAGATATTGTTTTGAACAATCTCAGCACAAAGCATTTTTTAGTTGGGATATTTAAATAATTAATGCTGTACCTACATTCATCTAGCCCCAAGCTAAGCAGAGCTTGTTATGGGTACTAGATGACAGATTTACTTTAAATAATATATTTAATAGATAGATATTTTTTATTACACATAGAAAACTACCAGAGCAACCTAAACAAATATCTGCATATCGAATTAACATTTGTCCCGAGGCGGGAATCGAACTTTCAAACTGCTGGGTCGCAGGTGGACGTTCGCCCTCTGCGCCACAGAGATCTTTTATGTTAATTTTGTTAAATTAGGTCCTTAGAATACCGTACCAAGCTCCTGATTATGTAAATACAATTTATAATTTAGCTTCTCCTGCGGCATCGCACTAGTTTTTAAGAATAAAATATTTTTTGTGCAAAATGTCAGTCCGATCTCAAAACATCATCTAGCCCCGAGCTAAGCAGAGCTTGTGTTAAGGTACTAGCGAGCGCGATATTTCCAATGAGAACTGTCATAAATCCGCTTCACTGTGCACCACTAATGCATCTTAAGCTGAGGTTTCCATCGATTCTTGTTTCCGAACAAAGATGGCTGACTGTTTGTCGTCTAATTGACATGCTTTGTGTCTTGCTTTGGATACAATCGGAGTCCCTTTGTTATGCCTAGCTGGATAACTTGATAGATCGATAGAATTCTCAAGGAAAACCCGATTTAATAAGATTCTTTTGTTCAAATCTTGTAAATGTTACCTACATTCATAATCTAATATTCTATTCTCTAAGGACTACAATATTTGCATTGCACATGGACATAGACATATAAATCACTAGCTGACCCGCTCGCAATTTCATTTGCGTTGACTTTAGGGTAAAAAATCTTGACGAAATCAGCTAATACCCTATTTTAAGAGCCGGAAATTCCTGAAACACGCTTCAAATATGATGTATAAGCCCGTTATGTGGGTTTTCTTTAAAAAATAACCATTTACTGTAATTTTTTCATAGTGAATCTAATAACACGGTGGACTTCAAACATTCTACTTTAGCCCATTTTATTTGTAAATTTCCTGATCCTATTTTATTTAAATATATCTACAGAATGGCTTTTTGAGTTGGGATTGGAAGAGAAAATCAGAAACCATGCGACTAACAGAAAAATCGTGAAAGGAGTCACGGACTAAGTTCAAAAAAATTATCACGAATTGATATTTTATCGAGGAAAAAACACGATTGAAATTAAAGACTGGCTTGTAGCAAGCATACCAGTTGTTCAAAAAGATTGTAAAAATTACTCTATACAATAATAAATTACCTGAATGTCAGTAGAGTATTCGAACAAAGTTTATAATAATGGCCTTTTCTTTTGATCAATTATACATTTTTTTTAAAGAATAATATCAACCAAATCTGTTGCTATATAAATATTATTATAGGTTGTTTCCAAATAGTTCGATCCGTCAGTAAAACAATTTGGAAAAAAAACATCCAAACAGTTCGACTATCGAACTACTGGTAGGACTGGATGGAATAAACCTATTTTTTAGTGTTCCATCCAACAAAATTAAAAAATCTGGTATGGTTTTCTCATAAATCGAGGTCTTTGTATACCTACAGAACATTTCAGGTCAATGAAACAGATCCGATCCGACAGAGCCGATACGTAGTCTAACTATTTTATTTTCTTCGGTGAACTTGTAGCATGCTATTTACACCATTTTCAGAAACATTAAAAAATCCAGTAACCTGTGTTTAGGTATTAAGTATTTTAGTTTTCTCTCTACGTTTCAAGTAAATGTTGGTTAAAACTTACAAAAAACCTGAATAATTTCAAAACCTATTTTATATTCAAAAATCATTAAACACATGATCGATAAATTGATGCAAGTTTGTATTGTTAGCAAGTTTCGAGGTGATTGGGACCCAGGATAAAAAGTCACATAAGTTAAGATTCGTTTATAAAAAAAACTCTGAAACACGTGTTTTTATTTATTGTTTTTTCAGTATATTTTTGGAATGTTAAATCGTTAAAAAGTCATACGGATTAAAAAGTCATACGGAGCCAAACTACGAATCACTCAAACTGTAATAACCCGTTCCAACCCATTTTCAGGAGTATCTTTGAAAATTCTATAAAGTGTTTTGATTTAATGATTTTTTTTCAGTACACACTAAAATCTTGAAGTCATTAATACCCTACATTAAAAATTTATAGGCATTACAATACAAAGCCAAACTACGAATTCCAAACTTGAATAACCCGTTTCACCCCATTTTCAGGAATATTTTGAAAAACGTATTCAACATTTTTGTTTGCTCCTTTTTGCTATATAAATTTCCAGCAAATAAACAAAATTGCAAAAAAAAATCATAAATAATTCTACCTACTTATTTTTTATACATAATAAAGTAACTTTTTCATAAAAGTCTCTGAATCACATGTTTTTATTTATTGTTTTATCTGTACACACTGGACTGGAAGCTTCAAAGTCCGCCATTATTACATACATTATTCAGCCGCCAGTAATTAATATGCCATATAAAAAATGTTAAAGACATTTAAATACGGAGCCAAACTACAAATCTCAAACTTGAATAACCCGGTTCACTCCATTTTCAGGCATATTTTGAAAAATCTGAAATAAGTATTCTATATTTTTGTTTGTTTGGTATTGTTTGTAAGTTTCAAGTAAATTGGGAAAAATTCAAAAAACTCTTAAGCAATTCGACTTCCTTTTATACTTTATAGTAACTTTTATGAAAAACTCTGAAACACCTATTTTTATTTATTGTTTTTCCAGTATATTATTGAAATTTTATCTCGTTACCATCCTTCATTAAAAAGTTACAAAAATTTCAATACGGAGCCAAACTACGAATCCCAAACTTGAATAACCGTTTTTATCCCATTTTCAGGTTTATTTTGAAAAATCCTAAAATACGTATTTAATATTTTTGTTTGCTTAGTTTTCTCTGTAAATTTCAAGCCAATAGCGTCAATGGTTGATAAATTTCACCACAATAACCTCAATAATTCGAATTCCTTTTCATACTTATATAGTAAGATTTTTGAAAAATCCTGAAACACGTGTTCAATATTTTTGTATTTTTAGTTTTCTCTGTAAATTTCAAGCTAATAGCGTCAATGGTTGATAAATTTCACCACAGTAACCTCAATAATTCGAATTCCTTTTCATACTTATATAGTAAGATTTTTGAAAAATCCTGAAACACGTATTTTAATTTATTGTTTTTTCAGTACATACTGAAAGTTTCAAGTCATTAGTATGCTATATTAAAAAGTTATAGACATTTCAATACGGAGCCAAACTACGAATCTCAAACTTGAATAACCCATTTCACTCGTTTTTCAGGAATATTTTGAAAAATCCTGTAACACGTGTTCAATATTTTTTTGTGCTTAGTATTTCCTGTAAATTTCAAGAGAATTGGGCTACCGGTTACAGAGTTATAAAAAGGACCAAAAAAACCTCCACCCCCCTTTTCACCCCCTTAGGGGTGGAATTTCTAAAAATCCCTTCTTAGCGGGTACTTGCGTTGTAAAAGGAACCTACCTTCCAAATTTCAGCTTTCTAGCTTCAGCGGTATAGGCTGGGCGTTGTCGCCAGAAAATCGCTCGTTCCTTTATATATTAAGATTTATTTGCCACTACACACAATAATAATAACAGAATGAAGAAAACGGATACAATATATTAAAACTATTTAGTTTACACATAAATTCAAAATTAAAGGTTAAATCAATTACCTACGTAAATTCTTATGGAAACTTTGAACTTGTTGAAGTTGATATTAGTTTAATGTTAAGTAAAATCAGTTGTAAGTCTTCTTCGAAAACACTCACATTTTACCATCATATTTTCATTAATTAATCTAATGTTGTTAAATCGAAATCTAATTATACAAGACTGACTTGAATTTACTAACGTACGTGGGCTAAATAGATCCAGTGTAATTAGGATTTTGTTTTTGATCAATGGGATTTAATGAAAGCCTGTATGTTAGTCTTTTTACTAAAACCTGTGTAGGTTAGTCTTTTTACTAAAACCTTATCATTATTAAAAGAACCACGTCTCTAATGTAGTTGGAGCATACAAATCGGTAGAATAATGTCATTTATTTTCCAACTAGCAGTCCGCCCCGGCTTCGCAGGGGTATTTAACAAAAAAATAGTATTATTAAATACCCGTGTATAGTCTATGTTCATCACGGAAAATTTAGGATTCTAATGTCGAAAGAATTTTTCAAATCGGTCCAGTAGTTTCGGAGCCTATTCAATTCAAACAAACAATCAAATCTTTCCTCTTTATAATATAAGTATAGAAATAGGCATACAGGGTCTCCGAAATGTTTTAAATTGAATATTTTGGGATAATGAACCGTATTTTTATGAAAAAAGGGAAAATTATTGCTCGATTCTCATTCACTCCACTCTCACGTCTTTGTTTTAGCACAAAGGCCTCTTTTACATCATAATAGACGGTTAACACGTCACGAAGACTTTATATTGCGAAAAATTGGCATTATTATGTGAATTAGGAGACGCGACAAAAGATTTGTTAACGTGTAGTTATTATTGACAATAAACCAGAACTTGTTAAGCTCAAATGAGTTGGTGTTATATACTCAATTATGTGAATAGGAAAATGAGTATATGAATATGAATTGTGAGATTTAATATATATATTGTTATAGGCAAACATTCCTACTAAGAAAAAAACACGAGCTATCTGTCATTTCTATATAAAGCGCACATGCTACGGCGCACTAACACTTCGCTGGCGTCTCTCGTCCTGAACAGACGTCACTTCGCCTGCGTATCTGGCCCGGAGCGGACATCACTTCCCTTGCGTCTGTCGCCGAGTGCAGTCGATCACTTCTCTTGGGTCTCTCATTATTTAGTAATCTACCCTCCTGGTACCTACTTGGTTATTCATACGAAATTGGTAACTGGTATATTGAGGTTGGTAATTCCTTTCTTTATAGATAAATCCGCTTCTGATTTATAACAATATTATTAAAAAGCCAATGGGACATAAATTCCCATCCACCCCATTGACTAGAATGATGGGCCGGATGGGAACTTTTTTTCCCAACTACCCCATTGATGGTGCGGTTAATGGGGTGGATGGGAATATATCACCGTTTCGGGTCCTTTTTATTCCAGACCGTTCGTAATAAATATACATTTAATAATTAAGAAATTTACAACAACAGAATAACACCATGGCAAATATTATTAATATTTGTATCTATTTTATAAAAAATCTAAGCCGTCACCAGAAGGCAGAGTGCCCAGTATGCTCGCATCATTGCCACGATGGATGTCGATGGTAATTCGGATATTCGAATATTCTCTTGTTTAGCTAAGCAAAATGTAGCTCTGCTTAGCATAAAGCTAGGTGATACTTTACTAAAAAAATTAATAAAAATAGCTTTATTCCATACCATAATCGAAAGAATTTAAAAAAATAATTTTAATTAGATGTCTTATTTCATGTCACTATAGTTTTTGATGTCACTTTCTTAATTATATGGACTGCCTTCAGCGGTTGCAGCTTTCCTAAAACAACTTATAAGGTTTGAGAAAGTGAGGCCGATATAAATAAAACAACTTCCATGGCCGATCAACATAAAAATAAACCGCGACAAAAAATCGCGTCTGCAATTTCCCCAAACAGTTTCAGCGCTCCAGAAACTCTTTCCGACATTTCCACGCGCACCTCGATTTTCCTATACCTTTGTTCAGGTGATTGGTGTTATTCAGCAGTTTTTGGTGATTTCCTACAGAATGGGGGAATTCTTATTGAAACCAGGTTAGAGGTCAAAATCGTTTGATTTCATGACGATGCAAATATGATATTGAATTGGAAAGCGTTAACTTCACTTGTTTCAAAGGAATAATTACATAATTTATGATGCCTTCTGTGTTGTGTACTCGTAGGATGATGCGATTTCATTATGTTCTATTGTAGCCAAGATAATAATTCCCGTGGGATATCACTTGTAAAAAAATGCTGGACTTTTTACACAGCTTCATCTAGCCTCAAGTTAAGCAGAGCTTGTGTTTCGGGCACTAGATGACTAATATACGTCATGCAGTACATGACATAGACTTTTAATTATAGTACATAGAAATCGACCAGAACACCCGGAACAAATACCTGCAGATCGTAGGTACATTTGTCCCGAGACGAGCATCGAGGTGGACCTTCGCCCAACGTGCCACAGAGGTCATCTAGCTACTCTATCCACGGATAGCCAATGACAAACTTCATGTTTAGATTTCACAAACAAACATTTTTAATTAGTTTTTCAACAAGCGATTGAATTTGCACCGTTGTAGAGTTGGCTGATATTTATTATTTTTCGACCAACTTTGTAACGTTTCGTTTTACAATTGAAAAGCTGAAATCGACTTTAGGTTTCAAGCTATTGAGTGTTTTAATTCACTTTTACGTTCCAACTTTTTAATTTTGTAGGAAAGTATTATTACAAAACTTTTGAATTCACTCTCATTTAATAACAAGGTAACTAATATAATAATATTAAGCATATTATTAAGCATCATCCATCAAAATGAGGAGTATTTTAATTATAAATTGAAGCCGTTATTGTGTAGGTTTATGTATGATAAATAAATAATGCTATCCTATCCTAAAGCCGATAGTAAAAACTGAAGCCCTATCTTCATCGTGAACCAAAGGCTGCCACTCTAGAATAAATTAATTAGAGCCGTTGTATCGGCTCAGCTTAATGAACTTGTCAGATGTTTAGAGAATGAAGTTGACAACAGGCTTCGAGCAATAGTTCACTCACAGCTAGACAGACAGCAATAGACTCAGAGAATGGGATTTAGAATGACGTCATTTCTCACGCTTTCCTTTAATCTTGACAACGTCTGTGGCACGGTGGGCGAAGGTCCATCCACACTAACGTTAATAATAAACTTATTATATTTACATATATTTGAATAAAATATAAAAAAAATAAGTATTAAGAGAGTAACAGAAACCTACAAACGATTAAAAAGCATAATGTAAATTAAGAAGTCCCTCGTAAACGGGTATTCTTCCACACATAGAGGTTCAAAGCTAACCCGCTAACATCTGTAATGAATTCATCGAACTACGTATACGATAACTTTTTAAACACTACATAGAACGTTTGAGAATTCAATTACCTACATAATACATTGTTCGCGAAAAATGCATGCAATCTTGTCTCAAAGCAAGTTCGTACACTTTGCTGGAAAATTCCAGACCAATATTTTTATTTTCGCTTCTGCACAAACGACTAGCAAATTGCTTTTGTTATATCGAACTAACGCTTTGTTTTGAGACACATCTGGTGCATTCTTATGAAAGGAATATAACGCTAGATATAAGTTATTTCTACACTTCCTCGTTATAGGTACTTTTTCGGAACTTTTGAAAACCTTTGAACCAACTATTTTCGACTTGTTGACGTTTCCTATATATTTCGACAGAATAAATAAGGTTAAAAAGTGCACCCTATAAACCATCTATGGTTGAAAAGTGCTGAATTAACAATATTAGAATAGAATAGAAAATACTTTATTATACCACAGAAAGAAAGAAAACATTGACATGCTTAAAGTAAAGGAAGTATAAAGGGCGGCCTTATTATGAGCGATCACTTCCAGGCAACCTTGGGATGAACTGGACATGAATGAACAGAATAGACGGTGGTACATAAGCAAAACAAAATAATAACATTATATGAATACTTACAATAAATACTTGAATAACTATACTTATATTTATAGCATTATTAGGTTTAGGTTTAAGTAAGGGTACTCTTATATCCGCATTTGGACTCCTTATTGGTCCATTATGCGTGGGTGTGGCTAGCAAAGCCAGCCTAACTCCGTCCAGAAGTGCAGAATCCTGGGGTCTTCGGCAAGTTGAGGATTTCTGTTCGTTGTGCTGTTACGCCCACGCATTCCAGGATTACGTGGGCAGCTGATTCGTCGTCACTTAGGCACCCTCTGCAGAGAGTGCTGTCTGTCGCTCCGATGGTGAATAGGTGTTTGTTCAGTGGGCAGCCCTGTTAGTGTACCCACGAGGATACGTAGGTCCGGTCTATTTAGGTTTAGTAGGAGTTTTGTTAGCTTCGGTGATGTTGATGGAAGCGTCGCTCTGGTTTGTCTGCACTCGAGTAAGTTTGTCCATCTATCGTTATGCATCTCTCTAGTTTTGAGCCTTATCCATGTTTGGAGTAATGAGAAAGGCAAGGGGAGGAAAGGTGGTGGACCTTCTGTGGTTGTTTCCGATCCTCGCCTTGCCAATTCGTCAGCGACGTCATTTCCTAGTGATCCGCTATGTCCTTTTATCCATTGAAGGATAATCGTGTTATTTGTTGATACATCTTCTAATGCCGATGGCATTCGTACACTAGCTTGGAGTTGCAGCTGCTCTCCTCCAAGGCTTTGAGTATGGCAGCACTGTCGGAGAGGATGCGAACACATTGGTTGTTTATACCTCTCGTTTGTATAGCAGAGGCTGCTCTAGTTATTGCTATACATTCGCATTGAAATATAGAGCTGTGTTTACCTAGTGTTTCTGATATGTTGATGTTGAGTTCCAGTGAATGGACCCCAGCACCCGTACCTGTAGCCGTTTTGGAGCCATCTGTATAGATTCTGACTTCATGCGGTCCAGATTCATCCCTTTGTTGTTCATATAGTTGTAGCCTTATAATATTCAAATATGCAAAGAGCATCCTCTGAGCATTCAACATGAATCAAAATAAGGAGAGAGGATTGAAGTAATAAATAAATAAAAAATGTTGGACCATCCATAAAACTTCATCTAGCCCAAGCTAAGCAGAGCTTGTAGCACTAGATAACTGATATACATAATACAATAGACATAGATATATTTTTTTATTATACACATAGAAAACGCCCAGAATACTCTGAACAAATATCTGCAGATCGTAAAAAACATTTGTCCCGAGGCGAGAATCGAACCCGCAACCTCCTGCGTCGCAGGCGGACCTTCGCCTTACGCGCCACAGAGGTCGTCAACGAACGCTTACCGTGGAATTTCCGCTAAATATTTTCATCCATGTTTACTCCAATTACTGAATTCCACAGCAGTTACAAACAGCATCTTATAGCAATTTCTAAATCTTAGCAGAGTGAAGTTCGCGCTACATTTAAATTAAATAACACTTCACACTGCTCCGCTGATACTGTCATAGCGGACCAACAACAGCTCTACCATTATCTCTACCTCTCTAGTATATAAATTACTCAGTCGTACGTTCCTTTCTTTAGTAATTAATACGAAATATAATTAAAATGATAACCATATGCGGCGCTCATTAGGGGAGTCCTATGTCCAGCTGTGGACAGATATATGATTATAATATGATTGTACAAAACAGCTTCAATATTTTGATGGTGTCCGAAACGTCACAATAATTATATAAAATGAAAAGTGTCATTTCGAACAGTGTCCGAAAATATTGTGTCCCAAACGTCATCAAGCCATAGATTTTGGCGCGGTTATCCTTTAATTATTGATTTTTTTTTACAGTGAGTGTTACTAAGAGGATATCTGAAACAGTGAAAGTTATCGAAAAGTCGTATATGGAGTTACGTGCTCGATTTTGAAAAAAATAGAAAGACAAAAAACGATTTAAATTTTTATAAAAAATTAGTTAGGAAAAATTTGTTGTTGATATAAATGACTTGGGTAGATCAAGGCGAATAACTTTTGTTCTACGACTTTTTCTAATTCAATGATTTTTTTCCATACAAAAAAAAAATAATAAAATAAATTTCCAGTCCTGATCTTCATACAACTTTGTAGCTGGTCACAGATTTAGACAAGTCGATACATGCCGAGACACGCGGCGGCGCTTGTGTGTCGGTATTTAGCAAAGAAAGAGGTCTGTCCGAGCTTCGTCCGAGCAAACTATACAGCATAACTCTAGTTATTAAAAATAAACTATAGACACCAATTTTTTTTAAGTTCGATTATCAGAACTAACACAAAAATCCATAAAACTGTGTGTATCTTCGATTCTTTGTAAGTTGACGCGTCGGACAAAAACTGCATAAGCTGTTTGTCCAGCACTGGAACAGCTATGCAGATCTGCGAGTTCTTTTAATAGTTCATCAGGGGTTCGCTTGAAAGCACTGCTGCGATGCATTTTCCTCAGTTACTGTATTTTGCGAGGACACTATTAGGATGGTCTATGGTGTAAGCTTACGTTAGTCTGCTAGAAGCTTTCAAATTAGACTTACCTATTGAAAGTATAGAGTAGATTTATAGTAATAACATTATAATAGTGGAGACGAGAGTCGCGAAACAGGGGCATATTATAATCAGTTTGAAGTCCAAAAGATATTTAGGAGTTTTGAAACAGACAATGTACAACTAATAAAATTATATTACCTATTATTGAAAATCTGTGATGGATAGACATACATATATTGCCAGAATCAATTAACTACACAAATAAATAAAATTAAGATGTCTGTTTGTTATCTCGAAATAACAGCTTTTTACTGATATGAAAGTTTAGGTACTCAGTACTCAGGTACATATAAGAAATGACCAATTCAACGAAAATGTATCTTGACGGGACTTTCACAGGCAGGTAGATAAGTGAACTTATAATGGAGAAAAATAATTGAATGCCGCAAATCTATATCTATATCTATACTAATATTATAAAGAGGAAAGATTTGATTGTTTGTATGTTTGTTTGTTCGAATTGAATAGGCTCCGAAACTACTGGACCGATTTAAAAAAATATATTACAATTAGAATCCTAAATTTTCCCTGATGAACAAAGGCTATATAATATTTTCAAAAATGTTAGGGATCTGCATGGAAAATTCAATAATTAAACCGCGCCATAATCGAAAAAGAGGTTGAATATATAGCGCACGATGCTTGCTTTTTATTTACGGCCAGTGTCAGTTATGGAGTGTCGAGTCAATGTCAAAAACCACAATGCTGTTAAAAAAGTAAGGGATTCGTATGAAAACTGTGAAACCCATCGTGTTAGTGTGTATAATTTCTGAAATTTTTGTTTAATACCCGTGCGAAGCCGGGGCGGACCGGCTAGTATATTATACATTGATACCTTACCTTATCTTAATTTATACCTACCTTATGAATGTGTATTTTACGCAAGTAATCGAAAAATCCTAGTTGTCAAGTACAATTACAAACCCTTATCTTCAACAACTTCTTCAGGTATCGGCAGAGCCATAAAAGTCTGTCTACGATTTTCTTTGGGTGCATTACACATTTTTATTGAATATACCTATAAATCTAAATACTAAATTATACCTGCCAACCTACCTAGATTTTCTTTGGGTAGATTGCATACGCTTATTGAATGTACCTATAAATCTAATCACTTAATTACACCTGTCAGCCTTAATGTTAATCAGAAGAATTGTATCAATTAAACAAACACACTAGTAGCTCCTGAGGCCTGAACTGTTACAGATTGGTTTTTCTATTCGGTATGGGTGCACCATATACCTACTAATCTGTTACCTAGCCTATAATTTCATACTTTAGACCAAAGCAGTTTCCAGCTAAATTCATTAAACCCTAGCTCTTCATAAACTGATTATTATACAGGCAGGTGCCAAAGCGAGTAACTCAGAAAATCCTCTCAAAGTTTCATGTTTCTGAATTAATTCCACTGGATTTATGAATACAAGTAACTTTGGAATTGCAACTTTAAATACTCAGTATTAAATTTGTATTAAATTAAATTAATGTAAACGACTCTTTTCACTTCTAACCTCGATAGACCTCACGAACTCGATCGAACTGAGTTTCAGTAGAAAGTAGCTTATGGCTCAAAGTAGTGACTTCAGCCAATCGCATTCAGGAGCTAATTTAGATATGTTGGTAATCGCTACCTCTGGGCAGCGGTATTTTTGCTAGGTTTCGTGCGTTATCCGGCTCAGAAAAAAAAATTGTTCTCGCTTAACCTTACGGCTACGAAAACTGTATACTGATGAGGACTTTCACATCACATCAACAGTTTAGCAGTTTACTCTATTTCTGATTTTCTTCTTTATGATTTTTATTTTTAAATATTTTATTGTTTTTTTTATTTATTTCAATACATATCATCTTGTACCAACTCTCCATCCATCCATTATCAATAAATTGCATTTCTGTATCTCTATTTCTGTACATCTGGAAAAATTCCCCTGATAGCGCCTTATTGGCTCTTGTTATTAGAGGGTAATGCCATAATCTCAACGCTGCTGGACATGCTGTTTGGGGATGGCAGTTCGATGGCGGATCCACTGCAGTTCAGCAGTTCGATGCTGCTGCATTGGATGTTCCTTAAGAAGTCACTCGTGAGAAAAGTTAGAACAGGTATTTCTATACATCGGAAATATGTACAATGGCAAATGACGTCACAAGTAGAGTTTGCACTTAGATCAGATATTATATTACCGCCTATCCTGCAGTTATAACTATTGATATGGGTAAAACTTGCATTCCATTCACATGCACACTTCAGACAAGTCTTAGAAACTTGCATTTACTAGATCCTCAATTTGAATCTCTAACTGATCCCTAACACGACCATGTGCCGTGCCATCTGAGCGCTCCACAATCTGTGGTTTTAAAGAACAAAATAACAATGTTGTTTTCAGAAATGCTCGAAGTTTTTCATTTATTTTTCTTTTATTTACTGAAACAAAACGTAGAGCTGATTATTTGACTGGAAAGAAAGAAATAAGCTTGCTTCCTTTGCAATCTCACTGATGAGGTATTTTGCATAAAAAACAATATTTATATTCCTCGTGGCCTAAGTACCGTACCTACTTATTATGACGCATTTGATTGTAGCGGTGTTTTGACCGGGTGTCTATGTATTATTTCAAACATATTGCAGCACCCAGCCTTCGCAATCATTTTCCACTTTTCCAGCCGGTGATCACGAGCCTTTGCAGGTTGTTTCCGTAATTTCTGGCAACTTTGCGAAGACTTCAAAGACTCAAAATTCAAGTGAAGAGAAAATCAATACACCAATACATCTTATTTTCAAATAATTTCTTTTATTTAATTTATTTTGTAAGCGTAAATAACTAAAGTTATTGAAATCTGAAGTCATGGTCTGTCTTTTTCAAGGTCTAAGTTTCAGCTCCGTTTAGGAAGATTGAAGAACAATAAGCTGGAACAGGGAACCAGGTCACTGGAGATGTTCCTTTTAGTTCATAATCTGGTTCAGTATCTAGTACCTACACGTTGGGATATTCAGCTTTTAGTATGTAGGTAGAGGTGGGGTCTTGAATGAATGAAATTGAAAAGAATTATTTTCGAAGCAACAAAAAACATTCCATGTCTATACTTATATAAAGAATTGGCGGGAACATCTAAATATAAATGGAGTTTACTTTCTATAAGGTAACATAATCATGAAAAGTCAATAAACAGCCGAAAATTTCTCGGTGCGTAAAAGATAATATTTGGACAAAAGTAGGTTTGTCTAAATATTATTTCCCATTAATTGCTAAATGTTTTTCCAAGTGAAAATATTCCTTAATATTCTTGGCTTGGGATATTTCTACGGTGGTAGGTTAGGTATTTATTTTCTTTAGGAAAATGAGTCGGTGATTATTTTTCCACATTTAAGGGACGGTCAATGTCAATAAAGAGGATACAGGCGACTGGGCCCACTACAAAACTGGGACCGCGGTCCCAGTTACCTGATTAGTTTTTTCTTGTTTATTTCGTTGGGCGAGTGGGACCACTCGTAATTTTAACCACAAATCTATTGTTTAAAGTACAGTTGGCATTATGTCTTATTGTGCAAAAAATATAATAAATAACCTTGAGTCACAACCTAATAATAGGAATTTAAAAATCAGTCTTTAATCATCATCTTTGACACGTTACTTTCCTGATAAGCATCCATACTTATTTATTATACGAGCGAGCACCGTGATGCAGGACCGCTCGTTAGCAGAGAACGCGTTATGGAAATATCTGTAATGTTGCGACAAAATAGAATAATGTACAGGTACCTATTCAATTTACTACTTATTATTATGGTAGTTACTTTTTACCACAACAAAACTAAAGATTAGTGAGAAATCGATAAAAATACTTATCAAATAAATATAAAATAACGACACATGTGGAATTTCGCCGTTGGAATTGCACGCAATCAACAAAGATAAACTCAGTTCAACGCGATGAATGAAGTTCAGCGCACGTTGATCCGGTTCAAGATTATTATTTTAACAAATGTTGAAATTGGACCTGTGTTATTAAAATCTATGTTTATGTAAAGGTTAAGAAACACTTAATTATAACACCTAGTATTTTTTAAACTTCACCTAAAATCAAATTTTAAACCAGGATAAGACTGCACCTAACCAAGACTATCCGCAATCTTAAAGAAAGTTTATGAGATCGTTGGAGCGAGTTAACTTTTAATCTTTATTAGAAACGAGTTACTAATTAATTCCGACTAGCTATGGTCTAGGGAGGTTATACGGAGTTTTTTCTCGATATCGATTAAACTTCAAACCAGACTTAATTCTTATTCTAAGTGGGGGAACCGAGATCTGTACTGACATTTCGCATGGGAGTGTATTCATTAAATTCATGTATTATTCATTATCCCCCTGCCTAACCAGGCCCTAACCAGATCGGCTCCTCGAAGTACCGGAGCAGGGCTTTTGGCGATTGACAGCTTCGTTTCAACTTTTCTGAAGGTGTGGACGGGTTTGATGGCTGTATGTAGAGGATTCAATCCCGGGATCCCGGGCTTCGGGACCCCGGGATCGAATCCTCGTTTGTTTTCCCGGCCTCATTTTAGTCCCGACATTTTCGGGATTAAATTCAATGAATCCCGGGACTATCTCGGGATCCCGAGATTAACTGTTGATAATCCCGAAATCCCGGAATTAGAAAAATCGACCGGGATCGAATCATCTAGCTGTATGAGACTTTTTTATACTTAACTGATATAACTTCTATTGGCCACGATCTCACCTGATGGAAAGAACCAAAAAATTGGGTTTGGTCGTCCATTGAGGAGGCCCGCTTCGAAAGAAAATTTAAATTAGAAGTAAAAGAAAAAAAAATCTTGTGGCGACATTTAGTACGAGTATATTCTAGCCTAGGATAGGTCTAGGATAGACCAGGAAAAATATAAAGGGAGTTCACAGATACATATCTGTGAGGGAGTTCTATCATAAAATGGGTTGTGTACCAAGATTCGACTGATTTCGATTCCTAATGATATTGGACAAGTTGGGGCGGCGGCGCCGTGCTAGAGTGACTAAGGTGTCCACGAAAGCGCGTACGATAGCGGAGTAATGAATTGTGAAAATCCATCGAAACTATTATTATTATTTTGTATTGAGTATTATTTTCATTAATTAGCTAATTTATGGTTTGTTTAACCATAAAGTGGTTCTTGGTTTAACGTTCCGGCAACAAGGATGAAAAATCCAAATATATACAAACGTAATACCTACCAAAATAATTTGTAATTTTAGCGTATTTTCCACATAATCTGCTATTATTTTTATTAAAATTGTATTTACCTGGGTTCCTACTACAACATTTCTAAAAAAACTATAGGTAAGTACTGAAATCAAATTATTGAAATCGGAATTTTTCAAAAAAGATAGTTTTCCTATTTTTTTGTGTATAAAGGTAAGTATTTTCAAAAAAGTTTGTGTCAGTAACCTAGATAAATACTATTCCAATACAAATAATAATGGTGAAAATATGCTCAAATTACAAATCATTTCGGTATTACGTTTGTATGGGAAATTCATCACTCGCGGACACTCTGTACTAAAAAGTCCCAAGAAAGAATATAAATAAAGCATCATCTAATCACTTTTCAAAACTATATTGGTATTTAAACAAAGGAGATAAGATGTTGAAGCGCAAAGTTCAAAACAAGACCGCCGATTGCAAACGACAATCCACAAACACAATACTTGAGACTTGAAGTTCTAGGTAAGAACCTGCTCGAAATATTCGATTTTCAAACTTGATGTCAGAAGCAGACGGTCGGATCTTGAAATGCGAAGTTTCGATGGTTCTGTAATTGGCGACTTCGAGGGGAATCGAGGGATTTCATCGATAACTTGTCGATAATATTTGAAGTGGGCACAGCACTGTTTAATAAACTTTGTAGTTGCTAGATGAGTCTTAGCTAAGCTGTTTTAATGGTATTTTTATGTGGTTATCTATCTTTTGTTTTACAGTGCAGAGTTAAAATAATTTTGTACAAGAATAAAATGGCTAGCGGCTAGGCCGCGGAAGGTTTATTATGTTCCCGTGGTTCGGCCAAAAATGGCGAGAGAGGGTCACCGGAGAGGTTTTAGTGGGTATTACGTCCTTCTTAGGACGTCGAGTCCCACATAATTCTGGTCCCCCCCAGACCAGTTTATTCGTAAAGGAATTTCCTAGCCGTAAAAGAAAAAAAAAGGGCAAAACAGACCTTAGTATTTGATATTTATTTCGTACCGGACTCGTTTTTGAGAGAATAGGTCTCCACAAATAGACAGACATGATATTATGATATTATAGTTTCTCCTTTCCTCTTGAGGCACGGAACCCTAAAAAGCTGTTTTAGTAACGTAACTGGTTTCGCTAAGCCGGTAAAATAACGAAACTGAAAAGATTTTCTATAAAAACCGAACGGTTAATTATGATTCAACTTTCAACCTTTTCACTTGGTCATTGTGCACATTTTACAATGGCTAATACGGAATCGCTGAATTATTCCTGTGTAGGTACGATAGCTCCCTTTGTCACGTGACTTTGCAGTTATTTTATGCTGACTTAGGGCTGTCACATTTTTAATTATTTCAGAAATTTATTGAATACGAACAACAACAACATCAGCCTATATCAGTCCACTGCTGGACATAGGCCTCCCCTAATATGCGCCAAAGGTGGCGTTATTTCATCTGAGGGTTATTGCCCATAATCCCCACGCTGGGCATGCGGGTTGGGGATTGCAGTTCGGTGGAGTTATTCTGCAGAGGGCGCTGCTGCCCGCCCCCCGGTGTGTTTCCCTTAGTCGCCTCTTACGACATCCACGGGAAGAGTGGGAGTGGTGAAATTCTATGCCGGCACCACACGACATGCAGGGAATATATCAATATTAAAATCATACGGGAAATATCCCGTATACGATGGTACATATACCATGATAGGAGTTTTAGGTTGCATGCATGTCTTTAGTGATCGTAGTTTCAAAAATGTTACATTTAGATTTATTTTGTCAAAAGATCTAAGTTTGATTGGAAGTGGCCGAAGATTTATGACGCAATTCTAGAACATAACTATTGATTCTCGTTTGCTTTTGTAAAAGTATACTTACTGTTTGCTTTAATGTATCAGTTCCTATGAGAACCTCCTCTATTTTTCAGAGTCGGATAAAAATGATTAAAATTTCGTATTTCTTGATTGTTAGTGCCAACCCTAATTTCATCCATTACGTCGCAGAAGTTTCACGAAACGATACAAGGCTTTCGTTAACAAAGTGTTTTCTAGAAGTTATTTGTAGTGAATTGTGAATTTGTAATTATGCTACTTGGAAAATATGCCTTCATTGAAACTGGCGGCAATGAGCTAAGTTTTTGAATAAGTAGGTCAGCATCTACTTGAACAGATTGCCAGACTTACAATAGCTATTTGTTAAGCAAGGCTGCAAAGTTGGGTTTTGGTGCACATACTTGTATTGAAACCTGAGTAAGCGCAGAATTGTAGGATTGTTCTAATATGTTTTTAATATAGAATCATGCAACGAGGGTTTAAAGGTACGTGATGCAAAATAACTTTGCTGCCGAGTGAAAGTAAAAACAGAAAAAACTCAATTTTTTACCTCGCTACAGGAGGGTGCAAAAAAAACAGCTTGTTTATTAAATGAGTGTTTATTTATTTTACAAAATATAATTAAAATCTAATTAGTAATATTGAAAGGACAAAATGCACTTTTGCTCTCAGATATTTTTTTTTTTTTGAGATTACTAATAAGTAATAACCTAACAACCAGAATCTCTCCGAGGGTGTGAGGTGAAAAGTAAACTACGATCCTTAACTTATAATTTATTCTAAAAGTAAATAATAGAGGGTTCTTAGGCGCGTTTATAGGAAAATAATCTTTAGGAAATCCATTATTATAAAAAAATCTACGCATTCACAGTCGCAAATGTTTACGAAAGTCTGGAATTAGTGGAATGTATTCTCTTAGTTACGTAGGTTTAAAAACTAAACGAAAAAAACATTTTAGCTAGATACACCAAACATACCTAAAGATAAAATAATAAAAAATTAAAAATAAATTTAAAATAGAAGTCACCAGAAGGCAGAGTGCCTAAAATGCTGGCAATACCTATAGCCACGTTAAATGGAAATGCTAGATTTAAGAATCATGGATTTTTACGATCATATTAGGGTTATTACCTATATTAGGGTCTTAAAATTTGGTTCAAGCTTCAATGTGCAAAAGACAAAATTCAACGTGCAAACAAGATAGCATAGCAATATTTTCATTAATACAAATACAAGTGGTTTATAACTTTTAATTAATTAAAAATAGATTAAAGATAACTATATTTTTATTTTTTTGTAGGAAGCAATACTTGCTTGAACTTTAATGACACATTTTGAACTCGATGTTATATAAAAACTATCTGTGAAGTTTCATCAAACTTTCGCATTTATAATTTAGTAAGACAGAAGCAAACAAAGATAAAATAGTTGAAGAACGAACCAGTCCTATTTTGTTTGGTTGCCATTGATTTCCCAGAAGGCTATGCTATGCAACGTCCATAGGTATTGCAGCAGCCACCATTCTTTTGTATTGACGTTTTATCTCCCTGGATGTTTTCATCTATACTAATATTATAAAGAGGAAAGATTTGATTGTTTGTTTGAATCGAATAGGCTCCGAAACTAAGGGACCGGTTTGAAAAATTATTTCACTCATAGAATCTTAAATTTTTCCTAATGAAATAAGCTATAGAATATTTTCAAAAAAGTTAGGAAACCGCATGAAAAATTCAATAATAAACAACGCTGTGTTATTTTTATTTTTTTTTATTTTGGCTCCGCTGCTTGCTTTTCTCTACGGCCAGTGTGAGTTATGGAGTGTCATATAAACTTAACATGCACATGCACTGCTGCCAAGGAAGTTGTTAAGGAGTTCGTATAAAACTGTGTTAGTTGCTTAATTTCCTGTAATTTATGTTAAATACCCGTGCGAAGCCGGGGCGGACCGCAAGTAAAGAGATTCTTTGAATTGTTATTGCTTGGTTTTTCTTGAGTATAAATAAATACAGAACACAGCGTTGTCTAGACTCGAGCTATGCTCAGTATTTGTGTATCGAAATACCCTCGCAAATGGATTTTTATTTAAAATTTATAACAACTCTTGCGGTAACTTTATACTTACATTACGTTACTACTTCAAAATGAAAGATACCAGCGAAATTACTCAGTCTTTGTTGTGAAACCTTTAATAATGAAGAAAATTACGATAAAATAACCAAATTAGAACTAGTATTTACAATCGAGCTAACTAGATAAGTGGAAATGATGAGTGGATTATCCTGCATTATTTATTATTATTATTAACTGCAGGCTGTTGAACACTAACTAGTAGTTTTAGACGGAGACATATCAAAATCAAAATCAAAGTGCTTTATTTCCTTTACACCTTACAGGACTCTTGGACACGTCACAAAATACAAGTTACATTAGTAATACTGGGGAATAAAGTGATCACTTTGATCCATTGTTCACTTCAATCTTTTTAAGGTAAATGTTTGACCACCTTGTTGTTTATCCATTGATTTACCACCATATTACCTCTACACACAAATATGCAAATAATATTTGTACGTTATGAATTTTAAAATAAGAATTAACTAGTGGGTTACAGTCACTTTCGTGTCTATTTTATTTGCCCTTTGTTTCGTAAATTTAGAAGACTATTATAAACACTGCCATGGTCTGGAGATGACTACCTCTTGTAAGCTTTACCTGAACGTGATACATTTTGTTTTAAATACCTAGGTATAATAATGTAATACCTCCTTACTAAAATTATAAATGCGAAAGTAACTCTGTCCGGCTGTCGGTCCGTCCGTCTCTTACGTCTCTATTGAACCGATTATGTTATTTGGCACAGACGTTGTCTACACCGGGAGGAAGGACATAGGATATTTTTTAATCCGGTGTCATGTCCCCGCGGGATAGTACAGGGACACGCGATATAACCGAATCATATTTTAACGTTAAAAACTAATTTAAAATTCGAACCATTTTCGACATCTACACGGGCGAAGTCGCGGCAAAAGTTAGTTGACGATATTACATAGAACTAGGTGTTCTATTGCCGTGTGGTGCCGGCATAGAATTTCACCACCCCAACTCTTCCTGTGGGTATCGTAAGAGGCGACTAAGGGAAATACACCAGGGGCGGGCAGCAGCGCCCTCTGCAGTACAACTCCACCGAACTGCGATCCCCAACCCGCATGCTCAGCGTGGGGATTATGGGCAATAACCCCCAATTGATGAATAATGCCATCTATGGCGCTCATTAGGGGAGGCCTAAGTCCAGCAGTGGACTGTTATAGGCTGGTGATGATGATGATGAGTTCTTCTATGGTATACTTGCCAAAATTAGACGTAAAATCCATTGACCTAGGTTTAACCACTACATAGTATAAAAGAAAGTCTCATCCCGCTGTTCGTTCCTACGTATGCTTAGATCTTTAAAATATGCAACGGATATTGATTCTTTTTTTTATAGATAGAGTGATCCAAGAGAAAGGTTTCCGTATCAGCTTTGAACCCGTGCAAAGACGGAACGGGTCGCTAGTCGCTTTATCTTTATTAATGTACCTACTCAAAACATCCTTATAATTCGAAATGCAAGCAATTAATCACGCGACTCATTCACATTCTAAACATCCAAGCTATCATAAAAAGCAGTCATAAATTATCATTATGAAAAGCTCTTTCCACGCTTTGATGTACCTCATTCAAGGCTTTACAAAAGTGCAGGACAATAGATGTTGATAATAGAAATGCATTTCTATTCAGAATCCGGCGATTAAATGCAAACGAATATACAATTTATGACAATAGCATTCGAGTCTGAATTGCTTTAATTTGATAGAAATTAGAGTTGGGACTGTGGTAGGTAAATTGTGCCAATATAATATGACGGTGGAAGAGATATTGGCCGTTTTGGTCGTGGCATAAATATATAATACATAGAAGACCTATACCAAAAATAGACCTAAAATATATCGACTTAGGTTTAATTACTTGAAAATAAATACCAACAAACATTATACTCAAATCTCCTTATAATTTGAAATGCAAGCAATTTATCACGCGACTCATTCATTAATAATGCTGGACAATCCACTCAACATCTAGCCCCAAGCTAAGCAGAGCTTGTGTATACTAGATGACTGATATACTTAATGCTACTATAATATTAGTATTAGTATGACTGTTATAGGTACCTACTTAATCCTACTATAATATTAGTATTAGTATGACTGTTATAGGTACCTACTTAATCCTACTATAATATTAGTATTAGTATGACTGTTATAGGTACCTACTTAATCCTACTATAATATTAGTAGGATTAAGTAGGTATATCAGTCATCTGAAACGCGAAAGTTTTGTCAGTATGGATGGATGTTTGTTACTCTTTCACGCAAGAAACTTGGTAAACAGATAGTTTATGACCTGGAATAACATATGTGTACTTTTAATCTTGAAAATCCCATGGGATCGGGAGTTACGCGGGTGAAACCGCGGGCATCCAGCTTGTACAATATAAAACATAGATATTTTTATTATAATACTAGTGTTTGTTGATAAGTATTTTTAAAAAGCTCATGGTAGAAACCTAAATAAATACAATTCTAAAATAAATAATAGCAAAACATGGTGAAAATATTCTCAAATTACAAATAATTTTGGTACTACGTTTGTATGGTAAATCCATTCAATGCCGGATCTTTAATAAGTGGGTTTAGGGTCGTTTTTACCCATCCACTCTTTAGGTTTTTAATTTAAGCTATCAAGGCCATAGAGCCTCGGTTATTAAACACATAAATATAAGTAATATTTACAAAAATGTACCCTTATAATGTATGGTGCCAATTTAAAACAACCCCACATCTCTACAGGGTAGGTACGTAGATTTACACCACAATTAGGATTTATAAAATGGAATTCTGAAATTGTGGAGACTGCGCTGCCGGGCTCTTTTGGTTAGCACATACAGTAGATATTTCGCTGTAGTTAATAAGTTATTATTCTATTATTTATGGGTCTTTGAGTAATTTGACGACCACTGTGGCGCGGTGGGCGAAGGTCCGCCTGCGACGCAGGAGGTTGCGGGTTCGATTCCCGCCTCGGGAGAAATTTTTGTACGATCTGTAGATATTTGTTCAGGGGTTCTGGTCGTTTTCTATGTATAATAAAAAATATCTATCCATTTAATAATATTGTATTATGTATATCACTCATGTACCCATAACACAAGCTCTGCTTAGCTTGGGGCTAGATGATGCTGTGTGGATTGTCCGGCATTATTTGTTATTTATTTATTTATTGTGACTATATCAGTCCCGTATTTTCACAAACTACTAGGAACTTCCTCCCGCTAACAGACAGGATGTTGAAGATTTCCAGGTTTTCCCTCAGGGCTATATAAAATATAAAGATATTATAAGTAAAATAAATGTATATAACATTTGTATCACCATTTACAATAAATAACCAGAAGACATAAAAGATCTTAATGGAAATATCTTTAGGAAAAAGTTAAGTGGATGGTTACTTGACAAAAATTTAATGACAAATGTTTTTATAATGTAAAATAATATTTACAAACTAAAAGTGTAATATAAATTTTAAATTTCTTTATTAATGACTCTTTATGAATATAGTAACAAAAATAGTTATAAGACCTAACATTGTAAAATAAATAGTACTTATTCTTGCAAATTAATGATTGATTTGATTTGATTTGACTATAACATGGGATTTTTTAAAAAGGGTCTTTAAGACTAAAGTGTGGGCAACGCGCGTGTAAAGTCAATAACTGTTGCAGCCGTCCATATACTACGGTCCATATACTGCGGTAACATAAGTTGGTATCTCTTGACTTAAATTTGTCGACTATTCGTTAACCAATAAAGTGCAATTTGTTGTTGGATAGAAATCAAGCAGAATTGATAAAAATGGCAGCATGTTTTCCAAATATCCAATAGGAATACAAAATAAGCGATCTTTGATATTCAATATTACCATAATCTCGGATCATTTTATTGAAATCTCGTGTAGAAATATCTGGTTATATTCATGATATTACGAATGATTTCGGCTGTTTCGTATATTCATGAAAATATACGTATGTATTGTTTTTGTATACTTAACACCGTCAGCAAAATTTTATTGAATACTCTACCGACTATTTCGTAGCATATTAACATTTCAGTTTAAATAATTAATTCTCATTAAAAACTTAACCAGTTCGCTTATAATGAGATTACTTAAGTTTACATATTTGTAGTTTCTATGTAGCTAGCGACTAAGCTTTAATATTGAGAGTATTTACATTTATTATTACTAAGATGACAAGAAAATATTAATTTTTAACATAAAACGAAATAAACATATTAAAATAAAATAAATGCCGGACTATCCACACAGCATCACCTAGTCCCAAGCTAAGCAGAGCTTGTGTTATGGGTACTAGATGACTGATATACATAATACAATATTATAGATAGATTTTTTTATTATGCTATAGAAAACCAACAGAACATCCTAAACAAATATCTGCAGATTGTACAAACATTTGTCCTGCGGCAGGAATCGAACCGTCAAACAATCTGCGTCCCAGCCGAACCTTCACCCTTCAAAAAATACCACCCAGCTTAGGGGCCGTTCATTTAATACGTAAGAAGATTTAGGGCGGTATAAATTGTCAGTGACACTACAGTACCGACAAAATTTACTCCTGAAAGTATTTTACATTGGAACACGTAAAACAACACGACCCCTGTAATCCCTATAAAAATAAACCGATCAAATAAATCGCGAAGCGATGCGCTTTTCGAATAAAATTGACTTTAAAATGGCAATACCGGCTCTGGGAGGGGCAGCGGAGCTTTTATTAATAACTGCAAAAGTGACAACTCAGGGATGGAGCTAGGACGATTGTAGGGGCTGAAATTGTTATTATATTCACCAGCTCGCTAGAGCCGTTTCACAATCACAAGAAAGTGTTTATATGCCAAAATGTTGCCTGAAATATATAAATAAATTATTATATTAATTTATTTATATATTTCAGGCAACATTAGTCTAGTACAAGATGGAAATTACTTAAAAACTAAGGCCCATATAAAATATATACTTTAATCTAACGTATAGTGGATATAATCTAATTTATAATGGATCTCAATAGGTACCTATGTATTATAGGAGTTGGTAATATAATTGATTCGATTTTTTCATGGCAATAGGATCGACAAAGAGAGGGGCAGCTTGGCTTTTTTAAACCTACATACTTAACTTTAGAAAATTGACAGCTTGAGAATCATTCTAATGTGCGAGCTGTTACATACGTAGACAGAATATGAGCTAAGGCTCATATTCTTTGCTGTGGAAAAACAAAGTGTTAACTAAGCATAGCATGGGCTATTATGGGAATCTTTAAGATAAATAAAGAAATAAAAGATATTTAAATGAGTTTTCTAATTCTTACTAATCCATCGTCACACTGAAAAATCCAAAAGTAAGCATAGCATTGCATTCTACCGCAATGACAGATATGTATTTAAATTTAACAGTTAACATTGCCTACATACAAAAAAAAACAAAAACCAGATATCTGCTGTTCACCGTTAGGTATATCAAACATTTAATATATTAGGTCCTTACATATGAAATTGTCGTTTTTCGTACTGGCCACTTTAATCACAAATTTCTCCTCTTTGGAAGCGGATCCATCGCAAACCACGTCCGAGTTAGCTGCAGGCTGCGGTGTTAGTGATAAAACTGTTTTAATTCACTTGAAGCAAATTGGGAAGATTAAAAAGCTTGAAAGGTGGGTACCTCACGAATTGACTGAAGCAAACCGGCAAACGCGCGTCGACTGCTGCGTTACATTACTAAACCGGCACAATAATGAAGGTATTTTAAACCGAATCATTACCTGTGATGAAAAATGGGTTCTTTACGATAATCGGAAGCGCTCAGCGCAATGGTTGGATCCTGGCCAGCCAGCCAAATCCTGCCCCAAGCGAAAATTAACCCCAAAAAAGTTACTTGTAAGCGTTTGGTGGACTAGTGCCGGTATTGTTCATTACAGTTTTCTCAAATCTGGCCAGACTATTACGGCTGATGTCTATTGTCAGCAATTGCAAACCATGATGGAAAAGCTAGCGGCTAAACAACCTAGGCTGGTCAATCGCTCCACGCCACTGCTGCTTCACGACAACGCTAGACCACACACTGCGCAACAGACGGCTACTAAATTAGAAGAGCTTCAATTGGAAAGTCTAAGACATCCTCCGTACTCCCCGGACCTTGCTCCAACAGATTACCATTTTTTTCGAAATTTGGATAACTTCTTGCAAGGGAAAAAATTCAACTCCGATGGGGCAGTCCAAATCGCCTTCAAAGATTTTATTGATTCCCGTCCGACTGGTTTTTTTAGTAAAGGGATCAATGAACTACCTATAAGATGGCAAAAGTGCATAGAAAATAATGGTTCATACTTTGATTAATTAAATATATTATATTAAAAAATATTCGACTTTTTGTTCCTCCCATACAAAACGCCAATTTCATATGTAAGGACCTAATATTTGCATACCCTTCTGCGTTCTGCGTCTCGGCTGAACTTATGGCCGCTGCGACAGAGTTTGTCCAGTTCTGTGATGAATGCCCCCTCTCCTTAGTCCTCAGTATGTCCCTGGTTCTATCGGCAGTAATTAAAACTAGCAGCCGTCTAGATAATTTCCTGAAGGCTGAAATTACTGCGCCATCGGATTTCTCGCGAGATATAGAGCAGTTTTATGTTGACCCATTTTATCTATACTATAATTATAAAGAGGAAAGATTTGATTGTTTGTTTGGATTTAATAGGATCTGAAGCTACTGGACTTATTTGTAAAAATCTACACCATTAGAATCCCACATTATCCCTGATGAACATAGGCTATGGAATATTTTCAAAAAGTTAGGGCTCCGTATAAAAACTTCAATAATGTAACCAGATGTATTTTGTGTGTGTGTATGTAAAACATTAATAATTTTTGACAATAAAATTTAGTTGAGCCCGTGCGAAGCCTGGGCGGACCGTAAGTACAGCTATACTAAATAAAAATATCAAAACGAAAACCAAAACCTTTCACTTTTACTACATTTTTTAATGTTCTGTAGCATAACTTAGGCTATAATACTATTTCGTTATACCTATTTAATTTTTTTTGTTTCTTTTTCACTTCTTCCACTAGTGGACAAAAAAATTAAGTGAAGAGAAATCAATAACATACCTCTATTATTTCTTTTTTATAATAATTATCTGTTTGAAATTTGACTTGTCTAAGTGCTTATTTTGTAAGCCTAAAGAAATAAAGTTATTGAATCTGAATCTGAATCTATTAATTTAGCCTTAAAAATCAAAGCCTCTCTGAGGTCATAGCTTCGAATAAATATTTATTAAAAGCTATCATCCCAGAAAGGCTTTGATTTTTAAGGCTAAATTGCCTTTGTCTGAGTTATTCCTCTTAAAAGAACTAATGTTCCATACAACACAAATACCTATCTGTTATGTATCCCAAGGGCCGTGTGGTGCCGGCATAGAATTTCACCACCCAAACTCTTCCCGTGGGTGTCGTAAGAGGCGACTAAGGGAGACACACCGGGGGGCGGGCAGCAGCGCCCTCTGCAGAGCAACTCCACCGAACTGCGATCTCAAACCCGCATGCCCAGCGTGGAGATTATGGGCAATAACCCCCAAATTATGAATAATGCTGTCTATGGCGCTCATTAGGGGAGGCCTATGTCCAGCAGTGGACTATCACAGGCTGGTGATGATGATGAATGTATCCCAAGAGCCAATAGCCAAGTACGTACCCATAATATTATAACAGAACAACAACTTAGCTATCAATTACAACACCAAGCCCGCTCTTGTCAGGCCTGGCAGTAAATTCATTAAACTTCCCGATTTATACCCATCATGCACGACGCACAGATTAGCTGATGGTCATGACTCCAGAAGACACACTTTGTATTAATAAATAAACGAATAATCCTCGAAAATTCACAAATCTGGCCCCAATCTAAGCAGCTTATGCTAAGTGTACTGGATAACTGATATACTTAATACAATGTATGGTGCGGTGGGGTATGATCGAACGCGGGGCGACGATTCAGGTCTTTATGTATCCACGTCCGACCAAAACTCAAAACAAAATTAATTCAAATAAGCTTTCATTCCCGATGCTGTCAATAATTTCAAAAACAGTAATAAATGGTACAAGATGTGAAATAAAAGATAGTCGGAGCATGCCTTCTGGATGCTTGCATTCTTTGATTTAACTGTAAGTGAGGGTGTAAGCCAGAGAACTTTTGATGCCGCTGACTTACGAAATGAATTTTCAATCAATTGTGAAATTAACCAGCAGAAGTTTGCGTGTAATACCACCAGCATAATAGTTTCACACGTTTAAAGTTAGCTCAGTGCATCAGGCATGATTATGACATGTCAGGGTTATGTTGGGATTTAGAGGAGTTTCAGAAAATTCCCGTTGAAAAATACAGTTAATGAAATAAAAAATCGCTTAAAAGCAATACCTAAATACCATTTTAGACTAGGTACTGTGGCGCGGTGGGCGAAGGTCCGCCTGCGACAGGAGGTTGGGGTTCGATTCCCGCCTTGGGACAAATATTTGTACGATCTACAGATATTTGTTCAGGGTGTTCTGGTCGTTTTCTATGTATAATAAAAAAATCTACATAATATGTAATAAGATTGTATTGTGTATATCAGTCATCTAGTACCCATAATACAAGCTCTGCTTAGCTTGGGGCTAGATGATGCTGTGTGGATTGTCCGGTATTATTTATTTATATTATTTTATTTTTAAAGCAATTGGCATTTATTGCCTCTGACCGTGTTCGACCACAGCTCGACCTAGTTAACGGTATACTTTGCGAAAAACCAAACAAATTGTCTGAATACTTACAATGTTTTTTGAATTTGACTTCAATCTGGCCCTTGTAAGCTGTTATGTTTATATTGCAAACAGACGCTTCAGTTGAATTTAGTATTTTTATATTTTTTCGCTAGGTATTTAAATGATATCGAAGACAAATCGCTAGATCTTCAACTAAAACAAATCTGTCCGATCATACCCCATCGCACCTTAACTGGTTTAAGAGCATCGGACCGAACACCGGAACCCTTAACGTGGACGTTCGACCTAAAGGCCCGAAGACCTTTGAACGGCCCTTCAATTAGGTAATCTTATTGATTGCGAGCCCTTAAAGCTCTTACAACCATAAGGCTTAAGGATCGTTAGTCGTAAGAGTTCCGAAATCCATTAGAAAAATAAAAGAAAGGTGCTTAATGGAGCAGATTCAGTTGCTTTTGATGATAAAGGGATTTTTGATTGAAAATTTATCTTTAATTGAAACCTAGTTCAGTGTAGGTATCCATATTCTGATAGGGCCTTTTCTCTTATAATTGTTAAATTTTACTTAAATTTAAGCGACGAAATTTCAGTGCGATTCCGAACTTAGTGAGTAGATAAGCTCTTTTTTGACTAAAACCGGTCCAGCCAGGCAGACTACGCATTGAATGACGTCCTCTGTGGTGCGGTGGGCGAAGGTCCGCCTGCGACGCAGGAGGTTGCGGGTTCGATTCCCGCCTCGGGACAAATATTTGTACGATCTGCAGATATCTGTTCAGGGCGTTCTGGTCGTTTTCTATGCATAATAAAAAATATCTATATATGTAATATTATTGTATTATGTACCTATATCAGTTATCTAGTACCCATAACACAAGCTCTGCTTAGCTTGGGGCTAGATGATGCTGTGTGGATTGTCCGGCATTATTTATTTATTTATTACTTATTAATGCGATAAAGTTACTATACCTTAGTAGAAACTTTTCAGATATATAGTTTTGACTCCGCCTGAAATAAAACAAAATCATATAGGTACCTATTGTATCTCAAACGAGTATAACCAAGATTGATAAGGTTACCTTTATCATCAATAAATCTTCTGTAGAACGAAATACGTCATAGGTACATAACGCAATAAGGGATCGGTAGGTATATCACGCACAATTCGATTTGAGGCGGTATGATGATCGATCGATTTTGTGGCTGGATTATGACGAATTTAGTCTATCTGATCACGATCAGAATTCTCTTATTGTGTTACAGACATTGTATTCTGAAATATTGAGACATTGGTAACATCCCCTTTCAGATAATGGCGCCGGACTGTTTGGCGTGCTATCTCCTGACGAAGATTATGACCGCTCTAGCAATAGTACATCGTAAAAGAATAAAATAAAAGGGTAAAAACCTGTAATATAAAGAAAATTACAATTTAATAAACCAAATAAATATAGTATTTACAAATGAAACAATTGTGATAACTGCAAACTGTTGCAAACAATACGGGTAGCTCAGCTGATCTGTATCAATACCTACCAGTCAGAAGTGTCCCCAAGGTGCTGTCTGTATTGCCTCGCTGTATGGCAATACACTGCGCCTGATCCAGTGACCAGCCCGCGGGTCACACGTCGTTTCGACCAGACACACTCAATTTTTTATTTTAAAACCCGGAGCTCCATGGTATCCCACGAACCTATGCAACATAAACTCGCCATATAAAGGTTAGCCATACACGATAATCCGTGATGTGTTGAACTGTTCAACAGCAGTACCGCACTGGCATTGATAAGGCGCGCAACGTCTTGCACCTGACCGAAGAGATGATTGGATACGCAAAGTTACGGCATCCAATAAAGTGCCAGTGTTATATGAAGGAAGTGCTTGCAACAGTTGCAACCAATGTCCTGACTCCCATTTAGAAACGGCCAGGAGACGGGCACGATCTGCTGAGCTGGAGCACGTCTGTATCAAACAATTCCGTGTCAACTCACACAGAGGCCCCTTCCATTGCGGGTTCGATTCCCGCCTCGGGACAAATATTTGTACGATCTGCAGATATTTGTTCAGGGCGTTCTGGTCGTTTACTATGTATAATAAAAAATATCTATCTATGTAATAATATTGTATTATGTATGTATATCAGTCATCTAGTACCCATAACACAAGCTCTGCTTAGCTTGGGGCTAGATGATGCTGTGTGAATTGTCCGGCATTATTTATTTATTTATTTTATTTATTGCCGTTGTTATTTTTGGGGGAGCAGCTTCGGGGCACGCAGTATACCAAGCCTTCTTCGTCTACATACGAAATTTTAAATAAAATTCCATTTAGGGGGTTTTTCAACAGTAAGCAAGAGGGACACGCCAAGATTAATTTAATATTGTTTTATTATACGCATTACATAATGCCTTATTAGTTTGGCTCGGGTCTGCGTCATCCTAATTACTATTTTATACCTACTTACTTCAGTAGACTCATTCTGTAAAAAATCGAATTCAAACTCGAATTCACTCAAGTGACCGCGCTCACTTCGAACGCAAGCCCACTTCACCTTAGAATGGTATTCTGTGTATGTTTGTAAGCACAAGTGAAGTGAAGTGAGTATCGAAATGAGCTAGGGATTGAACTTACGCGTTACAGCTAATAATCGACGAATCGATTTATCTTTTTGCTAGTTTTTATACAATAATACAAAAGAAAATTCATTATTTTTGTAATATTATGTAAATAGAAGGTCGAAGATGTATTAAAATTACTTAAAATCAATAAAATTGCTAAAAATTATGAGTAGATTTTTATTTTGGTGGAATAGACACTAATTCATTGCCTCATTCGTTGTGTCACTGTCAAAAGTTGACAGGCCTTGTTTTACTTTGTTTTGTTTACGTACATACGAGAGTGCACTGCTGGGGTGCGTTCAGAGGCTCAGAGTGCGGTTGTTTGGTGTAAATTTTAACTTACCCAAAGGTTCTGAACGAGTCGGTTGTTTAACGTCAAAGTTGACATTATCATGACAAAACTGACGTTACAGTTGCCGGACGTTCGTTTGTTTTGTTTTTGTTTTGCGGTTACTTTGAGGTAAATTGTATCTACTGACTGTAACTACGATCTATAACTGATAAATACTGAAAATTTTGAAATTTACTGTAGAAATCTTGATATTTAAGTAGATAACAAACTATGACAACGGAAAATATGACAGCTGTCAATGTCAGAGTGTTTTTCGTCGATCGAATTCTTAGATTATTAAGGAATATAGATCTGGCATAAACATCTATACGAACTTGTTACGAACTAAGTTAGTTATAGAAGTGTGATGTATTTCGACAGCAGAGTTACTGACATATCGGCATCTCTTTTTGACTAATGAAGATAATCATGAGTAAAAAAGGACAACAGCAGTTTGATCATGACTGAAAATGGCAACATTGTTTTGGTGACGTCACAAAATACCTCACCCCTCACCCCCTGCGGCCGGTCGCCATGTTTTGTCGCAGTCAACAACAAGTATATCAGTTGTCATCCGGACTTGTTTTTATTCGAAAATGAAGGAAATTTAGAGTTAATAAGCGATAATTATGCTTTTTTATAGTGTGCAAACTTGGAGAATAATGCATTTTATAAGTGTATGTGCAGAGTGTTTGGCTGTCGCATGAAAATCAACAAAAAACATCAAAATATAACGTTGCATGGGAAAGGTACCGAATTCATTCAAAATTTCTTACATTTTCTATTATTTTCAAACATTTTGCTGTTTGTGGGAAAGTTCATTAAGATCCGCTTGCTTTTCTTTATTCATTCAATGTTTTACTATGAATATTATGTGATTTTAGGAGAAAATTATTCGTCATAGTAAATAGAGTTAGGGTTCGGTATTTTCAAAACATCGATTATCGATAACGAATTATTTCATCGACGCAGTACCAATAACACAAAAATAAAAATAAATCCTTTACAGCAGCGTCAGCAACTTTGAACCAAGCTAACCAAGATTCAAAGGTGTGGTGCCAGGGACAGAATTTTTGGTTGGGGTGGAGTTTACGGGACGCAGGACTTAGAAAATTTTCGACGAATTTTTTTATGTATATATAACATGTATTTTTTTTTATGGCTACGTAAAGAGGGTCACTATGGGTGCAACTTTGGTTCAGGTGATCCACCCCAAAGTTCAATGACCTCGGCGCTAGAGGTCAAAGTATGTCGTTCAGTTTCAAGGCAAAAGACTTAGAAAAATTTCGAAAGATGTTTTTAGGCATATTATAACAAATGTTTTTTCTTGTGGCATCGTTAAGAGGGTCACTAGGGGTGCAACTTTGGTTCAGCAGTTTGACCCCAAAGTTCAATGACCTCGGTGCTAGAGGTCAAAGTGTGTCGTTAAATATGGATGCAGAAACAATATAAAAACTTTACAGAGCATTCCGGGAAGAGTTGATTAGATTCAATTTGAGTGGCGGATCCGACACAGAGTTCCCCGACTCCACGTGGTCTTGTGCGTGGAGCCCCTAGAGTGTATATAATAAGCCGGAGGCGCGAAGGGAGTGCAGCCTCCGCCAGCCGTAACAAGGGACAGGCACAGTGTGCCTGTCCCTTGTTACGCAATGGCGGAGAGGCTGCACTTCCCGCAGCGCAGGAGCTATCGCAATCGCGATGCAATAAAAAAAAACATGAAGAAATACCCCGACACATAGAATTCCAAAAATACAAAAAGGTCTAACTTTGTATTTGAAACTGATTTATTTAACTTACCTGTATAGACTCCAGCTTAAACTAACGTTTTTACAATAAAGGTCAGTGACCTTGTGTTCGAAAATGATTGATTTAACTTTCCGGCGTCGACTCCAGCAAAAACCAACGTTTTTACAAAAAAGGTCAGTTTTTGATGGAATGGGCTTGATAAGTCAGTGATTGTCTAAGACTCTTCCATACACGCCATCAAGGTACAAGCTGCAGAAACTGGCAGTCCACACGAAACTTACCTTGGGCCGAACGCGGCAACCTAAATAATTGTCTTATATGAACATATTAGTATTAGTACTGAATATAGAGGATATTCATTGAATTGAGTGCCAGCCAAAGCTTGGGGAAGTTGTAGTGTTAATATTAACTGAATTGAGCTGTACTGTACGTAGTAAATAGCGTTTTTTATTGAACTTGATGAAATCTATTGTAGTATCCCGTTTTTAGACGATAGGACGGAGGGTAATATAATGCTAATGAGCCGTTACGGCCGTTACGGATCACCTAGGTAAAGAAACCTAAATAAAACTGAACAGAGCTTAAAGATAGGTACTTATTCTTCTACTTACTAATATTCGAAAATTTAGAATTCAACTCCGTGCAACTCAATTACTTACTTATCGATATTCAATGTTAAAATACGCGCAACTCTACGGCAGGCCGCCATCTTTGTGCCAGACGAACTTTAGGTATGCACGTAGGTATTTCAGGTCTATTTATATTCCTTCGTCTGAGATCGAATTACACCGGTAAAAAGTTGCAACCGTCGGAGGTTGTGAACGCTCTAGTTAATAACAACCGAGCGTTTCTCCTGAGGATAAGAACGACCTAGTTGCACTCCGAGCGCGCTCGAGCGTAGGTTGTGAACGCAGCCCTGTGTATGAAGTGAAATCATACATACTAATTTGGATTTTGGATATTGATGTGATGACTATAAGAGAAGATGAAGTAAGTACAATTAGGTACCACGTATTTACAAAAGTTGCCTTGACAAATGACAATCTAGTAATAAGTAGATAAGCATCATACTGTATTCAATAATAAACATTAATTACCATTACAGTCCCAACGAACGATCGTCTCACCCTAGCCGAGCACAAATAGAGTCTCTTCTCCAATATCTAGAAAAACATACCAGCCTTGCAAAGGGGTTTTCAAAGGTTGCCAGTGCTAGGGATGCTGCACGAAAGCATTGGGAGAGATTGGCCATTCAAACTCAATAGTATGGGAGGGAGCGTCAAGACTTTCAATTCATTTATTTTTGCTTGCATGTACATTCATTCTTAGGTCTACATTTGATTACCTACTGGTATAATTTTAGTATTTTATAACTGTACTATGGAAATTAATTTATGATATTATTTATAGGAATCCCAGGAATTATTGCCTGCATCTGCATCAGCGCCTTTAAGGCTGGGGGAAGTAGCAACGGATACTACAGTCACTACAGTGGTATGCTTAGATTATTATTATACTTATATGAAGCAATGAGTATCCATAATGAAGTATTTTATCATAACTCTGTCTCTCTGTCTGTTTTAGAACCCAATAGCTGACACAATCTGCATTCCTGGGACATCTTATCCATCTGTTAGACAGAGTTATGCTATACCAGATGTAAATATTAGTTTATTGCAATTTTTATAATTTTTATATTGAGTAAAATATAATAATACAATATATTTCTAGGTGTCTACAGAAACTCGGCCAGCTCTGTCTTCACCACCGAGGACCCCACCAATTGTGCTGGAACACCCCGATGTGCAGACTCCTTCCAGACAAGGTGCCTATCCAATCCGAGCATCTACACCACTGCACCAACATCGTCGCAACTCACCACCACCAAGCCAGCTGCCACCTCGACACACAAGTAGGTTATTTCCATTCTTTGTTCATGTTCAATTCCTGGATACAAAATGTAAAAATACAACACAATGAATGCTAATATTGGAAGTTCTGAATATATTCCTGGCAGAGTATTAAAAATTCAGTTACTGTTAGATTTGCCTAAACCATAATCTACCTACCTACCTACACATAACCTCTTTGAAATATTGTTACAGGTCCACGTCGCGCTAGGCGAACATTGATACCGCCATCACCACCATCACAGCGGCGATCTCAGTTGACCAGCACCGCTGACAGATTTTTAAGGTTGGAAGAACTGCAATAACAGCTGGAACTCCGGAACACCGACATTTTGGCGGCTGTTAGTTCATCCGTTCAAATACAAATGGAGCACCTGTCTGAAGCAAAAAGTCCATCGCATCAGCACTTAATGCAATAGCAGACGCTCTGAAAATGTTAGCAGAGCGGAGGTGATTTTAAAATAAACTGTTTTTGGTCGGGCATTAAGCCAACTTTTTGTACCCATTGTAGTTCTTAAATAAATAAAAATAAATAAGATTATAAATTGTTTTAATTTTAATATAAATTGCGTGCGCACCATAATAAATAAATAAATAAATAATGCTGGACAATCCACACAGCATCATCTAGCCCCAAGCTAAGCAGAGCTTGTGTTATGGGTACTAGATGACTGATATACATAATACAATATTATTAAATAGATAGATATTTTTTTTTATTATACATAGAAAACAACCAGAACCCCTGAACAAATATCTGCAGATCGTACAAATATTTGTCCAGAGGCGGGAATCGAACCCGCAACCTCCTGCGTCGCAGGCGGGTAAATAATAATAATATAATAATAGTATAATCTATTTATTAAGTCTTGTCTACTTGACTGGCCAATTAAAATTACGCTTTGTGATAATGGATATAATGCTACATAATTTTCACTTCTATTGAATATTGAATAAGAAACGTCTGATATATTCAGCTTGACGTCTGCTAGTAAGTATTACCTTATGTCTAGCTCGTGAGATTTTCTTAGTGAACTCATAAAAACGAACGACCGAGACATATTTCCCTTTGTGTTCTAACTGAAAAAAACTAGACTAACAACCAAATTCGATCGCTCCTTGTTAACTTTTTATTTGACAAGTGAGATCGTGTTTAACTATCGAGATGATTTGGGAATTTCTTTACAGAATACCAATTATCCTTATTTCTTTAGCGTAAATGTCAAAATCTCACTCAGCTTAGTTCCTTTCATTACCACGCTCGACACTGAGGCGCTACAGGCGAAATCGAGTTTTACAGAATACAAATCTTTAAACTCACTGCGGATTCAGCGCAGTGAGGTTCGAAATGAGTTTATAGAATGAGTCTACAGGCCGTTGATGATTTCCAAACAATATCAAAAGGATGTCGCGAACCGGAAATTCATTAAAACTTGGACCAAACAGGTTATCTTCATTAACTAGAAGCCTTTTACGATTATCAAACTTTAATATTTAGTACAAGTAGGCAAGGACAAGAGTGGATTGAGGTAAAATTGTCACCAGTTAATTGACACCATAAAAACATTTAGGGACTGGGTAGTCAACGTGACAAAATGTTCAACAATTGAAATGTGCAGGGGTCAAAATATCTATATGGACCGGTGGTCTATGTGACTATGTGACTAAAAGCATGAACGTCAAGTGGTCAACGTGACAAAAAAAACCGCATAAGTTTTTTACTGCTCAAATCTAGAATTGTGTAATACTGTTACAATTTAATATTTGCAGGACAGCCGGGCAAAGTTCGCAAAGAACTGTCTAAAACTGTTTCTATACAAAAATCGGTAGGTTCTTTTATTTCCGCATCGCACTTTATACCTACCCTTAGATATTATCTGGCTATTCTGCTAGCTACCTAAAAATATCTTACTTTATTTATTAACCATTAGCGAGGTATTTTACAAAGAAGTGGCGACTAAGGGAGATACACCGGGGGGCGAGCAGCAGCGCCCTCTGCAGAACAACTACATAATCCCCACGCTGGGCATGCGGATTGGGGATCGCAGTTCGGTGATATAGATTTTACACACACACATGTATTACATTATTTAAGTTTTCATACGGATCACATCACGAATCCCTAACTTATAAATAAATATTCTATAGCCAAGTCCGTCAGGGATAATAGGATTCTAATGGTGAAAGAATTTTTCAAATCCGTCTATAGTTTCGGAACCTATCCAATCCAAACAAACAACCTTTCCTCTTTATTATATTAGTATAGTATAGATTTAATATTCTCAAGATTTAACATCTAAATGAAAATCGATTTAGTGTTACAGTTTTCGTGTTTAAGATTTTATCTGGAAAAGGTTTTCGGGCTTATTAAAATTCATTATCCCTTATCCCTTAGTATTCTGGTTCTGGACCTTATCTTGGGGATTGTATTTGTTTGTATTACGTGAGCTAAGTATCTCAGAAATCTTTGTTTTTCCATAACGATATTAGGAACTTAGGATTCAATAAACTGGGCAGCGCGAGTCGGATTCGCACACGAAAAGATAATACATCAACAGAATTTGGTAACTATAACTTACAGTAATATTGGGTTTATTTTATTCAATACCACCTCAAATCCTAAGTGATCACTCGGGCCTATAGGCCCTATGTAATAGCTAATAATACAAGTTAAAAAGGGCCTCTATTTAATTCGTATTTAGCTATTACAGCAATGAAAATTAATACAAAATATATAAATTTTAACTGTCTACCTCTTTTATGTTATGACACACCCTCCTGATAGATGGACAAATTAGGCCCTGTTAGCATCCATTGTGTGCGGAACTCTAAAAATGAGATGGAAATTTAATCAATGTTTTTGTATAATAATGATGGAGAAGATGAACGGATCATGAATTTTAAATGTTAAACACGTTCGAAATGCCTATCAATGGACAGACAAATAGACCATTCGTATAATTTCAAATTACCATACATTACCTTTACTTTCCAAGTTTATAATAATCCATCAGAAATGTAAGCACGCGAGTTACTCGCACTTGACCCAACTTGTTTATTTAATATTGAACTAAGCATCTGCTATGCTATTTTATGATAAATTTTATCCTAATCCATTCAGTAGTTTTAGCGTTGATAAGCGACAAGCATACAATGTACCTTTACATTCACAAACTCTCATGCCCATGTATTAAATATAAAACTACACTAATTGGTGAAATGGCAACTCTACGTAATTAGTAGACGAGAATGTTGCCAGTTTATCTTGTACTTGCATAGGAACACGGCAAGTTTGTTCCAAGTAAATAGCAAGTTAAATAAGATTATGTTATGATCAAACAAACTCGGAAGGTTTTGCCGGTTTGAGCAGGTTACCGTTCGTTTGAGCCGGGTTGACAAACAACGTTTCGTTACTTATGCGTTATCAATGAATCCGGGTCACTCAAAGAAAAAAAAAATCTCGGAAAGTAAGAATGCTAGGTTAATGCAACTAAGGGTTACTTTCCGAGATTTTTTTTTTCTTTGAGTGACCCGGATTCATTGCTCTCGAGTGTATTTAAAGAGGTATAGGTACCTACTGCATCGATATTGAGAGTGTGCAATAACGTCACGATTGGCGGGTACAGATCGCTCTTGAGCAATAAAGACCGTCAATTGTCACAATCTTTTAATTTTATAATATATTTTGTCTTTTAATTGTTTTAAGAGTACACAGCTGCGAGGTAGATTTAAAAAGGGATGACAAGATTTAGCTTTTAGTGAGATGTAGAGCGATAGACGCGCGATTTGTTATACAACGGTACAAAGTTGCTTTTTGGTGTTCAGTTTGATGACCGAGGAAGCGAAAGATTCTAAAAGTTAAATCATCATCATCATCATCATCAGCCTATGTTAGTCCACTGCTGGACATAGGCCTCCCCTAATGAGCGCCATAGCGCCCTGTCTTCGGCATGTCGCATCCAGCATCTGCCAGCAGTCTTTCGCAGATCGTCATCCCACCTGGCCGGAGGGCGTCCTACACTACGTTTACCAAGTCGCGGTCTCCACTCAAGAACACGTTTACCCCAGCGGTTATCGGTTCTTCGCGATATATGGCCGGCCCACTGCCACTTCAGTTTGCTAATTCTCTGAGCTATGTCGATGACTTTAGTTCTCTGTCAGATCAACTCGTTACGAATCCTATCCTTCAGAGAAACTCCGAGCATAGCTCTTTCCATAGCTCGCTGAGCGACTTTGAACTGGTGGACCAACCCTATCGTGAGTGTCCACGTCTCAGCTCCGTAGGTCATGACTGGTAGGACGCACTGATTAAAAACTTTCGTTTTTAAACATTGCGGTATGGATGACGAGAAGACTCGACGTAGTTTTCCGAACGCTGCCCAGCCTAGCTGGATCCTCCTCTTGGCTTCCTTCTCGAAATTGTTTTTACCCAACTGCAAAATCTGCCCGAGGTAAGTGTACTCAGAAACAATTTCGAGAAGGTGGCCATGTACGATCACCGGTCTTGGATCAATGTGGCCATTGATCATGACTTTGGTTTTATCCAAATTCATGCCAAGACCGATACATCGGGAGGCTGAAGCTAGACTGTCCAGCATTCGGTTCAGCTCCTCTAGCGACTCCGCCATTAAGACTATGTCATCAGCGAATCGCAGGTGTGAGATGTACTCGCCGTTTATGTTGATGCCCTTGTCTTTCCAGTCCAGCGTCTTAAACATATCTTCCAACGCGCTCGTGAACAGTTTCGGGGATATAACATCCCCCTGCCTCACTCCTCTGCGCAGTTGGATCGGTTTAGTCTGCTGGTCCTGTACTCGGACACTCATCGTAGCGGCTTCGTAAAGACATCTCAGCACCTCGATATAACGATAGTCTACTTGGCATCGCTGTAAGGATTGTAGAACAGCCCAGGTTTCAACGGAGTCAAAGGCCTTCTCATAGTCCACAAAGGCCAGACACAGGGGCTGATTATACTCTTCGGACTTCTGTATAATCTGCCTCACTGTGTGAATGTGGTCTATGGTACCATATCCTCCGCGAAACCCAGCCTGCTCCGGTGGCTGAAACTCGTCGAGTCTCCTAGCGAGACGGTTCGATATAACTCGTGAGAATAGCTTATAGACGTGACTTAGGAGCGAGATGGGTCTATAATTAGGGTTTTGCCATCGGTTGCAAAACCCTTATGAAATCGCTTTGAGTCTGTTTTGTGTTTTGAATCCTTAATATCTCAGAAACTACTGCAGCTATTGACTTGAAATTTTAAATAATAATACATTTTGTGCGCCCGCACATATTTATAGAAAAATAAATGAAAAGGTATCAAATGAAAGGTACTCGTTTGTAGATTTCAAAATAGTTTTTGAAATTTCGGTAGATTTCATACTTTTTAAAATATTTTAAAAATGGTCAAAAAAATGACCGTTCCCCCCCCCCCTATCTCCGAAGATTGCAGAGCGATCGACGTGATATGTACCAAGTGTTTGTAGGTATTGATCTATATTTTATAGGAAAAATATAGAGAAGTCTGAAAAAATAATACTTTTTGAAATATGGTCAAAAAAGGGCGGGAAAAATTTCTAAAGGGGTGACTACCCCCCCGAGTTGGGTATCAAATGAAAGGTATTGGTTTGTACATTCTAATGCAGTTTTTGAAATTTCGATAGATTTTATTCTTTTTGATATATTTTGAAAAAGGTCGAAAAATTGACCGGTACCCACCCTCTATCTCCGAAGATTGCAGAACGATCGATTTAATATGTACTAAGTTTTTGTAGGTATTGATCTATATTTTACAGGAAAAATATAGAGAAATCTGTAAAAATAATACTTCTTGAAATATGGTCAAAAAAGGGCGGGAAAAATTTCTAAAGGGGTGACTACCCCACCGAGTTGGGTATCAAATGAAAGGTATCAGTTTGTACATTTTAATGCAGTTTTTGAAATTTCGATAGGTTTTATACTTTTCGAAATATTTTGAAAAAGGTCGAAAATTTGACCGTTCCCCCCCCCTCTATCTCCGAAGATAGCAGAGTGATCTATATAAAATGTACTAAGCGTTTATAGATATAGATCTATATTTTACAGGAAAAATATAGAGAAGTCTGTAAAAACAATACTTTTCGAAATATGGTCAAAAAACGAATTTTCATACAATGGGGGCTATTTCATTGAGAGCAATATCAAATCAAAGGTATGGATTTCGACAATTCAAAACAGGTTTTAAAAATCATCTAAGTTTCATACTTAGTGAAATACGTAGAAAAAAGTCGAAAAAATAATTGTAGGTACCAACCCACTTACCTACCCACTAATCTCTGTAGTAACTGTAATAGTAGGGTTCCACAGCGCCACGAAACCGTTGTTCTCAAAATTTTAAAGTCCATACCCAATGTATTCCACTGCGCTCGAAGAATATTTAGATGATAAGATTATTGAATTCATGAATTCCACCGTGCTCCAAAAAAATATGGGAAGAGTAATGTATCCTGGATAATCCACACAACATCATTTAGCCACAAGCTAAGCAAGCTTGTGTAATTCGTACTACTACGATATCTGTTATACTTAATAAAGTATATATAAGTATCACATTAGATGATTTATTTTTGTGTACGTAGAAAAGGACTAGAACACTCGAACAAATAATCTGCAGATCTTACAAATATTAGTCCCGAGGCGGGAATCAAACCGCAACCTCCTGCGTTGTAAGCCCACCGCGCTAACAGGTCGTCAATATACGTACCTACCTAAACGACAAAAGTTCAAAACCCTCGGCGCGCGAGTTACACTCGCACTTGTCGTACTTGTTTTTAAGGAGGGTTTTATCTCCCTTCTTAAAAAAGAGCACCACCAAACTCCACTCCACGCCTTTGGAGTTCTCCCACTGTGAAGGACGGCGTTGAAGAGGCTCTGTAACTCCTGTATAACAGGGTATCCTCCAGCTTTTAAAAGCTCTGATGTTATTCCGTCCTCACCGGGGGCTTTTCCATTTTTAAGCTGCCTCAGAGCTAACACAATCTCGTCTTGACTGATGTCTGGCAGTTCGTCGCCACGATTCTAGAGCCACCTTGATACGCCACTATACAGTGGCGTATCAAGGTGGCTCTAGAATCGTGGCCGTCTCGTTGGGAACGGGGAGCATGAGCAGCGTATAAACGGCCATAAAAGTCCTCTATCTCGGCCGATATCTCCGGCTTCGACAATACGGTCCTTCCATCGTGCGTTGTAAGCTTCGACAGGTGGCTCCTGCCAAGCTGCTGAGTGAATACTTTGGACCCTCGGTTTCGCTCTATCGCCTCTTCAATGAGGCGTGTATTGGAGCTCCGAAGGTCGCGCCGTACCATCTTCGCAATTCGCTTGTTCAGGTCTGACCTTTCTGACGAAGTCGCTTGGGTGGTTTCCCGTCTTTTTGTCATCAGCCCAAGAGTCTCATCCGAGAGTTTGGACTTCTTACCAGTACTCTACTTTTTGCAAAACTTGATGCCCTCGTCCCTCAAAGTTTCGACCAGATTGTGTAGGGTCTCGTCAGCGTCATCAGTGGGTTCCAAGGCATCGAATCTATTCCCGAGAAGCTGCTGAAACTTCTCGGTGCCCGCCAGGATTCTTATTGGGTTCGGTCGGAGCGTGGACTTCATCAGACGGTTTCTTTCAAGCTTCAAATTTATATTCAGAGAGCCTCGAAGGAGTCGGTGATCAGATCCGGTATTGAACCTGTTGATCACTGAGACATCTCTGAATATATGCTTGCTATCCGTCATGATGAAGTCGATCTCATTTTTAGTCACAGAATCGGGACTCCGCCATGCCCACTTCCTTTGGGGCTGTTTCTTAAAGAAAGAGTTCATTAAGAACAGCCCCTCCTTCTCAAGGAAGTTGACAAGCATTTGTCCCCTGTGATTTCGAACACCAAAACCATGCGGGCCTATTCGGGATTCGTTGCCATTCTGGGTTCCCACCTTGCCGTTAAAGTCCCCCATAACAACGTTGAAGTGAGCCTTGGTGGTGTGATGTAAGGCTTTGGATATGTCTTCGTACATATCCTCCACTTCATCATCCGAGTGTGCCGAGGTCGGTGCGTAAACCTGAATGACCTTTAAGCTGTAGCGCTTAGACAGCCGAAGGATCAGGTACGCTACCCTGGTCGACACACTGGAGATTTCTTCAACGTTGTTAGAGAGGGCCTTATTGACGAGGAAACCTACGCCACCCTGGGATGTTTTATCACCCTCGCGAAAGTAGAGAAGATGGCCCGAGTCTAGGGTTACGGTGTCCTCCCCCTCTCTACGGACTTCACATAACCCTAGAACATGCCATTTAATGTTCTCTAACTCCACTTCCAACTGCGCTAGATGGTGATCAAGCCTCAGAGTGCGTCCGTTAAACGTTGCCAGGGTCAGTTTGTGTGGTGGATGGTAGCCTGGGGTAGCCCGGAGATTCTTCGCACCCCCTGCCCCGCCGTTACCATGGCCGCTACCATGGCCAGGAATAGCGAGGCGGCCGGGAACTGGGGGCCATTTTATGGCTGGTTTTATCATAAGGGGGATATTGCCCATAATCCCCACGCTGGGCATGCGGGTTGGGGATCGCAGTCCAGTGAGATTGTTCTGCAGAGGGCGCTGCTGCCCGCCCCCCGGTGTGTGTTTCCCTTAGTCGCCTCTTACGACGTCCACGGGAAGAGTTGGGGTGGTGAAATTCTACGCCGGCACCACACGGCGAAAAAAGTTAAATAAACGCTATAAATACCCGTTAAAAAAATACTAACAATTTAAGATTCTAAAACTGAATCAGGAGCATGAAAAATCTTTGCACTCGAATGCAACACGTAACTCTTAGCCCCATCTCAGCGAGGAAATGACTAAATGCGAAAAATAACATTTACAATCACAAGATACTTTTATTTCAGTTTAAGTATCAACTACTACAGTTATGATAGGTAAGTGTTACAGAATAGTCTTTAAATTGTGACATATAATACTAAGGTATAATTAAGAAATGTATGAAACGTTGAAGATCACGTTGCTACATAAAACAAATGTAGGTCTAGTTAATATCTATATTCAGTGAGCACTAAAGCCCTCTCTGTTCTGAATAGCTACATGATGGGACTTCACTGGACGCGAGAGAACTTGGTAGAACTGCTGGAGATTGGTGACGTCACCGGTCACGGAGTAGCTTCGTAGGAACCTGCACGCGTACGTCTTCATCACCATTATCGAGTAGATAGAGCCTGAAAGAGGAGATTATTTGAGTTGTAAAGTTAAGACTGAATAAGAATATCAATAAATAGGCACGGCTTTGCACGGGTATATAACAAAAATTTCAAAACTAATATACTTTTACATAGGTACGTTGGGGTTGGGTAACATTATTGAAGTTTGCATACGGATCCCACAGAGAACATAGGCTTTAGATTACTTTGAAGAATTAGTAATCCATATGATTCAACCCAAGGTGCGTAATATTTTTTTAATTTTCTTAATATTCGTGCTAATACGGCACTAAGTGCTCAATATAACTCACCTATACACCGTCTCCTGCCAATGCCAAAAGTAGCAAGCACCCTGTGGGAAGCTGGTAAACTGCCGTCTAACCAGCGTTCTGGTCTGAACACGGTAGCATCACGCCCCCACGATGGATGACGTAAGAGTGCGTGTAGTACTATGTAACATTTGCTCCCTGATGGAAGGGTGTAGCCTCCTAGAAATTATACAGCATCATTAGGCCCAACCGCTGTGTGGTGCCGACATAGAATTTCACCACCCCAACTCTTTCCGTGGGTGTCGTAAGAGGCGACTAAGGAAAACATCCGGAGGGTGGGCAGCAGCGCCCTCTGCAGAACAACTCCACTGAGCTGCGATACCCAACCCGCATGCACAGCGTGGGATTATGGGTAATAAAATAACCTCCAAATGATAAATAATGCCATCTAAGGCGCTCATTAGGGGAGGCCTGTGTCCAGCAGTGGATTATTATAGGCTGGTGATGTATGATGTATTAGGCCCTAACAAACAAAAATCTTTGTAAGGAACAGAACAAGTATAGGGTACAGTTGCAGGCTGACTACTACCGTAAATATCGACAATAGTTGAAAACTCTACTCCGTACACAAAATAATTAAGTACGAGTAGTTATGTTTTTTTTATAGCTGATAGACCTCCGTTTGACCATGATCTCACCTGATTGAAAGTTAAGATGTGGCCGACGGTGGATCAAGAATCATCAAATCCTGAAGATATCAGATTTCAGATTGGCGTCGTCAATCATCGACGACTAAAACACTTGAACAATGTTATATGTTAGTCATCATCATCAGCCTATAATAGTCCACTGTTGGCCCTCAACCTCTAATAATGCCATCTATGGCGCTCATTAGGGGAGGCCCTAATGAGCACCATAGATGGTATTATTCATCATTTGGGGTTGTTGCCCATAATCCCCATATGTTAGTACCAACCTACTAATAAATCTATTTATGTGTAAATTCGTTTTACTCACTTATGTTCAGATCCGTGTGCACAGTTTTCCCTATAATAGGTATAGACGGATACAACCGCAGAGTTTCCTTTATAACAGCGTCCAAGTACTTCAGCTGCGACAAATCTTGCTTGTCCGCATCTCTGTCTGAATCACCGAAAACTGACTTAAGTCTGCAAAAAATAATAATAAGATCAGCGCAGTATTTATTTATTTTTTTATTTATTTATTGGAACGCCAACAGCGTATATATGGCACATTCTTAAACTTAGGCACTTATTTAAGGTTCTTATATAAGTATACACTAATAGCAGGCGGACACATCATTCTAAAAAAATCTAATACTATATAAACTAAAGGCACTAAATATCAAATATATATGTATAACATGAATAAAATATGGTAAACTTTAATAACAACGGAAAAAACACAGTATCGCGACATTTCGCCAAAAAAATTAAATCTAGGAATTATATTCCATTCAACGTGTGTAAAACAATGTGTAATTAATAAATATAAAGAATGCTGGATAATACAGATGACATAGCATCATCTAGCCCCACGCTAAGCTGAGTTTGTGTTATGGGTACAAATCACATCATATCACACCACCAGCCTATAATAGTCCACTGCTGGGCATGGCCTCCCCTAAATTGAACCGGTAGTTTTAAGAAGGGAATAACATCACCCGACGTAACTTTTCAGTAGAGCGAAAAAACTGTATAACTTCTAAATGTTACTGTTTTCTGACGGTTGACCTATGGATGGAACAAAGTAGACTATATTCCTAATACTATAGCAATAAAATATTATTACTCTAGGTTCTTAGTAGTTAGATAAAATGGTTTTAATGTTTTGGATTTATTCCCTTCTTCAAACTAACGCATTTTAATTTCAAAATGAAACCAAAAAAATCTTATAAAGTATTATTTATTGAAAATTACAATGAAATTAAAGGAAAAATGAAATACCGTAATCATAGTCCATCGTTTTCAGCCGTCTCATTCATCATCAGTCGTTACCTAATCTAAACCCCCTAGTTTTGTTTTAGCAGTGGAGATCATTATGGTATACTCTTCCGGAGTATAGATTCTTTCCTTCTAATAAGTCGTTTGGCTGTTCCAAAGTTTCGATCACACTGCAAGAACGAGTGACCTCGTACAGGGAAGTATTGGTATATCTTCTTAAAACGACCCACAGTAACCAGGGTTAGGATGAACCGTATGAGAGTATGGTTCCTATTTTGACTGCCTCCCTTACTCGCATTGTTCGCGGTGATCTTCATCTGAACTTGTATTACTGCTGCTAGACTAGAACAATAGTTGGTTGCTGGAGACTGCTAGACTACTTAAATAAATAAATAAATAGACATTATCGACTCGTTGCAAAACAAACAGTCCTCTTAACGACAGCAGAAACTAAAGTAACCTGAAAAACTTACACATTACCGCCACGAAGTAGCGTGATCACTCTTCAAAATGCGGACAAAATACAGCTAACTTCAATCTAATTTAGTGACGGAAAACCAGCATTTTGCAAAGCAATAGAGGCTATGTTGTAGTATGCATATTTTGCAAGTCAGTTTGAAGAAAGGAATAAGTCCTGGTTTTATTCCCTTCTTCAAACTACTACAAAATTTACCTGCTTATATCTCCGCAGCGAAAACGGTTATTGTTCCCTTCTTAGAGCTAATAGATGTGTCTACCTTTAGAGATGACATTTTCATCAAAATGTCAAATTCATAATTTTTGGCGTTTATTCCCTTCTTAAAACTACCGGTTCAATTGTATTTATTTATTTTATTTTTTCTTACATGACTTATACAGGTACCTAAAAATTTTGGATTCTTATGGTGAAATAATTTTTCAAATCGGTCCAATAGTTTCGGAGCCTATTCAATTCAAACAATTAAATCTTTCCTCCTTATAATATTAGTATAGATTTAGAGTCAACTATATATTACCACAATCAGAAACCAATAAATGGCCACCAAATCTTCAAAATTATGAAAGTTAACAGAACCTATGTTTTTACGTTTGATAAAAAACTTACTCATCAACAATTTTCTGCTGAACATGTTCATAAGAGCCCACACAGAGCAGAACCATGGGTAGCGCCGTTGATAACGTATCGTTGGCTGCAGCCACGAAGGTGTTCATCTCCTCAGTCAGATCTTGTTCACTCAACAGACCCTCATCTGATAGTTGCAGGAGGTGGTCAAGTAGCGCTCTGTGTCCAACATTTTCGTCTAGAAACAATACAAGTCATTATAATGTAGCTTGTAACGAAACGCAACCTGTAGGTAGAGGTAGGAACAAAACGTCTAGAAACTCGGAACAAGAAAGCCACGAAGGTGTTAACCTCCTAGGTCAGATCTTGTTCACTCAACAGACTCTCGTCTGATAGTTGTAGAAGGTGGTCAAGTAGCGCTCTGTGTCCAACGTTTTCGTCTAGAAACAATACAAGTCATTGTAATTTAGTTTATAACGAAACGCAAAATGTAGAGGCAGGAACGAAACGTCTAGAAGCTAGGAACATGAAAGCGAACATGGAAAAGCAGAAAAGACAAATTTTAATAAGGTAAAGAGTTTTTGTACTTAAATAGATTGAGGTTTGTTAATTTCGGTCCGATTCAAAATAATATTTTACAGTAAGAAAGTAAGTATCTACATATTGTAACATACTTAGCTACTCATAAACATAAAAATTATTTATTCGACGATTACAAAGAGTCAATGTTTTATTGAATCCGTAGGGTCCTTAACTAGCCTGTCCGTGAGTCCCTGGCTGTATTTCAGGACCCAAAGTAATACGAAAGAAAGCAAAGCCGCGAGCTTGACTAGTGTATACCTACTCTACAACAGTCAAGCTCGCGGCGAATTTCAAGCGTGCAAATATAACTACAAACCTCCAACAAGTATTTTTCTGCTGTTGAACTCCTTTTTCTTTTTATCCAAAATCTGCAGCAAACAAAATTTCGATTAATTAAGACGCTATCATCGAAACGTCTTTTTTTTTTTCTTTATTTTATAAAATTGGTAAAACAAAATCCACAGCCCGTAAACTATTATTGAATACAAAATTTTCGGCCAAAAAAAGAATTAAAGGAAACTAGATTGGTCTAATTACCATACACACTGTACTTTGTACACAATGTATCCCTTAAATTTTAACATATATCAGTTCTCATGAGATAAAAATAACCTCGATGTTTCTATAAAAAAAACGCACCGACACGGTCAGAAAATTAAAATAAAAAACAAATAAAAGGGCTTGTTTTGACTATAACCGACATTAATAATTATCATCATTAGGTGTCCCCGATAATGATTCGGGTCTACGCAAAAAACTTGATCGGCATTGACCTGGCGGTATTTGAAAACCTTGGATCAGTTTAGTGACCCTATTAGTATTAGTAGTAATTTATTTATAAAATAACCAAATACGATTTTATTATTGTTAAAGGATAAAGATTACGAAATAAAACAAAAAAATGTAACCTAAACTACCTGCTAAAAAAAATTGTTTTGATTTTTATTGTTTTTATTGGTTTCTGTATGTCGCCCTTATACGAGTAAATAAGTCTGCGTGTTCTGTGTGTTTAATTTTCTTTAGTGCTGTCTACGTTTGTGACCGAATAAAGAATGTCTTTTTATCTTTATTTATTATCTATCTATAATCTAATTTCAAGTTTCGTAAAGCATTACTTCTTAGGACTTTTTCTTTGAATCTCGCGTAATCCATTGACTATGGGGACTGAAACGATATGGAGATTAAAATATAAATATTAAAATTTACTTATCAACAAAGAAATCACAATCAAATAATAGAAACCAATTAGATCTAGTGTTTAAAATTAGAACAATTAAGACTCCGGCGACGGATTAATATCTCATACAAACATCCCGTATACCTAAAATAAATCCAAGTACCTAAAGCATTTGAAATTTTGAAACAAGTTCTAAACGGCATTGAATTTGATTATTTTTCTTCCACTTAAAATATTACACTAATATTATTCAAAGCATTTTACACAAATTGAAGGTTTGAAGATTAAATTAAGTTATACGACTACAGATTTTTTATGTTTTTCTAGGAAATGGAACTGGCGAATCTGTGAGCGGGCGACGACGACGGGTGGCAGTATGGCCGAATCCTCAAGCCTGTTAGCCCACACAACAGCCTTAATGCTTTTGTAGGAAAAATATTAAATAAAAAAATATTGAAATCTTACATATGCATAGCTTGGATAGCCTGTAAAAGTTTATCGTAAGAGGTTTCCTTAAAAATAACTACATAATAATCTGCCAGTATAAAATTCATGGATGAAAATTTGAAAATTTTTGGTCTAATAGGTTTTTATATTATGTGTTTTATTTACCTTCTGCGTAATTTTTTTCAATTCTTTCGTATAAAATTCTTGACGCTTCTTCAGGCCACACAATCTACACACAAAATCGATGTGAAACCAGATTTTAGTAACCTTTTGGACGAAGCCGTCCAGGAATTGCGCTCTGATTGTTTTGAAATATTCATAAATTTCTACATCATCGTCATCTTTTGAAGTCCCTATTGTGGTGGCTGAAAAAAGTAAATAAGATTTTAGCAACGTAATTAAGGTTAAGGTTACAAAAGTTAAGGATCCGTATGAAAACTTCAAACAACTCAAACTTCAAATATATGAAAACCTAACCCAACGTGTGTAAAAATATATTGTTTTTGATTTTTTTCGGTGCGAAGCCTGAGTAGGTTGATAGTCTTCAAATGCTGCTAAAGAAACAGACAAACAAGGTAGGTTACAAGAAGTAGTGACTTGTTCTACCTACCTTGTGTAAGCACCAATTATCGTCAGCAATCTTTTATTTATCGGGTTTGTAAGAAATTCAATTTGTTATGCAAAGATAACGACTTTGACCTCTTTCATTGCTCTATTTCAACCCTAAGAGCAAAACCGAGTCACTTATTTTTTCATAGTCCATCATTTTAGTTTGTTTCTTACCATCTAAAACTACTTGGCTTTACTGCACAAGTTTGTCGTATAATTTGTGTTGCACACCCTTAGTGTTCGCCAGCCTGGGTATGTATATAACGTGCGTTAACGTTATATAAATGCGAGCGTACCTTATGAGTATATTGTTACAAAAAATAAATAATTTGTCGTTGTTAATTTGTCTTTGTGTTTGCTGTGTGTTTTTAATTTCTTTTTAAATTTTATCTTTACTTAATGTTTCCATTTATGAATGTGAATGATGAGGATTTCTTGTTTGTAACTATTCATTTCCTAAAAAACTTCTTGTCTATTGTGAGTGTGGGTTATATCCTCCATGGTTTGATCTAGTTTTGGTTAATATTTTAAAATTAGTTTCATAAAGTAAGGTACATTATTTCCTCCAAGTAACTTTATTATGTTTCTATCAGTGGATTCCTATTAAAAGCCCATAAATTACCTACTCTATTATCAACATCTGTATAGTGTGCTGATGGTTTCCCAAAAAATAAATAAATAAATAAAAAGGTAAGATAAAGCATCGCTTACCATACACAGTTTCGAAGATAGATTTTTCAATATAAGCGAAGTGACTAAAAGGGCTTTTCCCGACTCGCTCTCTTATAGCCCTGACCAGTTCGTTCGCACCGCTATTGAATTCATTCAGATATCCATCAAGCACTCGCTGGTTGAAGGAAGGGATTATCAGCTTGCGGTGGGACATCCATTTATGCCCTGAAAAATAAAAATACAACAATGGTCGATCTATAAATTCAATTCAATTGCGTTTATTTCAGACTAGCGGTCCGCCCCGGCTTCGCACGGGTATTTATCAAAAATTTCAGAAATTATACACACGAACACGATGGGTTTCACAGTTTTCATAAGGATCCCTTACTTTTTTTAACAGCATTGGGGTTTTTGACTTTGACTCGACACTCCATAACTGACACTGGCCGTAGAGAAAAAGCAAGCAGCGTGCGCTATAAATTCAACCTCTTTTTCTATTATGGCTCCGCGCCATAATAGAAAGAGGTTGAATACAAAGCGCGCTGTTTAATTATTGAATTTTTCATGCGGATCCCTAAGTTTTTTGAAAATATTATATTGAAAATTTAGGATTCTAATGGTGAAAGAATTTTTCAAATCGGTCCAGTAGTTTCGGAGCCTATTCAATTCAAACAAACAAAAAATCAGATCTTTCCTCATTATAATATTAGTACCTATAGATATAGACAACATGAATACAGAAATATATGATTGTCATATTCCTTATTTAGAGACCTTTAGTTCTCATCTTCTTGTAGAATAGCCAGCTCCGATGTATAAATAATATAAAGTTGTATAAATTTTATAATCCGTCAAATCTTTCTTTATGCAGCACTAGGTGATTCGATCAACTTCGTATCATCTTCATCACACAAAGTAATGGGCTAATTAAATTCTATAATCCATTTTTTTGTATTTTCCTCGCAATTTTTCCATATTTTTCAACCTTCCCTGAACTTCCAAAAATATTTAAAGAATGAGCCAAAACCCGTTCAGCTGTTCTCGTGTTTTAGCGAGACAAACAAACAGATATGTCTTTTATATTTATACTTAGATATTGATGATGCTAATATCGTACGTACGTGATCGATTCTATCAAACCCTTAATTAGAGAACCATATAACATACTAGCTATATTAGTTACAATACAACTACAAATACAACAAAAACAGCCTATAATAGTCCACTACTGGACATAAGCCTCCCTAATGAGCGCCATAGATGGCAATATTTATCATTTGGGGGTTATTGCCCATAACCCCCACGCTGGGCATGCGGGTTGGGGATCCTAGAGTGGGAGTGGGGATGAAATTGTAGGCACCACAATGCAATTTATATTGTGCTTGGAATTAATAAATAAATGTACAAACCATTACTAGTGATCAACCCTTCGCCGAAGTATGGCTTGAGTAAATTGTACAAACTGTCCTTATTTGGACATAAATTCGCAACCAGTAGGCCATCTTCGGGGTTTGTTATCACTGAAAAAAAGAGTTTTTAGTATCTCAAAGGAAGAGATGTCCCTTCAAGATGAGAAGGCGCTAGGGTATCACACGTGATATCTCATACGAGGCCAACCAATCTTCCAAGGTATCACAGTCATACTGGCAGGCCTTTTACCATCATCTCAATGCCAGATGGATTGGAAGTAGCTGCCCCATTGATGCTGGTAAAAGCCCGACGCATGATTCGATGACGACTTTATGAGGTACCTAGGTATATTTACCATAGTTTGAGTTCCTTGATCGTATCGTGGGGTATGAAACTATGCCAAAACATCCCAAAACTCCAATAATGGTAGGACATTTGCTACGAATCTTTGCTAAAATAAACTATCGAATCAATTCTAGTGATCGTACACTATCGAATTCATTGTTTCGTAGATAAAAGTCAAAGGTACATATCAAATAGCTTACCTACAACGTGCGCAAAACTACATCACTGCTAAGTTCTTTTTGTCACTACATAGTAATAAAACTATGTATGCTTAGATCATTAAAACTACACAACGTATTTTGCTGTGATTCTTTTTAATATAAAGAGTGATTCAAGAGGAAAGTTTAAATGCATAACGTTCACCCGTGCAGAGCCGGGGTGGGTCGCTAGTCATCTATAACAACAAAGTAAAGTTTTTAAGTTGTTTTTCTTTTTTTTTTTAAGTTTAACATTAATTTCTATAACGGAAACTGCTAGGCGTATAAGCCATGAATTCCAAGCATAAATGAATAGGTAATAATCTGTTTGTTTTCCAGGTAAATAATAAAATTTACGATGTATCTGTATCATAATTATCAATGAAAGGTATCATTTGTACATTTCAAAAAGATTTAGATTTTTTCATGTGCAAAAATTTTCCTCAGGGTAGCACCCACTTTTGCATACGTTTCTTCCCATTTTTGTAAATTTTTCATAACTTGACTTCCAGCCTTATCTGCCAACGCTATAGGTTTTTTTTTTAATTTATTGTTTTCAGATGGATCGCTTTGCAAACTTCGTGAGATTTTCGACTTCTTTCAAAAAATTCCTATGAAGCAATAATTTTAAAACCGAATGAATTTTGTAGGTCGGTTGTGTTGGTACCTATTTTTTTTGCAATAAGCTGATGGATGCAGTGGCCGAATAGGGTCGCTGACCTATCTACCATATTGCTTCTAATTATGGTAATTTAAAATTTTTTGCTCATCTTGTAAGGTACAAAACATTAATGTTTGATTTTTTTATTCGCTAACCTACATAAATTGCTGTTTACAGTGTTTTATTTTTAAATTGTCTATATCAGCCGTACTGAACTGTTCGTGGATGGTGTGGGTTTGATTCCCGTTTATATATGGCATGCACTACACATGTTTTTTGTCGACCTGGGTGATTTCTATGTGAAATGACCTCGGGGATTTCACATAGGAATCAACCAGGTCGAAAAAAAACATTACATCACATCATGAGATTCAAATGTGTCGAGTTTTTATTATTTATCTGCGTTGTTGAAGAATGAAACGCGGTACAGTAATTTGCTGCAAATTCAGAAACAAGCACAAACCACAAATTTAGTTGTATCATGGAAGCATTTGGGTAAATGTTGATTTTTTCCCAAAATTTTGTATGTTCCCAAATAACCCTATGAGAACAACACAGGAGTATTTTTTTATTAAAATATAAAATACCTATTATAGTGGCTACTATACTACAAATACATATTATGTGTTCGGAAATTAGGTATAATTACAATAAAAACAATAAAAAGATATATATAAATAAATTACAAAAAAAAACTGATTCCAAATTCTTTGAAATATATAGGTAGGTATAGTGTTTTTATAAAGCATCATAACATACCACATATGTCCCATATCCCAAGCCGCACAGTTGCAATATCAAATCCTTTCGTAAAATATTTCCGTGTGTGCTTTTCCATTAAACTTTGCAGATCTAAAAGTTAGACAATATAGTCAGTACTTAAATAATATCTTAGAAAAGTTAGTACTCTATAGAAACTTAAGGGCTTTTGCTTCAAATCACGGTGGTCATACCACTTATAGACATAGATTTCTTAAAGTGGAACCTTCAAAATATTCAGGTGGAACACCACCATATGACATTTCTAACTATGTAGGTAGGTACATAATCATCGTCATCAGCCCATGTTGGTGCACCGCTGTATTTAGGCCTCCCCTAAAGAGCACCATAGCTTAGCATAGTACTAGTATTAGTTATCTGTGGCTTAACTTAGAAGTTGCCCTTGGCGGCCACCAAACTCTTACCCTTTACAATCATAAGAGTAATTTATAAAATAAGGAAGAGCATGAAATAACTTACTCTTTACAAACATAAGAGTAATTTATAAAATAAAGAGGTGCATGAATTAGCTTACCCTTAACAAACATAAGAGTAATTTACATAATAAGGAGGTGCATGAAATAACTTACCCTTTACAAACATAAGAGTAATTTATAAAATAAGGAGGTGCATGAAATAACTTACCCTTATCAAACATAAGAGTAATTTACAAAATAAGGAGGTGCATGAAATAACTTGCCCTTAACAAACATAAGAGCAATTTATGAAATAACTTGCTCTTAACAAACATAAGAGTAATTTATAAAATAAGGAGGTGCATAAAATAACTTACCCTTTACAAACATAAGAGTAATTTATAAAATAAGGTGTCTGAAATAACTTACCCTCTACAAACATAAGGGAATGTCCAATGATAGGCAACGCACCACCAAGCAATGGCGGTCTGTGTCTCAACCGCAAACTTTGATAGATATGTAACATACACACTACAGTTAATAATAAAAAAACCAACATGGTTAAATTTAAAATAAATAGGAGGCTTTTTAATTTTCGGAGATTTTAGGAATGTATCAAACAACCAGAATCATCCTTTGCGACTGAATGCAATGATCCGTTCATTGCATTTTATGTCCAAGGGTTCATAGAGTTGAATAACTTGGCTTTTTCAAGGTCAATGTCTCAAAATAAGTTATTTTGAAGTTGAAATTAGTACGCAGAAATAATCGGTTCTAATGTCAAATAAAATTATTTAATTATTTTTACACGACTCATTAAAGTAAAAAATTATTTAGAAAAGCTAAATTAGGTACGAACTTATCAGTAAAAGTAACGGTCCGTTCCAGCTTTTTTTTTAAATTTGAATATTTTATACGGATTATATTCAATAATGATAACGAATAAATTTATATAGCCTAATGTTAATCAGGGATAATGTTGGATTCTAATGGTGAAAGAATTTTTCATATCGATCCAGTAGTTTCGGAGCCTATTCAATTTAACCAAACAATTAAACATTTCCATTTTACAATATAAGTATAGAAAACGCCCTTATTAACAAAGTAAGTTACAATTAAATAACCAAATTAGAACTAGTATTTACCTCTACATTTGAAACAATTGAGACTAATTTATGGATAAATAGTAGAAGTGCTGAAATGATTCAACAACATCACCAGCCTATAATAGTCCACTGCTGGACATAGGCCTCCCCTAATGAGCGCCATAGATGGCATCATTATTTGGGCGTTATTGCCCATAATCCCCACGTTGGGCATGGAAAATAAAAATAATGAAATGATTCATTAAGTCTTATTTATGTACTAGGCAATGGAAAGTAAGACAAAGAAGGTAGTGTAGGCTATAATTTAACTTTAATTTAACCTTGCATCAATCTCAAAGTAGTGCATGTATTTCTTATGAAATTAAAAGTATTCTAAAGATATTTCGTGGCCGGAAACGGGTTTAAGCAGCGGTTCCACTTTCAATCTAAGATTGGTGACGTCAGAGGATATCCGGTAGTGACGTAGAAGATGGACGAGGGTTGTCTTCATGGACATCATCGCGTAGTTCTTGCCTGTAACAAAAACAATTTTATAATTTTACGTTTTGGTAGATTGTTTAACTAAGGGAAGAAAGTAAGTATTATTTTTTCACATAAAACACACAATCACATCACATCACATCGCCTATAATAGTCCAATGTTGGACATAGGCCTCCCCTAATAAGCGCCATAGATGGCAATATTCATCATTTGGGGGTTATTGCCTCCCCACGTTTGGCATACGGGTTGGGGATCGCAGTTCGTTGGAGTTGTTCTGCAGAGGGCGCTGCTGCCCGCCGGTGTGTCTCCCTTAGTCACCTCACGACACGGTAAGAGTGGGGGTGGTGAAATCCTATGACCACACGGCAAGGAACTTACCTAAGCATATTCTCTTGCCCACCCCGAACCCAGTGAAGGCGATATGTCCTGGTTGAAACCACCTCGCGGGTCGGAACACCCCCACGTCTGGGCCCCAGGAGGGGTGGCGGCTGACGGTGAAGTTGAAGAGAAGGCAGTTACTGCCAGCTGGGAGGGTGTAGTTCTCTGAGGACATAAAGACATGGTTTATTTATGATAAATAACTGATCATATACTTATAAATTCAAGCGAAATTTAAAATCAAAACTTTACTTTAAAGAAAAATTATAACATTAGGACCGGCTCCATAGATTTTCTTCAGATAAAGGCTAAGAACGAGTTTGATCGAGTCATTATCAAACAACAAAAAGTAATTAGGTATCTTCTTTAAAATCTTGGCTTGGGCCCACTGTAGTAATTTTTTTACAGAGGGCAATCAATTGTAGCTCGATACCTCATGTATCAAAATCGCTTTAGACGTTATGCTGCTTGGAGGTAATAGTCTCGCTAAAAGATACTAAATATTCACTCAAAATGTTCAGACGCCTTCCCATCCCTTTTTTTCCTATATGTAACTTAGTGAAAATGTTCAGGCGTTTTCCCACCAAAATTCCCTATTTGAAACTTACTCAATATGTTCAGGCGCCTTCCCACCAATTTTTCCTATATGTAACTTACTCAAAATGTTCAGGCGTATTCCTACCAATTTTTCCTATATGTAACTTACTCAAAATGTTCAGGCGCCTTCCCAACAACTTTTCCTATAAGTAACTTACTCAAAATGTTCAAGCGTCTTCCCACCAATTTTTCCTATGAGTAACTTACTCAAAATGTTCAGGCGTTTTCCCACCAAAATTGCCTATTTGAAACTTACTCAATATGTTCAGGCGCCTTCCCACCAATTTTTCCTATATGTAACTTAGGTACTCAAAATGTTCAGGCGTATTCCTACCAATTTTTCCTATATGTAACTTACTCAAAATGTTCAGGCTTCCTCCCACCAATTTTACCGATAAGATTTCTCAAAATGTTCAGACGCTTTTCCACCCCAATTTTCCTATATGTAACTTACTCAAAAACTTCAAGCGTCTTTCCGCCAATTTTTCCTAAAATTAACTTACTCAAAATGTTCAGGCGTCTTCCCACCAGTTTTTCCTATGAGTAACTTACTCAAAATGTTCAGGCGTCTTCCCATCAATTTTTTCCTTAAAGTAACTTACTCAAAATGTTCAGGCGTCTTCCCATCAATTTTTTCCTTAAAGTAACTTACTCAAAATGTTCAGGCGTCTTCCCACCAATTTTTCCTTTATGTAACTTACTCAAAATGTTCAGGCGTATTCCCACCAATTTTTCCTATGAGTAACTTACTCAAAACAACATCCCTGTCAACAGCTCTTAGTATCACCGGCGTGATACAGTACAGCCTCATGCTTTCTTTGACGACAGCTTCTAAGTACATCAGCTTATAGAGATCTTGCTTCGACACATCTCTGCTTGAATCCCCAAATACTACTTTTATTCTGCAAATTAATAAGAATATAATAATTTATTTGCGCAAACACACTTACTCTGGTACTAAAATTCATCATCATTAGCCTGCGTTAGTTCACTGCTGAACCTAGGCCTCCCCTAATGAGCGCCATAGCGTCTTCAGCTTGTCGCATCCAGCATCTGCCTGTAGCATGCAGTCTTTCGCCGATTGTCAAGTGATTTTAAGCTGTCAATAATGTTACAGTTTGTGGAAACAAAGCAGGAAACTCAAAAGTTCAAAAAAGGTAGGGTTTCGTATGAGAACTTTAATAACGTAACCGTTGGGTGACATTAAGGTATAAAACTTTATACTTTCGAATTTTTTGGGGAATCTGTAGCGGCTTGCTGTAAGGTATAAAAAAGTCTGATTTACTCTTCGATAGCTTTCCTCTGAACCTCTGGATGAGAGCCCAGTAGTAACAAAGTGTACATAAGCGTGTTCCCAGTCGTTTCGTATCCAGCTAAGATGATGGAGTTCATTTCTTCGAAAACCTCCTTTTGTGATAGCAAACCTTCATGGCTTAATTCTAGAGCTAGGTCCATGAAGGCTCTAAACCTTGTCTCTGAAATAGTAGGGAAAATTTTAGTACAAACAAAATTAAAAAATTTATTAGGAACCCGCAACCGAGCGTCGCAGGCTAAGAAGAGATACGATAGCTAAGAACTTAATTGACATGAAACTAAATTAATATTCACACTAACCATTTCCTTTTTCATCCTTATGCATTTTTTGTTTTTTAGCTCGAAGGACCTGCAAAGAATTAATTATAGATAATAAATAATTTTGTTGTTCTTTCCGGCATCTAGCATTCGGCAAGCCATCGTCTGCGGCTTTTAACAGATAATGAGACTATGTTTATAGCTGCACCCTCCCCATAGCCAGATTACCCAGTCCATCTAACCATTCATCACAATAACCTGGTGTATTATATCTAGTAGTCGTCTAAACTTACACCTGGCAGATTATAATCTTCGGGTGTATGATATTGTGCAAACGAGGACGATATTTAGTTTAAATCTCTTACAGGGCCTCTGTGCTTTTGGCTACGCCCCGACGCATGCCTCCATTAAAGACCGGGTATGACGCGAAATCATGGAAATGAGATAAAATAATAATATTAATGCTGGACAATTCACACAGCAAAAATACAAAAAAGCTAGAGGTGTAAATTCCGTTTGTAGGTATTGCGATTTAATTTAAAAACTATAACCTTCTTCAGTTAAAAATAAAATATAAAAAATGGCGAATGCACGAAAAATAAAGTATCGTTTGTAATTAAGATGGGGGAAAAGATGACACTAATTTCTAGGTACGCTTTTATCTTAACATTTTTCACAAAACTGGTTTTTAACGCCATCTGTTGGCTAAGGTTAGAACCTGTTGAAAGCATTTACCTCCCAATTTAAAAAGCTCTAGTTATAATCCTTCCGGAAAAATATCTTCTATAATCGTAATTTTTTCAAACAGTCACTCTTGGGCTCTTATATAGCCAGCTATATTATCCCCCAAAACGATAGGACAAAGGCCTACAAAATGTAGCTTCAAAGCTTCTATGCTACATGTTGCGAAAAAAAAGTGAAAAACTGTAACTTAATATGGTCATCAATAAATAAATAAATAATGTTGGACTATCCGCAACATCATCTAGCCCAAGCTAAGCAGAGCTTGTGTTATGGGTACTAGATGACTGATATACATAATACAATATATAAGATTGATAGATATTTTTAAATATTCCTTGTCTAAGCACAAGAATCTTACCTCCTCACCAATTCTATGCAACTCCCGAACCACGACATCTTGCTTTCTCTTCGACGCGGTCAGGTTATACAAAGCATCGTTGTGTTCATAAAAAGTGGACAATCTTTCAGTAACGATGCGCATCATCTCTTGAGAGGCTTTCATGTAGGAGCTTAAATTGAAGTGTTGGACATCTCCTTCTGTTAGCCCGAATGCTGTGTCTGAAAAAGAGATTTTTATTATTGTCATATTGACGTCGTCGCACGATGGTCGCACTGCAACGCAGGAGGTCTCTTGTAGTCATTATTGTAGGTAGGTACGCGTCCGTGTACTTCTCTCTTACATTTTTCACAAAACTGTTTTTTTACGCTATATGTTGGGTCCGATTCCCGCCTCTGGACAAAAAATTTATTCAGGGTGTTCTGGTCGTTTCTATGTCTAATAAAAAATGTATTGGTGTACATTATCCAGCATTATTTAATATTTTGACTATACCAAAACGTAAAAATATGAGAAAGGCAATGCAGAAAACGAAGTGATAATCCACCGTTTACTCGCTTAACTTGCAAACTGAAGTGGCAGTGGGCCGGGGGTATTTCGCGAAGAACCGACAACCGCTGGGGTAAGCGTGTTCTTGAGTGGAGACCGCGACTCGGTAAACGTAGTGTAGGACGCCCTCCGGCAAGGTGGGATGACGATTTACGAAAGATTGCTGGCAGATGCTGGATGCGCAAAGCTGAAGACGGGCGCTATGGCGCTCATTAGGGGAGGCCTATGTCGATGATGATGTAAATACACCCAGCGCCATCTATTGTATAAGTTGTGGAAACTTTGTACTGTAGGTGGGTTTTTACTAATAAAACAAAATCAGTCTGTAAAACTAATGCGTGTTTTATTTCATCATTCATACTTACGGCAGATACTCTTCAAACTAATCGCATCCATATAGTGAGTATGATCGAAGGGCCCCTTCCCGACCTGACCCCTCAACTGTTCCACCAGCAGTTTGGAAGAGTCGTTGAAGATCGGCAGGAAGCCATCTATGACTTGCTGGTGGAAAGAAGGGCTTAGGAGCTTGCGATGCCGTTTCCAAGTTGCTGTGTCTGCAACAGTTAGTTATAAATAATAAATAAAATATTAATTTATTTTAGCACATTTGGTACCACATACATATTTATTATTATATAAGTAATAAATATAATAAATAAAATAAACTATTATTTATTTCACCACCGTCATAATTTACATAAAATTGATAAATCGCCTAAAAAAATAAAAATAAAGGAACTAATTCACATCTAGAATTACACCTTCTAAAATACCTACATAATTAAATTTAATGAAGCCCTCATTAATAATTTACTTTTGAAATAAATATAATATATTGTTTTATTATCCTTAGTTCATTTATTACTAGCAGTCCGTACAGGTTTCGCATGAATATTAATAAAAATATCATAAATTATAGTTTTTTATCCACATACACACACGTTGGGTTTCAGTATTGAAATTTTCATAATCTCTAACTATTTTTAAATATTCTTTAGTGTAATGTTCATCAGGGATGATGTAGCATTCTAATGGTGAAAGTTTTTTTCAGATCGGTGCAGTAGTTTCGGCGCCTATTCAATCCAAACAAACAAACAAATCTTTCCTCTTTATAATATTAGTTTAATTTTAATAGGTACCCTAAAGTAACTACTGCTAAGAAGTAGCTCCACCCCAACTAATCCTGTGGATTTTTTTAATTTCTACAGCTTAAGTATCACCACCTTATTTTGAAGACCGATCGATGCCGCGATGGTGCGGACGACGAAGGTTGCGGTTTCGATTCCTGCATTGGGACAAATGTTTGTACGATCTACAAATAACGTTCAAGTGATCTGGGTGTTTTCTTGTACCAAATTGTACATAGTTCAAGTACTTAAAATTTGCAGCTTCATAACATATGTATGAGAAAAACACTTTTTATTCATTTATCTATAGAAAAAAATGTACATCAGCCTTCAAGTAGCCATACCACAAAATCTGATTAGCTAGGAGCTAGATGTTACTGTGTTGATTTATCATCATCATCATCACCAGCCTAGGACATAGGCGTCCCCTAAGGAACGCCATAGAAGGCATTATTCATAATTTGGGGGTTATTGCCCATAATCCCCACGCTGGGCATTTGGATTGTTTATTATTAAATGTATTTACCAACCTGGTGACGTAATCAGGCCGTCTCCCAGCCAAGGTTTGAAGAACGAGTAGGTATAGTGCTTCGTCAAGCATTGGTTCGCTGCCGTTAGGAAATCTTCGGGGTCTGTTATTACTGAAAAAGTAATGAAAATATGAGAAATACAATTATTTAATATAATAATAATAACTAGCGGTACGCCTCAGCTTCGCACGATTATTTACAAAAAAATTAAAAATTATAAACTTTTAAACACAACACACAGGGATACATTATTTATTTTTTTATAAGAAACCCTCACCTTTTTGAAAAGCTGAAGAATTCTAATGGTGAAAGAACTTTCCAACTCGGTCCAGTAGTTTCGGAGCCCATTCAATTCAAATAAAAGATACAGATAATATAGTAGTAGGTACTCCAACTGATAAGTAGGTAATCGCCAAACTAGTATTATGTTATCTGTGCCATAGTTAACACCCTACCTATTCATGAACTTATTTTAATAACATTAATTGTTTATTTAGCCTCTGCTGGCATTTTCAGTCTCGAGGTACCCCTGAATAAAACATAGGCTTTGCTCAGGGCTATTGAACCTGTCTATTAATAAAACAATTTGCATAAAAAAGGAACAGTAGATAAGGTAAGTCTAGAGATATTCCATATGTATTTCTATTACATATGTAAAATCTGTACACCGAATTAACTTTATGGAAGGGCGGGGTTCTCTAACACAAGGATATTTATGCTAAAAATAGAACCCCAACCCATGTCAATGTATATTCCTTATGTACAGAAATAATATTTTTTTAATTTTTCATTTACATTTTCAGGGATTTCTATGTGCTCAGCAATAAATAAATAAGCTAACTACCTATCAATTTATCTCTTTTCCAACACATTCATAAAGTGATAAGATTCTGAAATTGTATCATCCCTTGTGGTCTAATTTTGGATGTCCTGTACAAAGTAAAAAAATATATTAAAGAGATTAAACAAGAGCGGTGTCATTATATAACCCTGGCGGACTCTTGCGTTAAATAAATATAATGGACATGAAAAACCTTCACGCTTCGTTAATTGAATAATATAACCTAATATAGTAACATAAATTATTAAGTAAAATAATGCAAAAAAAATTAACAACACATTGTCGATCTTACCCCAGAATAAATAGACCTTGCGTCATGGGAATCTAGTGCGTGATATCATTTTTATTATAAACAAAACACTTAGACCCGTAAAAATACATTTATACTAGCGGTCCGCCCCGGCTTTGCACGGGTATTTAACAAAAGTTAAACTTTTCATGCGAAACCCTAATTTTTTGAAAATATTCTATAGCCAAACAGAATTTAGAGAACAGAAAACAGAATTAGCTATTCAATAAATTAAAAAATAGATTTATTTCATATTATATCATATCATGAGATGGTTGTAATTTATTTTATGGAATTATGCACTATTTTGCCAAACAGCCGTAAATGAACCATTGTTTATCATAAAAATATTTTTTTTAGGAAATAATGAATGTACACTTATTGTATTTTCATAATCTTATATCTATATGAAATAACAACGTAGAATAGGCGGCCTTATTGCTTAAAGCAATTGCTTCCAGAGCAACCTTATTATTTTTTTTTTTTTTTAAATACAAAATCTCTCAATCAAAAAACCTCAAAAGTTTTTGGTAGAACTTCCTATACATATAACTTTAATATAGAAATTTAGTTGAAAACAAGCAATACATTCATAACATTAGTACAAATACATATGTAGCTATCGATTTATTATATTTTTTAAGTAATCTTACCATAATAATCGTCCAAAAATATTTTCATCAACATCACTCCGCCCTTTTGGTGACATGTGTCGCCGACATCTTTCATCAAACGAAACAAATCTGTAAGAAAATGTGATAAAAATTAGAGTAGTAGGTAAATAAATAGGTACCTAATCTAACTGTTTCCTTTTTATAAAATGTAGATATTATGTATTTATAAAAGTATACATAAATGTATAAAATGTATTAGGTTTTATTTAGTTGCTATTTGTCTTGTATTTTTCTATGAGTTTAAAGGTATTTGTATATAAAGTATATGATAAATAATTAGAATTTTATAAATAGTGTATTATGTCTAAGTGCTTATTTTATAAGCCTAAAGAAATAAAGTTATTGAATCTGAATCTATAATACAAATACAAATATTTATTCAAGTAAACTTAAAACTACGGTTTGGAACCCTCTTTTAAGTATAGAGATACCTGTGTTAGAGGGTTCCGCTCTTCCGTAATATACCTACGGTTATGATAACATTGTTATTCGTTTAGGTGCGAATTTAAATATTAAATTAGCTTTAAATATTAAAATTTAAGATGTAGGCTACAGCTACTAGTAATGCACTCAGATACCCATGTTACATACAACGATCCTATACATCCACGGTTATCTGGTATAGATAGTTCTTGGGCCATAAGACGGCCAATTGTCACAACTCTTTGTTTTTTTTTAATTTTGGGCCACACAGCATCATCTAGCCCCAAGCTAAGCATGAGAGCTTGTATTATGGGTACTTGATGACTGATATAATTATGTAATACAATATATTACATAGATATTTTTTACTATACAGAGAAAACCAAAACATCCGGAACACATGATATCTGCAGATCGTAATTGTCCGGAGGCGGGAATCGAATCCGCAACCCCGTGCGTCGCAGGACCTTCGTTATGTTGACATGCATAAACAAATCATTGAATGAGACAAAGTCATAAAACAAAAGTTATAATTAAAAAAATAACATGTACTTACATTCATGATCCCCTAAGAGCTTCAATGTGTGGCCAATCAATGGTAGACTACCGGGATACAAGGGCGGTTTAGGATAACGTTTACCTTTACACAATTTCACAAACAGGATTACGAGAACCACAGATAAAATTACTAAAAAAATCATTTTGAAACCGTGCCTGTCCTAAGAACAACTTTAAAGATACTGTGAGAAATTTAGGAGCTAATTTTAAATTCGTTTTTGTCTTCTCGTACTCAACTAATTAACATTTAGGTGCTTCATACACTAATGTTATTAACCTTAAGAACATGTTTTTTATTCAAAAATCTTCATAATTGATTCAAACCGTATATCGTCCATGATCGTCCACCGATTATGGGCATTAACCCCAAAATGATAATGCCATCTATGGCGCTCATTAGGGGAGGCCTATGTCCAGCAGTGGACTATTATAGGCTGGTGATGTATATCGTCCACCGTGTGGGAATACCAGCCCAATATTTTAATAAAGTAACTAAAATTTGTTAGTTTCCTCAAATGCTAATTTATTTAATAAGTATGAGGATTTGAAAATCGTTAAACAAGCGGAAATCCTATTAAACATTTTGCTTAAATATTTATGCTCACACTAATTCCAATTTTCTTATTGGGTCAAAAAGGTCCTGCCAGATAAACAGCGTTGCTCGTCAAGCAACATCATGCCTTTTTTGTTAATACCCTGCACGATTATTTTATATTTAATATTTATTTTAGTACTGTTTTCATATGTGAGACAAATTATCAGTTTTCTTTCTTTCTTTATTTAATCGTAATTTTTCTTAATTACTGAAGTTTTTACCCATCAAATGCTTATTTATTTACAAGCGGAAATGCGTTTAACTATTTTGTTTTAAATAAATGTAAATAACGGCACAATAGGTTTCTACGTGACAAAGCTCTGAGAACGTGAGCACTAGAGTTATCGGATTTTAGGATTTTACAGATTTAAATAGTATTTACAGTCAATGCCAAAAAGCCGTAAAGTGTGAATCATAAGTATTGATGCAGTGGTTCCGAACAAAATAATGTTAAATTATAAGTTTTTCAGGATTTGTCTCGATAATTATTTTGATTTAATTCACAGACTATTAACTATACCTACAGGGTTTCTCGCAAAACGTGTGGCATACATCAGATATCTACCTAAAAATAAGTTTAAAAGTCTAAAAATATATATGTAAAATTTCGACATCAAAATTTGTACCTACTGAAAATCATCATCATGATTTTTCATGAAATCTGTTCCCACGAAATATATTATTTCTAATTTCAAGTTAATACCCGCAGTAGTTGCTGATATATTAAAAATTAAAAAAAAAAACAGTAAAAAAGCGTCTCGCATAAGAGTTTCGAAGCCCTAAAAACTGATAAACTTCGACCAAAGTAAACTAAAAATAACGCTGTACAAAACACTAAGAGTTCAACATTGTAATGTAACACAATAGGGCACCTCCGTAAAAACTAACAATGGCCGATAAATTTATCACCGGTTGGTACTAAAGCATTTCTTAGCAAAAATAATATAAATAAAGCTAGACAAAGCAGAGCTTGTGTTATGGGTACTAGATGACAGCATCTTTAAAAATACCAAACTGAAATGAAATTAAACCAAAACGGATTTTCCAAACAAAAAAAGTTTTCTTATTATTTGTGTAGAAAGCTAAGTATTTACAAAAATGCTTGTAGTAGGTTACCGTGTGGTGCCGGCATAGATGCCGTGTGGTGCCGCATAGAATTTCACCGCCCCATCTCTTCCCGTGGGTGTCGTAAGAGGCGACTAAGGGAAACACACCGGGGGGCGGGCAGCAGCGCCCTCTGCAGAACAAGTCCACCGAACTGCGATCCCCAACCCGCATGCCCAGCGTGGGGATTATGGGCAATAATCCCCAAATAATAATGCCATCTATGGCGCTCATTAGGGGAGGCCTATGTCCAGCAGTGGACTATTATAGGCTGGTGATGATGATGATGATTGTGGTAGGAACCTAGACCAGTACTATTCTAATACAAATAACAGCATATCACGTTAACAATATGCTCAAACTACAAATCATTTTGATATTACGTTTGTATGGGAAGTTCATATCTCGCTGTGGAGCCAAATCTCCCTAGAATATAATTACAATAGGAAGGATAAAAAACCCAATTACAGAATACATTTTAATCTGAAACACAACAACTCACAATTCATTTAATCACTATCACTGGATTCAACATGAAATTCAAAATATACTTTATAGACACCACACAATAATTTAATATATCATCCAACAGTTCAGTTAATTTAGACTTCGATGGCACTCTAGAAGAAATAACACCCCTCGCTTCTTTACATTCCACACAGTTTATCTCATGCCCTTTTATAATTAGGACCTTGGTTCCGATCATGTAGGGTCCATTATCGTTTGACAAGACACCTTTGAACGTAACTTTGTCATCTGACCGTAATAAGCGAGTGAAGTTAGTGAAATAATGGTCAAAATGAACCGACAGCTCCGCGTGACGTTTTAAAAGGCCTCCACTTGCTTCCATTATTAGTTTCACTTCATAAGTATACCTAGAACAAAAGAATCAATCGTCATTTGAAAGTTATCTAGAATTTAGTTAGAACTTAACCCAACCAAAAAATATATTTGACTATTGGCGCGGTGGGCGAAGGTTTGCCCGCGACGCAGGAGGTTGCGAATTCGATTCCTGCCCTAACAAATGTTTATACGATCTGCAGATATTTGTTCAGGGTATTCTGGTCGTTTTCTATGTATAATAAAAAGTATATAATTCTTGTTACATATTGTATTAAGCATGTCAGTCATCTATTACCCGTAACACAAGCTCTGCTTAGCTTGGGGCTATATAATGCTGTGTGAATTGTCCAGCATTATTTATTTATTTGTTCGCCCCTGCGTTGCGACCCAGAGGTGCGCCAAGTAGATTCAACGATTCAGCAATCAGCAAGAATGGGAATGTATAGCATAGGCACTCAAAGAATTGTTTCGAACATTAGGGCATAGAGTGTTTTAAGTTACATGTAAGCCGAAGGATAAGCCCAAAAGCTGGCTTACTGTGTAGAATCGACTCACTCCACTCAAAAAGCTACCCAACCAAAGAAATAAAATCAGAGCTTCACTTTTGTTTGTGACGTAATATCAGTTACAATGATTTCTATTTTAAACGACAATGTGACAACATTGTAAAAAAATACTTATAAAACCTTGCCATACGTCCAGGTAATAAAGACGGTTAAATTAGACTACCACATTAACAGAATCAACTTACTCATTAAAATTATCCAAGTGGCAACTCTTTCCGCTTTGCCTGGCAATATTCGCTATAAACTCACACTCATCAACCGACTGTATACCTTCCGACTTTGCACATACAGCCGAGTATTCCTCGCCGTAAATACACTTGATGTACTCTTGAAGAAAACCCGGCAACCACGAGACAAAATCATTCCATATGTTTTTGACATGTATGATATTAACCTCCTTGATATAACCCTGCCAGTTTACGTTGGCACCGTCGAGTACTGAGCATTTTATTTGGGTGGCGGCCATGTTGTAATCCGTCCAAGAAGGGTTGTTGCAATGCTGATAATAGTCGTCAAAGGATATGTGGTAGGTGTTTTCATCGTAGTCGGTTATGTAGTCGCTCTTGAGGAGGTTCTTGATGCTGGATTTGTCGTGAGTGAGGAATTCTATAAGCGAGGTTGCTAGGCTGTCGTCTTGGACATTCGCGAATTGGTTTCCGAAGTAGAATAGGGTAACAACACCGATGGCCAACTGAAAAAAAAAAAAATTAAGTTGTTTTCTCTACATGTTTTGTTTATTATATGCATATTATATTTTCTGTATTGTAAGTAAAATAATCATACTATAGATGTATATAAAGTTTATTTTTTGTTTAGTGCATCAATAAACAAAATAAATGCACTGAAAGAGAAGATTTGTTTAATATAATATAAAAAAATATTTATTAGATTAAAATAATTCATATGTAAATGTTATTTTATATAGCTCATAAAATGCTGTTCGAAGCAGCCTTTTTATTGAATCATAACATTTTTTTTTGTGAACTACCGCGATCTGAACTCATAGTTAGGTATTTATCGCGTTTATTTAGCTATTATTCCCGAAATTTAGGTAAATAAACGCGATAAATACACGTAAAGATAGTATATATCGACTGCAGCAATTAACATAGTCGGATCTACATTTTTGCGATTTTCGTTTTATTGCATAAAAGGCCTTAAAATAAGTCAATAAATGCTCCCTTAAATTATTAAATCTCTAAAACCAACCATCTCTGTTTTTCTAAGAGAAAAAAGTAGTATGTGTTTAGTGCGCCCAACTAATATTGTCGCATAGTGCATTGCGACTTTGTTACGGGGCGAAAAAGGCGCGCGCAGCGCGGGGATCTGCCACTTCCGACAACGTTAGCGGGAGCAGCGCACGCGTCGGTTTTATTTTTTAACCCGTAATATAATTTAGACAATTTATATGATAAATTCAATATTCATGCTATATCGAGGTCGAGACGGATTTTAGACTCATAGGGTCCTGAATTTAATTATTTATAGGTTACGATAAGCTGAATTAATTAATATTTTTCTAAATAATGTTCAAAACTACTCTGAACGGACAATAATGTCGTATATGACAGATACAACAATGTTCATGGTTTTCTATTTAGTTTTCTGTGTTGGATGTGTCACATACAACATTGTTACTTGCTGGGATGTGGTTTAATTTTGTCGGATATGGTACTACCGACTTTGTTTCATGTTAATTTGATAAATAGTTTTGTAGGATGTACCACTAACTACATTATTGCTTGCTGTGTGTTTGATTGTATAGTGTCGGATAAGGTATTACTGACTTTGTTACCTGTTTATTTCTAATTTTTAGTGTCGGATGTACTACTTTTACTCAATAAACACAATAGCTAGACCAAAATTTTATCTGCTCTGGCTTGCTATTTTAATATTTTAGGAGAATCCCCTCAAGAAATCCCCTCATCTCCGTGAAAAGAGGGGACTTCTTGCTGGATTTGAAGCGGAGCTACCAAAAGTGTGGTTGTATGAATAATTTGTAAACCTGACGAAAAAGAGGGGTTCGTGATTTCACTCTACTTAGCAAAACCGCTCGGAGTGACTATGATCCATCGTATTCTAGAAAAAGGTCACACACTAAAGTAGGGAGACAGTGTGCACGTGACAGTAGAGCGATCAAACAATAGCAAAACTTATTCTAAATTAGTATCGAAGCAACTGTACTACGAATTATTACGTAAATCTTACCATGTGCCATAAAAGGTAGTGATTAAAATTTAGCTTTGTTACTTATTTTTATAGATGAGAGATTTTTCACTTGCATTCTTTGTTATTGTTCCTACTAACTTACGTACTACTGTACGTCCTTTGTAATAATTTTGTAATATATCTTCTACTATAGCCTATTCTATGCATGTTATATTTAAAGTTAGTACATTAAATTAATGAACATACGTTTTTAAGAAATGATGATGATCTCAAATGTACTATGGCAGGATGGTTTCTTTGGTTTGTTTTGTTGATTCAACTCTACTTGTGCTGTATTGATTCATAATAGAAGCTACTTAGTTTTTGTCTTATGAAACTCTAGATTTTTATAAAGATTTCCAATAACGGATTGAATTTGATAACCTACACAATGACTTCTTAATTTCTGGAATGTTAAAATAAAAGGTTTGGAAAAAAGTCTTTTCGCATTATTAGTATGATTGTATGAACTTGTAATAAGATCTCCTTGGCTATATTATTAGTATCTGGCTGGTTTTGGTATCATTAAAAGTTTAGATTTTAAGGAAGATAATTCCAAATTCAAATTAGGAGAATGTCTGATTTTTATTTGTTTTTCGTACTTTCAAGATGAGTGAATCTAATAAAGAAATACGATAACGTTTAAAATTTTACTACAGAAAAAAATACAACGCAAGCCGCAAAAAAAGGACCTAGTGCAGTGTCTGTGAGAGTAGATTCTTAATTACGACGTAATGAAACGGAACCATTTTCGAAGAAGCTTATAACTGGTGATAAAAAGTGGATCACGTACGACAATAACGTGCGAAAAAGGTCGTGGTTTAAGGCCGATCAGGCATCAAAGACTGTGGCGAAACCCGGGTTAACTCGCATCATGGTGATGCTGTGTGTGTGGTGGGATCGGAAGGGCATTATTCATTATGAGAGTTACCACCAGGCAGAACCATCGATTCTGAACTCTAATGCAAACAGCTGACGAGATTAAAGCAAGAAGTTGAGGGACAGCAGCCGGAATTAATAACAGAATCGGGGAGTGGTTTTAGCCACTCAGCAAAAACTAAGAGAGTTTGGCTGGGACTCTGGGAAGTGTCAATGCATCCGCCGTATAGTCCTAACCTTGCACTTTCCAATATCTACCTGTATTTATCTTCTTGAATGTCACTTCAGAATTCTTTAGGCAGTGTCAGGTTAAAATCACGAGAGGACTGCCAAAACCACTTGTCGTGGTATTTTGATGGGAAACCCTTAAGTTTCTATAGCAATGGGATCATGTCCCTAGCTTTAAGACGGCAAAAAGTTATCGAACTAAATGCTTCTTACATGCAACAACAACACCAGCCTATAACAGTCCACTGCTGGATATAGGCCTCCCATAATGAGCGCCATACATGGCATTATTAATCAGTTGGAGGTCATTGCCATAATCCTCACGCTGGGCATGCGGTTGGGGATCACAGTTCGGTGGAGTTGTTCTGCAGAGGGCACTGCTGCCCGCCCCCCTCGGGTGTGTCTCTTACGACACCCTCGGGAACAGTGGGGGTGGTGAAATTATATGCCGGCACTACACCGTCTATTCTATGCCGGCACCAGACGGCCTTCACCTACATACTATAGTTAAATGTAAATGAACTATATTAAAAATGTTTTGTATATTCTTCACAAATGGGAAGAAACTTTTTTCCCAAACTATTATGTAGCATGTACTTACTTAGTGGTCAGGTAATGTGGTGTATTTAACAGCTGTTTATAAGTGAAAAGTTCTGTCAACAAAGTCATTGATGTCATCTATCCATTGCCTAAGTCCCCGAAATAACATCGTTAGAGATACTTAGTTAAAAAAATAAAAAAATTAACAATTAATAACGTTTTTAGCGACACATCCAACACAAACGAAATGTGAAAGTCCAGGCAATATTGCGAGATGTGCCATATCCGACCAAATTTAGAAATTGTAGTTCAGATAATAATGTTGGATCTACCATATCCGACAAAATAGTTGGATGATTAAGTGGTTAACAATGTGGCATGTGCAGTTTCTCATATTTCCTATGCATTTTAGATAAATTTGAATATACTACTACGTCAGGTAAATAATATTAATATGCCATACCAAATTTGGCTCAGGTACATTGACTATTGTTCACCAAATATGAATAACATATTTGAAACTTTGAATGGCTGTACTGTAAAGTATCGATTTTGCACATACGACTATGTTAATTGCTACGGTCGATATGTAATTACAAAGGTGCAGTGTTACCTGAAACGGCGTGACGAACTTCTTGGTACCGTCCGACTTAGCCAGCACGCAAGTAACAATCAAAGTGACACCCAGGAAGAAAACAACAGACAGCGCATAAATAACGCGAGAAAGCGAAATGTACTGCAAGAAAGCTATCACCGGCAACGTTACGGTAACGACACCCAATAGAGGTAGAAACAAAAACGAGCAAACCAACGCTAAAGTCCCACGAATAAGCCCGTAAGTAGTACACCCATGCGAACACATTATAAACATCTGCAGCCAACTTAGAGTAACACAATGAGGTAGAGTAAACTTAAAGAAACCTTGCCAGTTACTCCTCTTAGCCATAAGGATCAAAATCACGGGGACGAGGAGCGAGAAAAACACGCGGGAGCTCAAGCAAAATTCAATGCTATTCCCTAGTATGTAAGATGGATAATTCGATATGTGCAGGTCGAGAAATCTCCAACCTTGGTGAACGACTGTGTCTTTCTCGTACGGATATTTAGCTAAGACGTTGATAGCGAAGGAAAGTAAAGCTAGGAAGTCCGGGTAAGGTTTCCCGCTCACACCGAAAGACAGCAAAGTTAAAAACATCAACAGAAACGATAGAACACAAAATTCAGAGAAAGGCACCCATTGAGTAGCTATAAACGGGTAGAGGAAAAGATTTATAAACAGCGCCACGAAAAACTGCAAGAACGGCCCCAAGTTATTCCTCACAAACAGATTTTCAGACTCATCAGGCTGCAAATTCCCATCGCTGTACCTCAAAAACAACCCCGACCATTTCCTAAAATCGATAAACTGCCGTTTAGCATGCAGCATTTTGAACGTACATATCACCATAGCAACAAAACTGATATAATACAACACTAGCGGCACCACGTGGTACAAACTTTCGCTATTAACCGACAGATAACCGATAAGAAAGACGCTTAACTCAACATTAGATAGTCTAAAGGAGAAAGAACCGAAATGGTAGAGTAATTTGAGGTACAAGACTTGTATGAACACGATGGGGTGTAGGAATGCTTGGTGGAGTAAAGGTATGTGGTCGAGAGCTTTGAGACTAGGGTCTGAGAGAGTTAACTCGCGGCTGACTAAAGGCAGTTCTCCTTGGCAGTAGTCTACCGCAGCTGATACCAAGTTATCGACGGTTAGGTTTCTGATATCGTCGGGCGCTTGGCATCGTTCCGGGCATTCTGTAAATAAATAAGGTTTTTTAAGTTTAAAGAATTTATTCTCATAATAATTTAACAATTCACTTAAAATGAGAACTTATTGGCTAATCTACATAAATAAATAAATAATGAATGCTGGACAATCCACACAGCATTCTAGCCCCAAGCAAAGCAGAGCTAGTGTTATGGGTACGAGATGACTGATATACATAATACAATCTATATACATACACATTTTTTTTAGTCTACCTTTTAATCTAAAAGGTTTCTTGTTCTTTACTTTACCTTAAAAAGATTGAAGTGAACAATTGATCAAAGTGATCACTTTATTTCTTATTTATCTTGTATTTTGTGACGTGTCCAAGAGTCCTCATCGCGGACCTTCGCCCACATCGCCACAGAGGTCGTCAAATATATTATTAATGTAAATGTGTACCGTCATCAGGCGTGTGCGTCCGTATCGTGCCGTTGGCTGGCGCGGCGTCGCCGGCCTGTAACTGAGGCTGCTCCAACGCGTGCCCATTGCCCAAGGCGCGGGCTTCCTCTGAAACACAACGATAATGGTATTTAAGACGAACTCTGTGGGCGAAGCTCCGCCGGCGATGCAGGAGGTTGCGGGTTCGATTCCCGCCTCAAAATCCTAACTAACCGTTACCGAACCGATACCGAACCGAGATGTTGGAAAAAGTGAAGACAGGGAGCTATGACCTATTACTTCTCATAGCCATTAATTAAAACGACAGTGACAATAACGAGAAATGAAGGCAATAACTCTCGTTACTCGAGGACAAATCTGATGAGTCAGTTACCTGCGTCTCTATTGTCTAACTCAACTGGTAATCGTAATCATCTTCAGTTTGTCATTTCAAACCTAGTCTGGACTTCAATTGTCACTTTCGTATTGTGTTAATGGTGAAAACGAAGACCAGTTGCATACCTTAGACAATACCGACAACACTTTGAACCAGTCAGAATGTTGTCTACAACTGGTAATCGGTTTGAAGATCAATGGTTATGGATTTCAAGTTAGACAATAAGGCTGCTGGTGAGTCAGTTACCTGATGAGTCAGTTACCTGGTGAGTCATCGTCCGGTGAGTCACTGTCCTCACTCTGCTTCCTCAGCGTCGTGGTGCAGATCTCACGGATGCGTCGCTCCAGCTGTGCCGTCGTTATATATTCTTCTCCGTTCGATAAACTGGTAGAAACATTAATAAGCGGGTCAACTATGAACCATGTTTGTTTTGGAAGAACTCAAAGGTGTCTCTTAGGGAGGGACATCATCAGTGTGCCGAAATAGTTACAACACGAATGTACTCGTATTTATAACGCTTATTGTGGTTAACAATAAGCGTCTGGTCGAAGCGACCGACGTGTGACCCGACACCGATACCCAGTTGATACATTTTTGAATAGCTACATGGTTGAACCGAGAATCGAAACCGCTACACGAATAATATATTTTAATATATTTGTCCATCGCAATCCTGAAAATTCATGGTCTTCCTTATATTTCTGTTACTTTGTTAATTAGCAAAAATAATCCTTATGATGAAGCCTTTCGATCGGTATAATGAAGCTAAAGAGTAATGATTTTTCTCGTGTAGATTCTCGGTACAACCATGTAACTATTCAAAAATCTATGAATGCAGTTTAAATGGTGGTAATAAAGTCTTCTTTCAGCAAAATGTACAATATTTAAAGTATTTTCCCTACAGGGCGTCTCACGCCCTGTATATTGTAAATAATAGCTTTTGGAATCGATTCCTTTAATATCCTTTTTATTATTCAATAATTATTTTCTTTTAATTCCTTTTCCCCTTTTTATTATTAAATACAAACCTGGCAAATAGATCCCGAGCTGCTTTCCTAGCGACCGTCTCCTGCCGACTGGCGGTTAGACAGGACTTAGCACGAACGATTGCTGCGCTGTCCTCATCTATCACTCCGCTACGGATACACCTGGAGGAAAACAACACCAAACAATCAGGATTTAAGGTTCATTCTTCTTTATCACACGTTAACAGTTGAACATGAATCCTCCAATTACAGGGCTGATTGGTATACGCAGTGGATATTCAATAATACCTACAAAGATCCTATTACCTACACAATACTACAATAATACCTAAAAATCCTCTGGTAGATCTTTCTTTAGGACTCTTACGAAATTAGAAAAACCAAGAAAGCCGAGTTAAAAAAGACGATTCTTTGGCTCGACAAGATTTTTTTTCATTTATTTAGAAAACAGTATAACATCATTACAGGTTTTTTTTACCCCAAGGCGATGGTATATGTAAGTAGGCTAATACAAAATCATAGGTACTTATCTATCAGTGCTTTAGATAAGAAGAAAGTCGCCAGTTTTATCCTAATCCTTGGTTCATCATCATCATCACCAGCCTATAATAATAGTCCACTGCTGGACATTGGCCTCCCCTAATGAGCGCCATAGATGGCATCATTATTTGGGGGTTATTGCCCATAATCCTTGGTTACACAAAGAAAATTGTTGTATGCCGAATTTCAAGCAAATTATCAGACGTGCAAGAACAGCGAATATAATCTTGAATGTTCGCATCCATTTCCTCGACGTAGCCTGATACTGATCATAAGGCATTGCTATAATCAGGGCTTGATACCGGTACCAATAATACCGGTACTCGCGACGTTGCCAACTCTCCGGTCATAGCGTAATAATCTAATAATCCAGAAGCTGGATCGGGGAAACGTGTTGTTTGTTTTTTTTTTCCTTTCTCTCTTACGATCTACGGCGCAACTCCTCTCGAACTCTCTCCCATCTGATCTTCCAAAGAGTATAATCTTTCGTATTTATCATGATGAGATATAATGTTCACTTCACAATAAACGCAGTTTTTTAGGTTAGGTTTATCTAGGCAACTGGGAATGGCGATATTAGATCCTATGTTCCCGTGAAAAAGTTTAAATTCCCTCGCATAGGTAGGTACTTGGTTATATTATGGATTTATTTCACCAACGCAAAAAAGTCACTGATCACTACTAAAAGTCATTAAATCCTTAACACCGATTAGTTGGGAGTTACGGGCTTGGTTTTTCGTTCACGCAAATTATTGATGAAAACACTTCGTCATGAAAATCACTCTGCTTAAAACATATATGTAGGAGTCATGGGTCATGGTCTAAACACTGATTAAACTGTTTTTAATCACGCAACAAATTTAATCTAAGAAAAGTTAGAAAATACCGGACAAATCCCTTTGACAATAAAACATGGACTAATTTTCTCTCACAATAAAACCAGAAGTTGCTGGTTATGGATTGCTCATAATAATATTTACTTTCTCGAGAATGCAACAATAATGATTACCTCATTGCTTTTGCGTTTTAAAACCATTTTCCAGGAATGTTGTTGTGATAAAAATTTTTACGACATTGATTAACTCATTGGCAGCTGTTGTCAATAATTGTTTGCAGTTTCTATTCGTATTCGAAAGTTTGTAAGATTGTTGGTCCACTCCTTCACATTCACTTTATTTCCCATTTTTATTACATAAGAAACTTGTATTTTGTGACGTGTCCAAGAGTCCTGTAAAGGTCATGTAAGGTCTAAAGGAAATAAAGCACTTTGTTTTTGATTACCATGGTCCCGATCAGCTATCTTATTAAATGGACCACCGAATACAAAATCGGTGGTACAGTTTACAGTCCAACTGAATGGGCAAAGAGAGGAATCATCACCTTCAGCCATCATTAGGCTAGGCCTTCTAATGAGCGCCCCGTAGTGCCTTTAGTTAGCCGCATAAGTCGAGAGATAGTATTATAATTTTATCGTTCGCCCGGAACGGGTATACGAGTATTATTAACTCATTGATTTCAGATCCGATCTGAAATAAATGAGATATTAATAAAAAAAAAATACTTGTTTGGAAAAAGAATTTAAAAAGTCATAAACGTGTGCAACATTTTTCGAAAATATCTATAGCTATGTTAATAGCTATGTAATAAACTTTTGTGGTTAATAAAAGCTTAATTTTTTTAAGAAAGTTTTGTCGTTTTCCTCATTTTTCAATGTATCAGCAATGAACCTATAAAAGTACATAGGTTCCTGACGTCAGGTACTTTATTATATAAATAATTTAATCGTCATTACATGTAGGTAGCTCACCTTCGCAACATCCTTCTAGCCTCAGGGTGCGCTTGCTCCGTCGCGCAGATGAGCCAGTCCAAGGCCTGTTTGAAGTTTGAGATCTTATCCGCTTCTAGTTCTGGAACAATTCAATTATTATCAAACTAGCGGTCCGCTGTTTTCTTACGGATCCCTAACTATTTTGAAAATATTCTATAACAATGTTCATCAGGGATAATGTATGTATAAAGTATATTCAAATAGTGAAATAATTTATCCCAAAGTGGGGTGGGGCTTTAAAACTACCATGCTAGTCACAGGGCGGAAGGGTAGTCTTAGGTTTTCGTCACGTAGTCAATAGTATCTAGAAAAATCTCCCGTATTTCCGAGCTATATTCAAATAGAAACTGATAAAAAGCACTGTTTTTTCAGTTTCACAGTTTCAGTCTAAGTTCCTATTACAAAATAAACACATTTTTGTATCAAAATTACTACGTGAACACTCTAGGGGGGTCCCCACCTCAACGGGTGGTTAGGGGGTAAAAATTTGTAAAAATGGGTCCCGTAGTATAGTTACATTCCCTAACTTAAATATCGGGGAGTATGATGCTGAGCAGAAATAATCACATTAAAGTAGATAAAAAAATGGTACCAAGAGTAGTATTTGGATACACAAGTTTCATTGCATAAATTTAATACTTAGTATGTTTAATTAGTATGATGAATGAATTGAAACTAAAGTTACAGCTGAGAAAACAGTCTATGCTGTGTCAACAGGCAACCTGACTCATTCTTTGTTTTCTAGTTTTTGTAGACTCACACATGTATACCGATGCTGTAATTTAAACATTTGTGTAATATCTAGTTAGAATTAAAACTGCAGAATTATGATGTTTTACAAAGATACAATAAACTTACACTCATACATCAAAAACAGTTGCTTGGGCTAGAGCTAAAGATACTTTTCTACTTAGCCTGATTGGGAATAAATATGGTAGAAACCTACAGTACTATTTTTACTCTTTCCTACCCCAATCAACAACATCAACATCACCAGCCTATAATAGTCCACTGCTGGACATAGGCCTCCCCTAATGAGCGCCATATATGGCATCATTATTTGGGGGTTATTGCCCATAATCCCCACGCTGGGCATGCGGGTTGGGGATCGCAGTACGGTGGTTGTTCTGCAGAGGGCGCTGCTGCCCACCCCCCGGTGTGTTTCCCTTAGTCGCCTCTTACGACACCCACGGGAAGAGTTGGGGTGGTGAAATTCTATGCCGGCACCACACGGCGCACCCTACCCTAATACTTTAAGCTAATTTAGAGTTTCAGTTTAAGGATTCTTTCTTTTAGTGTTTATGATAAGTCTATAATGTTGCATGTTTTTTTCAATAGCAATTTTGAATGTAGAAGCAACTATTGTGTGCTAAACTGGTTCCCTTATACGAATGCATTAGGTTCATATAGCTATAGTTCTTTAGCTTCAGCCCTAACCTTAACTAACTTCTTCGATATGGCAATATGTGTCTGATTTGCCACTTTTCTGCCAGCGACCAGTTCATGGAAATGTCTTAGTCATGGAATGGAAGCAATTTACAATAATAATATGAGCGGTAATTTTTTAAAAACACCAATCAGATTTTTACCACACAAACAATAACTATTAAATTGAAAAAGAAGAAAATAATAATAACTAAATTAAATTAAATTGCTACTAAGGTGAAGGCCTAACCTTTCTATGCTGATGTAAAAACTGCTCAATATAGTATGTTACAAATGCTGGGCCAATACTAGCACCGTAGCAAGAGCTAATTTTGGCCCAACATACACCCCTAAAAGAGTTATAATTCATTCTACATTTGGCAATTTCTTAGGATATGAGATGACAAAACCAACTATTTTGGATAATACTTAAAAAGTTGTATATCCATGGGGATACACAACACAATAAAGGCATGGGCCTTTATTGTATTTTTGTAAAACATTTGGTTTAGAAAATGGTAGAAAATGGTTGGAGTATTTTAGTCCTGTTTTGAAATGGACTTCCAACTTACCACATTTTTCATCTAACAGCTGCTTGGCAAGTACAACCTGCGATTCCGCGCATCCATCTTCGGCGAGCTGATTGCGAAGCCTTCGCAGTGACCCTTGAGGTCCATCTGAAGCAAAGAAGTTCAAAAAGAACACTTATCTCAATCACTTGAAAACACTCATGCTAGAAGTCAATTGGATTGATTTAGAACTTTCTCAAGCTTTCCACAATACTTTATATTGGAACGATCGTTGTTATCTAATACACAAAACGTGCAAATATTAATTTAATCGAGAAAAAGGGCGCAACATCAAGGCCAAGTTTTATTGATTGAAATAATTCAGTTGCTACTTACCATGGAGGTTCCAGCGCTTCCGGCCAATCGGCATGTTTAATATTTTTCACTGAAGTTTCAAAAGTAAAGTTTAAATTAGTTTTCCAAATTACTTAGAACTCAAATGTTTATTGTTTGTTTTCATTTCGCCAAAGTAAAAAGCATCTTGCGTTGCAATTTGTTACGTCAATGTCAATTGATAGTTAAATGTCAATTTAATGCAAAAACATTGGCGAGAATTTTAGCGAGTCCTTGAGCCATCATCTCAGGTAGGTAGATAGGTACTCAAACACAGAGACACTCGTTGTAAGTACCTTCGCCCAAAGAAGTAAGAGCTCACCTCGGTGTGATTAATGCCTTCGCCCTTACCGTAGGTAGAAGCACATTTAGGTAATTAAAGAAAAGCAGAAAATTCGTTATTTTACACTGTTTGGATGTCACGGAATTACACTGTTTTGTTAAGGTTTTGTTAAAATCTGTGATGAAACCCTCTTCATAAAGGACGTGTCATGTCCCATGGGATTAGGAAAGAGCGACATAATTTTACTCATAAAAGAAAAGAAAACCACCTACACGGTGTCCCACCTACACGCTTATCATGCAGTCAGAGAATCCCACGCACGAGTATGCCACGCATTCAACAGGCAGGATACATCTCCCATAAATAGATTTAGAAAAAAATTGTTTCCTGCGGACTAAATATAAATTTTTATTGGTGACTTCGGTTGGCCGAAATCACTCAACTCACGAAAGTTTATGCTTTATACTATAGGGTAGGTAGTAATCTCTTACTCATTATTGTAGTTAGCTGTTGTACAGAGATCATAATAAAATAGAGAGAGTTCTATTGGTCTCTCTGAATCGCTACGAAACATGATTTAAGTGTCATAAGTTTAGTTGAAAATCAGAATGGAAAATATTTATTCGGGACGGCGCGGGTGGCAGCGGGGTTGCATTTTGTACACATAAAAATTTTAGGGAAAGTCCCAGTCTAATTCAAATTCTTTTAAGAACAGTGAACAACCGACGATTGAATGGCCGAAATTGTAAACATAATGAGCAAGAAATTAGTTCAACATGAGTTCTTTTTAACCAAAATTAAAAAAAGGCTCTTGTAAAAGAAATAGGTACCTACTAATGCTTAAAAAAACAGATAAATGATGATTTCGTTCGTCCAAGTAAATAGTGAACTAAACATGTCATTCTTTGTTATGACACTAACATCTTGTATAAAAAAACCCGCTAAAATCAAAAAGAAAGTGGTTGGTTCATAAAATAAAATGCTCTGTGAAATTTCCACTAAAAATAAACTGGAAGGCACGGGCAAAAAAGTGGGAAAGTCGCTATTCGTTTAAAACTTATGTATGAATATTTCGCTAGTTTTTTACGCCCCCTCTAGTCGTTTTCTATGTATAGTAAAAAATATCCATCTATGTAATGATATTGTATTATGTATATCAGTCATCTCATCTAGTACCCGTAACACAAGCTCTGCTTAACTTGGGGCTAGATGCTGTGTCCAGCAAAAAAAAAACTGGCAACCATAAAAACTAAAAAGCATGTTCACCGCTGTTTTTCAGAAAACGGCTCCCGACATTTTTAAATTGCATAAGTAGACTGATATCCTTACAATTACAAAATTAGTAGGTACCGACATTACTTTAATAAAAACAAACATTTCAATATTTACTCGTTTAATTTCACCCTGAAGATGGTTTTAAGAATAAATTTAATTTATTTTGTTGTATCTTCTGTCCTACATCTAGTTTAGCCTTTGCAGAAGCCAATACTGCTTTTTGACATAGACCAGCAAACTTGTCCTTCCTTTTTTTGTTATTTTTAATTATTTTGGGAGTCTCCTTGACAGTGCTCGATAGAGTATTACAATTTTTCTTCAGTGAAAATACATCTGATGCATTTTTGTACACATTAATATTTGTTTTTGGTAATATGACTTTTTTATTTTTTGCCTGGGTCTTCTTTTTGTTTTTATGAGGCTTTTTCAGCTTTTTTATTTCTTCTTTAGTTTCTGAACTATTTGATACCAGTTTGCTTTGTTGTAAGTTGGGGTATTCCTTAGCTGGTTTTGCTGATTTGGTGGTGGTGGTGTGGTTGCAGAAAGCACATGTTTGCTCCTGTAACAGCAAGATTAATGTTATTAAGTTAAAAAACAAATACCTACAACAAATTCTAAATAATTTATTTATAACAAGGTACAGTTTTATCTCATAAAATCACTGCATAGTATAAAACAAATTGCTTAGGTAACACTATCTGTATGTCCCTATGTATGCTTAGATCTTTAAAACTACCATCATGTGGTTATTTTTATTTTAATAGATAGGAGGATGGTTTTTTTGTATGTATGTAACATTAGTAGAGAAACACTGATAATTTTAGAGGTTTCATAAGTGATGTTGTAAATAAACATTATGATTTATGCAGCGCATTTAAGCAATACAGCATTAATCAAACCAAAGTCTTAGGCCCTTAGTATGAAAGTTTTGCTAAGACATAGATCTGTAATGTCTATCTTGAGTTTTAATGACATAGAAAATCATTACTCAAGCATAGACATTAATATGACTAAACAAGCTTTTATAAAACTAGACTTAGTAGTTTTCCTGAAGAAATTAGTCTCATCTTACCAATATATTGCCTTGAAGAAGATCACTATTATTTGGAACACTTTTACTTCGCATTCTTCGTTTCTGTTTCTTACTGAAGTTCATAGGCTTAATCTGTAAAGGTTTAGGTCATTAGTTGGTGAGGTATAAGGATTTATATGTTTCCTTTATTTTGAATAAAACTTACCTTAACATCAAGTGGGTTGCTCCATTCCAAAGAACAGTGGGGGCATCTAATATTATTTGAGAAAAGCTTATTTGGAAGACCATAGCCACCAGTGACTTCTTGACATCGCATTCTGAAAAAACATTTGCTGTTGTAAAGAAGGGTTTTGTGGTACTGAGTTTTTGTGTTGATTAATTATAATATTTTGAGTGATAAAATAACACCAATACTAACTGAGTCCGTAGTTAACCTGCTTATTAATGCATAATATTTCAATATTATAAAATTTACCTCAGTAGTACTCTTATAGTTAAAGTTTGATAAGGTGTTCTCTGAAACAGCTGATAGGCTTTTAAGAGACCTTTCAGGATTAAAAGTCATATTTTTCCTACCTAAGTGTTTACCAGATACTACCTCAGCGAAGGACATTAAGCAGGTTTAATTTTATGAGGTTATGTTGGCGAGTTTGGATGAGCGTTCACCTGAACAACTGGTCTGATTCTTAGATGGGTACGTTCAGATTCAGATTCAGATTCAATAACTTTATTTCTTTAGGCTTACAAAATAAGCACTTAGACAAGTCAAATTTTATACAGTTAATTATTATAAAAAAGAAATAAATATGTTATTGATTTCTCTTCACTTCAATTTTTTGTCCACTAGTGGAAGAAGTGAAAAAGAAGTGAAAAAGAGTTCATTATCTGTACATGTTTATGGTGTAATTTTTTGTTTTCTAGTACCTACGTTATCTCTGAAGACAATTATCGAAGTCTCACGTCAATACACAATAAATGAGTACTTACAGATAATAACTACGGAACTTTTTTGAAGAAACAGTTTCAGATGGATGCGACATCGCAATATTAATCAAAAAACTCATACGATCTTCGGTCATTGTATGGGAATCAAATAAATTAGTAAAATTAAAATAAAATGTTTTGTTTACTTATGGGAGGCATTAATATACAGCCATATACTGTACGGGTTAATAGTTTGAGAACTTTGAGACGCAATTTGTACACCCCTGTAATTTATGTCCTAGGCTTCCGATTATCCTAGATATTATAAAAATTATCTAATGTATAGTTTTAATTTTATTTACGACGTTATAAATCAATCAATTGTGTAGTATTGAGAGGCCTTCAGTAAGTTTGAGTATGTCATTCAGGGTCTAGATAGGTCTAGATACGCAACGGGTGCAAAATGGAGTCCTAACAGTGCTAATCAAATATGATCATATGAAATCAATACAGGCACTACGATTAAACATTAAATGAATAGGTACCTATTTTATCCTACATATGATAATATCCGCAAAAGCCATAAATGAAGATCCCAAATGCCACTGCCATGCCATGCCACACATCTAGCCTCATAGAATCTGGCAAATTAAAAAAAAAACAAGTTGCATACATTATTACGGCTGTACATTATTGCCTCCCAAAAAATCCCGCCAAAATGTCAAGTCCATTGTCACTCAAACAAAACAAACAAAAAGTGGTTGGATTAATTCTCATGAAAAATTTTGAATTTCATCGCATTTAAACTGTGCCTCAAAGAAATCAATAAAGATCTGAAGTGTTCATTGTTGATACCCGAAAATGGATGTAGCAGATACATACGCTACTCAGAGCCAAGTGAAAGATGAAGTGGGAGTTCGTTGTCAGAAGCTTTTTCAGGATTTCCTCGAAGAGTTCGTATTTTCAATAAATTTCGTTTGTTCTTACATTCATAATATTTGTTAGATTGATGGCAATCCATCAAAAGACGGTAACTTATGAAAAATAGTTACCAAATAAATGAGGTTATTTTTAAATGCAAGGGCCTTTCCAAGGAATAACCGGCAAAAGGACGTCAGGGAGGCCTGTACCCCGTATTGTTATATTACAGCCTTTTATTTATTTAAATAAAGAACACAAACACTTCAGTATATTTTTGATTTAAGAATATGAACATTTGTTACCTTCAGGTTCAAAGAAGATAATGAAATTAAATACGAGAAGCATTCAAAAGAGCTGTTAAAACCCGAACTGAGTACATTGGAAGTCAGCTTTGATGATGTGGAAAAGTACAACCAGAATCTCGCTACCACTATTATTGAGGAATACTATAGAATCTACCCGTTTCTAAACCAGGCTATATTGAACTATGTCTTGAGTCTGGCTGACAGTGGCATGAAAAAAGACTTGCAGGTATCTATTTTTTACTACAAGTGGTCCGCCCCAGCTTCGCACGGGTATTTAACATAAAAATAAATTTTCATGTGTAACCCTAAGTTTTTTGAAAATATTCCATAGCTTATGTTCATCATGGAAAATTTAGGAATGTAATGGTGAAAGAATTTTTCAAATTGATCCAGTAGTTTCAGAGCCTATTCAATTCCTCTTTATAATATTAGTATAGATAAATGTTCTCAGGTTTTTTATAGCATTGAACTAGGTTCCAAATTTTCTGACATTTTAAGAGATTTACACTGTGTTCATGGGACAATTGGAGTACCAGATCTATAGCCTATCAAAATATTGAAATAAACTTACATAATATAACTGATTAATTGGGTCCTGTAATACATCTTAGGCTAGTTCAGGATCTTGCTATCTCATTTTCATTAATAAAATTTTTATTGAGTTTTAAATATTTGTTTGTATTTCTATTTTGGGTTCTGGGTGACAGGCCAGACACTATAAATCTGACTTCGGAACTCAATCATCATGTTATTGCATTACTCACATCTAGCCTTTGATGTGATTTGTAAAATGTAAACTGCCAACTAATGATATGCAAATCTTTCCAGGATAAAGAATGCTACATATCCTTCGTAGATGTTCCCACAAGGCACAAAGTGAGAGAGTTGACAACAGCTAAGATAGGGACGTTAATCAGAATCTCTGGGCAGATTGTGCGAACACATCCCGTCCATCCTGAGCTGGTGCTGGGGACGTTTGTCTGCTTGGACTGTCAGACTGTGATCAAGAATGTTGAACAACAGTTTAAGGTACAATGAAATTTTGAAATTTATTCCCAAAATCAGACAAATGTTACATAACAGTTTATGGTACAGTGAAATATTGTAATTTATTCCCATAAACAAATATTACTTTGTTTTTTGTTATGAGTAAAATAAGGAAAAAGAAAACTAAGTTACTTTATTTCCTTTATACCCTAAAGGACTCTTGGACATGTCACAAAATACAATTTTTACAAGTAATACTGGGAAATAAAGTGATCACTTTGATTTATTGTTCACTTCAATCTTTTTCCTAGTCTATGTTGTCTACAACACGTAATCTACAAGATTATCACTAGCCTCTGCCAGCAGATTTGCACAATGTCTTTCTGATAAAAAAACCCCAAACTTTAAATGCATCAATTCCGTTTGGTTTTGAAAAGAGCGCCCAGCAGGCAAAAGATCTCATAAATAAATAAATAATGCTTTAGAAGTCACTACTAGTCAGTACTAGTTACTGTTATACTAAATACACTACATAAATAACATTTTTTTACCATAGGTACTTTGAGAACATCCATAACAAATATAAATACATAATAGTAGACTATTATAGGCTGATGATGATGATAATTATATGATAATGATAACAAATATCTGCAGATTGTACAAAACTCTGGCGCGGTGGGCGAAGGTCCGCCTGGGAAGCGGGAGGTTGCGGGTTCGATTCCCGCCTCGGGAAAAATGTTTTCTACGATCTACAGATATTTGTTCAGGGTGTTCTGATAGCTTTTACATAGGTATTGTATTATAGTCATCTAGCACGCATAACACAAGCTCTGCTTAGCTTGGGGCTAGGTGATGCTGTGTGGATTGTCCAGCATTATTTAATCTCTTATCCTGAATTCCAGTACACAATTCCCACAATCTGCCGAAACCCTGTCTGCGCAAACCGTCGCCGGTTCATGCTGGATGCGGACAAGTCAGTGTTTGTGGACTTCCAGAAGATTCGGATACAGGAGACTCAGGCCGAGCTCCCGAGAGGATGTATACCGAGGAGTCTGGAGGTGATATTGCGGGCTGAGGCTGTGGAATCAGTACAGGTTAGTTTCCACTATAGTTTTTTGGCTATTCGCCTATTTGAGTTAGGGATGAAAGGGTCCAGTCAGATCCAGTTATAAAAAAAATGACAATATGAATGACGTACAACGTTTTAAAATTTTTAATATTCTATCGTCTTTCTATAGGGTGATAAATTTTGCGCCACATTGTAATTATAACTCCTCCCATTGTGTAAAATTTGTATTTTGTATTCTATCAAATAAAAGGAACCTGATATTTTTTTCCATCTCCTTGTTTCCTGGCTTTTGCTATTTTTTTCTGCCTCTAAAACTGAACATTTCTTCTCGAACTTGTGGATTTTTATTAACATAGTGGTTGCCCCAAACACTTCATCATCATCGTCAGCAGCCTATAATATCCCTAAGTGTTAGGGAAACATCATGTATGAGCGCCATACATGATGTTTCCCTAACACTTAGGGAATCTTTATTACCGTTCATAATTGGCTATTAATTTTTTAAACAATTCTTTAAACACTTTCAGGCCGGAGATCGTTATGATTTCACGGGCACATTAATAGTCGTCCCTGATGTTGGAGCCCTAGCCCTGCCCGGGGCTAAGGCGGAGCTCACGACACGGACCAAACTCACCAACGAGGGACAAATGGAGGGCATCAAGGGTCTCAAAGCATTGGGAGTTAGGGAGCTGCATTACAAGTAAGTTTAATAGTACATTGTTACCCTAGGGTTGGAAGTAATTTATTTAGTCCCGAGACGTGGTTTGGAGCCCGAGTGTAGCGAGAGCGCCAATAGTTCAAGGGACTAAGTAAGGTACTTTCACCTGAGGTAAACACTGTTCATTACGAATACAAGGAAGTCAAAATAAAATCGTAAGTTAGCTTAAGAAAAAATTATAGAATTTTGGTGCAGCAGCTATTCTTCTTCTTCTTCTTATTTCATGGCTCGCTGTGTCTATGAAGCCACAATTCTGCCAGTGTCCATGTCACAAGAGTCATAAACTTTAGTAGAGGCTTACCGTAAAATTTTGGTAGAACAAAAATAAAGAAACTTTTTGAATAAGTACCATCAAAATTGTTAGAGCCTGTAAGACACCACAAAGTTAGTTAGGGATACATGTACAATGAAAAAAAGGGTCAGTAAGGGCTTTACACAGTTAGAATTAATAAGTTAATATTTACAGTATAATCTTATTAGAATGTACAAATTTACAGAGTAAAAAGTTTATAGGAGGGGAAAATATAAGGGATAATAAACATTTAAGGGAGGTAGGACGTGGGATATCAGGTGGGAGGACATCATAGAGGGAAAAATGTAGTTTAGAGCAATTGAAAAATATGTGGTCTATGGTTCCTTCTTCCAAACAACACTCACACATGGAATGATCCCTAATCCTAAGTTTAGCCAAAAAAATTGGAGAACAACAGGCACCCAATCTTAACCTACATAAAGTAGAGGTAGTAAATTTATTTGCCTTGTGAAATTTTGCGAACCAGGGAACTGCAGGTATCTCTGGTTGAATATCAGCATAATGTTTGCCTTTGATTTGTTTAGTTGAGTTCCAATAATCTGTCCAGGATTTATCAAGTAGCATTTTAGAAAGTAGACAGAGATCATGCGAAAAGATTTTGAAATGTTCAAGAGACCCTAATTGAATGGCAGATTTTGCAAGACTATCAGCTGACTCATTACCTGGGATCCCAGAATGTCCAGGAACCCAGGCAAGGACAATATTGATGCCTTCTTGATGACAATCATATAAGTATTTTTTAATTTGCATGATTATGGGGAAGCGAGATACATGTCTAAAGGGATTAGCTAGGATGGACTGGAGGCAACTCTTGGAATCGGTAAAGATTATTGAATTATTTAGATTGTGAGATTTTATAAAAAGTATGGCTTCAAGGAGGGCCACAGCCTCTCCGGTGAAAATTGATGATTTGGAAGGGCACTTAAAGCTAAGATTAATGCAAGTAAATGGTATCCACACTGCCGAACCAACCTCTCCATCTGTAGATAGTTTAGAGGCATCGGTGAAAATTAGGTGCCATCCAGGGAATTTTGAAGCAACTTCAGCGTTGAAAATTCCGTGAGCATGAGGAGAGTTCTTATCTATTCCAAAATCTAGAATAATGTTAGGTTTGTGGACCAGGGCATCGTAGGGGGTCTGATAGAGGGGTTTTAAGGAATACTGAGCAACAGGATCAGAAAGTTGAGAAAAAGTAATAAAGCTATGAAGGATACAAGGCTTCTTGTCATAGTATCTAAATAATTCGCGCAGTCGGTTCAATTTAGGGAGGAGAGGGTGATCAGCGTTTTCAACTAGTTTAAAAATAAACCTATCAGAGAGGTATTGTCTACGCAAGTGTAGGGGGGGTTCACCACTTTCCACTTGCATAGCATTTATGGGACTACATTTCATGGCTCCTAACACTATGCGTAAACATTTGGACTGAATTTTATTAATTTTATCTAGACCAGATTTATTATAGGTATTTAGGAGGAACAAACCATAATCAAAGTGACTCCTTACTATGGCATTGTACAGTAGTTTTTGGGAGTAGGGATGAGAACCCCACCATACCCCTGAAAGGGAACGAAGAGTGTTTAAGTTCCTTTCACACTTTTGAACTATAGCTTCACAGTGAGGGGTACCAGACATCCTTGAGTCCAGTGTTACACCAAGAAATTTAACATTATTGGCTTGAGGGATGATCGAGGAATACAAGGTAGTTAAAATAAAATCGTAAGTTAGCTTAAGAAAAAATTATAGAATTTTGGTGCAGCAGCTATTATTTTTAACAGTTTGCCATTATCATGGTTCAATAGAAAAGTCATAGCTGTCAGTTGAAAACGATTCTCCCTAGGGTTGAAAAGTATCACTTTTGACGCGCGAAAGCACTTTAAATGTCTGTCAAGATTATGAAACTGACTCCATATTTGAATGCTGTGTTGTACGGTAGCGGTGCGGCGTTGAGATGCGTCCTTAAATCTCGTTGTGTTTCAGAACTGCCTTCCTAGCGTGCAGTGTGCAAGCCATCTCGCGACGTTTCGGCACCGCTGAGATTTCCACCGATGATATGACGTCCGAAGATATGCGGAAACAGATGACTGATAAGGAGTGGGATAAGGTAAAAAAATAAATAAATAAAAAATGGGTAGTGTCTTCTATAACAATATGTGTTTAGACAAACTTAACATGAGCTTAAGGCACTGTTAACCATGTTATGTATACCTAGAATAAAAACATAGCTGAGAATGTAGTTTCCGTTTCGTTCGACAAATTAATTAGAATCACAGTAATTATAATTCATAGCCGGATATATTTCATCTAAATGATGATAAAAATGGCCTCAAAAAACCTACTCACTTAACCATCATCTCCAAATTTCCGTTTTTGTGTACTTAGTATTCAAATATACATCGATAGATACAAAAAATTTACCGTACAACTGCACAAAATCCATAGGTAAGATTAACCCAGTGGATCAGAGTGAAATAGAGGAAAATGTATAACTCTTTCTGTATAAAACAAACACTCGAAAATGACCTTTATTGCCACAGGTATACGAGATGTCACGAGACCGCAATCTCTACAACAATCTGATAGCCAGCCTGTTCCCTAGTATCCACGGGAACAATGAGGTGAAGCGAGGCGTCCTGCTCATGTTGTTTGGAGGAGTCGCTAAGACGACTGTTGAAGGTATAATTGTTTAACTTTCTACAACAATCTGATAGCCACCCGGTTCCCTAGTATCCGCGGGAACAATGAGGTGAAGAGAGGCGTCCTGCTCATGTTGTTTGGAGGAGTCGCTAAGACGACTGTTGAAGGTATAATTGTTTAGATCCCTACAACAATCTTATAGCCACCCGGTTCCCTAGTATCCGCGGGAACAATGAGGTGTAGAGAGGCGTCCTGCTCATGTTATTTGGAGGAGTCGCTAAGACGACTGTTGAAGGTATAATTGTTTAGATCTCTACAACAATCACAACAAACTGATAGTCAGTCTATACTCTAGTATCCACGGGAACGTAGAGAGGCGTTCTTCTCAGGTTGTTTGAAGCAGTCGCTAAGACTAATACTGAAGGTATCATCAACAGCCTAGTATAAGTTCACTGCTAGGCATAGGGCTCCCCTAAAGAGAGCCATAGCGCCCGTCTTCAGCTTGAAGGTGAAAACTATCAAATTGAAGGTACAATTGTTTAAATTTCTACAACAATTTGATAGCTACATTACTATAAAAACTTTCATAGAACTTATTATGAATTTCCGGCGACGGATGAATTTCTCATACTAACGTAATACCAAAATGATTTCTAATTTGAGCATATTTTCACCATGATCTGCTATTTGTATTAAAATTGTAGTCATCTAGGTCCTACCTACCTTTTTAGTAATGAGAGAACCCTAATGTCTAGATTAACCTTTAAATACATTAAATAAAGACCAAATTTTTTTGTAATTTCTCAAAATTATTATTAATAAGTGTGTAGCTACTTCAAAACACTACAATTTTCACATTGAACTCTCTCAAATCCATAACTTTTCCAGGCACAAAACTACGCGGCGACATAAACGTGTGCTTAGCTCAAATCCTTCATATTTCCAGGCACAACACTACGCGGCGACATAAACGTGTGCATAGTTGGCGACCCCAGCACGGCGAAGTCGCAGCTTCTGAAGCAAGTCAGCGAGATATCCCCGCGCGCTGTCTACACCAGCGGGAAGGCATCCTCGGCCGCGGGTCTCACCGCTGCCGTTGTTAGGGTAATGAGTTTTTTTTTATTTATATCATTAATCATCTTAGTTTAATTAAACTATACTTATATTAGACCTCTGCTGCGCTGTACTCTGGCGCGGTGCCAATGCTAATAACTCTATCTATCAAACAAACCGCATCAGATTCAGATTCAATAACTTTATTTATTTATGCTTACAAAATAAGCACTAAGAAAAATAAATTTCAAACAGATAATTATTTACAATAAGAAATAATTTGTTATTGATTTCTCTTCACTAATTTTTTTTCTCCACTAGTGGAAGAAGTGAAAAAGAAACCATTAATACATTATATCAATCAAAGTCCATTGCGTACTTTAAAATATGCATATTTAAAGACAGACGGGAAGTGACTTTGTTATAAACAATCTAGTGATTATAAGATTGTAATAATTTATTCCATTCCACAGGATGAAGAATCGTTCGACTTTGTGATCGAAGCGGGCGCGCTGATGTTAGCCGACAACGGAGTGTGCTGTATCGACGAGTTCGATAAGATGGACCTCGTGGACCAAGTGGCTATACACGAAGCCATGGAGCAGCAAACTATCTCCATTGCTAAGGTAGTGTAAGATTTTAAGGCGGGGATTCCCGGATTTCGGGATCTTAAACTGTCCATACTTCAATAACTATTGCTAAGGTATAGTGTAAGATAGCGGGGATTCCCGGATTTCGGGATTTTTAGCTGTCTGTAACTCGATAACTATAGGACCTATAGTTTTGAAATTAATACATATTAAATTCGTGAATATTTTCTAGTACATCGCTTAACAAAAACAGATTTGGTGTCATTCCAGCCAGTAGAAAAAAAAACAAAGTTACCTCGAAATTAAATTTTTAACTGTCCTTATGTCAATAACTATAAGACTATATTTGGTGTTATTCCAGCCGATAGAGAGAAATCACAAAGTTACCTCTAAATTAAACTTTAATGAGTGTGAATAGAAAAATGAATAATATGTCACAAAATGTATACCGAAAAATTGCAAACGTTATATTACGCAGTGCCGCAGCGCAGGCCTCTCCTTATGAGCGCCATAGATGGCATTATTTATCATTTGGGGGCTATTACCCATAATCCCCACACTGGGCATGCGGGTTTGAGATCGCAGTTCGGCGCAGTTGTTCTGCAGAAGGCGCTGCTGCCCGCCCCCCGATGTGTCTCCCTTAGTCGCCTCTTACACCCACGGGAAGAGTTGGGATGGTGAGATTCTATACCGGCACCACACGGCAAAATTAATTAATTAACTGTTATTGACTTCCAGGCGGGTGTAAGAGCAACCCTAAACGCTCGCACCTCTATCCTCGCCGCCGCGAACCCTATTGGCGGGCGCTACGACCGAGCGAAGTCGCTGCAACAGAACGTTATGCTATCCGCGCCTATCATGTCGCGATTCGACCTGTTCTTTATACTTATCGACGAGAGCAGCGAGATGGTGGATTATGCTATTGCTAGGAGGATCGTCGATTTGCATTCTAATAAGGTACGTTATTAATACATAATAATGCTGGACAATTCACACAGCATCATCTAGCCCCAAGTTAAGCCGAGCGTTGTTGTGGGTACTAGATGACTGATATACATAACACAATATTATTACATACATTGATATTTTTTATTATACATAGAAAACGACCAGACTCCCTGAACAAATAATTGCAGATCGTACAAATATTTCTCCCGACCCGAGGCGGGCAAGCACGCACGGGCTTTCTTGCCTAAGGTAGAATAGACAAAAATTACGTCACTTTGTCATCGAATGCGTAAATTACTTGAAATTAATTTCTTCAACTTCAATATGTACGCAATGTATGGCGATGCGATGTCATTATTGTCTATTTAACAATCGCCGTGCTTGGCCGACAGGCTGGACCTCTTTATTTGTCTCTGTTAAGAGCAAGTCACAAATCTCAGATGAACCTACAAACAATAAACCAGCCTTTTCCAACTTTTATTACAAAATATTTATATAACCATCTGTTTTCCAGGAGGAGACTAGTGACTGTGTTTACTCCCGCGAAGACCTACTCCGGTACATTGCGTTCGCGAGAAGCTTCAAGCCGCTTATAACTGAGGTAAGTTAAGATGCCTGAGATCGCTCATAGCAATAAGACTCCCATTGTACTAAACCATCTGTATTTGTCTTTTCCGTTTTATTTAGTGTGCAGTTAGCTTTAGTACAAAGAACTTTATTGCCTCTCCACAATTTTGGCGGATAGCCCCCAAAGGATAAATATGGATCTAATAATGCCCATAATCCCCACTCCAAGCATGCGGGTTGGGTATCGCAGTTCGGTGACGTTGTTCTGCAGAGGGCGCTGCTGCCCCCGTTGTGTCTCCCTTTGTCGCTTCTTACGACACCCACGGGAAGAGTGGAGGTGGTGTAATTCTATGCCGGAACCGCAGTGTTCATACAATACGGTTCCATTATTCCAGGAAGCAGGCAAACTCCTGGTAGAGTACTATACAGTACTCCGGGGCAGGGACGGAGGTGGATCTGGGGGTTCTTGGCGCATCACAGTGCGACAGCTCGAGTCTATGGTGCGGCTGGCTGAGGCGATGGCTAAGATGCACTGCAGCGGGCATGTTACTACGCACCACGTCACTGAAGCCTACAGGTTAGCAATCATCATCTATACTAATATTTTAAAGAGGAAAGATTTGATTGTTTGTTTGTATGAATTGAATAGGCTCTGAAACTACTGGACCGATTTGAAAAATTCTTTTACCATTAGATCCTAAATTTTCCGTGATGAACATAGGCTATATAATATTTTTAAAAAAGTTAGGGATCCGCATGAAAAGTTCAATAATTGAACCGTGCGCTGTATATTCAACCTCTTTTTCTATTATGGCGCGTCATAATAGGAAAAGAGGTTGTATATTAGCGTACGGTGCTTGCTTTTTCTCTACGGCCAGTGTCAGTTATGGAGTGTCGAGTCAATGTCAAAAACCCCAATGCTGTTAAAAAAAGTAAGGGATCGTATGAAAACTGTGAAACGCATCGTGTAAGTGTATAATTTCTGAAATTTTTGTTTAATACCCGTGCGAAGCCGGGGCGGACCGCTAGTTTATCATAAAAATGTATATGTTCAATGTAATTTTTTATTCTCTACAATTTATTGTTATTTAATTACAATAACTGGCTATAATTGGTTAACGATGGTAATTTTTTGTCCTCATAGAGAAGTATTGATCTGTAATAATGTTGACCGCAGGTTACTGAACAAGTCTATAATCCGAGTGGAGCAGCCAGACATCCATCTAGACGAGGATGATCCGCAGTTTGAACCGAGCATGGACGTCGACCAAGACTTGCCTAATGGATCTGCAGGTAATCTATACTAATATTATAAAGAGGAAAGATTTGATTGTTTGTTTGTTTGAATAGACTCCGAATATACTGGACCGATTTGAAAAATTATTTCACCATTAGAATCCTAGATTTTCTCTGATGAATATTATGAAATAATATTTTCGAAAAAGGTTGGGATCAGCATGAATAATTCAAGTTTTGTTAAATACCCGTGCGAAGCCGGGACGGACCGTTAGTAAATAAATAAACTTAAAACCTTTATTAACAAAGAAAGTAGAACTTACCTATAGTTTGTTTGCAACAGTCTGCAATAAGCTCAATCGTTTTAATTGTCAATACTCAATGCTCTACAAATATTTGTTCCGAGGCGGGAATCGAACCCGCTACCTCCTGTGTCGCAGGCGGAACATCGCCCACCGCGGAGGTCGTCATAGTCTTTTGTTATTATTATTATTGTATAGTATTTCCAAAAATAAGAAAACGACATGCTAGAATCATACTGAATAAAAATCAAACTAATCCATATGTTACAGAAACCCCAGTAAACGGCGACTCAGCTCCAAAGAAGAAACTGACCCTGTCATTTGAGGAATACAAATCGTTGAGCGATATGCTAGTCGTGTACATGCGTAAAGCGGAAATCGAAGCGGAGAACCAAGGTTTGTGATCAAACGCATCCTAGATTAAAGAACCTTTGAAGTTTATGACACTGATACTGGCAGAGTAGTAGCGAAAAGCAAGTAGCGCCATAAATAAAGAAGTTGAAGATTTAAGCACGCGCAACTGCTAAAGGTTCGAAGATTTATAATAATATCTATCTATGTACCTAATAACATTGTATTATGTATATCAGTCATCTAGTACCCATAACACAAGCTCTGCTTAGCTTGGGGCTAGATGATGCTTGTAGATTGCTGTGCGTCGGGCATTATTATTATTAATATTATCATTATAAAATATTTAATGTCATCAATGGCGGATTATTTAAAAACTAAAAGGTTAGAATAAATTAAACTTTTTATCAAACAAAACAAACAACATCAGCCTATATCAGTCCACTGCTGGACATAGGCCTCCCCTAATGCGCGCCATAGGTGGCGTTATTTCATCTGGGGGTTATTACCCATAATCCCCACGCTAGGCATGCGGGTTGGGGATCGCAGTTCGGTGGAGTTGTTCTGCAGAGGGCGCTGCTGCCCGCCCCCCGGTGTGTTTCCCTTAGTCGCCTCTTACGACACCCACGGGAAGAGTTGGGGTGGTGAAATTCTATGCCGGCACCACACGGCCCAAAAACTTTTTATCGACTTAACTAAACTTTTTATGGCATTATTTATTTATTAATAACCGGAAATCCTTATTTTCAGGTGAGGAAAGTTCTGGAATGCACAAAAGCGCGTTAGTGAGCTGGTACTTAGAGCAGCTGGTTACGCAAGGAACCATCGAGAACGAAGACGAACTGCTGGAGAGAAAGATGTTGGTGGAAAAAGTCATTGACAGACTTATGTACCATGTAAGTGTTTTAGTAGACAACTTAATATGTACCATGTACTTATAACTTAATAATTTATTTATATATTTTTAAATTTCATTTTTGTGTATAATTTTATTCAATTTAAAATTTACTGTGTCCTTTGGTTCTATTCGTTTTATTGTGTACCTCGGTCCGCCACGGCTTCGTACACGGGTATTATACAAAATGCCAATTTTCATGCGGATTCCTAACTTTAAAAAAAATATAGCCTATGTTCATCAGGGGGAACGATTTTTTCAAATCAGTCCAGTTGTTTCGAAGCCTATTCAGCACAAACAAACAAACAATCAAATATATCCTCTTTATAATATTACATTTTCACAAAATTGGGATCCACGTGATTTTTTTTTTAAATCCCCTGCGAGCCGACGCGGACCGCTAGTATTTCATAAAAAGGAGCGTATCTATGTATTATTATTACTACAAGTCTAAATCTTTTATCGTTGCTCGATCGTTTGAGTCAACCTTTTTCGAAGCGTGCTAATAATATTAATTTCTTCCAGGATCAAGTCATAATACCTTTATCTACCACCGGCCTCAAAGCATCTCAGAAGTCATCAGAACAAGAAGTTGAAGATGACCCACTATTAGTCGTACATCCAAACTACGTTGTAGACGCTTAGGCTTTGTTCAGCTAGTTTCTATACTGTTTTACCTAAGTAGTCTTTTGAACGCTTAAACTTTGTATAACGTGCGTACTTATAGGGATTGAGAATGATCTACATACTGTCTGGATCAGTTGGGATTTGATTTGGGTGGGACAGCGTGATAGATGATTTGTACGCAGGTAGAGCGAGTTAAGTGTGAAATTAGGCTTTGACGATCACATTCCTAGGTTTAAGAGTTTTTTTCTAATAAAATGTTTTGAGATTCTACTTTGTTTTTTTTTACTATTTGTGTATTTTCTTAACAGATTAGCCTAGGCTTTGTGTACTAACATAATGTTACTGTAAAAGATCAGTCGTTTAGATGTAACGTTGCATAGTGGATCTCTTATGGGCCAATCGACTAGCATTTGCCTATAGGTACAAAAACTTGTTATGTGGGTTTTTATTTTTACCCACACCAAAGACAGTTTCTGCGAAGAAATTACTTTAGTTTTAAGTGCAATTTTGGACCAAATATTTTACTTTGATATACTTAGTATAGTGCCATTGGTAATGTAATAATGACATAGGTAATGAAGTAAAATTTCCGAGAGAAAATTTCCTTTCACTCCACTAGCAGTGCCAAAGTGTAATACCTAAGAATAGAAAGGGAAACGCTTTCTACTATGATCTTTGACCAAAACTTTTTATAACCTTAGAATTAAAACAAAAAATTAACAAAACATCTTTATTTCCCAACAATCAACACCTCTCAAACACCTTATACAGATCATTCAAGCTAGCTATCTGCAGAATAGATCCATTATTAACAAAACTAGACGGCGGCAAGAAATACCGTCTTATCGCTGGAAAAATCACATGTTCCTGTTTCCACTGCTCGCTTCGCTCGACTTCCGTGCTCGTGTCAGGGTTCGGTTGGGAATAAAAGATGGCGGTCTGTCGGCTGAAGGTCTCGAAACATTCTTTTTCTGAATCCCAGTTAACTTCGCTGACTAATCGGACGAGGTAGGTCGGGAGCGCGCCCATAAATGGAGTGTGGCCATCTGAAAAATGTGATAAGACCATCATCATCAGCCCACATCAGTCCACAGCTGGACATAGGCCACCCCTAATGACGCCCTGTCTTCAGCTTGTCGCATCCAGCATCTGCTAGCAGATAATAAGTCCATAAGAACTAATAGTTATAAATTATGTATTTATGTAAAATTTGGATAAAATATTGTTTTGATAACTTAAATCGACATTTGATGTGATGAGGTACACAACTGTTTATTGTTTCGTATTTTAAGTTTTTATTTAACTTTCACTTAGAGGCACATAATATTAAATTTTAATGGAGGCCCTATTTTTGGACCCACCCTGGGGTCCCTGGGTCTAGGCCTAGGCTAGTTTAGACCCTACGGATTCAATACTACTGAATCTTTGTAATTGTGTTGATTAAAGAATTTTTATCTCTATCTATCTAAAAATTATGTTGACTTCTAGATAAAGTAAATTAAAAATAGTGAAGCTTAATCAACTAAAGTAATTTTCTCTTTGTGTCTTAGATTGCTTAGGCCCGTTCGTGACGTCACCTATACGGGTTCTAACGGAAAACCAGCGCCTGTATTAATATCCTGTATATTAATACAGGCGCTGGTTTTCCGTGTTGTTTTCTTCAGACAAGCAATATAGCCAAAAAAAAGATCTACGGTCGGTAAATATTTGTTCAGGGTGTTCTGGTAATTTTCTAGCTACGTCTGTGACAGGCTTTTAAGGCTGCGGTGACGGATGAATTTCCTATACAAACGTAATACATAATACCAAAATGATTTGTAATGGTTAGTAAGTAAAAGCTTTTTTGAAAATAATGGTCTATCTACACAAAAAATAAGAAAACGTGTTTTCTTTGAAAAAATCCCATTTGGTTTAATTTCAATTCAGCGAAAGGTTTTGAAAAAAAAATGTTGTAGGAACCTAGATAAATACTATTCTAATACAAATAATAGCAGATCATGGTGAAAATATGTTCAAATTACAAATCTTTTTGTTTTACGTTTGTATGGGAAATTAAGCCGTCACCGGAGCCTTAAATTAGTACTAACTTACCTAATAACAAAGGCAGTGCCACCAATTCTCTGTCATCGTTGCACTCGAATGAGAAATACTCCAACAGCATGGCGCGTCTACTGACCAACAGATCTGCCATCTGGGTAGCCATTTCATGCATGTCACCTGCAACAAAGCAGGTTAACTACGAACCTTTTCTGTGTTGGAAGAATACCAATGTACTTCATCATCGGCTTGAATTCGTCAAACCACGATACTTTTTATAAATAGATAAATAATAATGCTGGACAATCCACACATCTATCATCTAGCCCAAGCTAAGCAGAGCTGTGTTATGGATACTAGATGACTGATATACATAATACAATATTATTACATGTTATAGATATTTTTTATTATATATAGAAAACGACTAGAACACCCTGAACAAATATCTGCAGTTCGTACAAATATTTGTCCCGAGGCGGGAATCGAACCCGCCACCTCCTGCGTCGCAGGCGAACCTTCGCTCACCGCGCCACAGAGGTCGTCAATCTATCACTGTTAAAGCTGCGGTCGTCAATCTATCACTGTTAAAGCTATCTCTGCATAGCGTAATATAATAGACAAACATTGTTTACCTAGTTCTGGGTTCCATTCAGACGCTTGCGCAGTCAAGCCCAGTACAAACAGCTCTTCCAAAGGCAGTGGATTGGACAGTTTGATCAGACCGAAATTTTGAAAGTCGTACAGCATTGTTTCGTAGAATAATTCTTCGCTGGAAACAGAAAATACACGTAAAGATTTTAAGTCTTCGGTTGGTTTAATGTAGTTAATTTGTTAGAAATCTAAAAAGCTGAAAACTTTTGCTGTATCTATATCTTTTAAAGGTTGCTTCTATCTTATGGTAGCCAATTTCTAGGATTAAAAGTAGCATTAAGTGTTATTAAAATTCCAGATCTAAAATAATTATAAGAATATGCAATATAGAGGTAATGAGCCCGAACCTTTCAGGTTATGGAGTAAAGAAATAACAAACATTTTAAACTTGTTGTCTTGTATAAAGATTTTATATTTTTTATAAGAGTTATGAAAATATAGTTTGATTGGTTTACGTTTGCTACTTCTTTACCTGTCAGTTAATGCATATGATAAGGGCTCGCGACGTCTACTGTTCTCACAGAACTCCTAATAATACTAGTGCCTGTCCGGCGTCGCACACGCACTAAGCCAATTTCAATCAAACAATACATAAAATACTTACGTTATTCTTGTAGTGTTACACAAGTATAGCTTAGTAGAATGTTGAATCAAACACTTATGACAATCTATACACGCGATGAATATCAAATTCGCTAATATTTCTCTTAAATTCATATTACAATTGTTTTCTACATCTAGCCTGAGCTGTTTTACACTTGTTAGCTTTGTCTCAAATCTTTCATATTGGAATTGTCTCGTTTTAAAAGATTCCTTCGGATCTATATACGATAAGTTTGTGTCTGTATTCATTTTCCATCTATCTGTATTTGTGGTCTCTTTCGGTTCGTCGACTATTGAACTATTTATGATATCATTCGTTTCAACGTCTGGCTCTTTCATTTTTTCTTTATCATTACGATCATCAACATTAGTGGCAACATTTTGATGACCCCTTTTGTTTTCTTCGATAGTTTTATTAACGATGGGAAAGAATTTGTTTATTTTCTGAGCATCTGCGTCGACTCTGACCATATTGTTCGCGTAAACTTTAGAGCCGGCTCCTTCTGTGGTTTTCTTTACTATTTCTTCTATGTTTGCAGCGCCTGGTAATCTCGCCTATGAATTGTAACAAATAAGTTTGAATTAAAATCTAGCCTTTACCATATACGAAGGCAGTGTGAATAGAAATCTAGGTATATGGATCAGTTGAGCAACCTGTAGATTGTTTGCAACAGGCTGCAGTTAGCTCAATTATTTCAGTCGTACATACATACTAATTTGGTGCTGTAATTTAATATTTATTATCTTTGTGTATCCATCTTATCATTATATTTGTTCTTACCTTAATCTTTCAAATTACTAGCTTTTTCATATAATAGTAGTATGTTTTTGGACAATTCACACAGCATTATCTAGCCCCAAGCTAAGCAGAGCTTGTGTTATGGGTAGGTACTAGATAAATGATATACATAATTAATAATATACCAGTACATAAATAGATATTTTTGATTATACATAGAAAACGACCAGAATAACCTGAACAAATATTTGCAGACCGTAAAATTATATTATCAAATATTTATCTCTAGGCGGGCATCGAACCCGCAACCTCCTGCGTCCCAGGCGGACCTTCGCCCACCGCGCCACAGAGGTCGTCATAATTATTATTATAAATGCTATTAGTTACCTGAGTGTACATAACACGCGTTGAATTGCAACTCAGTAGCTTGCTTTCAATGCTCGCCTTAATTCTCTCGATGATTTGCTCTTCATAAAGAAATTGAACTTCATGTTTCGTTGGGTGCACATTTACATCTACATTCTTGGGATCTGCGAATATTTTTGTTAATTAACCCCTTTATTCATAATGGTCTGTTAACTTAAAACAGTTGCTGAGCTGTGGTGTTTCTCACTCTGACTTATTTCAAGGTAAGATATGAGCAATGCTTATAGTTCAGAATTTTATGAATAAGGGTGTTATTGATAATAAACAAAGAAAATTACAACTAATTAACCAAATTAGAACTAGTATTAAATTTAAATATCAATGAATCAGTCGAAAATATAATAGGGAATTACAACCATCATTGAAGTGTCTCAATATGATTCTATCGTGCTGATTCGACAAAAAATATTAAATCAATAAGTGCCATAGAAAGGCATTTAAATCAAATTTCGCGTGTAATTTCACGAAGATATTGGTTGCAATAGACGCCATTTTGCTCTGTGGTGACGTCAGTTGGCTGTGTGGACAAAAAACAAAGCCTGAACACTGTTTATTTGACGTTTTAAGTACACACAGCCGTATGACGTCGTAACATGAGGGCTACTATTTCATGAGCTGGAAAGTCTGAACACTAAATTAAACTACTTGTTTTGTGATATGAAATAAAACTAACGCTGTCCCACTGATTTTTGCAATAATATAGAATTTTAGGATCTATATTGGTGATTTACGTCAATAAAAATTAGGATTTATGGCTTTTCTTACCTAATTCAATACTGAGGTACACAAAAGCATGTGAATTCTTCGGTAAATACGTCGCATAGATTGAATCTATTGCTTTTCTGATTGCTGAAAATAAATGCCACAAAAATCAGTTTATTTTATAAACATTAAATAATAGTGGGCCTAGTGTCGACCCTTGGGTCACACTGCTACTGGAATAAATTGTCAAAGTCAACTAAGATAGTCAATAACCAGCATCTGCCCGCAACTTCACACGCGAGTTTTTGGTACAATAAGTAGCCTATTGTCTAAGGTTATGTTCTGAATATTCGCAAAATTTAATCTTGATCCGATCAGTCGTTTTGGAGTAGATAGCAAAATAAAGTTCAGTTTCGTAAACTTTCCACTTTAAGATATTAGTAGGTCATTTACATTTTTAATATTGTTTTATGCAAACAGCGATTTCCGAGGTTAAATAATCAAAGGTCATCATCATCATCAGCCTATTAGGGGAGGCCTATGTCTAGCAGTGGAAGTTAGTCCACTGCTAGACATAGGCCTCCCCTAATGAGCGCCATAGCGCCCTGTCTTCAGCTTGTCGCATTCAGCATCTGTCTTTCACACCATCATCCCACCTGGCAGGAGGGCGTAGAGGATCATAGCAATAGGATCTTACCCAGGGAGTCTACAAGTCTATGGTTTATGAACAGCAACAATGTTCCTTTCTTGTGGGAGTAGTTCACATTGGTGATGTAGCCGTGAACAGAGAGCTTCAATGTCGGCTCTTGGAGTTCTATTTCCATCAACTCGCGCGCTATCACGTTACCATGTATCTAGAAAATAAAATTATCTCATAGAAAATTGCAAAAAAAAATTGGATTATGTGTAAATGTTACTTTTTTCCTGGAACTCTTCTACTTTAAGCTCGGAGAAGGGCGTTGTCATCTGCGACAGTGTTTAAAACTTTTGCAGCTGGAATCGTTTTAAATTTTTATCCTGTAACCATTTTTTTATTTTCCCTAATAAACGATTTATTATTATTATTACCTTAGTTTGAAGCACAAATTCATTAATTAATTTTAAGTACTGATCAGATAATAACACTAATACCAGGTTATAAGCCAATTTACACAATGTATTGTAAAATTATGTGAAAAGATAGGTAGATAAATTGAATTATTAATTACTAGCATTCCGCCCCGGCTTCGCACGGGTATTTAAAATTTTCATACGGAACCCTAACTTTTATGAAAATATTCTATAGCCTACGTTCATCACGGAAAATTTAGGATTCAATGGTGAAATAATTTTTCAAATTGGTTTAGCAGTTTCAGAGCCTATTCAATTCAAACAAACAATCAAATCTTTCATCTTTATGATATTAGTATAGAAAAAGATTATAATTAGCTGGTCTTCGGATTGATTGATGATTTGATCAAGTTGCCAGTTGGCTACATAAGTGATATTGATCCTATTTGAAAGACTTAGTAAACATATTGAGAAAAACTTCTTGCTTAAGGCGCATACAGCACCTAAACTAGCGCCACCACCTACTTTATGTTATTATTCTGTTTAACAAAGGAATTTTCAAAAATCCATTGTCCAGTTTGTGATACCTATCATAAGCTTTTTTTTTAATGCCTCTGTAATAGTTTTATTCTATTTAGTTTAGGAAGAGATACGAAAATAGATTTTGGTGGCCACCGTGGGCAACTTCGTATCTCTTCCTAAAGTAGGTGGTGGCGCTAGTTTAGGTGCTGTATGCGCCTTAAAATAAATATTTGCCCTACATAAAGTAAAAATAAATTAAGGTAGTTAAAAATAACTAAGTATAAATACTTACTATTCTGACATTCTCTATAACAGAAGATTTAATCGGAGTCTTCAAGTCAGTTTTCTCTCCAAATTTCTTCAGTGTAAACCCAACATCACTATTATGTATTGCATATCCCCCCACTACGTCCATAATATGAGTGTATTCTTCATTAGGACTTCGCAGGGACTTTTTACGGGCTATCACATTATAGAATAAATCTTCAACAGTTATTTGAGTGCCATTGTTGCCTGCACATGGTTTTATTGGGCCTTTTAAGTTACCATTTTCATATGAAGCTCTGAAAATATAAATATTATAGTTTCACGCTTAATTAAGTTGGATTATTTGTTAGTAATAAACTAATATAATAAGTTACAAGGACTGACATACATTTCAAGTAAAAGTCCTTAAAAATAAATAAGACTAAAATATAATATTCCTCCACCACCTCGCGACTTTTATGTAGGACTTATCATACAGACAATGTATGATGTGTCTCCATCTGGAATGGTCTAACGCAGCGCATATAGCATCACTTATGCTAGACTCCAACTTTGAGCAGATTTGTGAAGGGTTATTGTGGTACTTATCTAGCTATCGATATATAATGATTGAGTACTTGTAAGCACATTTATCTGCCGCTGTCTTTGTCATAATCGTGAGGTGGGCAATGTGACTGATACTAGCGAGAGCCTCGCCTCGAAAGCCGTAAGTGTCAATCGCCTGAAGATCTTCATATGCCCTCAGTTTTGAAGTCGTGAATCTCTCACAGACTATTCCTAAGTCTGAATGCCTTATACCAGTGCCGTTATCTTGGATCTGAAGAAAAACAACATTTGGTAATATTTTTTATTATTAGATTCACAAAATTATGATTTATTAGGCTTACCTGTAAATATTTGAGGCCACCGGCTTTCACTGTTATAATTATATTGGTAGATCTAGCATCTAAGCTGAAAAAATATAATAACACCATGTTTTAATTGATATAATATAAAATAAATAAAACAAAAAAAACTTAAGTGATTTTTATTTATATTTTAAAATATTTGTAGGACAACAACCTTGTGTAGGACACGGGAAATCGCTGGCAGAGAAATATACTTTTCATTGTGGAGATATTTATGGGAGCCCTATGCCTAGCAGAGGACGATACCGGCTAATAATGACGATCATGATCACCTACAACAACAACATCAGCCTATATAGTCCACTGCTGGACATAGGCCTCCCCTAATGAGCGCCATATGTGGCATTATTCATCATTTGGGGGTTATTGCCCATAATCCCCACGCTGGGCATGCGGGTTGGGGATCGCAGTTCGGTGGAATTGTTCTACAGAGGGTGCTGCTGCCCGCCCTCGGTGTGTTTCCCTTAGTCGCCTCTTACGACACCCACGGGAAGAGATGGGGTGGTGCAATTCTATGCCGGCACCACACGGCATGATCACCTGTTTTCAATTAATTCCTTCAAAGCATTTGCTGGTCTCTGTACTATTTCACCAGCAGCAATACGATTAACCACTTCTTCGCTTAATTTTTTGATAACTCCAGGCTCTGACATGGTTTACTTCCAAGTCTTGAAGATGAAGACTGTCTGTTCCAAGTGAAATCGCGATCTTAATCTTTGCTGCACGCTATGACGCTTTACGAGTTTTGAAACTATTAATTGTAGTAGCAATTATCAGAGCTAGTGTAGCTGTGATAAAGTCTTGAACTTATTTACTAAACAATTTACAGAAAAACTTGTTTGTTTTTGTTACGATTTTCCCGGTTTCGGCTTACATAACGTTTATAGTTTTCTTCTTCTTTTTTTTTTTTTGTTGAATCTTGCATCATGCTTGCATCTAAAATAATTTTTCCTCAAGTCCAGTGATCCTCAACATTTAAATTTTCAATGATGAACGAATGCAACAGCAAAGGAAACTTCTCTCAACTTCAACTTCTTTTATTTTTGTCCATGCATCTTACCAAGGATCTTAGAACATCTACCTCTCTGTTCCTTGCATCCTAGAGCATAGCATCTTTATATTTCTATATATTTCATTTCTATCTTTTTTTTTGTGTGTAGGGCGGTGGACCGTGAATCTCAGACGAATTCCTTCGTCTGAGCAGCGGTGGATCCGTTTCGAATCTGCCAGTACATCATAGGATGCCAATTTCAATGATGATTCTATTGTCACTGGCAAACTTATTTTGACTTTCGATTCCGGAATTTCAATAAAAAAAAAGAATGCACTACATACAGAGAATCTTCATCTCTAAATATTTTGTAAAAAATTCAACTTTTTGTCAAAAGAAATGAAGCTATGAAGACGTGATTGATTTAAAATGTGGGACCTAAAAGCCTGTGCTGTGTGTCTCAGCACCGGCAATAAGCTTTACAGCTTGAACTCCGGTAATTTACGCCATGAATTCAATTGTGTTTCCGGGCTGAAGGTTTGTTTACATTTTCTTTCCAAACAATATTTTGTTATTTTGGTACACCTCTATCAATGCTATTTACAGTGACTACATATCTCTTGCTCTGATAATACTAAATAGTTCAAAATAAGGATTATTAGGAATATTTATCATGATACCAGATACAAAATCCTTTGCATGCACTTGGTACTTGTGGCTAGATTATACTGTTTGAAATACTATAGGCATTTAGATCACTAAACCCCTCCATCCATTACTATCCCAGAGCGAGCTCACAGTAGAGTCAGAACAAAAATTAAACTTTTTTGTTTTTGCAAGATTTTGGATGCTATAGGTACCTACACAAGATGTAAAGCTTTACTTAATTGCACTAAACCTGCCCTAATTTTTCTTAATTCTGTTTCAGACTGCAAAAGGTAGTGGTCTGCCTGATTACCTGTGTGTAGAATGCCTTACCTATGTAAAGAAATTCATAAGATATAGACAAAGATGCCATCTTGCACATTACACCTTGAAGCAACTACTGGATAGCAATAAAGAGGTAAGGTTTTATTTATTTATTTTAAAGGAAGGTCTACACTACAGCTTGTAGAAAAAGCTAATAAATGGATTTCACAGCTAAATCACAGAACAAATATTATGTTTGCTATGCTGTCATACAAAATGAGAACAGAAACACACTATAAGATGAAACAATTGTCAACAAAACAATATATTTTTTTATTAATATTTAACTTCATTAGGCTTTTTTTTAACCCTATTATTCTTGTTTTATTTGATATGTGAGCTTCTTTTATTAGTGGACCAAAATTTATGTGATATGTGATATTATTATGTATTTCATATTATACAATAATATGAAATACATTTAATTTCAAAGGTCTTGCTTCAGTTTAATTTTGCTCTACAAAGCTGGTTTTCTCCCAGGTCCTTCTGCATTTGTGAAATTATAACTATGTGCAGTGCACCTAATAAAAAATTAGACAACATAACTTATGTTTAATAAAAAATATATAAAAAGAATGAATTAATGATTGAACTTAATATTTTTCAGATAAAAGAGTTCCACCTGACGTCAATAGACAGAGAGAAGCTACGCATCTTGTCACCCTTATCATTCATTGATAGATCCAATTTTCACTATGAGACTCACATCTACCAGTGGCCCGAAACAGACTTTAGATCCAATCTGCCAAAAACCAGTTTCAGTGTACCAATTCTACATTATAGTACACTAACTAAAGAAGAAACCTTTGAAGATGTCATGACTTCTTATGAGGTTGATCAAACTGTCAAAGTTGAGCTAGACAATAAAGCAGATTTAAAAAAAACTAGGAGAAAAAAAAACAATGAACCTAAAACTGATATAAACAAGCTTTTAGAGGACAAGAAATACTCAGTTGATGATGATTATTTAGGATCTAGTTTTCTTCAATCAAATGATTTAGATTATGATAATGGTCTGGATAATGATAATGGTTTGGATAATGATAACGGGTTGGATAATGATACTGACATGGTTCATGATAATGATGTGTTTGTTGATTCATGTAAACTAGATCTTAAAGCGGATGGTACGAAATTTAACGAGGAGTACGCAGAAATGGTCCCCATTTCCGTAACAGAAGCGAGAGCAGTACTTGAAGTTAAAAAGATGTTTAAGTCAGGACCTTATAAGTGTAAAGGCTGTGGACTATCATTTAAGATTAAGAAGTACATGAAAATACATGCAAGAATGCATGATATGGTAAGTGACGGAGGTTTTTTAGGGTTTCCAACATTTAAATTCAAAGAGACTATTATGGATTTACTTTTTCATTACCGGTTTTTACTAAGCCCTAAGAAAGGTGATGTTATATTCACGTACTTATCATAACTTATTTATTTGTTCATGCATAGGAATATAATTGGAAGTTTCCATAGAAAAACGTGTTTGCGAAATCGCAAGCAGAAACTAGTTAATGAAACAAACTTGTATAGTATAATTAATCAAAAAAGTAATTGTAAAATATTATCAGTACCTATGACCAGTAATCGATTTTCAGTATGCATGGGGTCCAAAAGCTTTCATATACTTTTTCATATGATATTATATGTAATAATGGGAATTCTTTCGTCATATATTTCAGCATTTAAAAGGCAACTACCACTGCGAACTCTGCAACTTTTACTACAAAACTCAGTTCCTACTAGACTGTCATATGACCGAGAAACACATGTACAAGTATGTGTGTAGGATGTGCCCTGAAGTTAGCTTTGATCGGTAAGTTACTCTAATTCATAAAAAGGAAAGATTGTATATTTATAATAATAATAAATAATTTATTTCAGGTTATTCTTTGTTAACCAATTAATTAATTAACCCAAAGGTTCTTAAATTACAAATATTAAATAAATATTTGTGTGTGTGTATGTTTGTAATTAATAATCTCAAAAACAACTGTGCCGATTTCGAAAATTCACTCACCATTAGAAAGCTACATTCACCCTGAGTAACATAGGATATATTTATTGCTAGAAAAGATTAGGGATCCTTAATAAAACTTTACTAACGTAACCCAATGTGTAAAAAATGCCATAAAACATCTTTCGTCGCTGCGGAAACTATTGATGATAGAACAAAAGTATATTCTACAATAATAAAGAACATATCAATAACTCCATAAACTTCGAGACACTATATGTCCAACTATTATCGTTATGTCACAATAACTAAAAATAAATATTTTTCTTTCTTTCTAACTCATTTTCGGTGTTTGTTTTTTTTCTAGAGCATCAGCGAAAACACATTTCTGCCTGCGCCACCTCGGCGGTCGGAATTGGGAAGGTCAAGAGAGACCAGGTTGGCTTAAACCGAAAAAAGAAATCAGGCCTAAAGGGAAACGCAACACCGCCATACCGATACCTAAGGAAGCGTTCCTCTGTGAGATTATTAAACCAGAAGAACAGTATTCTATGATTAAGGTAACATGTTATTTTATTATTATAACTGTCATGGATTGACGATCTCGAAGCGGGTTATCTACGAACCTTGTGTTCGAAGAAGACTAAAATTGTATCCCTCAACGAGGGACTTATTCAGAGTGAGGTTTTTAGTTAACCTGCTTACAATTAAAAGGTTCATATGTAGACCATATTAACCAAACTGCAAAGGTTTTTTTTATAACTGGTAGACCTCCTAGCGATAAGACTCATAGCGATAAGGCCACCCTTTATACTTCCTATATTTTAAGCATATTGTAGTTTAAAGTTTAAAAATAAAAGAAGAAGAAAAAGAAGTTTATGACACTCTATAACTGTGCCTGGCACGCGAACGGAATGGGCAAAATCTTAAATTTTACATAATTTACATATTGAACTAGAATTCAATTTCGTGCAAATAGAATTTGGTAATTTGATTATATTTCGAAACCAATCAATAAATTGATTTTATATACAATTAAGTGTCCATTCTCTTATTTAAGGCTAATCGTGTCTCTAAATATCAACTCAGTAAACTGAATAAACTCTTTTATTCCAATCCAACCCACAATATTAAATACAGACTAAAAAAAACAAATGCAAACGCAATACAAAACTATACTTTTATTCCAGGATCGGAAAACCAGCCGTAACTATTTAGAGGCGAAATACAAATGTGAATTCTGCTATAGGGGGTACAGACTTTTGACGACATACAACAATCATATGGTGAAACATAACCCGGTGAGTGATAAATAATTTATGACGTATATGCCGCGAGTTGTTATAGATTTTGTTGTTCATCTACGTACACCACTATAAAAAAAAAAAGGTTAAATAAGGAACAATATCATCACGTATTGTACTTGGGACTTTAGAGGAACTTGAATATGAAATGGCCGTAAGGTGCCGGCATAGAATTTCACCACCCCCACTCTTCCCGTGGGTGTCGTAAGAGGCGACTAAGGGAGACACACTGGGGGGCGGGTAGCAGCGCCCTCTGCAGAACAACTCCACCGAACTGCGATCCCCAACCCGCATGCCCAGTGTGGGGATTATGGACAATAACCCCAAAATGATGAATAATGCCATCTATGGCGCTCATTAAGGGAGGCCTAGAGGTCCAGCAGTGGACTATTATAGGCTGTTGATGTTGAATATGAATTTATGTTAATATGAGGAAGAATAAACATAACAATACTTGCAAACATAAAATACTTGCAAGAAAGACTTAGGGAAACTATGTAGACTGATCTGACCTTACACATTTTAGTTTGTACACCTCTATTGTGATCGCTGTCGTGATTCTCTTGTCGCCTCTTATGACACCCACGGGAAGAGTTGGGTCGAAATTCTATGCCGGCACCACACGGCTTTTAGAATAGAATAGAATATTACTTTATTGCACCAACAATACAGTTAAAAAGTTACAATTTAATTTAATTTAATTTTCGGCTACTTTTATTTAATTTACGCCATGCATTGTTTAAAATAAATACTTCTATACCAGTCGATCTCCGGCAGCCTCCAATGCGACATGTGCTACTTTATTGGACCAACAATACAGTTAAAAAGTTACAATTTATTTTAATTTAATTTTCGGCTTTTACGCCATGCATTGTTTAAAATTAATATTTCTATTCCAGTCAATATCAGGCAGTCTCCAATGCGACATGTGCAAGCTATTCTTCAGAGACCAGCGCAAGATGTACAAACATATGAACATGTGCCACCTCTACAAGTTCAGCTGTCAGTGTTGCGAAGCGGTGTTCACATGCCGCAGTCAGGCTTTAGCGCATTACAAGTGGCATAAGAATGTTACGTACAACTGCGAGCATTGCGATAAGAAGTTTGTGTGAGTTTTTATTATTTATATTTATTGTTATAGTGGAAAGGTTGCAGGGATCGCTTTTAGCGATAAAGCCGCCGTTTGTGCCACGTTAGATTTAAGTAGTAGTTTATTTTTATTTTTATACTGTGTAGGTATAAAAAAAATAATGCCGGAGAATCCGCACAGCATCATCTAGCCGCAAGCTAAGCAGAGCTTGTTTTATGGGTACTAGATGACTGATATACTTAATACAATATTATTATTATAGTTTATATTATGTGGTTATTTACTAGATGGTTTAAATTAGATTATGTAAGTAAGAGCAGATAGTAGATGGTTATATAGAACCAGCGCAGCGGCCCGCCATTGTTTCGCACGGATTTATAAATGGATAAATTTTTGTAACAAACCTTTATAATTATACATTTTAAACACGTTGGGTCACATTATTGAAGTTTTCATACGGAACCATAACTTTTTTGGAAATATTCTATAGCCTTTTTCCATAAGGTATAATATAGGAGGAACTATTGCGCGCCGCCATTTTGAGAAGAATTCAAAATGGCGGACAGTTGACTAAGCCAGAATCATCGAATCCCTTTGCTTTTTTATAATCTTGTTGTTATCATCGTGTAAAAGTAAAGTTTGTATTCCAGTAAGGCGTCAACCAGACTGAGCCACATCCGCTTAAAGCACCCGTCCACGTTTGTTTGCAACCTCTGCGGACACAGCTTCGTTATTTCAGCTGGACAAACCTGTTATATCCAGCGCCGCCATTTTGAGAAAGATTCAAAATGGCGGACGGTTGACTAAGCCATAACCTTTGAACCCCTTCGTTTTTATAATTTTGTTGTTATCATCGTGTTACAGTAAAGTTTGTATTCCAGCAAGGCGTCGACCAGACTGACCCACATCCGCTTAAAGCACCCGTCCACGTTTGTTTGCAATCTCTGCGGACATAGCTTTGTTAGTTCAGCCGGACTCACCTGTCATATCCAGTGCCGCCATTTTGAGAAAGATTCAAAATGGCGGACAGTTGACTAAGCCATAACCTTTGAACCCCTTTGTTTTTTTATAGTCTTCTTGTTCAAGTAGTCATCGTGTAAAAGTAAAGTTTGTATTCCAGCAAGGCGTCGACCAGACTGACCCACATCCGCTTAAAGCACCCGTCCACGTTCGTTTGCAATCTCTGCGGACATAGCTTCGTTAGTTCCGCCGGACTCACCTGTCACAAGCAGATTACGCATTCTAAGGAGGTAAATATAAATTTATTATTTTTTTATTTATTTAGATAACATCATTACAGGTTTTTATTAACCTCAAGGCAAGTAAGTATATTTAAGAATATATTTTTAGCAGTTATTTTAAGTTATTTTTATTTTGGTCACGTACATGGAACAAGTAATAGTTTGGGCTAATTATTATTTTTTTTCTTTTCTTTTTTTTTTAATAAACATCTTTTTTTCAGATCACGCCACTAAAAACAGAGGTAAAAACTTTTTTTAATTATTTAAGAGCTTGATTTTTTTCTGCCTTTACTTCAGTATAAACTTTAACTAACCGATTAGTTTATTTTGTTTCAAAACCAATTTCATCGATAGTGTTGCTAGCTAAGTTTAATAATGAAAATCGGTGCCGTTCATATTGATATCTCGTTGAACTGCAGTCTATTGCGACCAATCAAGAAGTAGCTCAGGCTCAACTGATCCATATACCAGTCGGAAGCGTCCCCAAGACGCTGGCTGCATTGTCTCGCTGTATGGCAATGCTGATGCACTGCGCCAGATACTTACCGACTTTCCTTTCACGCAAAGCTTCGACCATACGCTCCGTGAAAAGCAGAATTTAAATAAAGTACTTACACTTAAGTGTGACCACTACGATAATTGACTTAATCAATAGCTTTTTCTAGGGTAAAACCTTTACTAACAAAGTAAATTGCAATCAAATCATCAAAATTAGAACTGGCATTTACAATTGAAACATTTGAGCTAACATCAGATAGTTGCAAACAAACTACAGATAGCTCGACTGATCCATATCATCTGTTAGAGGTACCGTGTAGAGAGGGTAAATGATAACTCTAACGCTGATAGATCGCAACTGGTTTATTAATAAAATTTAGGTAATAAAGAAGGTTTAATACGGAACAATAATCATCACGTATCTTACGTGAGAATTTAGAGGAAACACTTATGAATTTATATTAAATCTAGAATAACATACATCACGTATTGCAAGTAAGACTTTAGGGAAACTAGATTGGTCTGACCTTACACATTGTACTTCGTACATCCTGGCCACAAAAAAGGGAAAATAATATTAAAGAGAAATAATCAATGTTACAATTGTTACATAAGAATGAGATTACAGACAAACTAGATTTTTCCCCTAACATAATAATGTACATCATCTTGTACTTCGTACATCTTTCCCACTTGAGAAGAGACATATGTTTAAATTAATAAATTATTTTTAAAGTACAGTAGGTATACAAAATGCAAATAAATAGTAGATGAATGTAAAATGTTAAAATTGTATGAGATATTGATTATAATTATAATAATAGAAACAGTATTTAAGAGCAAAACAAATGTCCTAAATTATCTTAATGTCCTTACATCTTAATCTATGCACTCCACTGACGGAATATTTAATCCGTTTTTATACCTATCGTATAGCACCGATATCACACACTGATCATCACTAGCTGGCTGCCGCTGTGAGGCCTTGGGGCCTCCCACAAGGGCCGCCGGGCTGACGGTCGCCGTTGCAGGAGATACTGCTGCTCGCCGCGCCTTCCTCCTTCGTTTTATGATGCCGTAGCACACACCAGCCAGTATGAGTATAGCCAGTATCGCGTACATTATGGTGTACTGGTGAATATCGTGTACATCGAGAGACACGCTTGTTTGGGCCTTTATGTCTTCTATTTTAGTTTTCATCTGAGACCACTCTTCTTCGTGGTTAATTGGTACAAATTGAGCTATTACGGAGGAGTTGATTATTTTATTAAGAACGGAAAACTCCGGTATCTTTGGTGAATCTCCTTCAATTTGAACTTGACTTATGTAATTGTTGTGACCGTAAATTGAAAAGTCACTACTCTTCACAACACAACCTTGACCTAGACTAAGCAATCCATTGCCGGTCAATGTCTCTAACTGCATTTCGGTGTCAGCGCAAAATATGCGCACTGAGCATTCTTTGTTGCAGCACGTGAATAACCATCTGTTATTGTTTTGTAATTTGACCCATCGTTCTTGACAGGTCGATGCCTCGGTGTGACATAACTTTTCTATGTTGTTGATGCTTGTATTGCAGATTGCCTTGGTGAGCGGTAGTTCGAAGATAGGTTTATCGTAAGGACAAAGCATTCGATTTGTGGAAGTGTGCATACATGAATTAATATCTTCTGTCGTCATTAGAATAAAAATATCTCTTTGTATGTTAAAAGCTATGTAAGGCGCAATAAATCTGACCACGTGATTCAGATGGGGCAGACTTACCACGCTGTCTAGTTCTAACGCTTCCTTACTAATGAGGGGAATCTTTATCTGTATGATAAGAAAATTTCCTCCAACTCTAGCGCGCGCCTTCATTTGTTTATATAGCTCGTATATGCTCTGCTTTTCGACGGCTAGCGTCAGCTCTCCTCGTAAGTGACTGGATATAATGCTGACTTGTTTTTCTAGCTGATCTGGCGGTAATAGGTGCATATCTAAATGACCGTGAGATATATCAGTTAAGACATCTATTAAACTATCTTGAATGCGCCTTAAGCTAGTTATGATAATATTAGCTGTCAGGGATAGGGATAATAAATTAAGCTCACTTGTTTGCTCCACTTGTATCTGACGTAATTTTTGACGCATACTTCCCATCTGCTGCGATAAGGATTTAAAATTACTGTTCATGATATCCTCATTACGTTTCATTATATTATATTGAGCTTCTAAAACGCTAGTTTGGTTTTTCAGTAATAGGTTTAGATGACCTTCGTTCTGTGATATTTTCTCTATGTCCTTTTCGTATTGTTTTGCAAATGAGTCATCAAGGACACCGAATAACGCATTAGCCAAATAACCCACTCCATTTACCAATCCTCTCTTTTGCCGTTTGCCTATTTGATTATTAGTTAAGATTGTATTATAATGCTTAATTTCTAATATCTCTTGTTGTAATTGGTCAACAATATTTATAATTATTGTGGCGGAAGCGGTGTCGATGACGAAGTTAAGTACTGATTTATATGGGAAACGTAATTATTAATATTTTGTAAACCACTCCAGTATGACGTCATATTAAAATAAACTACAAGCTTCCACTCGTCACGAATAAGGTTCAATAAGGCAATTTTTTCAAAGTAGATATTTTGGCTTTGTTCTAAGTAAGTAATATTATAGGAATTATATCCCTGTGCTGGAGAGAGTACTGCCAATAACATCATAAGCATCATTGTGATGAAGTGGCAAAACCTTGACCTCGTCGCACGTTTCTGTTTGGGTGAACTTTGTTTTTGTTCATCATCATCATCTTCTTGGACAGCATCCTGATTTTCTTTTACAGGTAGGACTGAAAGCTTTAAGCAGGGTCTCTTGATAATGCCATTTTTTGTTTTGACAGAGGCAACCCGAACTCTTCCATCCCTTCCAGGATGAACTTCTGTCACTCTTCCCATAAGCCACTTTCCAGGTGGCAAATTTTCTTCCTTAATAATCCAATATCTATCTCTAATATACGCTAGGGTGAGGCTAGGACCCCCGTGAAGCGTCAATTGGTGCGCTTGATTAATAATTAGCTCTGTTAGACGGCTATGACTCGATAATATTACAGGAGTTTTGAGTGATTGCTTAAGAAGCGAATTATTAAGTCGTCCGCCTACTCTTAATAATCCATCCCGCTCATCTATGAATGGATTTAGACTTAAGAGTTTACTATTTCCTTTCAGCGGCTTATTTTTCTTTAGACGCTCAATCTCTTCTGCAAATTCAGAAAATTGCACTGTTTTGGCAATTAAATTATAAGAATGATTCATTTCGTTAATTGTCAGATAACTTTGTTTACATATTTGCTTGTTGCGCAACCACATAATGAAGCGCAAGAGCCAGCCTACTTTAATCGCTACGCGCTGTAATGACTCATTATCATTTAATAGTCTTAAAATTAAATTATTTTTTGTATCATCTAAGGCTGCATTTACACTTATATTTTTCGCATCAATGGAGGGAGGTTGGTATGTTTCTTTACAAAGATTGTTAGAATCAAAGTTTTGAAGCCATTTCGGGCCTTCCCACCACAAGGAGTGCTCCGCTAGTTGGGTTACACTCAGTCCTCTTGTCGCACAGTCGGCGGCGTTGTCCTCTGAACGCACATGCCGCCATTTTGTTGCTGGAATGACTTTTAGGATGGACATTACTCTGTTGGCTACAAATTGTTTCCATTTGTTGACGCCACCGTTTATCCATCCTAGAACAATCATCGAATCGGTCCAGGCGAACATATTTATGTCCTTTTCAGAGAAAGTATTCAAGACCCTTTCCATTAGACGTGACAAAAGTAGGGCCCCTGAGATCTCCAATCTTGGTAAACTGAGTTTGGTTTTTACAGGTGCCAGCTTTGTCTTGGCGGCGATCAATCTCGATGTGTACTCCCCTTTATCATTAATCGTAACTATGTAAATAACGCAGGCGTAAGCCTTTTCTGACGCATCACAAAATCCATGTATTTGAAAATTGTTATTTTTATTTCCTAAGTGTCTAGGTATTTCTAATTGATGTAGGTTCTGGAAGTCTGTTTTCAATAGATGCCATTCTCTTGTAAGTTCCTCGTTTAATGGTTCATCCCAAACATTTTTAGCTTCCAACCATGTCTTCTGGAATAAAAGTTTTGCCTTCACCGTGAGCGGGGAAATCCAACCTAGTGGATCAAATATCTTCGATATATGAGATAGTAATTTTCGTTTCGTTAACTTGCAATCATCATTTAAATCTTTAAATTTATCCTGATATGTAAAGGTGTCCGTGCTTGACCTCCAGCTTATTCCGAGAGTTTTCTTGGAGTCACCGCTCTTGAAGTTGAGGGGCGAATCTATACTTTCATCAGGTAAATCTTTGGTGAGCTCCGGTGTGTTACTTGACCATTTACGTATGTTCATCCCGGCTTCACCCAGAATAGAAATTATTTGCTGCTGTAACTCCAGGACACCATCAATCGTTTCACCCCCTTCTAGTAAGTCATCCATATAAAACGACTCCTGTAACGGCCTTATTGCCAAAGGGTACTTATTCATCTTACTATAGTCGGTAGCGATTTGTTTAAGGGTCCTCATGGCAAGGTACGGCGCAGATTTTGTCCCATATGTTAGGGTCGTAAGGGAATACACCCCTATCGGTTCCTGTGGTGACGACCTCCACACGATACTCTGCAACGGTTGATCCGCTTCTCGTACAAAAATTGTTCTAAACATCTTTTCTATATCTGCTGTTATGACGTATTTATGGTGACGCCAGGTGAGTATAAGGGTTTGTAGATCCTTTTGCAAATTAGGACCTCGTTCCATTAGGTCATTGAGACTTTTTTCGGAAGCCGTTCTCGATGATGCATTAAAAACGACACGTAACTTAGTTGTCGTTGAGTCAGCTTTTAAAACGCCGTGATGCGGCAAATAGCACGAAATCTTATTGAGTTCATGTACTCGTTTCATGTGCCCTAGCTCCTCATAGTCACGCATGAATTTTTTGTAACTATCTGCTAACGCCTCGTTTCTTGTAAATTTATTTTCTATGTTATGAAATTGCGCAATAGCCTTTCCCTTTGATGAGCCTAGTTCCCGCTCGAAGTACGGCTTCATGGGTATCGCTACTTCATAACTACCACTAGCTAAACGTTTGGTTGTAGCTTGGTAGAGGTCTTCACAATATTTATCTGAAGCAGTGAGGTCAGACTCAACTTCACTAATTTCTTCCAGCTCCCAGTACTGAGAAAGTTCTGGCATATTATTTAAAACAACGTTACATTTGAAATTTTTCACACTACCTGATAAAATCCAACCTAGTCGTGTTTGTTGGGCTATGGGGCCTCCGGGTGGTCCTCTAATGAGGCCACTCATTAAAATATCGGAATATACGCTGGCATCTAGTAGGAGATCGATTGGCTTCGAAACGTTATAGTCCGGGTCTCCTAGCTTTATATTGGCAAAATGTGCCCATGTCTGTTTCGGGAATGACGTATTAGGCAAATTACTGACGACTCGCGGAATAACTAGTGCCCGAGTGGTGATTTCGTAATCACCATAAATTGACTCGGCACTGACCGAAACAATCCCCCTGCTTTTCTTCGATCCCTCACCTATCCCACTGACTGAAGCATTATAACTTTTCCTAGGCAGTCCCAACAACTGAACTGCTCTCTCAGATATAAGAGAAATCTGAGATCCTTGATCTAATAAAGCCCTTAATGTGACGTATGTCCCATCGATTGACTTTACTCTAAGGGATAATGTTGTGAGTAAGATTTCCTCGCCTTCGGTGGCAACGTGATTCGCCTTATGATCCGTATTCGTAGACGGGGAACGTTTTGGAAAATCGTTCGTCGATCCTGAAGCGACACTGGATTGGTTCAATGTCATAAAAGCGTCATGCAACATAGTATTGTGTTTTTTATAGCAAGCCGTGCATACGCGTTTCGAACGGCATTGACCTACTTCGTGCGGAAGTAGGCAGTTTTGACACATACCTAACTTCGTCACCGCACTAAGTTTTTCTTTTGAACTCAATTTTTTAAAATCTTCGCACCTATAAATTACATGATTATTTTTACAATAAGGACAAGTAAAAGTGCAAGCATTAGAATTGAATTCGGACTCGCCTGACTTATAGTTAGAACGATAGTTTTTGTTATAAAAGGGCTTGTTAGCCCTAGCGTAAAATTTACTATTCGATTGAGAGGAATGGGACTTTGTGGGCATTTGCTGCGTCGTTGTATCCTTCTCTTTCTTAGATAACGATTCTAATGATATAAACTTGTTTTCTATAAAGTTCATAAGCTCTTGGAGCGTGGGTATCTCTCGCGGAGCTTTGCGAGATTCCCTGAAATCGATCACAGTTTCGGGGTCGAGTTTTTTACAAATTAGATGGGCCAAAATAGGTCCCCATGACGTCGTATCGATCCCGAGATTCTGGATGGCATGAATATTTTCCATGGAGTTATCGTAGACACGTTTTAAATCTTTCGACGATTGTTTGACGGCGCTAGACTGGTTCAAAAATAATTCAATGTGCTTTGTAAACAGAACTTGAGGGTTATTGTACCTGTGGTTTAACAGTTCCCACGCAGTCTCGTAGTTCTCGGATGAGATGTGGAGATGTTGTACGAGACGTTCCGGCTCTCCCTTCAGCTTGCCCTTCAAATGCTGCATTTTTTGGCAGTTCGTCAACAGATGATTATTATGGATGCTCTCGGAGAAAAGATCTAGAAATGCAGGCCATTGAGTGTAGCTCCCTGAAAATATCGGCACTTCTAGCTTTGGAGTCGAATTATGAAGATGGGAAGTAGACGCCAAGCTTGTATTAAGAGCCCTTGATAGAGTTTCGAAGGATTGCTCATAGCAGATAAATTCATCTTCGTAGTCGACATCCGATCCTTGCAGGATACTATCTATATGAACATGGTAGGATTCAATCTCTTCCCATTTTTTTTGCATACGTTTCAACCTATCCTCAAGTTCCCACTTCACATTAATCTCCTCTACCTTAAAGCCGCTTGTGAAGCGACTAAATCCCCTGAAAAGTGCACGCTGCCTATTCAGTAACTCGGCGGCTTGTTCCGCTGGACTCGGCGAGGCTATAGATAATACATTATTTAATGAACTTGAGGCGTGCTGTGGCTCGTGCGATACGGTTGACGATCCTGATGGATTATTCTCCGCTGGAAGTGATGATGAGATTGTCTTCCTAACGGTTTCGTAATAGCTCTTTGTCTTTTCAAATTGATTGTCAACAAAATATGAATGTTCTGTTTTGCCATAACTAATCAACTTTTCGTGATTTAACTTAAACTCTGCCCATAGTTGGTCTAACTTATTCAAACGTGTCTCAATGTACGATAGTGTCTTACGGCTATCTGAGTCTTTACGGAAATTCCTATCGACTTGCTGTATGGCTTCGAGGATTCCGCTCAGAGTATGTAGCAGGCTCTCCATGGTAGTTAAATAAATTGAAAGATCTTACTTGATGTAGCAGGATACTTTCTCGTTCCAAATAGCACTGAATGGAACACAATATACTACGTGTGAACGCGACGTAGTATAACTTTAGGATAACGTTTTGCAACGGACGTTATCACTTTGTCCTTCGAGAGACAGTGGTGAGCGCGATCGCGGATTTTGACTGTGGATCCGGTTCGAAGAATGTTAGAGGTACCGTGTAGAGAGGGTAAATGATAACTCTAACGCTGATAGATCGCAACTGGTTTATTAATAAAATTTAGGTAATAAAGAAGGTTTAATACGGAACAATAATCATCACGTATCTTACGTGAGAATTTAGAGGAAACACTTATGAATTTATATTAAATCTAGAATAACATACATCACGTATTGCAAGTAAGACTTTAGGGAAACTAGATTGGTCTGACCTTACACATTGTACTTCGTACATCACTGTGTACGAAGTACAAGATGATGTACATTATTATGTTAGGGGAAAAATCTAGTTTGTCTGTAATCTCATTCTTATGTAACAATTGTAACATTGATTATTTCTCTTTAATATTATTTTCCCTTTTTTGTGGCCAGGATGTACGAAGTACAATGTGTAAGGTCAGACCAATCTAGTTTCCCTAAAGTCTTACTTGCAATACGTGATGTATGTTATTCTAGATTTAATATAAATTCATAAGTGTTTCCTCTAAATTCTCACGTAAGATACGTGATGATTATTGTTCCGTATTAAACCTTCTTTATTACCTAAATTTTATTAATAAACCAGTTGCGATCTATCAGCGTTAGAGTTATCATTTACCCTGTCTACGCGGTACCTCTAACATCATCTATTTATATAAAACGTTCTATAATTCACAGGAAATAGCCCAAGCAGAAGGCGAAGTGGACCCGTCCAACCCAAATTTCTGCGAAGACTGCAATATTGTGTTCGCTAACGAGCAGGCCTTTATGACGCACCTCGGTAGCTCTAAGAAACATGTCAAGACAAATATATCTGTGTAAGTTGTTTATTTATTGAACACCAAAATCTAACATAGTCACAGAATAACTATATAGTACTAATGTACAGAAGGCGCACTCCGTGGAATCCTTCAATTAAAAAGCTACTCTGCCACCTTGCAATACGATGCAGTTTTGCCCATAAAGCTGACCTTTTCTAGCATTAACAACTTATTGATCAGTGGGGCGTGATATAAAAGCTAGGGTTGTCGAAATGCGATTTGTATTTCGACAACAATGCCAATTTTGCCAATATCAGAATAAAACGTTAAATTTTTTTGTTTGCGATTTTAAAATCCGCAAAGTTTCTACACTTGTGACGTGAATGACGACCACTGTGGCGCGGTGGGCGAAGGTCCGCCTGCGACGCAGGAGGTTGCGGGTTCGATTCCCGCCTCGGGACAAATATTTGTACGATCTGCAGATATTTGTTCAGGGGTTCTGGTCGTTTCCTATGTAAATAAAAATTATCTATCTATTTAATAATATTGTATTATGTATATCAGTCATCTAGTACCCATAACACAAGCTATGCTTACCTTGGGGCTAGCTGATGCTGTGTGGATTGTCCAGCATTATTTATTTATTTATTGTGATTAACTCCAGACGATCTAGCATAGCCTAATTTATTTTATTATTTCCCAGTCAAAAAACGCAACGCGACTCCCGCAAGCGAATGCGACGCGAGATGGGTTCAAGTACTCGCGAGCCTCGGCCGCCGGGTTCCTCGGCGGAGAAACGCGGCCGAAACGGCACTTCTGAAGTACTGAACACTGGTGTCACTACCGCTAATAACTGTGAGATGGTGAGTGAATGTCAGCTAAGTCAGCACATATCTGTCGCGTCAGTTCATAACTGTACACTGTCGCCTTGCCATGACTCAAACAATAGATCTAACTGCTCGTCAGTGTTGTTACAGACGAACGGCAAGTTGTGAACGGCAGAGGCTACTTCAGCCGTCGCCAACTGTTGACGACAATCGTCAACGCGTCGGCGGCACCAGTCAATACGTCAATACAATACGCAGGCGACAAGCATTCGTGGTCGCCTTGTACTCTGAGTCACAATTTCATAGCAAAAGCGCTCGCACGCGAATAAAACCCATATTTTTATGAGACGAGAATCATTACTTTACCGTAAGACAGGTGTAAACACGCCGTATGGTGCCGGCATAGAATTTCACCACCCCATCTCTTCCCGTGGGTGTCGTAAGAGGTGACTAAGGGAAACACACCGGGGGGCAGCAGCGCCCTCTGCAGCACAACTCCACCGAACTGCGATCCCCAACCCGCATGCCCAGCGTGGGGATTATGGGCATTAACCCCCAAATGATAATGCCATCTATGGCGCCCATTAGGGGAGGCCTATGTCCAGCAGTGGACTATTATAGGCTGGTGATGTGGATGTTGAGGTGTAAACTAGCGCGTAAAGTAAAGGCTCTGTCTGATTAAGTACCCTCATGTTATTTAATTCTCAAGTATTGTATAAGTATTAAGTAGGTGCTTAGACAATGTTTTATAATTTTGTGTAAAATAAATATTCTATTATATACACCGAGGCAATGCAGCAAGCATCTTGGAGACACTTCCAACTGATATGGATCAGTTGAGGTACCTGTAATTTGTTTGCAACTATCTGCAGTTTAGCTACAGGTAGCAAAACTGATCCGTACCAATACCAGTCGGAAGTTTACCCAAGACGCTGCTGGCTGCATTGCCTCGCTGTATGGCAACGCTGATGCGCTACGCCAGATACTGACCAGCTCGCGGGTCACACGTAGCTTCGAGCAGACGATCAGATATATTTTTAAACCCAGAGAAAAATAAATATATCTAAAAATTAAAATTTAAGATCCCCCTTTTAATTTTAATATTCTAACAAAGGATGAACATAAATATTCCAGTGCGGCAAGTTCCTCGTGAACGACGTACAAGCTCGCAGGCACTACGAGGCGGAGCACCCGGGCGCAGACTTCCTGCGCCGGTACATGTGCGAGGTCTGCGGACACACTGCCAGGGTGAGATACACTATCTGTGGACAGGGTGAGATACACTATCTGTGCACAGGGTGAGATACACTATCTGTGGCCAGGGTGAGATACACTATCTGTGGACAGGGTGAGATACACTATCTGTTGACAGGGTTAGATACACTATCTGTGGACAGGGTGAGATACACTATCTGTGGACAGCTTTCACAATGAATATTTTTAAACTTACGCGATCTTTTTAGGGTTTTGCCATCGGTTGCAAAACCCTTATGAAATCGCTTTGGGTCTGTTTTGTGTTTTGAATCCTTAATATCTCAGAAACTACTGCAGCTATTGACTTGAAATTTGAAATAATAATACATTTTGTGCGCCCGCACATATTTATAGAAAAATAAATGAAAATAAATGAAAAATCAAAATGAAGATTTTCCATACAAATTTTGAAATCGAATTTTTAAATGGAACGTACAAAGTCGAAAGTGGTATCAAATGAAAGGTACTCGTTTGTAGATTTCAAAATAGTTTTTGAAATTTCGGTAGATTTCATACTTTTTAAAATATTTTGAAAATGGTCAAAAAAATGACCGTTCCCCCCCCCCTATCTCCGAAGATTGCAGAGCGATCGACGTGATATGTACCAAGTGTTTGTAGGTATTGATCTATATTTTATAGGAAAAATATAGAGAAGTCTGTAAAAATAATACTTTTTGAAATATGGTCAAAAAAGGGCGGGAAAAATTTCTAAAGGGTTGACTACCCCCCCGAGTTGGGTATCAAATGAAAGGTATTGGTTTGCACATTCCAATGCAGTTTTTGAAATTTCGATAGATTTTATACTTTTTGATATATTTTCAAAAAGGTCGAAAAATTGACCGGTACCCCCCCTCTATCTCCGAAGATTGCAGAACGATTGATTTGATATGTACCAAGTTTTTGTAGGTATTGATCTATATTTTACAGGAAAAATATAGAGAAATCTGTAAAAATAATACTTTTTGAAATATGGTCATAAAAGGGCGGGAAAAATTTCTAAAGGGGTGACTACCCCACCGAGTTGGGTATCAAATGATAGGTATCAGTTTGTACATTTTAATGCAGTTTTTGAAATTTCGATAGGTTTTATGCTTTTCGAAATATTTTGAAAAAGGTCGAAAATTTGACCGTTTCCCCCCCTCTATCTCCGAAGATAGCAGAGTGATCTATATAAAATGTACTAAGCGTTTGTAGATATAGGTCTATATTTTACAGGAAAAATATAGAGAAGTCTGTAAAAACAATACTTTTCGAAATATGGTCAAAAAACCAATTTTCATACAATGGGGGCTATTTCATTGAGAGCAATATCAAATCAAAGGTAGGGATTTCGACAATTCAAAACAGGTTTTAAAAATCGTCTAAGTTTCATACTTAGTGAAATACGTAGAAAAAAGTCGAAAAAATAATTGTAGGTACCAACCCACTTACCTACCCACTAATCTCTGTAGTAACTGTAATAGTAGGTAAATGCAGATCTTACAAATATTAGTCCCGAGGCGGGAATCAAACCGCAACCTCCTGCGTTGTAAGCCCACCGCGCTAACAGGTCGTCAATATACGTACCTACCTAAACGACAAAAGTTCAAAACCCTCGGCGCGCGAGTTACACTCGCACTTGTCGTACTTGTTTTTTATTTTGTATCTACAATCGGCTGTGTAGTCATAATTGGATGTGGTCTTGAGTGGAAGGTTTAGGTGTAGTTCCAGTGAAAAGCACCATCGTAAGATTTGAACACTTCCGTTCCTTTGGTCAAGTTCGAGTATGTTCATCTTTTAAGGCGTTTTATGTGGTCTTTGTCCTGTAGAAGGTCCTAACGCCATCTGAACACATAATTATTAGTACTATATTAACGGGTATTTATCGCGTTTATTTAATTTGTTTTTCTTTTTTTTTAATTAAATTTTTCTCGACGTTTCAACAGGTTTGCACTCTGTCGTGGTCACGAGGTGACTAAATACAGCGATAAATACCCGTTAAAATAGTACTAATAGCTTTCGCAATATGATCTTGCTATGATGTGTGGTAATACTCTTAATAATCAAAATCAAAGTACTTAATTTCCTTTAGACCTTACAGGGGCCTTATGAAATAAGAGATTCCTTGTCCAAACCGTATGACGTCACAATGTGTTTTAAATAGGATTTTGTTCGATTCCGCTGTCTTGTCATAATTATCTGTGAAACACGTTGGGATTGGCAATAGTGAGTAAAGGCCTAGGACTCTTGGACTAAAATGTAGGTTCAAAGCTTCCAAGCTACAATTAGCGAATGTCATTACCTGAACCACAAAGGGAAATGTCAATAGAGGTGCGCAAGAATTATCGGAAGAAACGAAAGCTAACTACCTGCCTGAGCGCTTCAATCAATCTCCGCTAGATGTCGCTAAGGGAGCAAAAAGAGAGGCAATTCCCTTATTTATTCATCCGCATTTATTGCGGATGAATAAATAAGGCGGTTACAGTAACCGCCTTAATTATTTAGTCCATTGTCCAGCATTATTTATTTAGGTTTAATATTCTTATTTTTTTTGTATTGTCTGTTATTTTTTCGTTTATAATGTTTTTGTTTTGTTATCAGCAATACGCGAATCTACTGGTTCACATGCGAACCCACACCAATGAGAAGCCGTACGGATGCCCGCACTGCGATAGAAGGTTTAGCATGCTGAGTAACAGGGATAGGCATCTTGTGGTGAGTCTATATATATATATACTAGTCTATATCTATACTAGTCTGTATCTATACTAGTCTATATCTAAACTAGTATTATAAAGAGGAATTACTTAATTGTTTGTTTGAATGGAATAGGCACCGAAACTACTGGACCGATTTGATATTTTTTTTTACTATTAGAATCCTAAATTTTCCGTGATGACCAAGCTATAGAATATATAAAAAAGTTAGCGATTCACTAAAAAAATTTAATATTTGTTAAATACCCGTGCGAAGCCGGGATAGACCGCTAAGTAAAGTTGGCTTACCATGCAACGTTGTTATTTGTAATGTTGACAAAAAACTCCTATTGGTATACCTTTAGTTTGTGTTTACGTCACAGGTATTTGACTATGTGGATTACAATATTTTATAAAAACTGGAAGCATTATGGTAGGTATTAAAATATTATACATATATGTACATTATGTATAATTTTATATAACAGTTATCTAGTACCCACAACACAAGCTCTTAGCTTGGGGCTGTGTGAGTGTGAATTGTCCAGCATTATTATTTATTTATAAAGTGGTATAATGCGCGGCCTGATCGCTATTAGCGATCTCTCCCATCCAACAAAAGTAAGTAAAACTATAACAATATTATCATATGCAGGTCCACACCGGTGAAAAGCGCTTCCAATGCCAACACTGTAACCGCCGTTTCACGCAGAGCAGCGCGGTCAAACTGCACATACAGACTGTCCATCTGAAGATACCGTACGCGCCTTGGGACAAGAAGAATAGGAAACGGCGGAAAGAGTTAGAGGCGGCGGGGGTTTCATCAGGTATAACTAGATGGCGCCACCTACTTTAGCTAAACGCATTGTGTAGATAAGTATACTTACTGTATTCATCACCAATTACTAGATGGCGCCACTTTAGTTAAACGCATTGTGTAGATAAGTATACTTACTGTCTATCTGATGAATAGGAAACGGCGGAAAGAGTTAGAGGCGGCGGGGGTTTCATCAGGTATAACTAGATGGCGCCACCTACTTTAGCTAAACGCATTGTGTAGATAAGTATACTTACTGTATTCATCACCAATTACTAGATGGCGCCACTTTAGTTAAACGCATTGTGTAGATAAGTATACTTACTGTCTATCTGATGAATAGGAAACGGCGGAAAGAGTTAGAGGCGGCGGGGGTTTCATCAGGTATAACTAGATGGCGCCACCTACTTTAGCTAAACGCATTGTGTAGATAAGTATACTTACTGTATTCATCACCAATTACTAGATGGCGCCACTTTAGTTAAACGCATTGTGTAGATAAGTATACTTACTGTCTATCTGATGAATAGGAAACGGCGGAAAGAGTTAGAGGCGGCGGGGGTTTCATCAGGTATAACTAGATGGCGCCACTTACTTTAGCGAAACGCATTGTGTAGATAAGTATACTTACTGTATTCATCAGCAATTACTAGATGGCGCCACTTTAGTTAAACGCATTGTGTAGATAAGTATACTTACTGTCTATCTGATGAATAGGAAACGGCGGAAAGAGTTAGAGGCGGCGGGGGTTTCATCAGGTATAACTAGATGGCGCCACTTTAGCTAAATTCGTAATGTAGTTTATTATACTTATGAACTGTCCATCTGCAGATACCTTATGCGTACACGTGTGTACACGTATTCATTGAATACCAAAGTCTTAAACAGGTATATAGATATATCTATAGCACCATATTTGTATGATTGACAAACGTTCAAAAACTTCCGCGTGCGAGTTACACTAGCACTTGACGGATCTTGTTTCCTAAAAATCACTATGGTTATTTCATGGTTATTTACTATTATGGTTATTTTATCGCGAGATAATTACCAATCCTCTGTTTTTCAGATATAAACCTGGTAGAAGCGCCTCCTATGCCGATAATGCAGCCTCCGCAACCGAAACTACTGCTCGATCCGCAAGCAGAGTTCATCGCATACAGTGCCTGTCTTACTTTCACAGACGAATGATAAATCCATAATAGCATAGCGCATATTCATGCAAAACGCCCATAAAACGCCACAGGGGTGATAATCTTGGGATAATGTTGTGTGAATTGTCCAGCATTATTTATTTATTTTTATTAACTAGATCACATGTGGGCCTTTTGCGTGTCGGGTGTGGGGGGGGGGGTCTACCATATAACCCGATGTCCGTATCGTTGAGAAGCAACCCCTCCCTTTGCAATAAGGTATTCGGTTGATACCTCGAACATAATAATAGGATTGTACAAAATTGAATCGAACACCCCCTCTGATTTTGTAACGGGGAGGTAAACGTAAAATAATACGATGATGTTCGCAAAAGAATTATGTTTATAACGATTATTTATAACATTGTGCAAAATGTTTGTATGTGTGTATGTTGGTTTTTGTTGAGGGGAAGCGATTTAGGATAGAATCTCCTGCATAGATATTTATATATACAGGATGTACAGAATCAATTAAGTGTGGTAGGTAGTATGACTCAATGTGTATAATTTTTTATGATTTTATATTATAATAAGTATCGGTTTAGTCAAACTTTCTGACTAAATATGATTTTATACCGATTATATTTTTAGTTACATCTTAAACTGACACGCTGTATATTTAACTGAAAACTAAATATAAAAGTCATGTAATCAGAATGAAATTGAATATACATATTATTATTTATTTAGTGACCTTGTTTTAATTATTTAAATGTCCATTATAAGGTGATTCAACTGTAATAATTTGATTATTTATGTAGTAAGTTGTGTAGGTACAGTGCGCGTCAGAATTAAGTACCCCCCTTGTCGACATAATATTTACGACTACTTCGAATTCCCTTGTAACATATCACAAATTTTGACATGCAAAAATGTATCACCGCCGCCGCGCCGCCGCTCAGTATCGAACCACCCACCATAATACTCAGTCTGAAATTCCCAACAATAACAACTATTGTCTACCACATACATTGAGATTGGGGGGGTACTTATATGTTGCTCACGCTCACTGTACCTACAAAAACTTACCTACTTACGTAAATTATAATTCGGAATTAACATAATTGATTGATTGGTATATTTTAAACTTTGACGAATGAACAACTAGATTTAACGAAATTCCATTGTCAGAAACCCGTATGAAGTTGATTTTCCACCAGAGACAATGCTACGGAACTAAGCGACGGAATATGTTCAAATAAGGAATATTGTAGTTCGAAACTATTTTTATTGGAATCTTCACTCATATTTATGGAAATGATATCTACTTCGGACTTTTATTTTGGATTGAGAGTTTTTAAAATACGAATTGTGAATGTTTACTCACTAATGTTTTTTTGAAAATACCTAGGTATGTACATGATTTGCACACATTTTCTGTTTTTATCAGGAACAGATCACTTTTTGGCTGCTTTTTCCTTTGTTCGGAAACTTAGGAGTTTTTCTTTACTTGTCTTATAATTTATTGAGTGGTTGATTAACTTCAATTCGGTAAAAACGGTTTTAGCTTCATAAAATGCGCTGTGCTATCGCTCTGTTCTCACTCACAAGAAAACCATCATCATGTCATCTCGCATTAAATCCATCTTAAACGGCTGTATTGCATAGGTACTCTTAAGTCGTTCACAGCAAAGCGATCATATTTATTGGTTATATAGATAGATAGCAAATACTTTATTACACTTCGTATGCCAAAAATAAAGTTTAACTCAGATTTGCAGTGCCAGTGTAACAGGGTGCATGTACCTACATAGTTTCGACATAAGAATGCAAAATGTACATGCAAGTAAAAAATAAATGAAATATGAAATACAAATTGTTTTATAATAATTGCAACTTTGATCACATACTACTAATTAATGCTACTTGCTACACAACACACATGCCCAGCGTGGGGATTATGGGCAATAACCCCCACATAATGATGCCATCTATGGCGCTCATTAGGGGAGGCCTATGTCCAGCAGTGGACTATTCTAGGCTGGTGATGTTGATGTTGTTGACACAACACACATTGTTTTTCAACTCGTTCTACTCGCTCTCGATCAGGTGCTGGCTGAAAATCAGTGTTTTTGCTTTTAAGCAAAAAATCATCACTGAGCCATAGCCTTTTTGTCTCACTGCAGCGCACTCAGGCTTACCTGCACATAACTATTTTTAAGTATACTTGTCTTTGTAAATGTTTGTGGGATTATTTAAATCTATTGTGTCTATGTTTATATCTATGTTTCAAATTGTATACTTATGTAAAAAAATTGTATGTTTGTCTGTAGTAACGAATAATTTTTTTATCTATCTACACCACACGAAGAAAGAAAACATTACAAACAGACATGCTTAAAGTAAAGGAAGTATAAAGGGCAGCCCTATCGCTATGAGCGATCTCTTTCAGGCACCTTGGTTATTTTAGACTCGTTCTGCCTGATTAGCGCACGAATTATAAGGATTTAACACTATACTAGTAAATTTCAGATCTAGATTAAGCGAAAAAAAACGCCATTTTAACAGACGCATATCTTTATTAAGTCCTTCACGAACATACACAACATGTTTCCTAAGCAAAGTGTCACAGCTTATTATTGTCTGAGTACACAACTCAAAGTTTGAGTACAATGAGTATCTACAACTGATTTACTTTAAATGCAATAATCATATTACTAAGTTACAATGAACTACTTATGCAAACACTCATTAAGAGATTAAAGTTATAACTTTAATTATGACAACAAACACATTGCGAAACTTTATTATTTATAATAATAAACATGATTACAAATATTATATTAAAAACAAAAAAAAATATCGGAATTATAAGTTACATCTTTGGAATGTATTAAATTGCACAACCACTGCGTAATTATTGCTACAACTCAGATCGTATTGAGGCAGACTTAAACAATTTATAGCTAGAATAATAATATTAAAACAACCTATTCGTTGAGGTATTCCTAACACAATCAAGTCAAATCCTCGAGTGTCCAAGAGTCCTGTAAGGTCTAAAGGAAATGAAGCACTTTGATTTTGATTTTGAAAATCGTTTAACATTTTACAATTTCAAGCGACGTTTACAGTCTTTATAAAATAACATAACATTGTTAGAGCGTCTGCTTACACTAGTCGATTGCTTGTCCTCATTGCCACTTTTTATATGCAATGTTTAACTACAATTGGCAGTATACATCGGAATAATAGCTCGCACAACTTTATTGCCTACGTTTCTTAGTGACTATTATCTCTAATAACTGCGTTATAATGAAATCTAACATACTGACATAAATATTTAGTATGATAGAAGAACTATGGTCAAATAATCATTTTCAACCTTTAACAGTTCGTGGGTTGCCGATTTTTGGAAAGGGGTTCGAGGATATTTGGATTTTGTGGAGGTTAAGGATTGATTCATCACCATGAAAGCATGTAGTAGAACGGCATGTAGACCACTAGCTACATATTAAATAAAAAAAATGAAGTAAGTTGATCGTCAAGGTTGGAAAATGATTATTTTGTTGTATTACCTAATATTTCCATCCGTGACGTCAGACGCACTCTCTTTGCATTACAACCCTCCTTAGATTTTGAGGCTACGCTTTCGATAGCTTAAGTGTATCGCAAATTGTGCATAAATCATTATTCGTGCGATTCCGAGCCCTTTTAAAGACCCTTGTTAAAATACGCTGTCTCCAACTTAGGCATTGTAGTTATTACCTGCTCCTGAAAGAAAAACAACAAATTTACAAAATTCTGCACTTAAACAAGGTTTTAATTACACATAAAAATTTAAAGAAATTATATAAAATCTTCCGTTTTTGAGGGGGTCGAGATGGTAGCAAAAACCCCCCTCCATTACCTATTTCATTTTGGCAAAGGATGCACCAAACAGCCTGTATAATAAACTTAGGTGTCGCATTACACCGATCAGATCTGTAATGGAATCACGTTCCTGTTAGTTTTACCTTTAGAGGTGACTCAAGCTGATTCACAGGGATAGAAGCTGTCTGCTCGAAGATGGCGCAGCACAGCGGCGTTGCGAATGTAACGCTAAGACCGACCAACGCTATCTGGAAGGGAATCACCATCTTCGGACGGTTGCAGAACCATCCCGCTCTGATGGCAGAGTTCGTTATAAACGGGGTTATTGCTGGAATAGAAAACAATTTGAATATGTGAAAGGAAAGTTGAACAGAGAGCCTATAGATATAGACTTTACTAGGTTTGTGTTAAAGCTGTTGTATGTTTTCCCGTGTGAAACGTTTATAAACAAAAGCGACAAGCATTCTGCACTCTTTGTATGATGCGCTGGGGTTATCCACATAAGTTAATATAGAAATGATTAGCTAAGGACGACTTTTATGCACCTACAAAGGTACGGTAAGATAATATTTTCCAGATGCCTGTTTAGTTTCTTCACCACGGAAGAGAAAACCAACGAAATGGCACTATCTGCCCTGTCTAGTCTAAAGTTATTTCTGAAGCGATATTTACCATTCTTTGAGCTTAAATATTAACACTAAAGTCATTTTGGCTCCAAAACTTTTGAAACATGAACCATGGCACTTTCAAAAGCTTTGTCCTAGAATGTGTTGAGAAGTGACCGATGTTATTTTTTTTTTTATAAATGTTATGTGTATAAATTTTACCTTTTATAATATCATTCATTGTATTTTTAATCACTGTTGAGCTTAAGTCTCGACGACACCATTTTATTCTGAGCTTAGGTCGCCTTCTCTTTAAAATCCCCGTTTTACAACGCTATTATAAAATTATCATAGTAAATATAATCATCATCACCATCAATTCATATCAGTCCACTGCTTGAATTAAAAAATTTAAACTCTTTTGTAGATGACTGTACCTAAATACCTCTGATTTAAGAATCGAGCGAGTTGACGACAGAAAATGTAGGTAAAATCAGAAGGTGCCAACTAGCGCGAACTCGCTTGAATCATTCGAGCGAGTTGAAGAATAATTCGACATAGGCATGGCAATATAATACCTATAAAATACTAACTCATTCCCGGAAGGGCCATCAGGGTCCTGGACACGCAGACGAGGAAGATTCCCTTCTGCGCTGCTTTCGTAGACTCTCCCAGTCGCTTGCCGTTGTCGGCGTACACTGGAGTGCCTTGGGTGAGCTCGCTAGAATAATGATAGAAAAAATTATAAAATGATTAACTTTTACAAACAAATGTAGCCCACATACTTTTAAACGGTTACCTTTTTAAAATTGTCATACGTCAACTTTTTCGCAAGAACCCTATAGCTTATGTCAATGCGGATAATGTAGCATTCTAATGTTGAAACAATTTTTCAAATGGGTTCAGACTGAACGTTTATTGTTTTGTAGTCCGTTCAATTCAAACAAATCAATGAACACTTTATTAAACTATACCTACATTCTTACATAATGTAAACAGTGTATTATAATATGTCAATCGGTCATCTATTGGGTACCCGTCATACAAGCTCTGCTTAACTTGGGCCTACGTGATGTTGTGTGGACTGTCCGGCATTATTTATTCATAACATTTTCTCTTCTATCTTTCCACCAAACAATTGTTGTCTTGATAGGTATGTGTAGTGTATACACAAACCATATAGCGGTGGTCCGCTTAGCTACGTAGCATAGCTCCTCCGGTGGGAAAACGCCCTTATGCGATGACACCAATCCACACGCGAGGGCTGATATCAATTAAATACAGAATTCTGGACAAATCACAGCATGATCTAGCCACAAACTAAGCAGAGTTTATAATGATAGGGTAATAAATGACTCTGCAACATCTCATCTGCAATCTGTATGTGGTACCCCAATATCCACTTTACTGTGGATGATACTAATGAACATTGAACTGATGATAGAATAGAATAGAATAGAATATATCTTTATTGCACCATCAATACAGTTAAAAGTTTACAATTATACACGATCTTAATACTAACAATATCTAAAATGGCACAATCGGCGGCCTTATCGCTAAAAGCGATCTCTTCCAGGCAACCTTTGGATGGATAGGATACGTACTAGTATAAAAGATGATGATGTTATAATTTCACAATTTGCATAATGATTAGTACTATTTTAACGGGTATATTCGCGTTTTTTTTTATTTTCCTCTCGACGTTTCAACAGAATCATCTCGTGACCACGACAGAGTGCAAACAAGTTGAAACGTCGAGAGAAAAAAAAACGCGGTAAATACCCTTTAAAATAGTCCTAATCATTATGTGTGCAGATTGTGAAGAATATTTTTAAACTTACGCGAAGTTTAAAAATATTCTTCACAATTTGCGTGGCACTGGTACCAGCCAATACGCACTTTACTGTGGATGATGATGATGTTATAAAGTGGTACTCACGTGCTCCTCATCATGGGAATGTTGATGAAATTGGCTGCGGTCACAGCAACGAAGGGCACAAGCCTTCCGTAAATGGGCTTCATGTGCTGCGAAACATCAGAACGGGAGATTTAATTCACTTTTAAAAGGTAGTTTAATATTTACCAATTAAGAATTATATGTTTTTACATAAACGTTGGGTAACATTATTGAAGTTTTCGTGCGGGTCCCTAAACTTTATGAAAATATTCTATAGCCATATGTTCATTAGGGATAATGTAGGATTCGAATGTTTTTGGAAAGTCCAGTTGTTTCCGAGCCTTATTCGAACAAACAATCAAATTATAGATGTACTCCCTTCATTCAAATTCCAGATTCATAATTTAGTAGATTAGTAGACACGTAAAACAGGTTCAATTTCCCTAAACAAGTATACCTAAACACTAGTCGGTTATGGTGCTTTTTCACCAAAAATGTGTTACCGTTACCGTACGTAGCTAAGCGGCGGAATGAATAAAATCCAACCAATAGGATCGCTCACAAGGGCATCAAGAGATTATGGCTATGTTCAATATGTTCATGCTAACCATACACAGTTAACTGACGTAAAGACCCTTCAGTGTATCACATCCTCTTTGACGACCTCTGTGGCGCGGTGGGCGAAGGTTCGCCTGCGATATAGAAGGTTGCGGGTTCGATTCCCGCTTCGGGACAAATATTTGTACGATCTGCAGATATTTGCTCAGGGTGTTCTGGTAGTTTTCTATTTACAATAAAATAATATCTATCTGTGTCATATATTATATTAAATATATGTATCAGTCATCTAGTAGGTACCTACCCATAACACAAGCTCTGCTTAGCTTAGGGCTAGATGATGCTGTGTGGATTGTCCGACATTATTTATATTTAATTTAATTATCATCTGATGGAAAACACCCTGACACTAGACTGCATAATATTTACCAACTTGGAGGCGTGTGTTTGCCGACGTCACACGAACAAATAATCTAATCTACTTAAACATTCTATAACTATTGTTAGCCGATAACTCGCTAAATAGCCTTTCATGGCCTAATAAACACGACGTCAATAAGAATTATCTACCTACGTCTTATTATTTGCTGTCTAATGCATTTTCTTGGGAAAAGAGAATAAATCGCACACCTACCTACCTACTTTAGGTAATTTATAGTATTTACGTAGTTATTTGAATTTTCAAAATTTCCTGTGCAAGTCGCAAGGAATTTAAGATTATTGATACATTTCAGCTCATTATTATCTATTATAAGTTTGACTTGTCTAAATGCTTATCTTGTAAGACTAAAGAAATAAAGTTATTAAAATCTGAAGTCTATTGCCTGCCAAAAGAAACCGGCTTTTTTTAAATCCATAAAAATTCTAGATACTTAGTAAGTTGGGTCCAAATCGACTCTCTATTGGCTAAGGACACAAATTTTAGGGTGCAAATTCAGAATGGTCCTCGAGCAATGAAATACCTACTTGAGCCATTCTCAATAAATAATGTTTTTATCGACTCGTAACACAAAAACCCAAATTTCGTGTTTTGTTATCGCGTTAAAATTGATTGAATTGCTTGCACTATATTTCATACATTATATGACTTAAATAAGTATCTTAGAAAACCCTATTGGAAAAACCCCATCCTGTATTTAAAAAGCAAGTGATTTTCATGTGAAGAATGAGGGCTATGCATGCATGTTTATAAATATTGTATTTTTAGTTCAGCCAGAGTAGCAATAGATTGTTTATTTGTTTATTAGAACATTTTTTCAGTTGACACGCCTCTTGTTACCTACGTCACGTCACTAACAAACATTACAACTAAAAATATCTTATCATGACTTTATCATAATTACCATAATACAGTGATTTTATGTTATCTGATAATGTTGGGAAAGATAAAGATAACGGGTTGTTATTTCAGAGTCAATAACAATTAACAAGGCTAGTAGAAAACTATCATTATATCAATTAATATACAGAATCGTTGGAAAGGGTAATAAGTAAAGAACTTTTTAAAAGAAAGCTAAACTCAAAATAAATATAAGTTTTTTTTTTAAATGCATTTAGAAGTAGTAAGTAAAGAACTTTTTAAAAGAAAGCTAAACTCAAAATAAATATCAGTTTTTTTTAAATGAATTTAGAAGTGGTCACTTTTCATAACATTTACATCGATTTACCACTTTGAGTGCTCAGAAATTTATTTTATATGAATTTTAACAAGTAATTATTTATTCAGAATGAGATAATATTTTAGAATACAAGCATACTTTGTTTTGTGGTATTATAACCACAAAAAAAAGTTAGGACAATTTAAAAGCAAGATTCCGGGAAATTTCCAAAAAAAATAAAAAAAATCTTATCTCGTATCTCTCCACGGGGAAAAATAGCACATGATCACATATCACCCCCCAAAAAATCATGTCGGTCCATGTGCCAAACACCCTGTATATAAATAAATAAATTAATATAATATAATGATTAAGATAATGCTGCTGAATGAACTGATACGCAGTATTATAAAGCATTCATAAATGATCGTTATTTCTGTTTATAAATAGTTTAAGACATACTACCACAGTGTACATATAGACAGTGTGGAAACTACCTACAAACGCTCGAAACGGCTCACTCACACAAGCATGCGCATCTACGAGAGCCCTAAGGGGTTTTCGCAGTGCTGTCAGTAGCGGTTGTCTGTCGCGTCGCGACGAGCGGTCATGCGTAATTTAGTTTTTTTTAAAATGCTCGATAATATTGCGTTGTATACGGAAACTACCTACAAACGCTCGAAACGGCTCACTCACACAAGCATGCGCATCTACGAGAGCGCTAAGGGGTTTTCGCAGTGCTGTCAGTAGCGGTTGTCGCGTCGCGACGAGCGGTCATGCGTAATTTAGTTTTTTTTAAAATGCTCGATAATATTGCGTTGTATACAGCTGTGTGAATTCAGTTTCATCGAAACCGGAGCTTTCGTATTTTAAACGTCCTACCTACTGATTAATATTATAAGAAAAATGTACTATTATTGTTATCGAATAATGAGTCCGTGTAATTGATCATAATGAATTCTTGAATTTATTTGAAAATCCAGAATGAAGGCTGTTTAAAGTCGATAGGTAGAATGAGAATATTTTATACAAAAAATCCTATAGGTAATAAAGAATTCCGACGTGTCGTAGTAGACGCAAGTACTTTTATGTGAATCATTTGTAATAATTAAGAATATACATATTAAGAAATGCTTTTAATTACTAGGTAGGAATCACATGCATTTTCGGATTGAAACGCGGTACGGTTTGCAGCCGCTCATGACCGTTCCTCGCGCTCCCTGCGCTGCAGTGTCTGCGCGCGCCGTAAAGTTACAACCCTAGTGCTATAATGGAGCGTAGGTATTTATTTCATCAACTAGGCTTAGTTTCGATACTGGTCATATGTGTACTGTGATACTACACTTCTTTATTATATTTTATACATAATTAATATTATTACCTACTTCTTACCTAATTAAGTTTCTGTTAACTTTTAATTTAGTTATTTATGTGCAATTACTGTAACATAATGATAATTGTTTGGATAAACAATAACGTCAATAAAGTTCTAATCTACGCAATGACCTACTGTCTAGGTATAAGTATTGTGGGAACCAAAATCATGTTCTTTTAATTAAGATCAACGGAATGTAGACGTAAAGTTACTAATTAAAATGAGAAAAATTCTATTTATAATACTCGCTTATTCATTATGGTCCGCTAACTTAAAATAGTTGATAAGCATCGTTACTTCTCACGCTGCCTAGGTATTTCAATATAATATATATGTTATAACATAAAAAGGTTTTTTTCCCATACTAACGTAGTATAGTACCTCTATACCAAAATGATTTGTAATTTGACATTAGTTTCACCACCTTTTGAAAATATCTTTTTTTTATATCATTAGGATATTACCACTAAAATCATTTTTACTTAGCGGGATATTTATCATGATTTGAGTTTTGAGTTTTCCAATGCCACATGATTACAAACAAACAATTATTTGTTATATATTTGTATTAGAATAGTATATAATATATATTATTTGTATTAGAATAGTATTTATTTAAGTACCTGTCACAAGCCATTTGAAAATACATAGTTACACTAAAACTAAGAAAACATGTCTTCTTTGATGTACAAATGCGATAAGGTTAAATTCAATCAGAAGAGAAGGTATTTTCAGTTTTTAAATCACATTAGAGAATTCTAGTGTCAAGATAAACCTAATTTACGTTTTCAAGACTCTACTTACCATAAAAATAACGTCCTTTTTAATGCTATCTATCTAAGAAGTCATTGACTATTATTTTGCGATTCTTGCTAGATTGCTTTTAGATAGCAGAAATTTATGATAAAACTTTTGAAACTATCATGGTTATTAACAGTAGTCATTTATAAAGGGATATTTTCGTCGTTTAGGAATTTATTCAATGACACTATTTAAATGCAAGAAATCACTCACTGAATGGCTGTTGACTAAAAACTTTGATGAAATAGAGACCATTGTACAAAGGAGGCTTTAATGCCTAACACATAGGTAAATAAAAGGTTTTTCTACTCTGGTACCCGACTCTTATGAGGCCGGTGATATTGGAGAAGGACTACCTAACTCATATATACAAAACACTACACTTTTCATACATAGGTAGGTACATTCAACAGAACATGGTGTTATGTTTAATGAAACATGACACCATTTTCTGTTGATTGTTTGATTCTGATCTTGTAAATATTATATAATTTTCCTATCATTTGTTTTAAATTTTGTTATATTATTTTATATAGTTTTGATTTGTTGCTTTTCATAATAAAATATTAAATATTATTTGTACCTACACCAACTTATAAAATGTTAAGAATTAATCTGGCAAGAGCAGCGGTTTCCTCCAATACAAGCAAATTTTATTAAAGGAGGACTCTAATACATGTATATTTAATTTATAAGTTACCGAAATAAACATTTTATTATTTATTTCATTATTATTATTATATTTACCATGATTTGATTTTTGAGTTTTCCAATATTTCGGCACAGTTACATGCGCCATGATCACGGAACAACTGAAGGTCACTGCGAGTTAGATTTTATTGGCAGATATACCGATCTACCCTCTTTATTTGTCTTTTGCTACGAACGTTGCCACTACCATCGGTTTCACTACCGGTGTACTTCACAGAAATGTATGAATAAGGGGGACAGGAAATATCTTGTTGCTAGGCTTTTTAACACATAATCGGAATAATTTCAGGAAAAAATAAATCTGATACTATTTGGTTTAGCTTACCTTTACTTTGTGGTTCAAATACAGGGCTGTACCCAAGGCCCCGCCACACGCTGCAACGTAGGATTTGAACAACTGCCTGTCAAAAATTAATTTAAATTAATTTACATCTCTGTGTTAGGTATTCTTATTATTATTTGATTAGTTAATAATTGGTTCTGTATTTCATTATGAATGTTAGTGGATGCAAGTGCAACGTAGGATTTGAACAGTTGCCTGTCAAAATACATCTCTGTGTTATTTTTTTTCATCCTACTAATATCATAGACTCGAAAGTTTGTAAATATGGATGGAAGGATGTTTGTTACTCTTTCACGCAAAACCTACTGAACGGATTTGGATGAAACTTGGTACACTATAGGTATGATATGAAGGATAGTTTATGACCTGAAATAACAAATGGGCCACTTTTTATCCCGAAAAGCCCACGGGATCGGGAGTTACGCCTGTGAAACCGCGGGCACTCAGCTAGTTATTTATAAATTGGTTCTGTTTAATTCATTATGAATGTTAGTGGGTCAACTACGAACCTAGTTTGTATTGAAAGAACACCAACTTTTCATCCCATAAAGAGAGACTTCATCAGGGTGAGTAGTTACTCATGGGGTAGTTAACCCGTTAACATTCATATTCGCACATCGTCAGCCGGATATCAGTCCACGGTTAGACATAGGCCTCCCCTAATATGTGCGCCATCAATGGTTATCATTTACTGCCCATAATCCCCACTCTGGGCATGCGGGTTGAGGACCGCAGTTCGGTGAAGTTGTTCTGCAGGGGGCGCTGCTGCCCGCCCCCCCGTTGTTTTCCCTTAGTCGCCTCGCCTCTTACGACACCCACGGGCAGAGTTGGGGTGGTGAAATTCTATGCCGGTACCACACGGCAACATTCTCTAAACTACGATTATTTTTATTAGTAAAAATTTTCTGTATAAATTACAAATTAAGCTACTATTAGGCTATAAACCGAAAAACTGTCAGACTATTAAACCGAGTTCGTAAGAGGAATAAAGCATTTCGATAGTTGATATTGGATCGCATACCAGTAAACATTAAGTGACTGGTTTCGTTTAACGCTTTACTGTTTAACATTCCCAGTGTAAAATTACACTATGACGAGAGATATCTTTTAGACTGAGGCCAGGAATGGAGCAAAAGACAGTTTATAGAGAGAGCGAGGAGAGTAGTAGTAGTGTAGAGTATTTTGTTGGAACACAATAAATCTACATTTAGTTTTATAATCTACACTAATATTATAAAGAGGAAAGATTTGATTGTTTGTTTGAATAGAATAGGCTCCGAAACTGCTGGCCCGATTTAAAAAATTCTGTCACCATTAGTATCCTAAATTTTCCGTGATGAACATAGGCTATAGAATATTTAAAAAAAATTAGATTCCGCATGAAAATTTAATTTTTTGTTAAAAAATGGCTGGTCACATAATATATTTAATAATAAGTAATTATGTTTGGAATTTAGCCTCGCGGTTCTGAACTTAGTGTGGGGACCAGTAAAATGTATACACATAAGTTGTCTATGTATTTAGATACTAACGACATAGTGATCGGCGCGTCGCCGGATCGATTGGTGTAATTCACAATCGCGTTGAAGGACTGATTCGTCCATTGCCAGAAGATCACTGCTGGGGTTGTCTTGTAGAATGATATCATACCTGTCAAAAAAATTAAAAAAAATATTTGGAAAAAAAAAAAGATTATTTAGAAAAAAAAACAAATTTTTTAACATAGCGGTAAAAGAACTTGAACAATTCAAGTTCTTAGCTAGTTCAGTAAGTTTCTAGCTGTAACTTCCGAGTTGCAATAGAGCGAAATATTTTGTATATTGTGCTCTATCAAGGCACAATATCGCTCTAACGGGGTAAGTTAGTATTTTTGTGTAGCTAGGACGATAACTAAAGGACTCAAGCTGCGACTTTTTAACAGATACATTGAATACCTACTTACAAAAAATCGCGATTTTTTTTGTAAGTTAGTTTAGGTAATATATTTCCATCTATATACTAATGTTAAAAGAGGAAAGATTTGATTGTTTGTTTGAATTGAATAGGCTCCGAAACTAATGGGCCGATTTGAAAAAAATATTTCATCATTATAAACCTTAATTTTACGCGATAAAATATAGGCCATAGAATTTTTCAAAATAGTTTGGGTTCCGTATGAAGAAATCAATTTTTGTTCAATAAGCGATGCCGGGGCGGACCCCTAGTGGTATATAACTTACATCCAGTAATGAGCGTGTTCATAGGTGCTTGTGCCGACATTCGCCCCAGAATGAACATTTTGTTCCCCGTGTCGGGGTGAAACGCGCTGTCGTACAAATACTTCATCCGCCATAGTTTCTCCTCATCGTAACCGTTCGGGAGCGTCTTGGTTTTTCTGTGAATTAAAATATTATCTATCTTTTCCTGTTAAATGTCATTATGATACTGCACTAAAAACTGTTATCAGACTGAAAAATTACTAAGCGAGTTAATTACTGTCGAAGTAAGTTCCTACTTACCCCATTCTGGATGAGAAGTGTAGGTATAATAAAAACCTACATAAATTACATTATAATAGATAGATAAATTATATCTTTATTGGGCCTTATAAAACAGTATAACAAACAGTACCTAACTACTACTTAAATTTAATATGCACAATTGTATTCGCATTCTCTTTATTAATCAAAAACTTATTCTATTCTTATTTCTATGACACCTTAAAGGCTTAAACTATATAAGGTTGGTCTAGTGTCGATCACGGCCTTATTGCTGAAAGCGATATCTTCCAGGCAACCTTTAGATGGACAGGACTGGGTAGTAAAAAAGGTGACGGTGGTGTAGCTAAAAGTCACAATAATAATAAATATTTTGTAATGTAGTTTAAAGGCTGTAGTATTTCTCATGCGTAGGTACAACAGAATAAACTTTTTCTAATTAAATTGAATTAGCATTGACGTTCTGGATGTAAATACTTATCTATCTACACTGCTACTAAGTATCGTGTAGCTACTACTATGTACCTACACGAGCTACGTTGCTTGCTAATTGTTTTGAAAACAATCGCCGTTTGTACGAGTAATGTTAGAAGGAACGTTAAATAGCAGAATATTTTGAATTTTATATCTATTTCCTTATAAACAAGGTAGTTACCGGAAGGGAGAGTCCCATATTGATTCTAATCAAATATCAGAAACAAATTAAACTAGTACCTACCTATCAACCACTGAAACAATTGAGCTAACTGCAGACTGTTGCAAAATATCTTTAGGCAGCTCAACTGATGAATGTCAAAAGCATACCTACCTACCCAAGACGATGGTAGCATTTCCCCCTGTAAGGCAATGCTTACACACCACCACCTAACTTATTTATTAGGTAAATAAATAAAAACCTTAGGTTCCCATGCAATTATTTACCTAAATAACGAAATTGATGAACTATTTTTTTTTTCAAATATGTGCTTACTTGTACTCCGTAACAACTGCCTTCGCCTTATCCAATTCTTCATCGGAAACCAGTAGGTTCAGCGGATTGGTGGAGCGCAAGAAGTGTAGCGCCCGCCCTTGGTATGTGGTGAGATCATACGGCGACTTGTCTAGGTCGATCTCGCCAGGCTTCCCCATTTTGATTGGTATTGCTGCAAGGGATGGAAAGTAACTTATGTATCCAAGCCGATTTGACTATTAGTCCAGCAGTGACGCTGATGATGATGATGAGTTTACTCGTATTACCGAGGAATTTAGTTGAAGGAAAATCAGAGGCCAGAGTTTTAATTAACAGATTTGATAAATATTAATATTTAAAGGTATAGTAAAAATACATATACCTATAGGTACATATTGTTCGGCCGTTTAAAAGAATGCCATGTAAATGTTAAAATAAAAGCAATATTAAGAAAATTTATTAAATAAATAATGTTGGACAAATAAGCCCCAAGGTAAGCAGAGCTTAATGTGTTATGTTATGATGATTCTAGACAACTGATATAGGTAGGTATACAAGTCTTTCAAATTATTTAGACTAATAGATAGGTAAAATATTTTTTTTTTTAATACTTAGTTACTAAATATTCATATAATTCATATATATATTTTTAGATATGCACTTATTTTTTATATAAAAGAAAACACGCAGAATCGAACCAGCGCAATAAAACACATTCTGATCGAATATATATATATATATATATATTATTGATATGCACCAGTATCACTTACAATAAAATGTTTATAGAAGGAACATATTCTAACTCAGGTAGTACCGTAGCTTTAGTTTCATTTTTAAATTAAAGTATCAAATTGTTGATAGGGCAGAAAAAAGAATATCCTTCCTAAATTAAATGCACCCTTAGATTCGATAGAATTGCCCCACCTTGTTGGACAATGCTGGCTTTGGATGTTCTAAGTATCAATACAAGATAAATAATCTACGCTTTGTCGTTTGTAGTAGGTACTTCTAGTGACAAAGCCCGGAGTTTATTTATTTTATCTCAAATTATGTTATATGTTTGGGGCCTGACCCTTGCCATCTTATCAACAGTAGGTACCTAATGCCGAGGCGATTACGTATTCGGAAAAATCAATAATCGCCCAGTAGCTAGATAAATTGAACACCATTATTTGGATTTCTAGGCTTGTATAATCAAAAAGCTTGTAGAACAGGGAAAAATAAATTTATTAACCGTAAATCACTAAAAATATTTAAGTTAAAGTTACATACCTTTTACTCGATCTAAGTATTCAACAAGTAGAAACTGTAGATCACTTTCTTATGGTACTCTGTAGATATGTAAATTTTTAAGAATAACTTTGCACTAAAATATAATCTATAAACATTTTATCTCGATAAATTTTGTAAATCTGAAATTTCGTCTACGCGTTCAAATGTTGCGCGCGCCGCCCCGCCGCCGGCAACTTTCAATAACGACGTGAATCGATCTGCGCGCACATGCGCAAATCGCCAGTATTGGCAGCGCGCGCTAATGTCTTTTCTCTGTGAAAAAAAATATTGTGAAATATTTTAAATAAATGTAGAATTTGGTGGAAATCTAAAGTACACCTCATCACCAACAACATCACCAGCCTATAATAGTCCACTGCTGGACATAGGCCTCCCCTAATGAGCGCCATAGATGGCATCATTATTTGGGGGTTATTGCCCATAATCCCCACGCTGGGCATGCGGGTTGGGGATCTGTAGTCCAATCAAGTACACCTACCTACTTCTAATAATAATTATTTTAAAATAAGCTAGTAAATAATTTTTTATATTTATTAAGTACAAAAAAAAAATTACGTCTTCTTCTTCATAGTTTTACGTCTCACTTAACCAATTCTAGCGTTGACATTTGTTTGACATTTCTCACTTAACCAATTCTAAGCGTTGACATTTCGGACGGAACGGAACCTCTGAAACGGAACGTAATTCCTCAAAGTTACGTCTGCAAAGACGATCCAAAAATAATTTTACAAAAATTAACCTTTATTGAGGTTTTTGGCTAAACAAAACATGTCTCTAATCAGCCGAAATGTGTTCCGTGCCCTAGTTCAGGTAATATTCGGTTCAGCCAAGTGTATTGTTAATTATGGCTGTAAAAAGGATAATTTTGTTTCGTAACCTTCTCACTCTAGGTATCTATTTTGTCTGCTATCTTTAGTCCTATGAAAACGTGAAAATTTCCTAGTTTACCAGGTTTTAAACTTCATTGGCTACCCAATAAGACTGCCATAATGGTACTTTGTTTCTGTTGGTTTTCCATCTCATGCGAAGAATAATTTTAATTTCAGGGAACCCAACACTGCAAAAACCTGCACACGAGTACGGTAACTTCGGAGAAAAACGTATGTTTCGCGCCTATAAGCACTGGTGCCCTGGTGAGATCAACTAACTGTCTACTAATTCCTACAGCCAAGTATAGAAGCAATATTGTTTAATCTCCATCAATTGGCTTGAGACTTTACTACTTTAAACCTGGTTAGATAAATTATTAAAGTTTGTTGGAAATTACAATCAACAACTAAAATCTTTAAAGATTCATCTGTGATTCCGTGCAAGGCATTATGATTACGATGAGCATCTGGGATTTTAAATGTTGTGCTTAAGAAATTTTGTCTCCACATTATGTACAAAAGTATAAGTAAATACTATTAAATCCAATTTCGAATCTGAGATGAAACTTATGTTGCTTCTAAGCTTGCGAACATCAAAAATATATTAGATTTATTGGCTTGGTACAACTACATTTGGTAACAAAATTTTAAATTGGCACATCTCAATTCAGTTTTTGGCATCAAAATTCTATTATCCACATTTCTACACTACAAAAGTAGGAACCAGTTATTAAGGTTGTCTAAAAGCTATTTCTCATTGAAGTAAATTGTTTTAATATTATTTTTGAGTTCTAGAAATCCAGTTCCTGTGTGTAATGTAAGGTCTGCATGTTTTTATGCATATCTGTTTTACCCTATGTGTGTATACATAAATAGTATAGCATGCATTGGTGCTGAATTAATTTATATGTTGCACTGCTATTTTATGTTATCAATCAAATCAGACTTGAATGGGTGTTATTATTTTGTTTAATAAGATCAACAAAACTTTTTGATAGTTTCATATTGTGGCAGAACTCCTTCCGGTACCAGGTGTGAATAAGTTGACAAATCTTAAATGTGCAGTTTCAACTTGTCAACTTATGCCTGGTATGGATTTATGTATTTATAAAAGCCTTGCCAAACTAAGTACTTAGGTATGTAATAATTATTATCTGAGAATTCAGTGTTACAACGGTAGGTATTCAGAATCTAAAATAACACTACACAAACACTCACACACATGTCACACGTCATTTAACAAAAGAAGTCGGAAGTAGTACCCGTAATATTTATTTTATTTTATTTATTTCTAGCATGATGTGATTGTCCTTAGTGTGATCCATGTAAAGTGAAGAAATGCCGTTCTGGTGGAGATAAAAAAGGTGTAAAGCGATTAAGGCATGAAACACTGGTTAGATTCACTAACTATAACATACTTATTTAGTTTAATTTGTTTCTCTTATTTTTTTCTTATATAGTATTTGTTCTTTATTATATGTATTTGTGTATTTTTAAGGGGTGGCATGTTCAAATAATTGAACAAACCCTTAATAAATTATTTAAAAAAAAAACATACTTATCCTGCGAAAGCTATGCCCATTTGTTTTTTTAAGTATTTTGTATAGTATAATCTTTAAAATCTAGATCAATTCGAAAAATTCTCACACATTGATACAATATTATTGAATTCATTTTTTTTATATTATGTTGTATACTTACAGCCAAATAAAAAAAAGGAGCAAAATGTTTTGACAGGGTTTGTGCTAAATAAGTAAAAAAAGGTGAAAAATGTTTTGACTGCTTATCAGTGTTTGTACACGAAAGAATAATAATTTTCGGAATTATACAACATAACACTTGAATAAAACCTATATTAACAAAGAAAATACACTTAAATAACCAAATCAGAACTAGTATTTACAATTGAGCTTAAAACTTGTTCAACTAATTCATATCAATACCAGTTGCAAGCGTTCCCAAGGTAATATAGTAAATTGTGTGAGCATTTTTCATAATTCATTTAAAATATTTTCTATACATATATAATAGCTGTGTGGATTGTCCAGCATTATTTATTTATTATTTATTATATAAATTTTATTGTAAGGTAAGTTTGTAGAAATTAGGTATATGTACAATAATATTACAACAAAGGATCCTTTTCATTACAATATTTCTTAGCCATAGTTCAGGGTCTAATTATGTAATAGGTCTAGGTTTCACATTTAGATAACATTATCAATAAACAAGAAAGCATTCATCTTACGCAAGACAAACATTCATTAGAAACAGTTATTGTGATCAATATTTTCATTGTATTAGAAATAGATAACTGTGATAAACAAGTATTATAATTAGGTACATAGATAAATTGATCTCATTGGTCAATGACTCAACCTACTCATTAGTCTCAAAAGTCACTCATCTGCAAATATTAGTTCTTGTTATATAATATTCTAACTAAAACTTACATTCTAGCTGTAGTTATCATTTTTAAGTTCAAATAATGATCCTTTTAATTTGATATTTACTGCCAATTGTACATTCGGCGTCTCATTATTTTGAAAACACATCCTAAGATCCTTCAGTTTTGTACTATTTAGCCTTAATGTGTTTGTCGCGTCCTAAGTATGTCCGGTAAATAAAATGCTTCCAAATTATATTATGAAATTAAAATTATAAATTCTATGAGTTATTTTCTGTCAGACATTAAGTGAATACAATTGGCTCGGCGTCTTATGGTCTTCGGCAACATATGTTAGGAATTTCATTTAAAAAAACCGTTTCGTGGATTCGAACCCTGTAAATCCACACAAATCTGTAATTTTCAGTTCGAAGCTTTCTCAAACTCTATTCGATATATCGCATGGTAGCTCTAAACGGAGCCTTGTTATTCCGAAGGAAAATAATCATAGGTGTGTATTTACGGAACAAAACCATTTTTTCTAACTAAATTCCTGATATTTGGCCGCCCTAATTCGTCACTTACGACTCGACCAATAGTTATGCTTGGCTCATCATCAAGCGTTCCTGTGGGCCAGTTTTAAAACGTACCACCGTCACTACGCTACGTTGCAAATTTCTGGAGAAAGGGCAAAAGAAATCTTAACACACAAGATATAGATAGAGCTTACTATAACAAGCGCTTGTAATATTCCAGCAACAAAATGCGAACAAAGAAGGCCGCATCAAGTGCACCCTTATCCCTGGAGATGGAGTCGGCCCTGAGCTGGTTTACTCAGTGCAGGAGCTTTTCCAGGTATGCGAGATTAGCCTAGAACTTTAAAATTACGTTTGTACTAGCTTAACTATAAGGTGTCTTCGAAAACAGGCCAAATTATTACATAGTATCGGCCCGTCTCCTGGCTTCGCACGGGTGTTTAGCAAAAATTTAATTTTTCATACGGATCCCTAACCTTTTAGAAAATATTTTGTAGCCTATGTTCATGAGGGATAATTTAAGGTTGTAATGGTGCAAGAATTTTTCAAATCGGTCCAGTAGTTTCGGAGCCTATTAAATTCAAACAAACAATCAAATCTTTCCTTTTTATAATATTAGTATAGATATAGATGTGCTAGTTTACTGTACACACCACCCCAAAATCATACGTTTATTTTTATATCACAGGCGGCCGGCATTCCGGTGGATTTCGAGTCGTTTTTCTTCTCCGAAGTGAACCCTACACTCAGCGCGCCCATTGAAGATGTCGTCAACTCTATCACTAAGAATAAGATCTGTATGAAGGTTTGTATTCTACTATTTATGATTATTTGACTATGTACTACATGTGTTATGATTATTAGCCGTGCGGTGCCGTCATAGAATTTCACCACCCCAACTCGTCCCGTGGGTGTCGTAAGGGGCGACTAAGGGAGACAACGGGCGCGGGCAACACCGCCCTCTACTGAGTAATCATGATTTTTATTACATTTTCACTATTTCTAATTTTCAAGCGAATATAATTTGATTTTGCTATTTGACAAACTTTTCTGAAAATTTTTGAGTAATTTTTAACTTTTTCTTTGAAGTCACTACTAAAATTGTATTGCTTTTCACTATATGGCAATGTTGCCCACTCATTAGTTAAGTTTGTCTGTTATTGTTTTTTTATATATTTTATTTGGGTTTTTATGTATATATTAATAGTAATAATAGGTAAAGGTTTAGAATTCCAATCCAATTTCAGCCGCTCAAATCGACAGCCGTACATTTTCTTAAAATAAATACTAAAGTACAAAGCTCTCCAGGGTATCCTAGCAACACCGGATTTCTCGCACACCGGCGAGCTGCAAACCCTGAACATGAAACTACGTAACGCTCTCGACCTATACGCTAACGTGGTCCACGCGAAGTCACTTCCCAACGTGCAGTGCCGCCACCGCGACGTAGACTGCATCATCATCAGGGAGCAGACGGAGGGAGAGTACTCCGCTTTGGAGCATGAGAGCGTACCTGGTGAGTTGGATACTCTTCAAAAAGTTATATACCTCCTGCTGACACCAAACAGCACAACGTTCTTTCAGACCTTACAGGACTGGGCTTTGGAACATGAGAGCGTACCTGGTGAGTTGATCCATGCTCCAAGCTGTTAAAAGTTAATTACCCCCAGAAAAATTAAAAGCTGACGTGTTGAAGGTTCGTTTCCGGTTCAACCATGTGACTATTTAATAATCTATGAATGCAATTTAAATTGTTTTTTAAATTAAGATAATGTAATTTTTCAGTAAATTGTTCCATCTACAATATTGCTATGGTACCCTCCATATGGTATAGCCGTGGGACGCCCTGTATAATCAGCTTCCATCTGAAGCAAAGAAAAGAAAGAATGAGCTATTTTTAATTAAATCGATACTTAAGCCAAATCTTATTAACTTTTTCCAGGTGTGGTCGAATGCCTCAAAATCGTAACCGCCAATAAGTCCGAACGTATCGCTAAGTTCGCGTTCGACTACGCAGTCAAGATGGGCCGAAAGAAGGTCACGGCTGTGCACAAAGCCAACATCATCAAGCTAGGCGACGGCCTGTTTCTTAAAAGCTGCGAGGAGGTAAATATTCACATTGAAGATTCACAGTGGGTTTGGGTTTGCCCGCAGCGCAGCCTTATTGTCTAACTTGAAATCCATTACCAGTGAACTTCAAACCAGTTACCAGTTAGACCCAATCAGAATGTTGTCGGTATTGTCTAAGGTATTCAACTGCTCTTCGGTTTCAGCTATTTACACAATACGAAAGTGACAATCCAGTCCAGGCTAGGTTTGAAATGCCAAACTGAGCCGATTACGATTACCAGTTGAGTTAGACAATAGAGTCGCAGATTTAAGTGTAAGGAAAACCCGTCGTGAATCTGTGAACCCGGCACATAAGAAACCATGCAAGATCTTTTTGATTGCCCTGTTTTTGGTCGCTAAAGGTTCGATGAAAACGGACTGGACATCGAAGTTAACTGCTCCAATTATCTGGTATTCATAACATAAGCTGTGCTAAGTTTGCGGATAGATGCTGCGTGTATTGTCAAGAAATAAACAAGGCGTCAAATAACGATCCCAAAACAAAATTGTTCTCCAGATAGTATACAAATACTGGAGCATAATTATTTAATAAAAAATTTAAATTTATTTGACCTACATTAATTATGAATCCACACCAATTTACGCCGTAATTATTATTTTATTACATTGTTATATGCAATGATGTGGTCGATTGAATACCATTAGTGCCAAATAAACATAAAAACAATTACATAGTAGTTATATCTATTTCCTAAATATCTAAGCCGTCACCGGAAGGCAGATTGCACAGAATGTTGGCAGCATTGGCACGGATGTGAGTGGAAACTAATGTATAAGCGAAAATATTTTTGAATATTATTATTATATATGGTACTAGATGACTGATATACATAATACAATATAATATATTATATAGATGTAGGAAACGACAAGAACACCCCGAACAAATATCTGCAGATCGTACAAACATTTTTCCCGAGGCGGGAATCAATTATCTTTACAAATATTATAAAGAGGAAAGATTTGATTGTTTGTTTATTTTTTTAATTGCCTTTTCCAGATGGCAAAGCTATACCCCCGCATCGAATTCGAGACTATGATCGTCGACAACTGCACAATGCAAATGGTCTCCAACCCGAATCAGTTCGACGTGATGGTAACACCGAACTTGTATGGCAACATTGCGGACAACCTCGCGAGTGGGCTGGTCGGCGGCGCGGGCGTAGTCGCGGGCGCATCCTATAGCTCGGAGTGTGTTGTGTTTGAACAGGTGTGTTATTTGATGGTTATTTTATGTTACAGTACAATACAAAAATGCTTTATAGTACACCAGAAAAAGAACACAATAAAAGACATTACATAAGACTAGTACAATGGGCGGCCTTATTTAGAAGGCAACCTTTGGATGGAAATAATTATTTGCATTTAAGAAAGGCAGAGGGTGTACCGAAGATAAGTCAAAATAACCCAATTAGGCTAGTATTTACAATTGAAACAATTAAGCTAACTGCTGACTGTTGCAAACAAACTACAAGTAGCTTAACTGATCCATATCAATACCAGTCGGAAGCGTCCCCAAGACGCTGGCTGCATTGCCTCGCTGTATGGTAATGCTGATGCGCTTCGCCAGATACACCCAAACTAGAACTTTAACTTATATTTGAGCTACTGACTGTTGCAAATAAACTACAGGTAGTAATCTGATCCATAACAAAATCAGTCGGAAGCAAATCTACAGGGTTCTTGCCACGTATTTATCAGGCGCCGTGGGCAATAACATAAACATACGAGATATTTACCACTACAACTCAACAAATATCTATCTATCTACAGGGTGCTCGCCACGTATTCTCACCGTGGGCAATAACATAAACATACGAGATATTCACCACTAAAACTCAACAACTGTCTATCTATCTACAGGGTGCTCGCCACGTATTCTCCGGCGCGGTCGGCAAAAACATCGCGAACCCGACAGCCATGCTGCTCTGCTCGGCAAACATGTTGGCGCACGTCAATCTGCCTGCCTACTCGCGGATGATCAAGAACGCTATCAGCAAGTAAGTACATCTAGATGTTATATGCGTACTTTTGTGCACCCTGTATCGGAGCGGAGTGAAGTCGGTTCATTCTGCAGTGTTCGGGGAGCTTCGGGAGGCTCGGCCGTCCGAAAAATCCCGAACACTGCATCGATATGCTGCACACGTCGGGTTGCTAGTAGTCGTAACTGTCTTACTCTTTATCTGTTTACATTTTAGGTACCTAGTTTTGGATACAATAGGTGCAACATTCGCACGCAGTGGACTATTATAGGCTGATGATGATGATAGTTAGCGCAAGTATCTTAAAGTCAAAGGTACCGATACGCTTTAGGCTCTGATCTCACCAAATAATTCACTGTTTCTCATTTCCAGGGTCCTGAAAGACGGAAAAGTGAGGACGAAAGACCTCGGCGGCCAGTCCACAACCAAAGAGTTCACATACGCGATCATCCACTGCCTGGAACATGTAAACTGATCTGTCAAGCTATTGCGACGATCAATTAGTATGTAGGATGTAAAGCGTGTCCGGTTAAAGTTGCGCGCGCCTATTGCTTTTACCACAAGTTGCTCGCAACCAGATTTAAGTAATCTACGATCAAACTTCTCACAACCTTAATAGTAAGGGTGATTAGGCTGGTTTTCACCAAAAGATAATCGGACGATTATGCAGCTTAGTTTTTGGTGTTTTAGACGACGCATTGACGATATAGGTGTGGATTTCAATTTTTTTCAGTTGGTATTAATAATTGAGAATCAATATTTTATGTTTTGAATATTATTATTTTTTACTTTAAATTAGGTGGCTGCATTACTGTAAAAACGCCACGCCCCCATCAATATTTTTTGTAAATATTATTATTCAAGATTTTAAATGATTGTTGTAAAAAAACAAATGTTTCAAATTAACCATCCGTTGATGAATTGATTTTAAACAAAGTCCAGCCTGTCAATCAAATAATAATAAAGCAAAAATAAAATTTTATATTGGTCGACAAGGGGTGATAATTATAACTGATGAGATTATTATTAAAATGTGTAAAAGCTGTGCAGCCGCGCGCAACTTTAGAATAGACGTACTATACGTATGTTACCCAGTAGATTATTCGCGATTTTTTTTCACATCTCTGTTATTTTGTTTGTATTTCCTGGTAGTTATTTATTACTCGTATAGGATATTAAATTACAATGTAAAAAGATGGAGAATAACGCAAGAAAGTTGAGATTTAGGATTCAAGCAAGAATTTGTTTTAAGCCTGTAACCTTTCATAATTATTCGCATTTCTCTTGTCATATTATCCTAGTTTTTAGGACAAATGAAGGAAAATTTCTTATTTGTTTTAATGAATTGTTTGTTCACCTTGGTTAAAAATTTAGGAAATGTCTGGGCTGATAACAAAACAGTATTTATTTTGTATTATTTATTTCACTGTTACCAATCAATGCAGTTTATTTACCCTGTGTTACCATTTAAAGTGAATCTAGAAAATAAAACGATTAAATCGTGGGGTTCTGTTTTATTTATATGGCAACACTATTACGGATTATACTACGGGGTGCTACGTAACATATGTAATAACTTATTATTAATAAGCCGAAAGGGTGTGATTTGGACTCCTAGGTATTAACTTTCTAATACACATTTTTAAATTATGTTTTCATTTTCTGTTATAGGTTTTTTATATTATTTAGCATGCACTCTTGCACTATTTAAATACTACAAAAAATTATTGCTTGTTGTTTCAGCGAAACCACAAATATTATGTAAATCCTTTGAAATTTTAAAACAATAAGTGATATTCAAAAATTCGTCGAACAAAACTTTTACCCCTCGAGTTCAAGAATCACCCCCTTTACACATGTTTTGAGGCAACCTGTATTCCTTACTGAATGAACCTTGTCACTGTACAAGGTGTCATAACATTTTGAACTTTACTGTAACTGCATTAGGGTCTAGTCTAGAGGTTGGTAAACTTTGTGGGCAGATAGTTTCTTGATTCGGTCTGATATCACGTACTTCATTGCAGCGGGCGAAACCTGTAGAAAAAAATGGTTTGGTAAACATACCGATGTATTATTTAACGTTTAATTGGAAACTAGCTTGCGTCAGCTGCTTTGCATGCGTATTTTGGAATAAAGAGTATCGTATAGGTATGTTTGACAAATTCATTATGAATTACTACAACTCTTTTTATGTTGTAAGAGGAAACGAGGGTCTTGGGTGGGTTTTAGAGGGGGTTCTTCGGTACGAAGATCCGCCTGCGACGCAGGAGGTTGTAGGTTCGATTCCTGTCGGGACAAATGAACGATCTGCATATTTAGACTCATTTCAACATACCATACCAGATACATTTATTCATACCATATGTAGACAATCTATCTATGAAGTGTTTTTCAGTTATACCCATAACACAAGCTCTGCTTAGCTTGGGACTAGCTTGCTGTTTGAATATTCCAGCATTATTTATTTACTTCTATGTTCACAATGTCACGAGCTTTGCATATTTAGTTTAATGGTTAGAATACTACCTATTTATTTCATACAAACCTTCATCGGATCTTTGTACCACGCCTCTTGCGACATGCGCCGGTATATCTTGCTGTCTGGTAGAATTGCCAATACTGTCATCTTGGGCAGCAGTTCTGCGATTTTCTTGCGTGGTCCTCTCTGAAATTCAAACAAATGAGTTATTGATATACTTATTATTATTATTTACTAATTGTTTCCAGCTGTTTGCTTTGCATACGGTTAACAAAGTACCTTGCCTAGGTTCTTTACCAGGGTTACAATCATGTTGCCCACCCCCAGTGCAGTGTGTCCCATAAAGTCGCCTCTTACGACACCCACGGGAAGAGTGGGTGTGGTGAAATTCTATGCCGGCACCAGACGGCCAAATATGATTTATCTCACCTGTATTTGCGTCGGTTCGCACAAGGGTCTGGGCCCAGCTATCTGTCCGATATAATCCATGTGTTTTTTCCATTCACTCTCGCTCCATCCTTTTTTCTTCTTCACCTCTTTGGAATCTCTCTTCAGGTCGATGGCACAGTTAGCTAGTTTTGAATAGCACGTCGCATTTGAGGCTTCTATAATCTTGTCTATGTTCTGAAGTCTCTCGGCGCTGAACCGGGTTTTGTACATTTTTTTTATCAGCATAAGTCGCCTGATGTGGAAAATAAAAATGAATTTCAAATCGTATAACCTACTAAGCCACGCCCTATCAGCATTTCTTACATCTATGGACGATTCTGCGACGATGCTATGGTAAACCATCGGTAAGCAGTGATTGGGTAACAGAATACGGCCCTATAGCTTTTGTATGTAGTACGGGAAGGCGCACTCCGCGCTCGTGTTAAATTCTACAATAACATAGCATAACCGTCTAGACAGGTTTAGACAGCCAGGGTTGTCAAGCATAGCTACAGAAAAATCAAGTGAAAAGGCGGGGCAAGTCTGCTATTGTCTCCTATTATACACGGTTATTCATTCGGCAGTATGTGTGTCATGCATGGGGTAAGTAAGATGCATAAGTCGAACCCAGTTTAGCGGTTTTGTGGATATCTCAACGATCTCCAAGCAATACATTTTTTAATGGACTTTAATACTTTTACTATACCTCCCAACATTTAAACTTACCTACCAACTAAGGAATTTTTAAACGTAAAATATTGCTGCGAATGAATATTTGCGACTGAGAGGTCCTAACCAACTATCCCATGCGATAGAAGAGGACACAGCATAGCAGCTGTTTGAAGTCCATTTAAAGAGAGTGGGTGGGCATGCTATTTGTTCAAGTACCTACCTATATATTAAAATGTTGTATTCACGGTTGCATCTTTTTATTTTACGGTTGACAATAATAACACTGCAAGTACAAACCATATGTAAGGCCAGGCTGCATCATTGATTCTATCGGTGGCTTGCCCTCGGAGGGCCGACTTCCTGATGCCGGATGGGGACCAACCCGGCATGCCTTCATCCGTCGGCAATATGTACTTGCGAGGCACGCTCAGGATGTTCAACCTAAATCAGCGTAGGTAGGTTTTTTAAATAAATTTCTAAGCTAAATATGTTTTTTATAATAATGAACTGTATGAAATTTGATTTCTCTAAGTGCTTATATTGTAAGCCTAAAGAAATAAAGTTAGCGAATCTGAATCTTAATCCCGCAGATGGGCATAGGCTACTTGAAAGTGCTCTATTCACACTAATATATTAAATGCGAATGTTCACTTCACGCCAAACCTACTTAAACGGTCACAATTTTTTAAGTAGGTACCTAGGACTACACAAGTTTGGAATAAAACAAAGATATCTTGTGCGTTGTTTCATTCGTTTCCCCCGTAGTTTCGCTGACCCTACTAGGTATAAGTACTTAGGTGATTAGGATCATCTACCATCTGGTCTATCGCTATCACAGAAGGGAAATCCCTTCTGTGTCTAATTCTGACTACGCAGAAGGTTGCAGGTTCGATTCCGCCTCGGGATAAATGTTTGTAGGTACGGTCTGCGGTTGTTCCAAGTGTTCTGGTAGTTTTCTATGTAAGTATCGTAAATAATATGCCCATGTAATATGTACTTATATTGTATTAGGTATATTATGTTGTATTACCTATTCAATCATGAAGTATTCAGTCATCTAATACGCACATAAGCTCTGCATAAATTGAGGCTAGATGATGCTGTGTGGATTGTCTAGCATTATTTATAGTGATTGGTCCACTATTAATCCTTCCTTTATAATGTTCGATATGAAAGATTGAAGTAGTCATATAGTAAGTTTATTAAAACATTTAATATGTAGAAAGATATGTAAGAGTTTGGAATCAAACAACGCCATTTCTAATAAACTGATCTGCCTAAAATTTTGATATACGCTGGACCTGGAAAATCAGAAATTCTGCTTTGTTTTCCTGATATACGAGAGCAAAACCAGATGCAGAAGAATTAACTAAATAACGTACCTCTTAGGAATCTTGTACGGGAATGTGGCGGTAGGGAGGTCGTACTTTGGCTTGCCCATTTTGGTAATCTGCTATGGTGGAGGTATGGATGGAAGTTTTGTGGAGTGGAGTCTGGTTACATTTTGTTGGTTTGATTTATATTATATTGAAGTTATTTGCCCCATTTTTGTGTATTGGGCGCTATTTTCAGAATGCTGGCACTTTTTTTCTGAATCTGCGAGCAGCCGCTCGATGGCGCAGGCTGACAAATATTGACTTGTTTTTTGTTTTCGAAAAGTCATCATTACGAATGTCATAAACTAAAAATATTTTAGTTGGCATCGAAATTAAGCTTTCCAACCGCCTTGGCTGGCCTTAGGTTTGAAGGGTTTGAAGAGCAATTTCGTTCATCCAAGGTTTAAAACAATTTTTTTTTATTATTTGTTTTTTGTAAATGGACTATTTGGGCTAAAGCTATTGGGACCCTACTGCCTCGCCTGCGTTGTAGTTTCTCCGGATACGTACTCGATGTTCCTAAACTAAATAATTTCTCATATCATATTTATGATTCCATAAACAAGAATCGGACGATTATCGGTTCATTGAAAGGGCGATTCATGCCCAGCGTGGGGATTATGGGCAGTAACCCCCAAATGATCAATAATGGCATCTATGGCGCTCATTAGGAGGGAGGCCTAGAGGTCCAGCAGTGGGCTATTATACGCTGATGATGATGAAAGGGCGAACTTCGTTGTTTGAAAGAAAGTTAAGACTAACCTCCAGACTGCAAAATAGAACAATTGTTCTGAGATTGTGAGAACAATTGTTTTTAATGTCGCATTGAAAACCCTTCATTAGAAGACGACTCGACTTGGCCAGTTTATAAATAAAACACTTCATGTAAATATCAAATTGTAATCTTAACATTCTTAACATAAATTGATATTTCACAACATAACAATACTGTTAGAAAATAGCAGCCTTTCACATCTGTTTCACCTATAAAACCAGTCATGTGAACAACTGAACTGGTATCTCCTACTATTATAATAAAAGCTAAAATTGAATGCACTAGCCTATTTTAAACCGTTTTACTTCAGTATGTGGATTTCTATAAATATACTGAGAATAGAATGACTTTTTGCAGATTTTTACGTACTTACATCAAAATCGATCGAGCCTTTTACACGCGATGCGTTACCAAGGGAAATAAGGATTCGTTTATAAATAAATATAGATTAACTTAACAGATTTTGTAAAATGTTGACATTGTGATTTTAAAGTTAAGTTAACCAACTAATATAAATAACGAATAGTTAGGTACAATTTTGTTTTGTTTAAATAATATGTAAAAATACATATCATAAAACAATACAACTCCACAAAACTAAGTAAAAGGGTTTCTAAAAAGCGAAACTTCTACTCGAAGCAAGAGATATGCTATATACTAACATTGTATAAAAATCTTTTCCCAATAAGAAATGTTTCACACAAAATGTTTTATAAGCATATTCTTATAATGAACAATTAGCATAACGGACCAAAAATAAAAATGGCCGATTAAGCCGCCAATCATGAACGAGTGCATAGCTCCGCCTATTATCAACAACTAGGGTTCAAATGCTACTTTTCTTACACATAGATATAAATAAATAAATAATGTTGGAAAATGCACACATCATCATCTAGCCTCAAGCTAAGCAGAGCTTGTGTTATGGGTACTAGATGACTGATATACATAATACAATAGATTACATAGATAGATATTTTTATATATAATTCTAAAATAGAAGTGCCCTATCCCCTAAAATATGCAATTCAAAAATGATATGTTATTATGATTTTATAGGTGAAAACTTTGCCTGACACGCAGGAATGGTATAGAAATTGCAATCGCCAAAACATATGAAGGCATCACAAATGCAATAAATACATTTTTTTAATCAATATATATCAAAAATAGTATTGCTTGTAGTAGCTCTAAAATTTTGATTAATTAACACGTTTCAAAAATTTCTTGTAAATTGTAGAGGTAAGTTCATCCGTAAAGCATTATTATTGATTTGTTCGAGGTGACTTAAGTAACCATTTCATTTAAAAAGTAAGAGTAAAAAACTCATTCTTAGATCCCCATCCCCATTTGTAAATAGCTTATAAATTAAATAATTGACAGAACTTAACACACAAATATATAATCATATAATCAAAAACTTTATCATTTTCCCCATTTTTATGTTTCTATAGCTTTTTTGCCAACTTTTCGCTATAGCAGACCATTTATGAGCAGTTAAAATTAAAGTGGTTATCGACGTTCTAAATCACCTTGCCGTTAAAGGATAACGTTGCAATAAAAAAAACGGTTTAATCATCAACGTTACATCCAACTTTGCGATAACGGTTTTAAAACCCGTTATTTAGACAACATTACTATTTGCCGCCGACATCAATGGTTGCGATGCCTGTATTGGCCGTCTCTGAAACGGGGGTGTTGGTTTCTTCAAGGATTTCTTTAGTTGGTCCTCGGTTGACAACGCTGCAAGGAAATAAACAGTTTTAACAATAAATAAATAGTAACTATTAAAATTTAAAAGAACCGAGTGTTAGTAATGATTGGATAGTGTACCATAGTTTTATTTTTATTATTAGCAACAAATATTATTAATTATTTTCTCTGTTGCGAAAAATAAATTTTGCATTAAAAAAAGAAGAGCTAGATAATCAAGTACTATCGATGATTTTGAGGCGATCCGTTGCTTTTTTTTTGAATCCTGGGTTTGTTTTAGACATATAAAAACAAACCCACACGTCAAAATTTGTCAGAATACAGAACAAATATAGATATATATTGGGAGTTCCAATTAGTAAATACTTAAAATTTTAGAAATGTAATAATTATATTTAGTTTGACAACTAATTCGCAGTACTATTTGATGCATTAAAGTGATTATTAGTAAAACCATCACCAACCGAAGCGTAGAAATAAGAAGCAACCGACAGAACCAAAGACCCAAAGATTAACGAGTCATAATGTATAACTATAACTATGCATGTAGTTATCGTTGGTGTTGCCGTAACGATAGATTTAACGATACGACAACAGCTTTTTCGATCTAAATTCATGCTCCTGATGATGTTTTTTTGGCAAAAGCGACACAAAAATGTATGGATATGAATGGAAAAGGAAACCACCACCGCTGAACCAATTTTGATAATTCTCGATGACAACATACCTCCCTTACTGACGACATAACGGATGAATGACGTTATGAGAACGCGGATATGGAAATAAAAAAATATAATTTAGATATAAAAAAACATAATTTAGATCTTTTGAAAAGGACAGAAATTACAGTGTATTTATATCCCTGATTTTTTTATTTATATATTATAATAAATCAAAACCCTTGTTCAATTTGAATTAGAGATACACTTGAACTCTTTTATTTTATTTAACATTCACAGCAAAACTTTTTGTGAATCCCTGAAAATAAATCTTAATTTGGAATGCAATGATGCCCCATACATCAGCAAACACACCGTCAAAAGCTTAAATCTTTTATTAAATACCATAAAATCTAAACTGTCACAACAAACTCGCAATAAAAACTTTACACGCATGAGGCCGGCTATACCCGTCCGATTTTTTATTTGATTGTCGGTTCATGACAGGTGTATTCGACTATTCGAAGGCGATTTGTGAGTTTATATGTATATGGAACGAATGCTCTCGGATAGTCGAAAACGACCCCTCAGACAAAAATACGGGTATCACCGCCCTGATAAAACTAGATAATGGTGGGATTACACACTCGTCATATTGTAACCACGAGACATGCCGAGTGTGTTATGTGGTGTGTTATAGGTCCAGAGTCTAATATGTTCGCCACAATATAGGCTAATTTAATTCTCCAAAACAAATGTCGTGTTTAGAATCGGCCAGTTAGTGTACTTAAATACACCGATATAAAGTTCCAATTTGCACAAAAAATCCAAACGAAACAATCGATTGTGTATTTAAGAAAATTAAATAAGGGCCTCTCTTTCGGTCGACGATATTAACAGTGTGTAATCCCAGCATAACCCACAGTAAAAACTGCAATACTTTCACACATTAAGCCGTATACAGAAAGAAAGCTGGAAACTTATAAGCGCTTACCGGCGCTTGACAGCGCTGGTAACCCGCGCAGGAAAATATATGAACGCGCGCCGATAAGCACTGAACGGTGCCGACAAGTTCCGACAAGCTTCAACACGCGCTGGTCAGCGCTGGGCGCTGCCATTTAAAATTTAATAATTGCTTGGTCTTAATAATTGCTTGGTCTGCTTCAACCTGCTTCCTTTGTGTAGAACGGACTACCGCTGTCAAGCGCCGGTAAGCGCTTATAAGTTTCCAGCTTTCTTTCTGTATACGGCCTTACTTATTAGCGAGTTTGAAATGGTTGGTCATTAAACCGTATAGTCTAAAGAAATAGCTTAAAAGGAGGCTGATAACTGGACGATGGACGTGTGAATGCCAAAGTGCCACAGTTGGCGCTCCCACATCCAACACCGCTGCCGTGCTAAAACAGGCATTCATAATTGATGACCATCCATTTTTGACTCACCAAACCTTGCTAACTGGGATTAGTGCTTAGACTGGCAGTTGTGCCAATTACCTCAAAACACAACCTCACAACACTATCAAAACTAGCAAAATTCACACGTGTAATTATTATATATAATAATGCATTCCCGTTTAATATATGGATACTCACCAAGACATAATCTTCTGGTAAATGTATATACAAGTCATAGGTATTGGAGTCATGATGGCCACCGATACTGGTATCACTGAAACAAGATTGGTTGGTTAACCTTTGACCATGGTTGGTTTACCTTAGGCCATAGTTGGTTAACCTTAGGCTATGGTTAGTTAATCTTAGGCCATGGTTAGTTAATCATAGACCATAGTTGGTTAACCTTAGGCTATGGTTAGTTAATCTTAGGCCATGGTTAGTTAATCTTAGGCCATGGTTGGTTAATCTTAGGCCATGTTAAGTTAACCTTAGGCCATAATTAGTTAATAATTCTGTAAGATTCAGATTTCAATAGCTCTAAATTACTTTACATATATAGTTATAAAAATGTGAATCCAAAATCCGGCTTCGACTTGTAGCGACCTCTGTCATCATTGCCTGAACTACAAGGGGAAATGTCAATAGAGGTGCGCAAGAATCATCGGAAGAAACGAAACCTACCTATGCGCTTCACACTATCTTCGCTAGATGTCGTTACGACAATAATATAAAAACTTCCGGAGTGCAAAAAGAGAAGCAATTCCTAGATCGCGCAAACGCTTGTTTCAGTAACAACTATCTGATATACGATTACTCGACATCAACTGTCTGTCAAAAGACCACTGGACTAAGTGCGCTAATTAGGCAAAGTCCAGCACAGAGGAGATCTCCTTCTGTTCCCATTTGGGAGGAATTCCACCTTCAACAACCAGACTCATACCGTGCGTTCAAAATTGTAGTCTGTATAAAATAACTCCAGCCTATAATAGTCCACTGCTTAACATAGGCCTCCCCTAATGAGCGGCATAGATGGCATTATTTAGGGGTTATTGCCCATAATCCCCACGCCGAGCATGCGGGTTGGAGATCGCAGTTCTGTGTAGTTTTTCTGCAGAGGGCGCTACTGCCCGCCTCCCGGTGTCCCCCTAGTCGCCTCTTACGACACCCACGGGAAGAATTGCGGTGGTGAAATTCTATGCTGGCACCACACGGTTTAAAACTGCTAAAATAACTATGAAACATTGTTTACAACACGGGAAGAATGGGGTGGTGAAATTCTATGCCGGCAACACGGCTAAAACTGCAAAATAACTTTTTTTTTGTTTTTTTTTTCCAATAATGGTGAAGTTATTTAACTCGTACCTGTAGTTAGATCGGCCTCTGGTTGAGGCAGCGCGTATCTCAGCATAAAGATAGCGATCCCTGTGTTCTGGATGCCAGTCTCTATGGATATGGCGAGTGCGTCCGGGTGCGGTTGCTTGCACACCACCGCGAGGATGTAACCCGCGGCGTAACCCACCCAGGGGATTCCCATACCTGCTACTATTATCTGGAAATTATAATAAATAGAGTTAGTATGGGTTTGCATGATATCAATCACTATATCACATATCATCATGATATATAATCATGCCCAGCTCGGGGATTATGGGCAATAACCCCCAAATGATTAATAATGCCACATATGGCGCTCATTAGGGGAGGCCTATGTCCAGCAGTGGACTATATAGACTGATGTAAAAAAATATATCACATCAATCCACAGCTGGACATAGGCCTCCCCTAATGAGCGCCATAGCGCCTTGTCTTCAGCTTGTCGCGAAAAATTGAATTTTTCATGCGTATCCCTATTTTTTTTGGATATATTCTACAGCCTATGTTCATCAGGGAAATTCAGGATTCTAATGGTGATATAATTTTTCAGCTCCAGTAATTTAGGAGCCTATTCAATTCAAACAAACAATCAAATCTTTCCTCTATAAAATAATAGTATGGATATATATTATCTCAGGCTCAATTGGGTTGATCCTTTTTATTTCGAACGAAAGTAATCTTGTTTACCTCAAAATTGTATTTATTTATTTATTGAGTATATTGTACATCTATCATTACAGGCATACCTAATGCGATAGAGCACTTATTTAATACAAAAGAAGTAGAGTCACAAATTTAATGCATTCAAATTGAATTCGTCGACATATTGCTAACATACTATACAATATTGATAGACAGATAGATACATAAATTAGGTAGTCTCCCGCCCCGCCATAGCTGAACTCTACGAAGATAAATACCTACCTACCTGCAGTGGTAGTAGGTATGTATAGGATACCCGGATAGGGTTGTTACTTTTTAAAATTAAAACTTTTTGTATGGGAAACGAAAAATAGGAATTTTTAATTAGCTCCCCCCCCCACAACTGATCACGATTGGGGTCTGAAACCTCCCCCTTCGGCTTAGTACACATATTTTGTTACACCTTGTATAATTAATTAATTAAGTTTTTACTTCTTTAAAGCTGTGTTACATAGTTTTTAAGCCAGCGTTATATAATTTACCTGCCAAGAGAACAGCTCAAAGATGTACAAGTTGGTGACTATAGCGAAGACTATGATGAATAGCAGCAGCGTAGTGGAGAATCCTTTCAGGATCCGTACCATGAAGCGAGCTAGCTTCGGGGTCCAGCGCTGCATGCCAAGGCCGATGGCCAGAGGAATTATTAGACCTGGAGAGAGAAAAAGTAAAAAAAATATAATAAAATTTATTCAAAGAAACTCATAGCGGGTGTATTAATTAGTATACTATTATAGTATCACCATAATGATCAGCCCATATTACAGTCCACAGCTGGACAAAGACCTCTCTTCATGAGCGTCATAACGCCCTGTCTTCAGCTTGTCGCATCCAGCATCTGCCAGCAGTCTTTCGCAGATCGTCATCCCACCTGGCAGGAGGGCGTTCTACACTACGATCACCCTAGCGGTTATCGGTTCTTCACGAAATATGGCTGGCCCACTGCCACTTCAGTTTGCTAATTCTTTGAGCTATATCGATAACTATTAGTAAATCTTACCTATAACGAATGTAGCTATATTTCTATATGGCACCACCAAGTCCGCATCGCGGAAGATAACTTGGCCGAGAGAGAATATCCAGGCAGGGATGAAACCTGTGAAAAAGTATCACAATATTATAAATATTAAAATTTCTTTGTAGTCAAAATTTCAGAATTTCATGGTAAATAGAAGAGACAGATTGGATTCATAGACAATAACTCTCGCAAATATGGCATCACAAGACTAGGTAGACTTAATTCCCCTGAATCAAATCACCTGGGTGAATTAATTGCTAGGCAGGGTAGACTTAATGCACCTGGGTCACCGCTATGACACTTTTCGTAACTGTCATAACGGCTTACAAAATGGCGGACGCAGATTCAGACTTACCAAAAGAAGCGAGCGTTGATATAGAGCTCATAGCGAGACTCAGATTGAGGTTCCCTCCCAGGATGAAGGACCAATGTTGATAGAAACACCGCCGCCATCTTGTTATCCGCGATGACTTTTCGTCACTGTCATGGCGGCTTACAAAATGGCGGACACAGATGCAGACTTACCAAAAGAAGCGAGCGTGGATATAGACCTTATAGCGAGATTCAGATTGAGGTTCCCTCTCAGGATGAAGGACCAATGTTGATAGTAACATCGCCGCCATCTTGTTAGCCGCCATGACAGTGACTGATGGCTTACAAAATGGCGGATGCAGATGCAAACTTACCAAAAGAAGCGAGCGTGGATATAGAGCTCATAGCGAGACTCAGATTGAGGTTCCCTCCCAGGATGAAGGTCCATATGTTGGAGGCTCCGCCGCCCGGAGACACGCCCGTAAAGAACATGCCCAGCCGCATATCCGGACGATCGGGGAATATTAGGAAGCCGAGGCCGAATGATAGCTGGAATATTACAAATATATATATATAAAAAAAATTATCCAAACGTCTGATCGAAGCAACGTGAGAGCGGGTCAGTATCTGACGCACCGAGTCGGCTTTGCCATCATCGTCATCGTCGGCCTATATAAGTCCACAGCTGGACATAGGCCTCCCCTGACGAGGGCATTAATAGATGGCTTTATTTATCATTTGGGGGTAATCATATAATCCCATAGTCCTCACGCTGCGGCATGTGGGTTGGGGATCGCAGTTCAGTGCAGTTGTTCTGCAGAGGGCGCTGCTGCCCGCCCCCCGGTGTGTCTCCCTTAGTCGGCTCTTACGACACACACGGGAAGAGTTGGGGTGGTGAAATTCTATGCCGGCATCACACGGTTCATTGACATACAGCGAAGCAATAGAACCAGCGTCTTGGAAACGGTTCCTTTGATTGTTTGAATTGAATAGGCTCCAAAAGTATTAAACCGATTGAAAAATTATTTCACCATTCCTACATTTCCCCCGATGAAAATAGACCATAGAATATCTTCACAAAAGTTAGGATTCTGTATAAAAAATGAATATGTAACCCAATGTGGATAAATATTTATATTTTTTTAAATATTTTGTAAATACTCGTACGAAGCCGTGGCAGACCGCTAGTTATTAATAAGGGGGCTAGAATCTATTGTTGAAAGCCTGAATTAAAGTAAAAGTAACTCACCAACGGCATTAGTATAAATTGACCGGCCATGCCTATGAGTGGGCCGACAGGTCGCTTTATAACTTGCTGCACCGTCGGCCAGTCCATAGCGCAACCGAAGTTTATGAAGATCAGCGATACCTGGAAAGATCATATGATAAGAAAATATACATATAAGATAAGAAAAAAATAAAATATATAAAGAAAAGAAAAAAATCGTTTATTTAGCTCACACAAGAAAACATAAGTACAAAAAACCTTATAAATAAAATAATCTGAAAACTATATTATCGTTCCTACAGCGTATGAACCAAATAGGTCCTACCTCAGCATAATGTAGCTTGACAGCAACGTTGTTGTTGTCGAGTAACGCTGGTTTTCTGGTAGGACCTTTCGTGCGAACGTGTCTACACTTATACGGAAAAGTTGACTATTATTACAAACAAGAACTCAGAATTATGCCACGCCCTTACAGGGTTCATGTAATTTCTACCTATTAAAATGTAACATCTTGTAAAGGACATGAATGCAATAAATAAATAAATAAATAAAAAGTTATAAAAAAATAACATTAAAATCTCTGCTATTTTAACGACCGCAATAAAAACAACAGCGACATTTTATAGTGCTGTCAGATTAATTTAGTACAGTTTAGATTTTTTGCCAACTAATTGATGATAATGGTGTAAATTCCATGTCCCCCAAAACGGAACTAGTGCGACAGGCAATAACAATGTTGCCGTCCCTTTCCATAAAGATGGAAATAAAAAGTATGGCAACATTTTAGCGCCGTAAATATTTCAGTTGCATCTGAATTGCCACGTTTACCACATGGTAACAGAAAAGCATAAAAATCTAGAATTTGCAATTTGACATAACTCAAATTGCAAATTCTAGATTTTTTCCAAAATAGTATGAAACCTTTTTGCAACACAAAATCTCAACTAATTACACAAAAAACTCAATGATGTGATGATAATAATGCTAAACTCAAACGGAACAAAAAGCGATATCAATGTCACTTACCTACCTAATAAATGGAAACTGGAAAGTTAAATGATAAGAAGTTTTTTGTTGCATTTCTTGCAATTTGCTTATCTTGTGAGGTTACCCTGCATACATTTGAACATTAAGTCTGATATTATTTCTTCGCACCTACATAGTCTTTAAATGGCATGGAATGAACGGAAAACTAATTTGATAAGGGCATAGATCCAATTCAAAGAACTTTTTTTAATTTGCTTGTAACTAGTTTCAGCACTAAAATCTACACCATCTACACTACACCATAATAGGTAAAAACAGTAATTTTCCGTTAAAGAGTGGTAAATTACCGAGTGGAAATATTCAGAAATCTGAATAACTTTTATTTTTTGAAGCCCAAGTTCAAGTTCATTTATTAATTTGTGATACACAGCTATTACAGAGATGTTCACACGCAAAATTAAGCGCACTGTGATCTGCCATGAGGCGTACAAATTTTACAAGATTAGAAGAAGCAGTAAAGCTAGAAATATTAATTAGGTTAATTAAAGAATTTTTATTTTTAATGAATTTAAAATCCCACTGCGGCGCACGCATTTAAGCTAAGTTTGTAGATTGAAACATATTCTAATAGAGGTGGCAATACTTACAAAAGTAGCGACACTGCTAACAAATATAGTGTCGATGACTCTGTCTGGTCTAGTCACTATGACAGGCAAGTCCCCGTCCCTGATACTGTAGTCGTTTGTGCCTCGACTCGCTTTTATTGTCACGTTTGTTCTACCTGGAAATAAACAATAAATATGTAGTATATATAAATATATATATAACAATAAATAGTATAATTTAACACTAACATCCCCAAAGTAAGCAGAGTTTGTTTTTAGTACTGGACGGGTTTTATTAGTAAAATAGAAAATGCCTTAACATGCATAATAAACATTGGATGCGAAAATCAAACCCCGAATGCAACCTTTTGCGTTGCAGTCGGAATTCGCCGCTGGGGTTGCCCAACTAAAGGGTCAAGTTAAGACTTCACGTGAAAATGGTTTACGGGAGGTAGAGGCCAACAAATATTACTTTGGTAGAAATAAATAATCCTGGAAAATCTACACAGCATCATCTAGCCTCAAAGTAAGACAGCTTAGGTTTTTTAAAACAATATATTATATAGATGGTAGTTTTAATACAATATATTACATAGAAAACGACCAGAACATCCGGAACATATTACGTATCTGCAGATCGTACTAACATTTGTCACGAGGTGGGAATCATAATTAAAGTACTTTCCCTCCATGTAGCATGACTATCGGACGCCCTATATAACTAACTTAGCTAGCAACTACACTTAAAACAAATCTAGCTATTGCATAGACAATTGAGATGACCCTGTTAGTAGAATTGGACAACCTAGTTTATGGTCAATTTCAGATTGCTCACAAATTTAACAGATTTAAAAAGTTAAACAAGATTAGCTAATTAGTTAACCAGATTACGTAATATTTTACCGATAGAAATCGACTATTGGTAATGCGATACGTATTATAAGCCTATTTAATGGAAACCCAGTTTCCGCTTACTTGATCGGTGTTCATTACATATCATCGGCTCTATAGTCTAACTCAACTGGTAATCGTAATCGGCTTCAGTTTGGCATTTCAAACCTAGCCTGGACTTCGATTGTCACTTTCGTATTGTGTAAAGGCTGAAACCGAAGACCAGTTGAATACCTTAGACAATACCGACAACATTCTGACTGGGTCTACAACTGGTAATCGGTTTGAAGTTCACTGGTAATGGATTTCAAGTTAGACAATAAGGCTGCTGAGTTGGTCATAATAATATCAACAAAATCAATGGCGCAGTTGAAAGTATTTAAGGGTGGAAAAGGTCTTTCACTATTTTGACCTTTAAATTTACAACCTTTTCTTACGAAGCTAGGTTTTTTTTGTATGACGTAAAATTTGCATAGCTACCGATATAGATTTGTATTTTGTGACGTGTCCAAGAGTCCTGTAAAGTCTAAAGGAAATCAGCACTTTGATTTGAATGGTATAAAAGTATGGAGTGCTTACCCGTTCAACCTACAATTTTTCTACCCAGTTAGGCTCCGTTCTACCCAGTCCAAAAATTTAAGTCATAGTGTATTTTAACATCACACCATAATATTTATAAACAGTCGAAGTAGATGAAATTACGGTACAAAGTAACTTAAAATTTAGTAGCTACAATATAGAGGTCATAATATCTTATTCTTATGGATTAAAAACTCACCCAGAAAGTTTCCTAAGACCCTGATCCTGCCCGTCCAGCTATTGGCAGTCGCGTGGCTGTCCTGTATCTGATTGGTAGAGTTCCATTCTGCTCGAGCTATGTGGTGGTCTAAACTTTCCAGTTCTATCGAGTCGTTTGCTTGCATTCCCGCTCCTGAAATGGAAAAATACTTTGATGGTGACGTTGGATTGGGTTTGATTATTGTTTTATTAGGTGACGATTTATTGGGTTTGACGATTTTTTATGTTTTAATCTATACTAATATTATAGACGAGCGGTCCGTCCCGGCTTCGCACGGGTATTTAACAAAAATTTAGATTTTCATGGGGATCACTAACTTTTTTGATAATGTTCTATGTTTATTAGGGTTAAATCGGTCCAGTAGTTTCGGAGCCTATTCAATTCAAACAAACAAACAAATCTCTCCTCTTTATAATATTAGTATAGAGTGACTGTTTGTTAGATTTTATTTTTTGAATTTTTTTGAAACTGGACCGATTTTAAAAATTCTTTCACCATTAAATTCCTACATTATCACATCACTGGTGAACATAGGCTGGAAAATATTATAAAAAAAATATGGCTAACATTGTTGTAAAATAAAAACAAAATTATGTACTGTTGTCTTCCAGACATATCTATAAAATAAATTAATCACTTTAAAAATGTTTTAAATACCGTGGAACGTCGTTAATTCGTTATCCGAATATGAGACGAAAATGTATTGCTAGGGTGTTCTGGTCGTTTTCTATGTATAATAAAATATCTATCTATGTAATTACTGTATTATGTATATCAGTCATCTAGTACCCATAACACAAGCTCTGCTTAGCTTGGGGCTAGGTGATGCTGTGTGGATTGTGCGTCATTATTACGAGTATTATTACCTATACTTTTCCGTTAGATATCCAAAGATATGTCATCATCATCACCATCACCAGCCTATAATAGTCCACTGCTGGACATAGGTCTCCCCTAATGAACGCCATAGATGGCATTGATTCATCCAAAGATATTTAATATCTCTAAATGTTTTGACTTTGTAAGTTGAACATAGTGGTATACCCTTGTGAGGTATAGGTATCACTAATTAAACCTCCTATGTATGACCACAGACCAGTTTATATCAAGATCTTAATATTAACTGGTCTGTGGTATGACTCACATTTCAAAAAGCAGACGTTTAATGACGTCACACTTAGAACTCTCCGAACTAATAGCAACTTTTGGACTTTAGTCCAAACCTGAACTTTGGACTTTTATCCAAGAGTCGACATCTTGCAATTAAATCCGTATATTTCCTATATATCCTTGTCTTATTAATGTTAAGTTTTCTCAGTACTATTATTATAGATGAATTTAATTTGTAACTATGAGGCGACAATAATTATTTTGGCATGGAAATTGACACACTAGAATTATTTTATATTAGTCGTAGCTTAAGTCTTGGATACATAGCTAGGTACTTGTAATTTTTGTTTGAGAAAGATGTTTTAGTTTAAGTGAAATTCCGACACAATTGTAAATTGTTTGCGAATAAATGAAATGAAATGACACTTAAATATGCTATTTATAAGTAAGGAAGAGCCCACAATTCATATATTGGTTACACACCAACTGCGTTGGTGCAATTTTTATAAGTTTTTTTTTTTATTTATTTATCATCTTAAAAATTATATTACACAGAAACTTATAATAATAACACTATGTAAACCACAGAGGTTTGTAAGGAAGTGCTAAGTGCTAAGTAAATAAATATCTCGAATATGTTTTTATTCCCACCTTGAAATCGGTACCTCGAAATTTTTAGCATTGCCTTGTAATTCGAGTTTTCACGTTATCAATTTTCAATTTTTTCAATTCAATTTCAAAAGCTCTTTATGAATACCATAACACACATAACATTGATACTATTACTAGTGTAAATTTTAATCCTAGAAAGTACAAACATAATCTTACAAAAAAACGTTTTAGAAGCTAGGGTGGGCGCTTGTCAAAACTTACGTAGGTATTTTTACTCTTCGCATTACAAAAACATATTTCACGTTATCACGTAGGTATTATGTGGCCGTGTGGTGCCGGCATAGAATTTCACCACCCCAACTCTTCCCGTGGGTGTCGTAAGAGGCGACTAAGGGAAACACACCGGGGGGCGGGCAGCAGCGCCTTCTGCAGAACAACTACACCGAACTGCGATCCCCAACCCGCATGCCCAGCGTGGGGATTATGGGCAATAACCCCCAAATAATGATGCCATCTATGGCGCTCATTAGGGGAGGCCTATGTCCAGCAGTGGACTATTATAGGCTGGTGATGATGATGATGATGAATAGCATCTATCATCTTTATCTTCTTTTATTTAAAATCCTTTAATAACCTACTTAATTTTCGTTGAAAAACATTGGGTATTATTTTATCAGTAGGTAGCTTAGCTACTGATAAAATAATACTCAGGTCTAGGTATGTACGCTAGATATTAAATATCTCAATAATCTCAATAATCAAATTTTGATTATTTAAATACTAAACTTGTCTTTAAGTTGCCATGTAAGATTATTGTAAAAAAAATCATGGATAGCTTATCTGAACAAGTAGTATATACAATTATACATATATATAATGTACCTAGTACCTAACTATGAATTCATTTTAAAATATTTACATTTGTGTTATATTTTTTTTTTGTTCCAATTACATTTTAACAATATTAAATTCAGTTTAAGTAAGTTCACTTCCAACTGGTATTGATATGGATCAGTTGAGCTACCTGTAGTTTGTTCGCAATAGTCTGCACTTAGCTCAATTGTTTCAATTGTAAATACTAGTTTTTATTTAGCTAGATAATTGTAATTTTCGTCGTTAATAACGGCTTTTTGCCCTTTTAAAAAAAGAAAGTACCTACAAAGATACAAAATTTAAGTAAAGGTTTATGATGCAGAATGAATAAAACGAAACCCAAATAGTTGTTTTTTTTGGTGTTAACCTACTTCGAAATGTTAATGTTTATTAAAGTATGAAGCCATAAAGGATACTCACTAAATTATTTCGAAAACCACTTTCGAATTAATCTGTAACCTTCAGTAGAGCGACCTTCATATTTTGTATATATACATACATTTGACGACCTCTGTGGCGCGGTGGGCGAAGGTCCGCCTGCGACGCAGGAGGTTGCGGGTTCGATTCCCGCCTCGGGATAAATATTTGTACGATCTGCAGATATTTGTTCAGGGGTTCTGGTCGTTTTCCATGTATAATAAAAAATATCTATCTATTTAATAATATTGTATTATGTATATAAATCATCTAGTACCCGTAACACAAGCTCTGCTTAGCTTGGGGCTAGATGATGCTGTGTGGATTGTCCAGCATTATTTATTTATTTATACGTCTATAAATGATGAAAGAGTAAAAGGAGTTAAGGCTTCGGCGACGGATGAATTTTCCATACAAACATAATACCTAAATGATTTGAGCATATTTTTCCACCATGATCAGCTATTATTTGTATTAGAAAGGTATTTAGTTCATTATATATGTATTTATATCTCGTTGTTTTATTTATACTAGCTGAGTGCCCGCGGTTTTACCCGCGTAACTAAAAAATATAAATAAAAAGTGGCCAAAATTAGTTATTCCAGTAGGCCAAGCACGGGGATTGTTATCTAGGGTAGAATAGACAATAATGACATCGCAGCGCCATACATTGCGTACATTATTGAAGTTGAAGAAATTAATTTCAAATAATGTACGCATTCGATGACAAAGTGACGTAATTTTTGTCTATTCTACCTTAGACAAGAAAGCCCGTGCTTGCCCTACTGGTCATAAACTATCTGTATAACATACTAGCGGTCCGCCCCGGCTTCGCACGGGTATTAAACAAGAATTTCAGAAATTATACACACTAACACGATGGATTTCACAGTTTTCATACGGATCCCTTACTTTTTTTTAACAGAATTGATGTTTTTGACATTGATTCGACACTCCATAACTGACACTGGCCGTAGAGAAAAAGCAGCTATTATGACGCGCCATAATAGAAAAAGAGGTTGAATAAACAGCGCACGGTTCAATTATTGAATTTTTCATGCGGATCCATAACTTTTTGAAAATATTATATAGCCTGTGTTCATCACGGAAAATTTAGGATTCCAATGGTGAAAGAATTTTTCAAATTGGTCCAGTAGTTTCGGAGCCTATTCAATTCAAACAAACAAACAAACAATCAAATCTTTCCTCTTTATAATATTAGTATAGATATTGATTAGTAGGATTTTATGGTTCAATAAAGAATTAAGAAAAAACTAAGGTGAGTGGAGCCGCTCGCAGCAGTTAGTTTTTAAATAAAGGATTTTGTAACGATGCAAGGTTGTGAGAAAAATGGTCATTACCTTGTTATTTGTCTAATAAAAGACATCTACTTCCTCGTGTAAAACTTGATACCCAAGACTATAATTAGCTGTATAATTATTTTACAATGATGTTATAGTTTTTTTTATTTATATACCTAGGTACGCTAATCTCGCAGTAGCGTCTTTTCTACATATTATTTTGTGCTGAGTGAGATGTTTTTAGGGTTTTGAGATCTGAGATGAGGCTTCGAAACCCTTATGGTATCGATTTATTCTGTTCTGTTTTTTTAATTCATTTTTAATATCTTTACTATGGACGTTTTCTATATATATATATATATAGATATCCCCACGGGCACTTAGTTGATCAAACGTGGCATATAGGTAGTAATTATTTGATCCATTTTCACTTGTTGATCCGGTTAGTATTTGTTGATCCATTGCCACTTCACCGTTAATACGTGGCTCCAAACGGAGCCAACAGTGTCACCATCAGTAATAATAATAATTACGTGGTTTTTATACAAATCCACCTTTTTGGCATTTTAGCACTTGTTGATCCGATTCAAATGAGCCAATCAGAGCCCACCGAGCTCAGTCATTGGTTGCTTGCCCTTTTAGCCTTTCGTTTGTTTTAGATCTAACATTTGAATTGTTAAAGTGTTAGTTTCAATCTTTGCTGATTTTATAATACATCTTTATCAGATTTGTTTATAGCAGGTTTGTTTGATAGATTTCAAGCTGAACGACTAAAGCGCGGAAAAAAAGCATACAGCACAAATAATTAGAGCTCCGATTATTCAAAATTTTTAAGTACCTAAATTTCAAAGGGTGTCCAAATTTTTTTAATGCACACATCTGTTTTGTTTTTTAGTCGCCTTCTAAAATACCTTATTGCCGCATTGGGTGATACTTTTTTAAGCCGCGATAGCCAGGTAGTAAATAAATACCCACATCATCGTCGACTGATGTGGCGTAAGGGGCGACAAAGGCCTGCGATGCAGGAGTTTACAGGTTCGATTCCGGCCTTGGGACAAATGTTTGTACGATCTGCAAATATTTTTTCAGGTATTCTGGATATTTTTCTATGCATAAAAAAATAACCATCTCCGTAAAAATTTAAAAGAAAGAAATAAAATCGTTTATTTGGCTGACACAAGAAAACATAAGTACAAAAATAGTGTAAAAATAAAATTAATTTAAAATTATAGTATCGTACCTACTGAGTATGAACCAAAAATAAAAGTAATGTTTTTTATTAAGTTGTGTCATCTAGTTCCCAAAACTAGAGCTAAGGGACATACACAAGAGGGCAGGCAGCAGCGCCCTCTACAAGTAAGCTGAACTACAATCACTAACCCATGCCCGGCGTTGGGATTATGGGCAAAATAAATAAAAAAAATTATCCTATAATATTATAAAAAAATATCCCCCTAATAATAATTTAAGCCAGAAAATGGTTTCCAGCTCCCGGCCGCCTCGCAAAAAAAATAAAAAAATCCTGGCTATGGTAGCGGTGCATGGTAAGGGCGGGGCAGGTGTTCTAAGAATCACTGGGCTACCCCAGGCTACCATCCACACAAATTGACCCTGGCTACGTTTAACGGACGCACTCTTCAGGCTTAACCACGATCCAGCACAGTTGGAAGTGGAGTTAGAGAATATTAGATGGCATGTTCTGGGGTTACTTGAAGTCCGTAGAGAGGGAGAAGAAACCATAAACTTGGGCTATCTTCTCTACTTTAGCGATGGTCATATAATATCTGTCCTTGGATGTTTTATTATAACATCCCAGGGTGGCGTAGCTTTTCTCGTCAATAAAGCACTCTCTAACTACGTGGAAGAATTCTTCAGTGTGTCGAACAGGGTAGCGTACCTGTCAATCCTTAGGCTGTCTTAGCGCTACAGCAAAAAGGTCATTCAGGTCTACGCACCGACCTCGGCACACTCGGATGATGAAGTGGAGGATATGTACGAATACATTCGAAAGCCTTAAATCCCACCACCAAGGCTCACTTCAACGTTGTTATGGGGGAATCGGCAAGGTAGGAACCCAAACTGGTAACGAATCCCGAATAAGCCCGCATGGTTCCATTCCAGTGTTCGACATTTTTTATTTTATTTATGAAACAAAATCTTAGTTCTAAATAATAAAAAGATAAACTTATAACATAACCTACAGCCAAAACAGGATTTACATTTTATACATCACAGGACAAAAATGCTTGTCAACATTCTGGAGAAAGAAGGGCTGTTCTTAATAAACTCTTTTTTTTAAGAAGCAGCCCCAAAGAAAGTAACCATGGCAGAGCTCCGAAATTGTGTAAAAAAATGAACCGGTTATCAATTTGAAGCTTTAGAGAAACTGTTGATGAAGTCCACGTACCGCCCAAACGCAACAACATCTCACTCCTTATCCACATCTATTCGCTGTTCTAAGGAGTAATCGCGAACCGTCTCCCCATGAGACTCGAAGAGTTCCAAGCTACCGGAACAGGCTGGGTTCCGCGGAGGATATGGTACCATAGATCACATTCACACAGTGAGGCAAATTATACAGAAGTCTGAAGTATCAAGTATCAGCCCCTGTGTCTGGCTTTTGTGGACTATATGAGAAGGCCTTTGACTCTGCCCAAACTTGGGCTGTCCTAGAATCCTTACAGCGATACCAAGAAGACTATCATTATATCGAGGTGCTGAGATGTCTGAACGAAGCCGCAACCATGAGTGTACAAATACAGGACCATCAGCCTTAACTTAACCAATCCAAATGCGCAGAGGAGTGAGGCAGGGGATGTCATTCAAAGTGTTCATTAGCGCGTTGGGAGACATATTTAACGTTTGTTGTATGGATATGCTGGGCTGGAAAGATCCCGCACCTTTCCATTCTAGAATCTTAAACATAACTTTTATTTACTACATAAACGGCGTCTGTCTACATCTCACACTAAAGGAGCTGAACAGCACAGGCTTGACAGTCTAGCTTCAGCCTCCCGATGTATCGGCCTTGGCATGAATCATGATCACTGGCCACATTGATCCAGGATCGGTGGTCGTACATGGCTTTCTCGAAATTTTTTCTGAGTACACTTACATTGGGCAGATTTTGCAGTTGAGTAAAAACAATTTAGATCGAGAAGGAAGCCAAGAGGATGATCCAGCTGGGCTGGGCAGAGCTCGGAATCCATACCAAAACTATTGAAAGCGAAGGATTTCAATCAGTTCCTCCTACCAGTCCTGACATACGGAGCTGAGACGTGGACACTTACGATAGGGCTACCAGTTTAATGTCGCTCAGCGAGCTATGAAAAGAGCTATGCTTAGAGTTTTTCTGAAAGATAGGATTAACCCAGTAAACGAGTTCTTGAGTGGAGACCACGACTCGCTAAACGTGACGATCTGCGAAAGACTGCTGGCAGATGCTGGATGCAACCAGCTGAAGACAGGGCGCTATGGCGCTCATTGAGGAGACATCTTCATCAGCCCCTATGTGTAATAGGGGCTGATAAAGATGATTCAGTCAAAAATATTAAATAAATACACGATATAATTTTAATTTATAAAAATATGTTAATTTTATAATAAAGGAGATTTTTGTTAAATTTCAAACTACGTTTAGTTGGTGTTATTTTCTGCTGGTGGTTTTGGTTTTGCTATGTTCAGGCTGTCTTTTAATAAAATATCAATTTACAAAAAAACTCCAAGTGACTTGCAAAAATTATCCACAAATTAGTTTAAACGTATTGTCAAAAATGTTCTTACAAAAAAGCTTACTATAAAATATCAGATTATCTAGATGTTAAAAAAGTTTAGAGATGAGTTTTGCTCCAACTCCAAAACTAACAAGGTAAAGGTTTCTTGTTCGCTTCTTTACTTAACCTACCTTTAAAAGATTGAAGTGAACCATTAATCAAAGTGGACTCTTTATTTTCCACTATGATTTTTAGTGTAATTTGACGGTGCCCCGTCCCCCGCGCCCTTCACATTGTCAAGGATGCAGCAATGTATGAAGCACTGCACATATTAATATACGGAGCCAAGAAATACTGAAGTGTATTCGATAATTACTTAATATACAGTTTCGTTTCGTCGGATCAAATAAAGCTCTAATTTTGATAGTATAAATGGATCAGATCAACGTACGACTTTGGATTTGGTATATAAAATGGAGCCAACAAGTGATTAAACGTTTCAGAATTTTAGCCGTTACGGAGTCGATTGAGTTCCAGATCGTTACGATAAAAATGTCAAGTACATCACTTTTTCGATGAATACGTTTGGCAACGTCGCTTTCAAAATTGCGCCGTTGCCACTCCGGGCAAGATCTATGCAACCGGAGTCGAGTAATATGGGGGAAAAGGTGGACTCAGTAATGCATGGGCGTCAGGCTGGATCAACATAGTGCCCAAGTTGGTATTTATATATATATATCTATCATCTAGTACCTACCCATAACACAAGCTCTACTTATGTAGCTTGGGGCTAGATGATGTTATGTAGATTGTCAAGCCTTATATAAGGTTTTAATGGTAAAATAATTTTTCAAATCGGTCCAGTTGTTTCGGAGCCTATTCAATTCAAACAAACAAACAATCAGATCTTTCCTGTTTATAATATTAGTATAGATATAGATAAAGATACACGGGTTTGTTGTGGTGAAAGCGATGATAATACCACAAAGTCATCTTTACGCAACCGAACCATAAAAATGTATTATGCATAATGTTACTGCACTTTCTGATGCAATGTGTCCAAATATTACAATATTCACTTGTATGGTACCTACATATATAAAAATGTAATCGAAAGATTAAAATATAAAAAAAAAGAAATTACGTACCTAATCATAGTTGCACCATTAATACAACTGTACTATATCTAAAGTCGATGTGGAATGTTTGTAAACATTTATAATATGTTATATTATAAATTTTGACATAGACACGTTGGGTTACAATAAGTTTTCATTCAGTATTCTGATTTAAAAAAAATCTATAGCCTATGTTCATCGGGGATAATGTAGCATTCTAATAGTAAAATAATTTTTCCAAATAAATAAATAGTATCTAGTAAATAGAATTCTTCGCCTAAGGCCGCCTTCAACATAGATCATGTTGAATTGAAGGCGGCCTAAGGCGAAGAATTGAGACCATAAGAAATGGACACATTGGACACGTTCTTAGTACCTAATATGATTTTATAAAATTAAGTTAAAACTAAATTACCTATGAGCTAAATTTATGGCTAGATTGTAACTATTATTTATTAACAAAGGAAATTAAAATGATCTAACTAAATTAGAGCTAGTATTTACAATTGAAACAATTAAATTAAATTTATTAAATTTAATTTAATTATTAAATTTACCTTTTTATTTAATAATTAAATATCTAAATTAATAAGTTATACAAGTGTTAAACATTATATTAAGGCAATATAAGTAATCTTTTATATTGAACACACCTATTGACCTGTAACTTTCGTTATGAATAAATGATTTGTATTTGTATTTGTAATTGAGCTGATTGCAGACTGTTGCAATCAAACTACAGGTAGCTCAACTGATCCATATCAATACCAGTTGGAAGTGTACCCAAAATGCTGGGTGCATTGCCTCGCTGTATGGCAATGCTGATGGGTATGGGTAACAGTAGCTTAGACCAGACGCTCAGATACTTTTTAAAAATTCGGAAAGCCTCGGTACTCCACGGACCTAGGGTCTCGACTCCAAAGGGATTATTATAATGTATTTATTTATTATTTCGAAGGCGCTATGGCGCTCATTAGGGGAGGCCTATGTCCAGCAGTGGACTAACATAGGCTGATGATGATGATAATGATTTATTTAATAACTTGTAATTAATTATTTACTAACCTTCCACAGTAACATCCACATAAACATAGTCGCTCATATGCAAGTCAATCTCCTTAGGGCTGAAGGTCGCATTGAGGGTCGGCACCGTTTGGCAGATCACCCAGAGGGGACATAGTGCCAGGATGTACAGGATTATCAGGTGGAGAGGCCAGATCGGACACATCTTGCTCGGTTATCTGTAAAGAGGACAAGAGCATTATGAAATGTGTTTAAACCTCTTTCGTAACCGCCTTTTTTCTTAAACTTAGATCGGGTATTTATCGCGTATCTTTTGTTTAATTTTTTCCTACGATTCAAACGTAGGGAAAATAAAACAATAGGTACGGGATAAATACCAGCAGCCTTATTTTCTAACTTGAAATTCATAATCAGTGAACTTCAAACCGATTACCAGTTGTAGACCCAGTCAGAATGTTGTCGGTATTGTCCAAGGTATTCAACTGGTCTTCGGTTTCAGCTATTCACACAATAAGAAAGTAACAATCGAAGTCCTAGGTTTGAAATGCCAAATTGAAGCCGATTACGATTACCAGTTGAGTTAGACAATAGAGCCGCAGATAAATAGTCTAGTTTTTTCCAATTTATTTATACTATTTTTTCCAAGTTAGTTTAGTTTCTATGGAAAAAGTTTTATTTCATATATCCGTCTGAAATTAGCATTTAATGTTAATTTTAGATGGATTCATTCAGTAGTTTTATCTTGAAGAAGAAACAAAGATCCATCCATGTAAACATCCACACCATCGCAATTACAATATTAGTAAGACACTGTCCCTTCACGCCTCACGTCTTTGAGAGAAGTTTTCATAATTTTTTGTTATGATAATTAACTGATGAAAGCTGTTGGTTGAAGGTATGTTCTTCTACACTATAGATGAACTATGATTTCGTTTATTAAGATATAAGAGAATCACCACTTCAATTCTTTAAGCACGGTATTGAAAAAAGCATAGGTTCACAGTCTACACAAGTCAAAAGCAAAATGCTGATTAAAATAAAACTGATTAAATTTTCTTTTAGAATACAGATTGTCGTAAAATTTTCGATACAGCTATAACTTTATCTTACCTAGTTACGACTTAACACGAACAAACTAAATCCGCGAAATCACAGACACATAGCACGTGCGCACTCCACAAAGATTCAGACACGACTGACTGAAATAGAAATACCGATCGCATAACACTACGTAACAAATACGTATAAAGCTGATAGCATATCTCATTCTTATCGCAACGCATTAGAGGCGATAATCGGATTATGTAAATAACCAAAACGATTTTGGCCATTCTTTAGATGATATAATGATCTATCAATCTCGTGGTTTTGGTCACGTAGAGATAAGAGCTGATAATTTCGGCCTAAGCTTTCATTTTATGTTAATCAACCTAACCGATTTTATAAGATAAGCCGCGGAATTACAAAAAAATTTGGAAATGATCATTTTAAGTTCCTTATTTTAAAAGAACTAAATGCACTTAAGACGCGGAGCAGGACAAAATGCATTTATGACCGGAAAAAACAAGATACGAAACGAGGAAGAAATTCAAAGCAGAGCAATTTTATTGAAGAGGTTTTAGAGGTCAGAAATTACAAATTTAAATCTATGAACGAACATGAAAAATAAATCGTGCGAATGGTAGTCACAAGGTTCAAACTGGCCTTGGACGTGAAGCGACGTTGCGGATTGTATTATTTATAAGGTGCAATTTATATTCCGACGAATATAAAGTGTTGACGTGCTATTGTTGATATCGTAACGAAAATTTTAAAGTATAAGGAAATACTGAATACAGCGACTTCAAAAGATGGATATAACATTAAAAGCTCAATGGAAAAACAAAAGAGCATCAAAACAGTGTTAAAGTAGGTATACAAGTCGTCAATGATTGCAATGTAGCACTCGCAATGTAAGTTTTAGTGACAACAATTTTGTGGTATCTCTTTTTATTGGACAGTAAGTTATATTCTATTCCATTCTACAATGGAATAGAATATAATGTTTGTGTGGATTTGATCGACTTTATGCATAAGAAGACTTTAGTCGCTTCAAGACACCCCAAAGCAACCTGACAGTAGTAACCTAAGCTATTAGTATAGACAGCTACGGTCCAAATCGTCATGTTGCATTGCATTATGTTTGCGTAATACACTGTAGCCACGAGAACCAAATTATTCTGGGACAATTTGCGAAGGTCGACTTGCGTGCTTATACAGTTTTACTTTACCCAAAGATAAAAAGTTTCTCGTATTGCATTTACCTTTACTTTCATTGCGATTTTGAATTAAAATGATTGTAGATCAACCTGTATGTTGTTTCTTTTTTATTCCGAGCAATACACAGAACTTAAGCAACACCCAAATTTTAAATAATTATGCAGGATTCAGGTAGACCCTAGTAAGGTAATTCAACATAATATATCATGACCTCAGAAAGGTTATTTTTTATATCCAAAATTAAGTAGGTACATAAAGTTGTTTTGTTTATATAACTGTGGATATACTTACTTTATATCGATATTTGGATGCGCTCTAGTTTTTAAAACATATTGAATTTTATGCATTTCTAAATAATTTGTAAATCAAGCCCCAAATTTATAAGAGCATCTTCTCTAGTTAAGATTTTTCCTCTTATGAAACTGTTAAAAAACTAACCTATAAGTAAAATTTTCCTATAGGTATGCTGTAGGTAGAATTTACAATACAAATGAAGCTATAAAGTCACCTGTGGTATGTCACAAAGTTGAACAACTCTATAAAATAGAAATAGGTAAACATTCGACTTCATTTCCAAGGGTAAAGCAATAACGGAGAAATTAATAGATCAGTACCTGAAATAATCGGTATACGTTGGTACCTATATTTATATTTATACACCTTTGAATTCGTGGCCTTTCGTGAAGGAAATTAATTAACAAACTTCGAAATTGGGTTATCTTCTTTATGCGTTTGTTTATGACTTTATTGTCAACTAGCGGTCCACCCCGGCTTCACACGGGTATTTAACAGAATTTCACAATTTTTTTACACAGCCTTACACGTTGAGTTACATCATTGAAGTCCCCTTACTTTAAAAAAAATTATAGCCTATATTCATCAGGGATAATGTAAGATTCTAATGGTGATTTTTTTAAATTGGTCCCGTTGTTTCGGAGCCTATGGGACTGTCATTGTCAATCCAATATTTATCTACGCGGTTTATACATGTGCAAAATAATCCACACACAGCTACGCAGTCACGCAGGAAATGTTATTTTAAGAGCGATTTATCAATTGAGAGCCATTTTCACGAACTGCCTTAGTACTTAAGTTTTAACAATGGACACTTATTTGTTGTCCATTGTGCAAATAATAGCGAACTGTGTATTATCTATTATCCTAGGGAACAATTGGTTCGGCTGACCTATTAGAAAACGACTGAACACTGTATTGTTACGGAGTTAGGTAGTTCAAACGGTGGTTATTTCAATTACTAGATATTCTATGTAGTGTAGGTAACCACTTATAATTATGTATTTTATTAGTAAAAAAAATGTATGCCTAATTTTTAATGGTATAACATAATGGACAATAATTATAATGTATGGTATTTATGTTCTGGAATATCAGACACTTACGGTTATAGTTAATTTCGAAGGTTTTTATTGAAAAATTCACCGTATCGCATGGTTTCATCTAAGATTACAGATTTCAATAACTATTTCTTTAGGCTCACAAAATAAGGACTTCAATCAAAAATCTTCCTTAAAGGAACACAACTTAAGGTCTTTATTTCTTTAGGCTAACAAAATAAGGACTTCAATCCAAAATCTTCCTTAAAGGAACACTTTCTTTAGGCTAACAAAATAAGCACTTCATACAAAAATCTTGGGCTGACGATCAAATATTGCGGATATTTGATAGCTGCGTAGAGGGGAAACTACTTCATTCTATACTACTAATAGTGAACCAGTATTAATATATATACAACGAAGTATAGTATAGATATAGAATAGACTTTATGAAGGCTTAATCGGTCATGGCTGCTCCCTTTACTTTTCGTCTCGAATAGACTCGTCATGTAGAGGTAGATTGTGCTATTATAACCATGTACCTACATATCAGAGAATGCTCGTGCGTGATCATTAACACGTCGTCGGTATGTATCGTTGTATCATGGAAACCATGATACTTGTGATGTGACTTAACTTGACATCTTTGTTATGCAACATCTGGTTTGCCACATTTCTACCAGTGGCCAGTTCATGGAATTTCCCCACACTTAATAAACCGGAAAGACATGACTTTGATTAAATATTTAATAACAGCTTATAATAAAGTCGTATCTAAAATTGCCAGCGAAAATCGAATGGGACAAAATTGCCTACGAAGTATAGGGTGACTCTGAGAAAGATAAGGCAGCTCATCTCCTCATTATGGCAATGATTACAGGAATCCTCTGTCAATATACTCCGTCTTTTGAGCGAGCTTCTCGGAGTCTGATTTCGGCTGTGACGTATTTTTGGACTGGGGTATATCATTACTGCTCTAACTTGTACAAAGTGTAGGGGTAACAATGAATAGTTAGATCTAAACCACATGTTCAGTCTTTATTGCTCGCGGAAATTAAATTATATCCCAAATATTATAAAATCTAATTTCTTAGAGATTACCCACCCGTGTGCGAGGGCTTACGTCTGGTAGAGATCGCTCTCGAGCGATAAGACCGCCAATTGTCACAAATATTGTAATTTTTATTTTGTTTAATGATTGTTTTGTTAAGTGTGCAATAAAGAATTCTCTATCTATTTTCTATCTACCTACGCACTATAATAACAAAAATATATTGCTCGCTAATTACTATACGATATCGTTACCACTGAAGAGGTAGAATAATAATAGAGGATAATGCGAACTTATTTCTCCTAACACACCATAAATACACGATAATCTAGATAAGATAACACGATAACTAGATAAAGCCTATGTTACCTCTTAACCAAGAGTTTGGACTTTAATGTCTCAAGCGGCTACAGATGACTAGCAAATAAGACCTACAGCAATGGCGGTTATCTACCTCTATTGCAATTGCAAGCTGTATCCTGCTCAAATCACAAAGCTATGCAAAAACAGATCGCAATTGAGTTGCAATAGAGCACGTTTTGCAGATGGAGATGAATTAAACTGGTATTTCCGTTAGTATTCATTTTCAAGCGGACGATTGAGTTCGTTTATAGATTTTAAAACGCATACCTATGTACCTATAGAAGGAGTTGCCATTCAAATATATTGATAACTAGCGACCCACTCCGGCTTCGCACGGGTGCAATGCTGATACAAAAATATTCCTCTTGAATCATTCTATCTATTTAAAAAAACCGCATCAAAATCCGTTGCGTAGTGTTAAATATCTAAGGATACATAGGGACAAACAGTCACACAGCGGGAAGCGACTTTGTTTTATACTGTGTAGGATAATTTAGATGATGACAATGAAATGTATGAAGGACCCAACAAGTGCTTTTATAGATCCTCACTATCTCACGTAATCACGTCCCTAGAACTTGGCCTACCCCAACAAGACTTGGCAGGCGAATTGTTGATCAAAGTGCTCTATATATACAGAAGACACTCTTATGACGCCCACAGGCTGAGTGGAAAGAGTTGATAGTTGATAGATAAGACCGCCCAAGTTTTTAGTTTTAAAGATAAATTAAGTAAATAGACGTGTCCTTGTTCTAAATAAGCTGTTTTGCGGATCATATCCTCTTTTATTGATTAACCCATCAATATCGCAAGTGGCTCTAGAGCGAAATCACTTAATATTTAAATTGACATAATTGGTCTTCTGATTTAGGTATATTGGTTAGATGAGCTTGGGAAACCTTGTTTTATCTCAAAAATAGGCCCTAAGGCGAACGTCATAGCCACTCACGGTATCTTGGTCAAATCAACAATGTAGTAGATAATATTCATCAAGTTAGTTTATCTTATAAGAATGTGATAAAAAGAATACAAACCTATAAGATCCCTGCGTTGCGAAATACCAAAAACCGCTATTCGTAACACGTGACTGATATTGTTAAAACTAGTTATGATGTAAGCACTGGTCGAGTGAAAGTTCACAAACCACCTTGAAAAGTACCTTGGAGTTCTAAGTTTAAAAAATACGCGGGACGCGCGGTCTTAGCGGCTATAACGTCGCAACTGGCTGGGAAGTTACCAACTTGATGTTGCCATCTATAGTATAGAAAAAGATGATTGATCTTTAATATAATGTGTTTAAGGTTGATAATGATAAAAGATAAATTATGACAAATTGTTGATACAGGGTAGATGGGCAGTACCAGTAGGTACCTCAAAACTAGTAGGTAAGAACTTGCTAAGATGAAAATTTCCTGTGGTGCGTAAGAATGTCCTGCAGAGATTCCACATGCCTATAATAATTAAAATTGCTGTTTACGATTGTCCCTGCACTGCATCAATTATATGAACTTTATGGTGCACTGATACATGAAATTAATTTAAAAAATTCGAAAATTCTTAAGTCTGTTAAACAGTGCAATTACCTATCTTGTGGACAAGTAGAATATAAATAATAGGTTCAAGAATTAGTTTGCGAAAATCAATGAAATATTGAGAGACAGGATAACAAAAGAATGGCTGTGACACAAAAGCAAAGTGCATGACATCAGTGAGAGAGCTGGTAGACTAAAAGTGGGAGTGGGCATGAAGTGTGAGTGGGCATGCCACATAGCCCGCAAAATAAACATCACGGTGCAAAACATTGTGAAACTCTTGAAGTGGACACCATGGGGGATTAAAGACCAGTGTATCAGCAAGCAACAACTGGACCTTAACGGCCCAAAATAGAATGAAATGGAAAAGTTTGAAGGAGGCAAAACGAAAGATAAAAATACTCAAGTTACATCTGACACCATTTTACACAGCTGGCAACTTTAAATCATAACAAGTTCACAGTATCCATCCATCAGACTACACACACAGTAGTAATAAAGGTACTGTGTGATTACATTCCCCTCTCAGTCATTCAAGGCTATCAAGTTGTGATACTGAGAAGAGGTGTGATTAGCTCTGGGGTTAGGTTCCTTTTATAGAGTATGGTCATGATTGACATTTACTGTCTGTGAGCGTGAGCGGCTTGGCTTGCTTTGACCAGTAAAACAATGCTTAGAACCTCCTTGTGTCTATCTTTAACAACATTATAACGTTTATTTTTATTTTGTAGTATGTACTTTTACTACTACTAATTTTGTTTTTTGCAATAGCTCTTTTTGTAGCTTTCTGGGTGGTTTAATCTTTTTGGCATTCTGCCCAATGAAGTGCAAAATATTGGCAGTGGGGTAAAGCTGCTACAACGCTACAACATATTCTAAAGAAACTATTATCAAAGAAATCTGATTACAATTATAAACTAAATCTAATGAATAATGCCATCTATGGCGCTCATTAGGAGAGGCCTATGTCCAGCAGTGGACTATTATAGGCTGGTGATGTGATGTTAAACTAAATCTGAATTGACTAAAATGCTACAAATAAAATAATATATGTATAGGATGCTGATGCAGCTGCCTTGCTTTTGCAGCACATCAGGGATGTTCGTGGAGTTGCACACAGGCTTCCATGCAATCAATCGCAAGAAAGTCCCATCAATATTCCAGTGTTTGCAAGGCAGCAGCAACGGCATCCTGAAGATGATTATAACATGGAAAGACTTTAGATTCAATACAGGTGGATGCAGGTAGTGGTGACTTCATCTGTTCCAAATTTTAATTTCGTGTAATTTTTTTTTACTCAATTTTAAATTTACTGTGACATTTTATTTAATTATTTTTATGATGTATATATAAAATTTAAGTTTTCTGTGTAGTAAATTTATAATGGATGTTTTTGATCTAAAATAAATATTATTAAAAAAATGTCTGAGTTTTGCATCATGTTAGGCACAAAATTCAATGGTACCTAGGTACAAACAATGAAACTAAAATTATTTAGGTGCCTACTTACATTACAATGTGGGGCGAGTGCTGTCACTGTACTTGTGATGATTTTTTATTATTAAAGTACACAGGGTCAAGGTAGAATTTAATATTATTTATTCATTAATTATTTATTTTATTTTTGACAGTAATATTACGTTAAGTAGGTATAAGTTAAGTATACTTTATTTTTTAAGTTTATTAGCCAAAAAAGAAACAAATAAGTATAATGATATGCTGATATGCACATAAAACAACCCAATTTTATTGATTTTAGATATAGATCAACTAGACCTTACAAGAAATGATGAATCAGAAGAAATGACTCGTATCCGATTTTCTCAGCTTATTCAATGAAAAAGTAAATCAAAATTAGTTTGGTATTTTTTTATGGCTAAGTCCTCAGACAAAATCGTTTTTATTTTGCTGAGGATAATTCTAGTTTCATAGTGTTCATCTTCTATGTGTTCATCATAGAAAGATGCAACACGGGAAGGTGCAGGTGATATTGCACGAGAAAGTTCAGGATTAGGTAATAACAAATCTAGCTGGATTAGGTACTTACTTTGGTCCTATAAGAACACAATCACTTCACCAAGTAAATAGTATAATCGGACGGCTTTGTTTGTATCATATGATTTAGTGTACCTATTTTAGTTCAGTCTGTCTGTTATTCCAACTTTCCAAGGTCCTTTCTCACAGAACAATATAACTTGTCCTTTCTTCCTCGCTCGATCGAGCTCCGACTCATCCGGCCACAAAACAAACTTTATAGGGATACCTATGTCCGGCTGACTGACACACACACAACACAACACCAGGCTGCGTTCACAACCTACGCTCGAGCGCGCTCGGAGTGCAACTAGGTCGTTCATAATCATAACCTCAGGAGAAACGCTCGGTTGTTATTAACTAGAGCGTTCACAACCTCCGACGACGACGCCGACGGTTGCAACTTTTTACCGGTGTAATTCGATCGACGAAAAACACTCTGACATTGACAGCTGTCATATTTTCTGTTGTCATAGTTTGTTATCTACCTACATATCAAGATTTCTACAGTAAATTTCAAAATTTTCAGTATTTATCAGTTATCGATCGTAGTTACATTCAGTAGATACAATTTACCTAAAATTAACCGCAAAACAAAAACAAAACAAACGAACGTCCGGCAACTGTAACGTCAGTTTTGTCATGATAATGTCAACTTTGACGTATAACAACCGACTCGTTCTGAACCTTTGGGTAAGTTAAAAGTTACACCAAACAACCGCACCCTGAGCCTCTGAACGCACCCCCACGCACATTAACCAAATTAAAGATATTGTACTCACTTTATGCACACAACACTAGTTTTTTTTTTGCGAAACTATAAAGCAGGGTTTCCACCGAGATGATACAGTTTCTACCGTAAGTATTTATATTCTGTTTGGTTTCTACCAATTATTATTCTAAGCTGAGGCTCAGAGCTGAGGTGATCTGATTTTGAAGTATGTACGAAATGACTTGAAATGGCCATGATATTATAGAAAGAGAAGAAGGACATGGCAACCTCAATGGCAACAAGCAACAATCCGATTAACAACTTCAATTTCATAATTAAAGATACGCCAATGTCATCAAAAAACCGCTTGTGACAGTGACGCGTGACACCACGCTGTGTTTTCAACTTCGTATATTTTTCTCAGATCTAGCGATGTTTTTGGGACAATTTTAACATTATAATATTCGCTTGCTTTACCAGAAGTAAACAAAGACGAGAACTGTTCTCGTCTTTGTTTATATCTGTTACAGATGGTAAGCCTAAAAATAATATATATAGAGTGAATGTTACCGATCATGTTATTTTAATTGAGTAGATAAGGTTCTTAGTGAAGTTCTAATGAAGCCTCGACCATCTGTACCTAGAGCTAGCGCAGTTAGATAGATATACATATAGTTAGAAAATACTTTATTATACCACTGAAAGAAAATGAACATTACAAACGGACATGCCTAAAGTAAGGGAAGTACGTACATAGGGCGGCAGTAACCTGGGATGGACTGGGCATGAAGGAATACAATAGACAGTGGCACTTTATATAAAAATAAACGAATACTTATACTGAATACTTAAAATTTGCTTATAGATACTAGCAGAAACTTACATAAATGTAAATAAAACAAATACCTTTTACAATTCTAAGTAAAATAACACTGATGAAGCAGTTTTTTAACTAGTTAGTGATTTTGCTATTGATGTCCAGGGGAAGAGTACTGTGTCAGTTATCTCATTACAATTGTTTTCGAAACAAAAAAAAACTGAAAATTTTATGCTTACCTATAATTTAGTCGCAAACTCTAGGTAAAGATAGACTTACTTCTTATGTAGAGTAACATAATATTTCTAATCTATTAGAGGAACATAATGTCCCAAATCTTAGGGCAGAATTGGAAAGACAAAATATTGTAGTATAAAAGTGTGTGTGTAATTTTAGGTAAATACCTAAGCACTTCCTGTTCCTATCACTACTTCTAAGCATAAAAGAAAATGTGATTATAATAAAAACATAGCTTTTTCTTATTATTCGAGTAATTCGAATAGTACCAGAAAAAATCGAATATTTGAATATTTTAGTAGGCATAAATGTAAATATTTTGATCTAATAGTAAAAACATCACGAAATAAAAATAACCTAGCTACTCAGAAAACATGTGAAAAACATTTTTTTTTAAATTAATACTTTGAATTATATTATTGTAAGACATAATAAGCCTTTCTTGATATGCCAATAATTATGCCATTCATCTCGGTCTCGTGGGAATCTGCTCCATGAAATCAAGCGTCAAGTCCGAACGGCACAATTCATAACTTATTGTTGGAATCACTGACGTAGCTGGCTGCGATGCGAATAACGATCTGCCATCCTCTTTCATCAGATCAGTCGTCGTCGTGTCCCGTTTTCAAACTGAGTTTTCGAATCACATCGCAATCACCAACAAATCAAATCAAAAGCGAAAATTCCACGAGAAGCTTGCGAAACAGCTGTGCAATGTGTTAGTGTACTTTTGAAAAATCGCGACCACCGAGCTACCCAAATTTTTTGATAAACCATCCTGTTATTGGCAAAAATGTCTAGTGTTGATCCTTCTGTTCCACCTCAAACGGATCCGTCAGGTCAACGTGATCAAGTCCAGCCTGTGGATGATGAGAATGTTAAATCGTGCTGGGTTTGCTTCGCCACTGAGTCAGACGATAGACTTGCAGCTTGGGTTCATCCTTGCAAGTGCATTGGGACAACAAGATGGGTGAGTGAATAAACAACATTTTCGTCAACTTCTTGAGTATGGGTTGGCACAGGTCAACCATTGTTCTTTCCAAGGTTATAAACCGTTGTGAATATTTTATTTTACATAAACAATTCAAAAATAAAATATAATTAAACTAGCTCTTGCATCACATGGGTGCAATGCTATAAAAATACCTATTATATACAAAAACCTTCGAATGAATTATTCTATTTATCTATTTAAAAAAAAAAAAACCATCTAAATACATTGCTTATTTAAATATCTAAGCATACAGCGGGACAAACAAACAGTAAGTGGGAATTAACTTTTTTTTATACTACCTAGTGATACTGTAATGATGTTTTGTTTTGAATGAATAAAATATTTTGCAGGTACCTATATCTATGTATTTGAAAATTCTTTGGCACTAAATACTGAACAGATGTGTGAAGGTGTTTATAAGTTTTCAAATTCTGTTCAGTTTATACATATACCTATTATTATTCTTGGGTTTATAGAATTACAGGCCTATGTTTCAGATCAGTAAAAACATTGCTCTATTATAATTAGCTGTAATGTCCCTATGACAAAGAAGAAGTCATGATATACTGAACTAGACATCATCGATAGATGGATCCAACTGGCTTGGGATAATGTTGTATGGAGGGATGAGGGGAAGGGGAGCTTTATCCCAACAGTGGGACATAAAATAAATAAATCTATTTCTATTTCTAATTACCAATGCTACAAAATTTCAGTAGAAACTTATAAACTTGCCTTACACATTGCCAGAAAGTGGAACATAAATACTTACCAATCCTGCAATATATCTGCAGTAGAAACTCATTCACTTGCTTTAGAGATTGCTAATCATGATCAAGCATACCATAAAATGTTTATTTATTTTAATTATTTTAATAAGTCCTTGATATGCTTCCTATTAATATCAACTTCCTACATGTCATCACCCGAACCAGTATTTGGCTGCACCTTATAATAATATTCCAGGGTCATTGGCCTTTAACACTATCAGTGCCTCTGACGTACATGGTTTTCTTACATGTTGTTGTTTTTCAACAATAGGTATTAGGCGGTGTTTTGAATGTGATTATTATAATATTTTAAAATATTTGTATATTTATATCTTACCTCACTTCTATCTAACAATAAACAAATCAGTTGGTTTCAATTCAGTGACATCTCTTAGGAACTTATCTTAATTAGAGTATTAATTAATTAGAATTGATGTTATATCATTAAATCTACATAATATTAGTGGTGCAGATAAAGACTGCAATTAAAAATGACCTCTCATCATTATGTATTATGGATTGTCCAGCATTATTTATTTATTTATTTATTAGAGAGGTCTTGGACATTTCCAAGTCGTGTGTTATATCAAATAAAATCAAATAAGGTCAAAGTGGACCACCATGAGAGAGGCTATCACTTTCAATAACAGTCTTTATCTATTGAAATCTGTTAAATGATGGGCAAGGGATGGAATAAATCGGAATAATAAATGTTCATCACCTTTGCATCATCTGATTGACTCATACAAATAAAGTATACAAAGAAATGTAAATTTGAAAATTAAAAACCATAGTTTTTTTTTGAAGAAACATAGTTAATGTTGTAATTACCAACTACAAAGGTCAGTTTTTTACTTGTATAAGGCTGCAAAAAAGGTAAAAAAATGGGGATTTATTTATTTATTTCAAAACCTTTATTTACCCTTTTTGCAGCATTGTACAAGATATACTAGTAATTTAATCAGGCTTTCTTAATTTAAAACTTTTATCAATTTATAATTTTTTAAACTTAACTATTCTGGATTCATTTATATTTTTGAACAAAAGCCTCCTCCAACAACAATCATTCTTTATTGCTAGACACTTTTGACCATTATAAGCCACTTGTTGTGGTCTTTATAAATTCAAAACCAAAACAATATTTTTCAACCTACCTAAAGTAAATCTTCACAGTCAACAGTCTCAAAGTCGTGGATAATCAATAAACTCAACATCAAATACATACAAACAAATCACCACAATCTACTATCTCAGCGAACAAAAGTGTCAAGTTATATTGATGAATGGTTTAAGGGCAGTGGTCTTGAAACCTTGCTGGTCCTTGACAGCTGCAGCAATTTCCTTGTTTCACATTTACATGCACTTTACTGCACATTTCGAATTGCAACATGCTTTACCTTCTTTATCCTTTAGTAATTTGCATCGTGGAATTCTTGAGACTATTATTTTAAAAAGGTTGTTCAGTACACATGTACTGAACATACAAATTCTTTTTTTTCATAGATGGTTTGGTACAGTTCAACATCATCAACATCACCAGCCTATAATAGTCCACTGCTGGACATAGGCCTCCCCTAATGAGCGCCATAGATGGCATCATTATGTGGGGGTTATTGCCCATAATCCCCACGCTGGGCATGCGGGTTGGGGATCGCAGTTCGGTGTAGTTGTTCTGCAGAAGGCGCTGCTGCCCGCCCCCCGGTGTGTTTCCCTTAGTCGCCTCTTACGACACCCACGGGAAGAGTTGGGGTGGTGAAATTCTATGCCGGCACCACACGGCATGGTACAGTTCATTTCTAATTAACTAAAAACTTAAAAGCTTCGTAAATTAAATAAATAAATGATGCTAGAAAATCTATACAGCATCATCTAGCCCAAAGCTAAGCAGAGCTTGTGTTATGGATACTAGTTAACTGATATATACTTACATAATATTGTTGAAGTAAATACATAGATATTTTTTTATATACATAGAAAACGAGCAGAACATCTGAAACATATGTATATCTGCTGATCATACAAACATTTGTTCCGAGGGAGGAATTGAACCTACTGCGTCGCAGGTGGACTTTCGCTTCGCCTACCGCGAGCCACAAGGTTATCGAGAACAAAATTAATAAAGATAATTAATATTACAGATAAAAATCGTCACGTTGATTTCTATAACTGCAATCAGGATTGCACCTAGATTTACTCCAACACTTTGACTGCCATACCACCGACGTACACCGATTAATAGGACATCTCTTTACACAGCCATAGGGCCCAAGTCGTATAGCTCAAGTTAGGCAGTGAAAGAGTTAAGTGAAGTGGAAGGAAACCAATACCGATGTACCCAACAGCTAAGCCCTATGACTATCGGTATAATTATGCCAAACATAATGACATGTAAGGTCAGTTAGTGTACATATTTAGGTACTGAATGTACCTAAATACTATTCGCTACAATTTATTATAAATAATTTATAATAAATTGTAGCGAATAGTATTTATTTACTATATAGGCGACAATTATTGTCGCCTATATAGTTCAACCGTTGATTACGATAAAATTTCGTCGCACCGTGTAATTGAATAACAGATAAAAATTGATTATGGATATTAAAACGACGTATGCACTCTGATAAGTAAAAACAACGATTTTTAAGAGTGCTTAATTTTTTTCGTAATGTTTTGTACCCACTGCGGCATTCTTGGTACCTAGCGCAATTATTTTATACTTATAGGTAGGTTAGGTTATTAAAATAATATACTTATTAAGCAGTTTTCATTCACCACATCCAAAGAACTATATTTAGACTTATAAAAAATCAGCATTTTGTCATATGTTGCGAAAATGTCGTTTGACCCTTGCTTGCTGTATTAGTCTAGACTAAACTCTGGAATAGAATTAACTTACAATAAAAAAAAAATGGTAAAGAAAAAGTGCCCTTCGATTTTTGAAACATTTGTGCAAACACTTTGGGTCCTGTACTTTTAGATGCTACCTATATAGTGCGAGAGTCCGAATCTGACTGGGAAGTTTTATTTTCTATCATCCCAAATAAATGTGCATCGACAAAATAAATTCTTAAGTATGTAAGGACAGCTGGCTAGGTCAGATTGCTCATAATGCATATAATTTTATTGTGATATAAAATTATATGCATTATGCATACAGGTATTTTTAGTTTTGTTTTGTTATGGATGCATAAACATAAAATAAGCTAAACTCAAATAATATAATACAAAACTTGACTATTTAACGACTTATGTGCATACAGAGAATCAATATGAACAAGACATGAGCAGCAAACCATATTTTAACCTATTCCTAATTATTAACTAAATTAAATAATATACTTATGTATGTACTCCCACAATTTTAAGCTGTAGGTAAGTACTTAAAATTGTGGGAATTAACAATTCTGTGAATTAGTGCAATCAAGTGCAATGCTATCAGCAAAATTATTATAAAATGAAATATAGATATTGCAAGAAGGGAAAGTTTATAATCATTATTTAGATCCGACATCAGATTAGATAGCATGTCCGTAAATTTTACGTAAATATACTTACCTCTAATATTTACACAAATACCAAAAGTTATATACTATTTGTTATTTTATTATTTGTTTAGCATTAACTTGGTCGCCTGGAAGAAAGTGATAAGGCCGTTGCCATTATATTATAGCATAAGTAAAATTTAGTACCGAATATTTTTTCTTTTTGAAAGGCTATCGAAGTCTCCAATTTTATTTTATTTGTCTTTCTTAGGGATAACAAACAATCACTTATATATACATATTAATCGATGTACATAAGTAAACTTATTTCTAAAGTGTAACCAGTCCCCATATCCGCAGGTTATTACAAAAAGGGGTGATGTTAGTGAATATTTTTAGCAATTGACAATATTATACATTACTAGCGGTCCGTCCCGGCTTCGCACGGGTATTTAACAATTGAATTTTTCATACGGAACCCCAATTTTTTTTAAATATTCTATAGCCTATGTTCATCACGAAAAATTTAGGATTCTATTAATACCTAGTGAAAATATTTTTCATATCGGTCCAGTACCTAGTTTCGTGCCTATTCAGTCCAATCAAACAATCAAATCTTTCCTCTTTATAATATTAGTATATCAGTATAGATATTTTTTTTTAGATATTGATATTTGCACAAAAAGAAGCTAAAAAGACCTCTTTCCAGGTACACCAAAGCTGTCTCCAGCGTTGGGTAGACGAGAAGCAACGAGGCAATATCACACGCAAGGTCCTGTGCCCGCAATGTAAAGCAGAATACATAGTGGTGTTTCCATCTATGGGTGCGTTTGTGGCACTCTTGGATGCAGTTGAGGATATGACGCATAAGATATGCCCGTTTATCGCTGGTGGGGTGCTGCTGGGCTCGATATACTGGATTGCGATCACGTATGGCGCTGTTACGGTTATGCAGGTGAGTCTTGAAAACGTAATACAATTCAGAGCCTTTATTTCAGAGGCTTTCCGACTAAAATATTGTAATTCAGAAATAAATTAAAGTGTTCAAAATAAATATGAAAATAAAAACAGTGAAAATCAGATTCTCAGTTAAATATAAAATCAAAATTAATTGCATTATTAAAATCACAATCAAAATTAGAATTATACTACCATATTACCTATCGAAAACTGATCAAGAGAACACAATATTATACGCCCTTGTTCAGTAAGTCAGACAATATTGTAGTTCAGAAATAAATTAAAGTGTTTATTACCTAGTAAAATACTAAATCAAAATAACATACGTAATTAAAATCACAATCAAAGAATTATACCACTTATCGAACACCGGTCAAGACAGCACAATATACGCCCTTGTTCAGTAAGTCAGACAATATTTTAGTTCAGAAATAAAAACATAGTGAATATCAAATATAACCTAGTTAAATACTAAATGAAAATTACATACGTAATTAAAATCACAATCAAAGAACTATAACATTTATCGAACACCGGTCAAGAGATCACAATATACGCCCTTGTTCAGTGTGTTGCTAATGTAGTGCTTCCTTGTTTTTACTTTACGCTTTAGAGTTTTAAACATTTTGTTTTATTTAGCGTTTCCATCATCTTGTAGGCTAAAATTCTATAATATAATAAATATCGCTAAAACCTGTAACGATCGTGGTCGGCATTTAGGATTATGGAATAGATCACTGCTTTAACTCGAGCAGTTCTTTACGTTCGGTAGGTATTGTTTAGTAAATAAAGCTAGACAAATCCACACATCATGTTCTAGCACCAAGCTGCAGAGCTTGTGTTATGGGTACTAGATAACTGATATATCTATCTAAACTAATATTATAAAGAAGAAATATTTGATTGTTTGTTTGAATTGAATAGGCTCCAAAACTACTGGACCGATTTCAAAAATTCTTTCACCATTAGAATCCGAAATTTTCACAACCTCCGTCACAGGCAAACCTACCTACGAGGCGCTATAGAGGTCGTCGTTGTGAAATGTGAATCAAAGTATTACCTACAATGCACAGACGCTCACTAATTGTCCCACGACATAAGACTAGTCTCCTTGAGACAGGCAGCAATGATGATATCATCATCATCAGTGTAGGACTTGAAAATATTAATATTCGATTTTTTTGATGATGATTCGCAAAAAAGGCCAAAATGCTAATGATTCGTGGTTCTACGACAACCTTCCGAGACAAAAGTAATAGAACGTAAAGTAATAGAAAAGAATTAGAACAAGAGTAGGTACAGAATATCATCAACCTGTAACCAGCCGGCTACACTCGGCTGGTTACAGGCCTTCACTCAGTGAGATACGAGGAGGCTTAAAAAATTTTCGAATATTCTAATACTGCAATTTCAGTATTCGAATATTCGAAAGCAAACACTAGTGAACAGCATTGTGAGGATCAAAGGCAAACCACGTGGTTCGCAAAATCTTAAGCGTATAATCGATTTAGTTCCAAAATCTTCAGCGTTCATCGATTCTTTTCAATTTTCAGCAGGTTGAACTGTTGCGTTAATATTGGGGCTCTGACAAGGACAGTATTTGGCTGCAATTTTAGTATTCGAATATTCGAAAGCAAACACTAGTGAACAGCATTGTGAGGATCAAAGGCAAACCACGTGGTTCGCAAAATCTTAAGCGTATAATCGATTTATTTTCAAAATCTTCAGCGTTCACCGATTCTTTTCAATTTTCAGCAGGTTGAACTGTTGTGTTAATATTGGGGCTCTGACAAGGACAGTATTTGGCACCTATACTATTTTGTGGTTGGTAATGAAGTGAGCAGTGGACTAATGTAGGCTGATGATGATGATGATGATGATGAATGAAAATAACTTGGGTAATTTGCTTTTAAATGCTATTTGGTTTTTTTAGCGCAAAGTTTCTCAAGGTTTGTATGAGGAAGGTCAAGATAAAATGACACTAGTTTTCATCCGTGGTTTTGCTCATGCGATACTTCGTTAAATCGTTGATCGATTAACTAGTCCACTCTTGAGGTATTTCAAATTAGATAATTGTCACATAGTAAACCAGCGGCCCGCTCCATCTTTTCATTTAAATACCAAAAAGTTCAAAAAATTTAAATTTTTATTTATTTATTGAGGTAAACCACAGCGTTACAGTAAATATTAGCATAATTAAAATTTAATTTTTAATAATTAAATTTTTTACACACACTTACACACGTTGGGTTACCTTATTAAAGTTTTCCTCAATCCATAACTTTTTTGAAAGTATTCTAAATAGGTGAGTTTCCTGATAGGTACTGAAATAATTTTTCAAATCGGTCCGGTACTTTCCGAGCCTTATTCAATCCAAACAAACAATCACATTTATTCCTCCTTATTTATATTAGTATGCTGGATAGCTGCCCATCTCACACATTATAAAGTGATAAAAGTTTATGAGTGGCTGGTTTCTGGAACTAGGTACTGGTCCGATTTAGAAAATTCTTTCGCTTGTAAAAAGGTTTATTATCTCTGAAGGACATAGCTCTTTTTTATCCAGGTACGGTATTAGCGAATCCGCGGTCAGAAGCAAGTAATATAAACGCGTTTTGCACACTCCTGTTAATTGAACCTAACTGTCTATCCACAAACACTGTTATTTGGTCAACTTTGACCGAATAACATAGTTTAACGTGTGAAAAATCCTTTATTTATATAACCGTTGAACAGAATCCAGTTTGTATAAAGAATGTTGTTAATATGACCCACTGACTGAGTTTTATGGTTTTATTGACAACTTTTTCGCAAAAACACTTAGGGCCGCGATCCCACTGTATCGTGAAGTCGTGTATTTTAAAGTGTCGTGATTTGTTGACATATAGGACGAAACGAGTAATTTTCGTTCACGACTTTTAAGAACATGCGGCGCTGATTTTAAATAAACTTCTCTAGGGTAGGCAGTTAATTTACGGTTACGACACCGTGAAAACATGGCTTTACCATTTATATTGAGGTAGTTATAGGTTGGTAACTGGTTCATGGGTTTCTAATCACTTCTCAACCATAGAATATAATACATACATAATACCTAATACTAACGTTTTCAACTCAACTTTTAGCAAAATTGGTGAGTATTGTTTGCTTATGCACCCCGACAAAAATTGAAGGTTATTTACAAGTTATACATTGTGGGTAAAACTTGTAAATAAATCTATACAACGAGAATGCTCCTAGATGTTTTGGTGAAAACCAAAATGTTAATTTACCACCAAATGAACATTTAAAACAGATAACAATTTATTTATAATTTGTCGAATTATACGTCATATGATTATGAACTATAATCATAAAAAATAAACGATAACATAAAATAATTCGTAATTCAGTTAAAATTTTTGCGTAGATCGTAAAAATAAAACAATTAAAGTATGATTCACAGCAAAATCGTAGAAGCGGGCTGTTAGTTTTGGTTTCTGTTTTTTTCATAACAATCAAATTATATTTTTAATACTTCCTAGCTCATTCTTAAGTTTATTTATGCTTCGCAATTCTATGGCCACTCCTCTTCGGTATTTAACTATGTGGAAACATTACTGTGTGTCTGTGACAGAGATTTGAAAGTATCGTCGAGCCCTGCGTTAGATGTCACAATCTTAGACAGGTTGTAATACTTTTATACAGTGTAAATAATAAGGAATATCAATAAAAATTCTGGACAATCCACACATCATCATCTAGTCGCAAGCATCAGAGCGTGTGTTATGAGTACTAGATGACTTATAGTTATAATAATAAAACTGTCAACTAAACAGAAAAGTTAGTCGTACCGAGTGGTACAGTTATTATTATTAGCAAAAGCAACCTTGACATCTGTATAAATTTTAATGCCGCATTAATTGTTGGAATTTATTCTATTGTCAGTAAGATAGTGCTTAAGGCAACTCAGTTCAGGGCCGATTTGCACGTAACTGAGTTTAATAAAATATCTGAGTGAGAGTAAAAAGGCAAATAACTCAGCGTACAATTTTGCTCAAAGAGCAAACCCTGATTTTGAGATTTTCTTTATCAAAACTTAGGTGTTGAGTGAGCTACTCGCGCTTTTGATAAAGAAATATACACAAACAAACTGTTTATTTATTTAAATCAAATATTTATTTAAAAGACCCTGAAATGTTGAAGAAAAAATTATAAACTTAGATGACATATTGGATGGTTTAGGTTAAAGTAGACACAAATATAAAACAAAAAATAATGCTCTGGTCGAATCAATCACGAGAAAAAAGAAAAATATTTATAATAAAGCTAATTTCAAATGTAACACAACATAAAAATACCAATATAAGAAATGTTTGGGTCAAAACAAACCCACCTGTTTGTAAAGCGCGTGTTTGACTTGGTACCCACGATAACATGCCTGTGTTGATAAACAATCGAACTGTGTGTTGTTGAACTAATTCTAACCTCGTTATCATGGTAGTATAACATCGCATATGATTGGTTACTGTCTGTGACGTAGTCCGACACAACAGAGCCCCGAGTCCGGTTGACGATAATATTGAGACGTGACGTCTAATTTTTTACGGGATTTGCGAAGTTCCCTATCCGAACGCTAGAGGCGTTGACCAAAAAAATCAAGAAAAAGGAGACGAGACAAAAATATACTATTTTACTGTTGTAGGTTTTTACACAGACTTAAATAATGCTGACAAGAGCAAGAGCAACTGCCGACAAACTGATTTACAGTTTGGCAGAAACTTTATAATTTAATTTCAAAATAAATAAATACAAAATACAATTACCCAAACTTATCAGAATATTATGAAAACTAGAGTTACAAACAATTTACGCGTCTTCGCACGCGTTCTAGGATATAAGTACCTAGCCTATACTTATATAAATTCTGGCTTAAAACTACCTGTATTAAAAATCAGCCCAATACGTTTAATAGTTGTAACGTGAAGACTTGAAGAGGTAAACACCCGAACTTCCGCATTTAAATGAGTGTGGCGTGAAGGATTTAAAAACTCTAACTGATGTGACGACTAAATTTTAACTCGTGAACCGCGTTTGGAAACTCTGTACAGAGCTCCTTAAAACAATACACAATTTCTTCAATATTATAAAATTAAATATCAGCTTTTACAAAAATATAAAGGATTGAAATCTGTACAAAAGATTCCATTATAATATTTAGGTAATTAGCAATCTATGTAGATCGCAAAAAAAACTTTTAATTTTAGACAAAAACATGTAAAAAGAAAATCAATAACTACTTATTTCTTATTTTATAATAAACTAGCGGTCCGCCCCGGCTTCGCACGGGTATTAAACAAAAATTTCAGAAATTATACACACTAAAACGATGGGTTTCACAGTTTTCATACGGATCTTTACTTTTTTTAACAGCATTGGGGTTTTTGACATTGACTCGACATTCCAAAACTGACACTGGCCGTAGAGAAAAAGCAAGCACCGTGCGCTATACAACCTCTTTTTCTATTCTGACGCGCCATAATAGAAAAAGAGGTTGAATATACAGCCCACGGTTCAATTATTGAATTTTTCATGCGGATCCCTAACTTTTTTGAAAATATTATATAGCCTATGTTCATCACGGAAAATTAAGGATTCTAATGGTGAAAGAATTTTTTATCTCGGTCCAGTAGTTTCGGAGCCTATTCAATTCAAACAAACAAACAAACAATCAAATCTTTCCTCTTTATAATATTGGTAATATTGGTATAGATAATGAATGAATTGTTACAAAAAAACCAATTTAAAAGTAAAACTAATTAAGGTTTTATGTTAAGTAGGTAGTAAAATTTTCTCCATTATTTCTAAGACTACCCAATAAATTATTACTTTACATTATGTACTCACTTAAATTATCAACTACGTTTCAGTCGCTGTTTTTTATGTCGTCGATAAAAGAAACAATTTAATTATAAACATGTTGTGATAACAATTCTTGACATATTTTGTTGCTCTATTGCTACTGATTTTATTGCGGTATAGCCCCTAGATTTTTTTAGTAATGGGTAGTCCATGTTAATAAAATTATCAACTACGTTCCTAGTCGCTGTTTTTTATATCGTCGATAATAGATAAACAATCTAATTATATATTCCCTGTGATAACAAATATTGACACATTTTGTTGCTCTATTCATACTGTTTTTATAGCGGTATTGCCCTAGAATTTTGCCTTAGTTTTTTTTCTCACGTCTTTTTTGGCGCGTTACGTCATTGAAATGTGCCCTAGAGGTGTAACGCATAAGATAAGTCAATCTCTAAGTGTAATATTATTATTGTGTATTGTTAAATATAATGAATTAAAGTGTAAACGTAGACAATAAAAAAACAAAAAGGCTGAAAAGACGATTTCTTTCGTTTGTTGTAGGAAACTTGATAAATACTTTCTAATACAAGTAATAGCAGTACATGGTAAAAATATGCTAGAATTACAAATCATTTTGGTATTTTGAAACCATTTATTCTTTGTAATTGTGGTCGTTATACATAAGATCTTAAATATAATTGTTTGCTCTACACAATTTACTCTTTCGAGCGTACAAAGATTTTTTATATAATTAGATTTACAATAAAATTACATGCAGTCATAAATTATTAGGTTCATGCCATGTTCATAATTCCATTCAATTCATCATTTAATCATTAAATTTAACAAAACATTTTGTATTAGAGTCATAATAATTAGATGTCACAGTAATGAAAATAATAATAAATACCCAATAATCATAATAATTAAATATACCTACATACAATTTAATTAATGTCAAAGAATTCTTTTAGGTCATAATAACAATTTTCTAAGAGCCAAGTAAATAGTTTTGTTTTTAACTTCTGGAGTGGCAAGGAAGTTATGTCATTTGGCACATTATTATAAATTTTGACCGACATATCGCACCTTCGGTAGAACAAGGGCCGAACTACCAAATTTTCGAAAATTGACTTAAGTATGCCAAAGTCCTTTTAAAACGTATTTTTACCCGGAGTAACAAAGACACTCGTTCAGTTCCATCTAATTTCGCCAGAGGGCGACAGTGCCTTTGTCACATTGTAGAGTTTTTTCAAACGTATTGGCGCGACAAAATCCTATTGGTCAGTTGCGGCGCTGCCGGCGCGCTGAGTGATTGTCAGCTGGAGCGTAGAAGTCGTTAAGGTAAATATGCCCTTTTAATTTCAGAGTTTTGGAGGAACAAAGTCTCACTTTCTTTACGTATGCCCATTTCTTAGAAGATAATTTGATGGTACAAAGTCGTTCGAACAGTTGTGCTTTTGTATGTCCAAAATGTAAACAATCTCGCAGTCGTAAAATCAAGTTAATCAGTTAAATTGCCTCGAACATTGTTCCAAAATTTTATGAACAGTATTATAATGGATTATTTTAATTGTGATTCGATGACAAACGTTAATTGCTCAACTACTTTAATAAATAAGAAACGATTCCATATTTGAATGAGTAGGTACAGTAAGGTACCGTACCTATAGCTTAGATTTTTGAAACTTTTATTCTTAATTTTAATCAAGATGAGAACGATCTCACTTTTCGAATAAATAAGGTGCATTATTTAACAGCCGCACTCAAAGATGTTAATGATTGCTTAAACTATTACTAAGTAACGATAAAAAAAACTTAGTGGTAGTTTTAGTAAACATTAACGTCGTTGAGTGCAGCTGTAATTACTGTACCTTGTTTTGATTTTAGAAACTTTTGTTTTGTTAGAATTTTCCACTCAGATACGTTCAATTGCCATTAAATCTGAGTTAAAATATACTATAGTCTTGTTTTCGTCTCTATATTTTACATAACTTTAATAGTATTGATTCTCTAAATATTTAAGATTGCAAAGACTGTATTAAGTTAAGAACAAAAACTTTAGAATTTAATGTTGTTAACTACTAAGAGTTATTGACTCTGTCGGTTCCTATTAAACCTTTAATGGTAAATAATTTAAAATTTAAATAATTGCTATTTTTATTGAAAAACATCCCATAAAAATAAAGAGAAATAAGGACATTTTTACTATTTTTTAAGAATGTTGGTGGAACAAAGGCCTAAGTGTGGGTAAGTTTTTATATTTATATGAAAATAATTAAAACTATAAATATTTAAGCATTGTAGAGAGCATGCCATTATTCACAAAACTATAAGGTATATTTCACACTAAGGAAATTACCTCAAACTCAATATAAGAAGAAGATAAATAGTCTCTAAACACAAAAAAATCTTAAAATGTATCTCCTGTAAAATCACAAACATGGCAATTAAGCCCTTGTTCTACCGAAGGTGCGATATAGTAAATGCTTTTGCGACTTGATGATAACCTATACATAGGAGTGGCTAATTTGTTTTCAAAACGCTCACGAAGTCTTGCATTTTTATATTTTATTCTTGTTTTTCAAAATAAACATTCTCATATTTCTTAACGAATAAACATATTTCATAAATGTAGAGACAGCACAAGGGTAATATTTTAAGAAATTTAAATAACGGTCTACAATTTCGTTAGTATGGGAAATTCATCCGTCACCGGAGTCTTAAGTGAACTTGTTTGTTCTTTTTTTGAATTTATTTATAGACCTTTAAACCGCAATTTAAGTACACAGCTTCTATCAAGTTTCAACATCATCATCAACATCACCAGCCTATAATAGTCCACTGCTGGACATAGGCCTCCCCTAATGAGCGCCATAGATGGCATCATTATTTGGGGGTTATTGCCCATAATCCCCACGCTGGTCATGCGGGTTGGGGATCGCAGTTCGGTGTAGTTGTTCTGCAGAAGGCGCTGCTGCCCGCCCCCCGGTGTGTGTCCCTTAGTCGCCTCTTACGACACCCACGGGAAGAGTTGGGGTGGTGAAATTCTATGCCGGCACCACATGGCTATCAAGTTTACTTACTTGCTTACATTAGATGACTAAAGTACCAAGGTTTAAAGTGCAAAAAAATTCTACTTATGCTTGCTGTTTTTCACATTGTGAGTAATTTCCGGAACAACTAGGTCCGGTTCTAAAAATAATTTCTCGGATTTGTAGGTAATTGCATCATCTCACTATCACAGTGTTACCACAATGTTACGTTTCTTTAGCTTATTTATTGTCAACTCTGAAGTCAAATATCGTTCGAATAGTATTTTTATTAGGTTTTGAACGTAATTTATTTTGTTATAATGGGCAAAAACCTCCCCTACCCGCAGTCCTGTGAGATACTAGAATAATTCCACTTATATCTCGCAGTTTGGTCAACCGGAAGTTAATCAAATCAAATCAAATCAAATCAAAAATGCTTTATTGTACACCAGAAATTGAACACAACAAAAGACATTACATAAGACAAGTACAATGGGCGGCCTTATCGCTTAGAAGCGATCTCTTCCAGGCAACCTTTGGATGGAAAGAATTATTTTAATTTAAGAAAGGCAGGGGGTGTACCAATGGGAAACTAAAATATAATATTATTATCATGTATGCTAGAAACAAAAATTTTTAAATAAATATAACTAATAACTAGCTAAATATACTTACACCGAATAATTATATTTATAATATACTACTTAGATACATAAATAAAATAAATATATATATATATGTATATATATATATATATAAAAGTCAATACCATTATTCAATTTTCTGACAGGAAAAACTCCTTGAGACGAGTTTTAAATACAGGTAAGGAAACTGCTTTTCTAATGGATTCCGGTAGTGCATTCCACAGTCTTATGGCCTGGATGGTGAAGGATTTGTCGTAGAAACTAGTTTTGTGAGGTGGCATATTCAAAACCAAATTTTCTGACGACCGGAGGATACGGGAAGGATGAGGATGAGAGTCGTGAAGGAATTCAAAACGCTCCTTTAAATAGAGTTAATATTTGCTACGCAAGACTAAGAATTATTTATAACGGGCGGAAGCGGCCATATTGTGGAAATTGATTTCGTCGATGCATATTTTTATTCAAGGTTTTATTACCAAATACGAACGAGGTTTTTAATTATATCGTTTTTTCAACGAAAATGACGATAAAACATATTTAATAACATTTTATTTGAATAAGATTGTATATGCAAAACACACAATTGTTTTGATGATCTGTGGCGCGCTGGGCGAAAGTTCCCCTGCAAGGCAGGAGGTTACCCCCAAATGATAAAATAAATAAATAATGCTGGACAATCCACACAGCATCATCTAGCCCCAAGCTAAGCAGAGCTTGTGTTATGGGTACTAGATGACTGATATACATAATACAATATTATTACATACATATATATTTTTTATTATACATAGAAAACAACCAGAACACCCTGAACAAATATCTGTAGATCGTACAAATATTTGTCCCGAGGCGGGAATCGAACCCGCAACCTCCTGCGTCGCAGGCGGACCTTCGCCCACCGCGCCACAGAGGTCGTCTGTGATGATGAATGTTATGGCGCTTAGGGGAGGCCAGCAGTGGACTAACATAGGCTGATGATGATGATAATGGAAATGCGAGTGCTGCCCCGTTCAACCCAAGATTTTTCTACCTAATTGGTATTTTGCTCCGTTCGACCATTGATTTAAGTTCCCCTCTCTACCCACAAGTAGTTATTCCAAAATTCTGCTGCGCCCGATACCCACTAGCTAAAATAAGATAATATTAAGATCATTGTATTGTCAATAGTTACATAAATAACAAATATACAAAATATACTGAACTAGCGGCCCGCCCCGGCTTCGCACGGGTATTAAACAAAAATTTCAGAAATTATACACACTAAAACGATGGGTTTCACAGTTTTCATACGGATCTTTACTTTTTAGGGTTTTGCCATCGGTTGCAAAACCCTTATGAAATCGCTTTGGGTCTGTTTTGTGTTTTGAATCCTTAATATCTCAGAAACTACTGCAGCTTTTGACTTTAAATTTGAAATAATAATACATTTTGTGCGCCCGCACATATTTATAGAAAAATAAATGAAAATAAATGAAAAATCAAAATGAAGATTTTCCATACAAATTTTGAAATCGAAATTTTAAATGGAACGTACAAAGTCGAAAGTGGTATCAAATAAAAGGTACTCGTTTGTAGATTTCAAAATAGTTTTTGAAATTTCGGTAGATTTCATACTTTTTACAATATTTTGAAAATGGTCAAAAAAATGACCGTCCCCCCCCCCTATCTCCGAAGATTGCAGAGCGATCGACGTGATATGTACCAAGTGTTTGTAGGTATTGATCTATATTTTATAGGAAAAATATAGAGAAGTCTGTGAAAATAATACTTTTTGAAATATGGTCAAAAAAGGGCGGGAAAAATTTCTAAAGGGGTGACTACCCCCTCGAGTTGGGTATCAAATGAAAGGTATTGGTTTGTACATTCTAATGTAGTTTTTGAAATTTCGATAGATTTTATACTTTTTGATATATTTTGAAAAAGGTCGAAAAATTGACCGGTACCCCCCCTCTATCTCCGAAGATTGCAGAACGATCGATTTGATATGTACCAAGTTTTTGTAGGTATTGATCTATATTTTACAGGAAAAATATAGAGAAATCTGTAAAAATAATACTTTTTGAAATATGGTCAAAAAAGGGCGGGAAAAATTTCTAAAGGGGTGACTACCCCACCGAGTTGGGTATCAAATGAAAGGTATCAGTTTGTACATTTTAATGCAGTTTTTGAAATTTCGATAGGTTTTATACTTTTCGAAATATTTTGAAAAAGGTCGAAAATTTGACCGTTCCCCCCCCTCTATCTCCGAAGATAGCAGAGTGATCTATATAAAATGTACTAAGCGTTTGTAGATATAGGTCTATCTTTTACAGGAAAAATATAGAGAAGTCTGTAAAAACAATACTTTTCGAAATATGGTCAAAAAACGAATTTTCATACAATGGGGGCTATTTCATTGAGAGCAATATCAAATCAAAGGTATGGATTTCGACAATTCAAAACAGGTTTTAAAAATCGTCTAAGTTTCATACTTAGTGAAATACGTAGAAAAAAGTCGAAAAAATAATTGTAGGTACCAACCCACTTACCTACCCACTAATCTCTGTAGTAACTGTAATAGTAGGTATGTAGTTCCACAGCGCCACAAAACCGTTGTTCTCAAAATTTTAAAGTCCATACCCAATGTATTCCACTGCGCTCGAAGAATATTTAGATAATAAGATTATTAAATTCATGAATTCCACCGTGCTCAAAAAAAATATGAGAAGAGTAATGTATCCTGGATAATCCACACAACATCATTTAGCGACAAGCTAAGCAAGCTTGTGTAATTCGTACTACTACGATATCTGTTATACTTAATAAAGTATATATAAGTATCACATTAGATGATTTATTTTTGTGTACGTAGAAAAGGACTAGAACACTCGAACAAATAATCTGCAGATCTTACAAATATTAGTCCCGAGGCGGGAATCAAACCGCAACCTCCTGCGTTGTAAGCCCACCGCGCTAACAGGTCGTCAATATACGTACCTACCTAAACGACAAAAGTTCAAAACCCTCGGCGCGCGAGTTACACTCGCACTTGTCGTACTTGTTTTAACAGCATTGGGGTTTTTGACATTGACTCGACATCATACACTGGCCGTAGAGAAAAAGCAAGCACCGTGCGCTATACAACCTCTTTTTCTATTCTGACGCGCCATAATAGAAAAAGAGGTTGAATAATACAGCCCACGGTTCAATTATTGAATTTTTCATGCGGATCCCTAACTTTTTTGAAAATATTATATAGCCTATGTTCATCACGGAAAATTAAGGATTCTAATGGTGAAAGAATTTTTTAACTCGGTCCAGTAGTTTCGGAGCCTATTCAATTCAAACAAACAAACAAACATACAAACAAACAAACAATCAAATCTTTCCTCTTTATACTATTAGTATAGATATTAGTATAGATTAGATGGATAGGCTATGACTTGACAAGAACATTAAAATACAATTTTGCTGTAAAGGGGCAATAATCAAGAGTAATAAATCTAAAATAACAATTATGGTCCTTAAATGATACCTACTCATTTTGACTTTAGGTTAAGTGAGATTACGACAGTGTCGGGTAACTTTATGTTGTGGTGTTAAGGTGACTGTAGTCGTTCTCTAAATACTCTTTCATGCTATATAGCGTTTAGTCAATTAGTAAATTCCTAGTTCTAAATTAAACTTATTTTCATTTCTAATCAGCTTCAAACCTAACCTCAGATCCTAGCTCTCAGATCTTACTTATAAAATGTTCCCTTCATTCCAGGTGGTCGGCCACAGAGAAGGCCTGGAGATGATGGAATCAGCAGACCCCTTGGTTCTTCTAGTCCTACTGCCCACCATACCCGTGACTCTGATCAGCGGGAAGATGTACAACTGGGAAGATTCAGTTCTTCTGTTCCTCAGAAAGTACTGTGCGAAGATACCCGCGCTTGCGTACATACTGCCTTTTGGAAGGTAAGAATTATTATTGTTATTCATATATTTCAATTCAAAAATCTATAAAAATGATTACATACATACTTTAACCAGTATATTTAACGATAAAACGACTTTTACGACTGACTTACAGAAAACCCAAAGCGTCATACACTACAGTAATTCAAATTATGTACATAGGTACATACGTGCGGTGTACGGTGCCAGCCACTGTGTCTGCCACAAGAGCCATCTGCTGTAGGGCCGCTTGGTTGTTGACTCTACCGCGTAATACCATTATGTGATGCGTGAGTTGGAGGAGTTTCCTTCTTGAGTGTAGAGATACCGACCATACCCGAGACAAACCGCGATGGATACAAATACGAATAATAATAATAATCATTTATTTCAGGCACCATAAGAAAAGTTATAGATGGTAAAAAACTTATTCTAGGGCCCATATCAACAAATACCTTACAGACATACAAAATTATAAAGTCTATACTAAAACTACACAATAGGTACGGCGGCGTGTGACGCATCAGGGTGTCATCTGTCGACGATGCCCGGCGGTGTCCCCTTGCAGGCGGCCGGTGAAATAATAACCGTACAACCGCTTGTACGAATAACGCTCGAACTTCCTCTGTATCCTCTCGACCATCAACCGGTATTTGTCCTCGTTAGGATCCCAAACTATAGCTCCAAACTCCAAACGACTTCGTTCAAAGGCATAGTACAGCATGAGCGCTGCTCGTAATAGTCCCAAGTTACTCGCATGACAAATCCTAAGATTTTACTCGCTTGCTTGCATATGCCCTATATGGACATTGATGTTGAGCTTCCATCCATCACCAGGTCGAGGCCCCGTATTGCGTCAACGCGCTCAAAAGTAGAGCCAGATAAACAGTAATCGTGCATAATTCGGTAGCGACGACACGGGCAAGAGACTTTGTTTTTATACTATGTATAAAACACAGTCGCTTGCCGATGTTGATTGGTTTAAAATTATATTAGCATTTATTTTTTAAAAACCGCAATAATATGATTATTAATTTTCAATTTTAATTAATCGCTGAAGTTTGACAGTGAACGTATGAAGGAAGTTGCTGACTGTCCAATGACTTAAAATAGTGTGACCTTGACATTTAAGAGAATACCAGGCGAAGTCATTTACCATTACCGAAGTTATTTTAGGTAGCTGCAGTAGATTACCGCATTACCGTAGATTAAAAACTGTCTGTCTTTGTTTTTCCTGTCGATATTCGGAAACTGTTCAAGACAAAAAGGTTAAACGCCTGTTCAAGGTATTTTCTAGAATCTGGATCAGGTGAGATTGTTCTCATCATCATCATCATCACCAGCCTATAACAGTCCACTGCTGGACATAGGCCCCCCTAATGAGATAGATGGCTTTATTTATCATTTGGGGGTAATTGCCCATAATCCCCACCCTGGGCATGCGGGTTGGGGATCGCAGTTCGGTGTAGTAGTTCTGCAGAGGGCGCTGCTGCCCGCCCCCCGTGTGTCTCCCTTAGTCGCCTCTTACGACACCCACGGGAAGATTGGGTGAAACTCTATGCCACACACAGCACCACACAGCTTAAATGACTGTCCTTCTGTGACTAACAATGATTCTCATTTACTTCCAGTAACTCAAACAACGATGAGCGCAGCCCCAGTGCGATCGTCCCGGGCCCGACCAACTCAAGTCATTCCCACCTCTCCCCCACTCGGATATTCTGCTCAGCGCTGCTACTGCCCACTATATCTACTATCATGGGCAAGATCCTGTTTAGGTCTATACAGAATAATTTGCACAGGTATTTATATCTTTACGAACTACAAAAAAATTAACTACGAGAAAAAAGTCTACTAGACTTTTTTTTGTAGTTTCACTATAAAACTGTGTACTTGTTATTTGCACAAGTATTTATTTCTCTGTATTTACTTACTGCAAAAAAATTAAGTATGGAAAAAAGGCTACTAGACTTTTTTAGTTCGTACAACTGTAAAACTGTGTTTGCGGTCAACAGTAGACTAAAATGCTGTTGACCGCAGATGGCCATGACAGCGTTACCGGACTTTACTACTAGCCTTTCAATCCAAACAAATAATACATATTATGTTATGTTGTATTATGCCTATAAAATCCAAACAAAGAAACAAACATTAAAAAATATTATTGCTGTTTGTTAATTTTTTGTTTGGATTGAATATAATCCGAAAGTACTTCTGAGCCTATTCGGAAAAAATCTTTCATTAGAATTCTACCCCGCCTACATTACCCCTTATGAACATAGGCTTTATTTTTCAAAACAGTTAAGGATTTGTATGAAACTTCAATAAAGCAACCCAACGGTATGTGTGTACAAAAAAATTATACTTTTTGAAGGCAGACCGCTAGTCAAGAACAAATGACTTCCCTAGTTCCCTAATTAGTTGACAATTTGTGATTTTAAAGACTTTTTTGATGACCTTACTCTGTCTGTGTCTACTCAATTCAATTATTAATTATCACAATATAATATAATATTAATAATGCCAGCCTTTGCGTGTTTGAATTGTGATTGTTCACAGTTCTTCTATGATAACCAAAAATATTCTGTCAACAAAATCTCGAATAACATTGCTTTTTATTTCAGAACAATACTGGGCGGCCTTACCTACATCACAATAAAGGGGGCTTTGAAAATCTACCACAAGCAGATGTTATACATCCGACATTCTAGCAGAAAGATTCTAGATTACACGGAATCTAATTTGAGGTATTTAATTCACATCAATAATATAAATTCGGTCATAATCATCATCATCAGCCTATGTTAGTCCACTGCAGGACATAGGCCTCCCCTAATGAGCGCCATAACTTGTCGCATCCAGCATCTGCCAGCCGTCTTCCGCAGATCTTCATCCCACCTGGCAGGAGGGCGTCCTACTAAAATACCTACTATAAATTCGGTCGTTGGCCATAAATTGTTAGTGCCTACCTGTACTATGTGTACTATATAAAAATATTTTTGTTTGTAATGTATTGTATTATGTATATCTGTCATCTAGTACCCATAACACAAGCTCTGCTTAGCTTGGGGCTAGATGACGCTGTGTGAATTGTCCAGAATTATTTATATATTCATGTCACAAAAAACTTCAGAATAAATTCAAATAGATTATTGCATTAATTTATGGGCAATCTAATAATATCTGTAACAAACAATCTAGACCTCTAGTGATCCTAATCAAAACCAACAAAGTTTTCCTAAGACGCTGCCTGCATAAACCATACATTTATTAATTTATATAAATTATTAAGACTTATATTTGTATTTATGTTAGTCTGTATGGTATTGACGACCTCTGTGGCGCGGTGGGCGAAGGTCCGGATGCGATGCAGGAGGTTGCGGGTTCGATTCCTGCCTCGGGACAAATGTTTGTACGCTCTGCAGATATTTGTTCAGGGAGATCTGGTCGTTTCTGTATATAATACAAAATATATATCTATATAGTACATTGTATTATATATATCCATCAGTTTGGGGGTAGGAGGTGGATTTCCCCAAATGGGAACAGCTATCTTCCGTTTCTTCTGATGATTCTTGTGCACCTCTATTGACTGACACTGGCCCTTGTAGTGCAGGCCAACAATGACAGAGGTCGCTACAGTACCCATAACACAAGCTCTGCTTAGCTTGGGGCTAGATGATGATGTGTGGATTGTCTAGCAATATTTATTTATTAGTTTATACGTTTTTTACCAACCATAACTGTTCTTTTATTTCCTGAAATAAATCATTTATTAATATTATTTTATTTATCACCATTCCAGGCTCTACAAAGACGTATCGACATCCATCAGCGACGCAATGACAAGCACCCGTGATGACGCCGACCAAGTGCTATAGCTACACGTAGCCTTTAGGGACCTGGAGCGAGCCCTAGCGGTCCTGAACATAGATTGATCGATCTTAGGGACCCAGGGTCAATTCTGACTTTGAAGGCATCTTCAGGGACCCAGGGTCAATCCTGACCTTCAAGGCCTGAGCCCTGAGTTTCGTAGTATCAAGACGAGGTAGAAATCTTCGGGGACCCTAGGGCAATCATGATTTTGAAGGCTTGAGCACTGAGTTTCGAAGTATCAAGACGCATTGTAGGTATAGGATCTGCGTAGTTCTATATTCGCACGTTAGAGGCGGTATAGGATCTGCGTAGTTCTATATTTGCACGATAGGGGCGTGTACCAAATCCCAAAAGGAAATAAGACGTCTTAAAACTATAGCGGAACCTAGGCTCAGGGTAAAAATGTTGATTCAGATGTTGCCAAAATTAACGTGAATGGCTTTTCGATGCGGTTTACAAAAATACTATCACGATTTTTGTTTTGACACTAGATGGCGCTGCACAAAAGTGTCATAAGCAACGAAATATGTTTCTTTTTCCTTTGGGATACACTTATATATCATACAACGCCTATCTATTTTTGTCTATGGCGACCGTTTTTAAGGTCATTGGCATTGTAAAGCCCTCGTTTGATTACAGTAAAGACGTTGACGACCCTTTTCTATTTGTGATCTAAATAAAAAGGAAGGACATTGCCTTATCAGTGTTGCGATAAATTAATATTTATATAGTTGTAAAATTTTGACAAATCTGAATTGACATCATTATCGAAGCAGAACCAAAGCTAAATGCAAGTTAGAATGTTGTTTTTTATCATATATCTTCAATTAACGCCGTAAGCTTGACTAGACTTTGTTATGGCAATATACTCGTACTGTCAGATTTGCCACATTGCTGTCAGTGTCCAAGACAAAATTATGACATTGGTGTCATCAGTAGGCCAAGCACGGGGATTGTTCTCTAGGGTAGAATAGACAATAATGACATCGCATCGCCAAACATTGCGTACATTATTGAAGTTGAAAAAATTAATTTCAAATTATTTACGCATTCGATGACAAAGTGACGTCATTTTTGTCTATTCTACCTTAGACAAGAAAGCCTGTGCTTGCCCTACTGATGATAAAGAATTGATGATACAACGGGACAGCAATAGTTTTAGCCCTGTCGGACCAATAGTTCTTGTGACATATGAATTGATACACAGTTTCAAGTATTGTGAGATTTTTGACAGACGTTTTTTAAACGTCAGATTTAATCGACGACGGCTGATTTTGTTGACCGGCCGATTATCTTGTGGTACATGTGTTAAGGCTCCGGTGAGGGATCAATTTCCCATACGAACGTAATACTGTAACGATTTGTAATTTGAACATATTTTCACCGTGATCTGCTATTGTTTGTATTAGAATAGTATTTATTTAGGTTCCTGCCATAAGCTTTTTGGAAAATACTTTCACAAATAATAAGAATACGTGTTTTCTTAAAAAAATCTCATAAGATTCAATTTCATTTCAGTAAAGTATTTTGAAAACAAATTGTGGCAGGAACCTAGATAAATATAACCTTAATACAAATAATAGCAGATCATGGTTAAAATATGCTCAAATTACAAAAGATTTTGGTATTACCTTTGTTTAAATTTGGGAAATTCATCCGTGTCGCCGGAGCCTTAAGTATAATCTAGTTTTCAAAATATACAATTCTTTGTTGTACACAAGAACAATTATGTTACAACAAAATGTTGAGCAAGCTTTGGTTTAGCTTAGATAATGTTCAGGGGAATCGATCGTGATCTACGGACATATTAATTGCGAACAGTGATAACTGGGTGAAACGGAAGTGTACAAAGTGAAGTTTAAAGTGTTATGGAATTTAAATTTAAATATTGGAATTCAGTGTTGAAGTTTCGTCGGTAAATTGTTATGTTTAAGGTACTTTTGGGCTTTGATTTAAACTGTATACCTATTAACGTAAAATTTTGGTTGCTATTTGTCAACGATTTTCGGTGGGATTTATTGATAACTTTTGAATATGTTGGAAAATAGAATGTATGATCTAATAGTAGATTAATCAGTAATCGCTTACAGATATTGTCTATTTTCAATTAGCCGTATAAGCCTTCGTATATTTCAGCTATAGATTTCATCTTTATTTTACGTACTTAATCATTAATCATTGAAATCTTATGATATCCTGGTATATTAAGTACATAGAAATAAAACAATGGTACCTACTGTACTTTAGACCGAATTTTTTAAGGTGACTAGGTGTTAATGAAAAATTAAACCCTTTCATTATACTTTGTCTAAATCGCTAAATAAAAATATATATGTATATTGTCATTTTACTTTATATACAAGTATTAAACCAGGTCAAAACCTTGTGTAGCTTTCGTGTACGTACTAAAATGTTCTTTGTAAATATTATTTCTAAAATGTATAGTGAATAACTATGTTATATACATTTGTATGGTTGTTTAGTCGAAATTAGAGGTGTAATTTTTATCAATTTTGTATTTGTTAATATTGTAAATAGGTTTTTATGTTTAGGAATATAATTCGATTCATATAACTTGGCCTGAAGTTAGCCACGAGCTGTGATTGGCTATAGCCGAAGTTGGCCTGAAGTTAGCCACAAGCTATGATTGGCTATGACCGAAGTAGGCCAGTTATATGGAACGAATATGCAAAATTAAAGACAATTAGATAGAAATTTTTAAATCCCTTTGTAAATAAGATAGTCTAACTTTTTGTATCTTTAACTTTTGCTTATTATCGAATGCCTATTCGTCGCTAGCTTTTGTATTTTCATATAGCATTTGTTAGTTTAAGTCTTGATATTTATTTTGGTATTAATGCTCTTCAAAATTGGGCTATTATTAACAGTAAATTTTCAAATCAAATCTACGAGTTGAGCCAGCATTTCATAAGAATACTTGTCTTCATTTGAGGTTGCCTTAACCTGACAATGTCTTTTCTTGGCAATATTTATCTACAAGATTTGTAGTTCTAACAGAATTCTATAAAATTATGTAGTAAATGATTTTAACAAGAAATAAATCACCGAATCGCTTAAAATCAAGCACTGTGTTACAAAACTAACTGAGTGATGATCTAACGAAGATTTGACTAATGTTTCAAACGAAAATAAACAAGATTGCCTCATAAAAGCGTTTTTTATTTTCTTGCCGTTGTGTCAGTGTCATGATCCTAGATTATATCTATACTAGGTAATATATAATATTACCTAGTAAAGATATAAGAGGAAAGATTTGTTTGTTTGAATTGAGTAGTTTCGGAGCCTATTTATCCGAAACTACTCGACCGATTTGAAAAATTATTTCGCCATTAGAATGCTAAATTATCCCTGATATGTTATAGTATATGATATGTTATAGTATGTATATTACTAAAAAATTAGGGATGCGCATGAAAAAATTCAATTTTTGTTAAGTACTCGTGCGAAGTCGGGGCGGACCGCTAGTTGTAGATATAACGAGAGCTAGATCGACGCTTATCGTACCTTATTCAGTGTGATACGATAAAGCCTAAGCCCTGTACCTAGTCACGTTCCACTCATATCCATTTATCTAAACTTGATCTAGTCTATATATATTTATAGACGATTTATAATTCAAAAACGGCTGAACCGATTTTAATGATATTAGTTTAATTTGTTGGAGTTTTGTCCGTCACATAGCTGAGAAACAATAATGATTCCACGCAAAATTAAATTCTACTTCTATGCGGACGGTATTATAATAGCTAGAGTAATAACTAATCAGAAAAAAAACCCAGTAGTTCTGTCAACAGAACAGGTGAAGAATTGTATTCCCTTTTGTTTTGTGGACAAAACTATTGGGAAAAAAATGTCAGTAGTTCTGTCAACAGAAATACTAACAGAGCAGGGAGTAAATGCAGATATTTATCTACTTCATGTCTTACATGACATCTATCATACATAAAACTGTTTTGGAGCTAGAGGTCAGGTTTCTTTACTAATAGAAAGCTACTAGTCCTATAGATAGACTAGACCTTAGATCATACGATCTAGCGTACCCACCCGTAGCTGCCTGTTCATAATCACTAATAGGCGATAGGCCCTGTTTTTAATCAGTAAGATAAAAGGAATTGGGTAGTGATACAGTTTGATTTTTTTTCATCGTACCTACAGATAAATGTCTCAAAATAATAATTAATTATATTAAGAATTTTAGCGGGTTATCTAGAAACCTAGATTGTGTTTAAGTATGACACTGTTTGTCCATTTCCCCACCTATATCAAATACTAACTTTAACCCTCAGACAAAATAAAAACTTTTTATTTTGTCTGAGACTTTAACCTTTTTGTTTATAAACAAAAGCGCCGCTTGCTTTTTTCTTCAGAATACGATCGGGTTCATAAAATAAACTCGTAGCTCTATTCTCCGTTACAAACGTCCCGGGTGTCTATTCTGACGTCGCCAAAACTAAATTAATTGGACATCACAGCTTTCCACTACAATATAAATTAATTCTACGATGGTTCTACGCAGCGAGGGTCATTTAGGTATGTAGGTCGGTACACACTAGTTCTTGAGTCGATGTTCCAACATAAACTAGGTTTAAAGTTAATTAATAGGTAGGTATTCATAATAAATTCGTCAAACTACGAAAATTATTGATTATGATTACCTACTTGTTGCCAAGTCAGGAATGTGTGGGTCAATTTACATAAACTAAAACGACTATAATCCCTTTAAATTTTCTGAATATTATACCTTAAATATTATACCTATAGGTATTAATTAATGTCAGCAGATATTTCTTTTAGAATTGAGTCCAATTTCTTTAGCCTTAAAATTAAATGCATCAAACATTGCAAATCTCAAAATCACATTAAACTAGTCATTAGCGTAGGTATATCAATTTTTATCGACTGATAACATATCTATCGCCTATCTTATCAGATAGATGAAATTATGGTAAATAGTATTCAGCCGTAGCGCCTACTGCAGTTAGTTTGTCCACTACCTTATCATAAGTGGTATAACAAGTTGGTAACAAAAAGTTTGCAGTTTTCAAACACTGTTATCGGTGTATGGCGTTTCAGTTATATCTTGGCGATCCGTGGATGTGTGTTGAAGGGTGAAGGAAGGTCATTGGAGTTCCCATCTGCTAAGGTTAGTTGATTATCTTACTGTAAGAACTTATTATAGATTATATAGGCAAAACAAACATGTACCTATGTCGTGACAGTTGTTTCTCTACCTAACCTAACCCAAATTTCTCTACCTTTAAGGGAAGGGGGGGGGGGGGGGTAAAATAGTAGTTTATTTTTCCTTATGGGATAAAAGAATTAAGTGAAGCGAAAAACAATGTCATTTATATGATAATAATCTGTCGCTTGGTTTCTTGATTTGTCTATAAAATGTAAACCAAAGAGTGTAAATATTTGTAATTCCTAAATTTTTTGTTAAATAATAATAAACATCCACGTGAAAAAAATCAAAGCGATTCCAAGTTCGACTTAACAATTGTTGCATGCAATATAAAAATTTTGACGTGTCCAAGAAGGTCCTGAGGAAAAGATTTACATTTTTGTATCGATGTACCGACCTACCTAAATTACCCTCACTTCGTAGAACCACCATAGATTTATTGATAACTAGCGGTCCGCCCCGGCTTCGCACGGGTATTAAACAAAAATTTCTGAAATTATACACACTAAGACGATGGGTTTCACTGTTTTCATACGGATCCTTTACTTTTTTTAACAGCATTGGGGTTTTTGACATTGACTCGACACTCCATAACTGACACTGGCCGTAGAGAAAAAGCAAGCACCGTGCGCTATAGGTATATTCAACCTCTTTTTCTATTATGACGCGCCGTAATCGAAAAAGAGGTTGAATATACAGCGCACACGGTTCAATTATTGAATTTTTCATGCGGATCCCTAACTTTTTTCAAAGTATTATTATAGCCTATGTTCATCGCGGAAAATGTAGGATTCTATTGGTGAAAGAGTTTTTCCAATCGGTCCAGTAGTTTCGGAGCCTATTCAATTCAAACAAACAAATCTTTCTATAATATTAGTATAGACTAGCGACCAGCATCGGCTTCGCCCGGAGACAGACAGACACGGAAAGGACGGGACAGAGGGAAGCGATAATAATTTAGACTATGTAGTGATGTAGTCAGAAGCTGTGATGTCAAATTAGTTTAGTTTTGCCGAGGTCAGAATTGACACCTGTGACTTTTGAGTTTTTATTAAGAATTTGAGAGCTACCAATGAGTTTATGTTATGAAACCGATCGTATTCTGAACAAAAGCAAGCGGCAATAAAGTTAGTATTTGACTCAAAGGTATTTGATTTATGTGGGGAAATGGACCAATAATTATTTATTGTCATTCGTACTTCACTTGACTTGAATCAAACATTGTTTTACAATTAATCGATAGGTAACTTCTGATTTTCCTGAACTGATTAGTTATAAACGATAGCCGTTTATCTGATATTAGATTATAATTTTATGCACTTTGTATACGTACCTACTAGGATCCATTGTTATTACCTATTAGTAACGAGAATATGATTATAAAATCTACATTTATGTAGAATATATTATCTGCATTTATAGATTCTTATAAAACGTAATCTTACAGCTACACTTTTAGTAAATTAAGTGTCGTAAGAAATTAAATATTATCCCGAAAAATTCGATTTCGGCGAGAGATTTGAATAAACGTAACCGGTTCATCGTAATACTTCTATATCTATACTAATATTATAAAGAGGAGAGATTTGATTGTTCGTTTGTTTGAATTGAATAGGCTCCTGGACCGATTTGAATGCTTTCACCATTAGAATCCTAAATTTTCAATTTATGAACATAGGCTATAATATTTTCAACATAATTAGATAGCGGAAGTGCTTTAGCACATTTATCTATTTCTCCCGTAGGTGGTGTGGTAGCTGGTAACGGCGCTTTATCTGTAGAAGTCTCAAAGATTGTCCACTCGTGGCGCAGTTGTTAGATCAGTCCCTGTACTGTAGAAGGTTGCGGGTTCAAATCCCGCCGTAGGTAATTGATTTTATTGGATGTTATTTTTAGAAATTAACCCAAATATGAGGATTTATCTTAACAAAAATCTCGAAAAAGGCACAGTTTTTCGAATTCATGTGTAATAAAAAGAAAATTAAAATGCAATAATTATAATCATAAATGGGTTTACAAAAGATAAGTTACTACCGGAACAACAGTTCATCTAGGTACCTATTTTATGTTTGTTGTCTTCGAAGGTATTGTCTTATATCAACTGCATCCAAGGAGATTTCATTCTATAGTAGTCTAGGTAGAGAAGTTTCTGTATTAGATTAGTTATACCTCCGATTTAGTAATACTTAGGTACCAAAAACTGCTCTAATTTCTTTGTTTTTGTTCTTTAAAAATGAACAGGCGAAAGCCTTTCTTGCCTAGTCTTACCTTTATCTTAATTTCTTTAGATTAGTGTAAACACTTCTTTACAGTGCCGTGTGGTGCCGGCATAGAATTCCACCACCCCAACTCTTCCCGTGGGTGTCGTAAGAGGCGACTAAGGGAAACACACTGGAGGGCGGGCAGCAGCGCCTTCTGCAGAACAACCACACCGAACTGCGATCCCCAACCCGCATGCCCAGCGTGGGGATTATGGGCAATAACCCCCAAATAATGATGCCATCTATGGCGCTTATTAGGGGAGGGCTATGTCCAGCAGTGGACTATTATAGGCTGGTGATGATGATGATGACTTCTTTACTAGTCAGCCATTCTCTTTATGAACTTGATCTATTTTACAGGTATTTGACTCAAAATCTATCAATAATCCTAACTTTTCACTTTCCAGACATTCGAAACACAAAACATGGCAAAGTTCATAAAGTCCATATTCACACCAGAAAAGAAGAAAAATTACGAGGAAGAACTTGAAGGAGAGATAGACCCGCCTCCGTTGGATTCTAGACGTAAACTGTCAATGTCACGGTCTGGCAGACTGAAACAGTCTTATAAGCGACGACAACAGCTGAGCGTGGAGGTTTATGGAGCGGAGGTAAGGATTTGAGGGTAGATAAACAATTTAGACTTAGAGGTATGGATTTGAGGGTAGATAAACAATTTAGACTTAGAGGTATGGATTTGAGGTTAGATAAACAATTTAGACTTAGAGGTATGGATTTGAGGTTAGATAAACAATTTAGACTTAGAGGTATGGATTTGAGGTTAGATAAAAAATCATAAACAAATTTTGATGGTACATAGATTTGTTTCAGGAACAAACATAGGTACTTATATTGGACAGCGGTCCAAAATAGCGGCTTCGCACAGGTATTTAACAAAAAAAAATTTTTTTATGCGGAACCCTTATTTTTTGAGAATATATTATAGCCTATATTCAGCACAGAAAATTTAGGATTCTAATGGTTATAGGCTAAAAAGAATTTTTCAAATCAGTCCAGTAGTTTCGGAGCCTGTTCAATTCAAACTAACAAACAATCAAATCTTTCCTCTTTATAAAATTAGTATAGATTACTGTTGTTGTTCTGTGCTGTAACTGACTAAAAGCGATCTCTTCCAGGCAACTTTTCCAGGCATTCACAACATTACCTAAAAGCTTTAATTAGATATAATTTTATTTGTTTCAGGATCTTCTACAAAAAATAGAGAAGCCGAAATCATTAGAATACCACGTAAACGCACCCTCCACAACAACCACTGCAAATATCGACTCTAGTCCCAAATCAATAAAGTCCAAATCAGAACCTGCAGAATTAACCAAGACACCTTCGGAACCCGAACAAAATGGCAGCAAATCGCCCGAAGAAGAGATAGATACCGCGTTTGATGTAATTGACAAATCGTAGCTAGAATATAGAGATAATAGGTTAGGAAGAAACAAAATAAGCCTTTGATGTACATACTTTCTATGTACATATTTGTCAAATTGACGATTACTTGACAAAGACATTTCATATATTACAATGAAGATTGAAGTACAGTGGTGGTACTTTTAAAATTAATAAATTTTGTCTAAACTATAGAAGTTTGAGATTGAAAAGAAAAAAAAACGTTTTATAGCAACATTTTATCAGAAGCTGTAAAGAACTATACCTACATTAGTAACATTTTTAACTTAAAAAAGACTAAACAATAAAAATAGTTATTTTTAATGTGTAGTCTTTTTTGCTTGTTGTCCAAAAACTCAAAAAATGACATTTGATAAGCATGTTTTCCATGTTATTTAATTTTAAATAACCTTTAGAACGCTTAAGTTGTGGAACACGTTACCTTTAGAATAAAGAAACTATAGATAAAGGAACGCACATCAAAAGTGACAAGGTTAAAACCATTCTATCTTTTTCAAATCTAAATTCCAAACCACACTTTTATTAATAACTAGCGGCCCGCCCCGGCTTCGCACGGGTATTAAACAAAAATTTCAGAAATTATACACACTAAAACGATGGGTTTCACAGTTTTCATACGGATCTTTACTTTTTTGAACAGCATTGGGGTTTTTGACATTGACTCGACATTCCAAAACTGACACTGGCCGTAGAGAAAAAGCAAGCACCGTGCGCTATACAACCTCTTTTTCTATTCTGACGCGCCATAATAGAAAAAGAGGTTGAATATACAGCCCACGGTTCAATTATTGAATTTTTCATGCGGATCCCTAACTTTTTTGAAAATATTATATAGCCTATGTTCATCACGGAAAATTAAGGATTCTAATGGTGAAAGAGTTTTTTAACTCGATCCAGTAGTTTCGGAGCCTATTCAATTCAAACAAACAAACATACAAACAAACAAACAATCAAATCTTTCCTCTTTATAATATTAGTATAGACTAAATGTCCTAAACATGCATACCGCATGCATGGAACTGAATATTGAATGTGTAAAGTTTTGTTGGAGACACCTAGAAACTATCCTAGAAATATACAAGAATATTGTGAACCACTTCACGGGCCTAGAGTGAAGTGTGGGTCCGTAGCCAATTCGATAGACAAACCACATTAGATATAGAAAATTACTTAAAACCTAACTAAATTAGGTATAGTTAGCTGCTAAGTAATTTTCTATATTAAATGTATGCTTCAATATAAATCTTTGTTGCTAATAAATAAAAAATAAATCACTTCGCCCCCTCGCACTATCTGCGGTTTCTTTTATCTAAGGGTTCTACGTCACGATTCTGCGATGATACCACTGTGAAGCGATTGATAAGTAGAATATAGGCCCCAGTGATGTACCACTTGGAGACATATTTTTTTTAAGTTCCTTAGAGAACAATAAAAATAACCTACTTGTTATATCTATAAATGCATCTACTGAGATAACATTGTTTTCTAAGGATTTTAGCAGGTGTTTGAGATTTTTCGATCGATTATTATGTACAATTCAAAATAATTAACGGTAAACAACAAAATAGCTGAACAGGGCAAGCAATATAGTATACGTTGTGTAATTTCTAGGCGATATTTTATATTATGAGAATGATATTGTTTTTGTGAATGGCTTTGTGAATAAAAGACTGATTGAAATGATGTTTTAAAACTGTTTTTATTTTAGTTTTATATTATACCATCTACTTTAGTACTTTCCGAAACAGAAAACTAGTTTCCAGTCGCGTCTTCGATCAAGCTCGTTTTTAGAAGGTATTTTGATGATAAACAATAGCTTAGAAATTATATATTTAATTTTATATATGCCCGAAATTTTTTGATTTCGGTGTATTTACCTTAAAATAACAAAATCAACAATAACTTGTTGTCTTTCTTTCAAAATGTGTTTCTCTCATGTAAAGTGGTTTTTTCAGCATGAGCAAATTTGCGACAAGCTGGAGACGGCGCTATGGCGCTCATTAGGCATATGTCCAGCTGTGGACTTACATGGGCTGATGATGATGATGAGAAAATTTTATAGGCCAAGTAAGTTTCAAGAAGGCGCTGCTAAAAACAGTTCATTATGCCCGCTAGGATGATAAGCTAATTTCTTGGTTCAATGGCGTTAATCATTAACCGATAAACAACAGGTAGATAGTACTCGTTGTTATCATTATCGGGTAAATTATCTTTGATAAGTGGTAACAAACGCTTGCTCCTGGATTGGTTATTATATTGATTTGGATTTTTGATTATGAAATGGGAAATTTAATTTTGGTTGTACTAGATTTTAATCTTTTTAGATTAGAACTAATTTTGAATTCAACGTACAAATTTTAAAGCACATTCAATTTCAATACACCCTATATTAAAAATTGTACATAATACTTGTAAGAGATTGCATTTAACTTTAAGGTCGTAGATTGTGCCAAACTATATTATAATAAGTATTTAGTTGCTGTTATATAATTGAAAGTTTTAATGTTGCAAAGTTTTAATGTATTATCAAAATATATAATATTTGATATAGATATCAAATGTTAATGATAATTGCTGAACACTGTATATTTTTAAAAGTTGTTCGTCACGTATATGCGCCCAAAAACGCTTTTGAAAGGTTAAAATTGTTTAGCTATTTTGTTCCATGTTGAAATTATTAACCCATTCACTGCTAATCTGCGGCATGAAAATATGGGGCATCGCAGCTACAAGCGTGTGAAGAGTCATGGGCAATGTAAGTGTTAAGGCTTATTCAGACTTTCGGCGAACAATATCAACGATAATTTCGCGCGTCATGCCGTTATGCCGTCGGACAAATATCTACGCGGTATTCTCTACCCTGAGTGATACTTATGTACATGCCATAAGTATCACTCAGGGTAGAGAATACCGCGTAGATATTTGTCCGACTTACTTAAGACATCGATATCGACATCTGCGTGCGTGGGTAGACATTTGCCAGATATCATTTGTCATTTATGATTGCCAAACTTTTATTTTCTTAATAATGACAATAAATAATCATCTTCATCTAAATTATTTGTTTTAGAATACAAAGTTCTTGTTGAAAAACCCTTTACAACCTGGGTCTCTTCCCTTATAAGAGGGTCTTCTAGACCTTCGTGACATACCATCTCAGAAACAAACCCGTTGAGTAGAATGACATCCGTGACAATGAAACCAGGAAGAGGGCGCTGATAAAAAGAGTGTGTATTGATTTTTCCTAACGTTAAACCACTGTTGTGAGAAAGAGACTGGTAGTCCAATATTGCTTCCGTGTCAAATTCGACAATTACAACAATTCCATAGGATCGTTTTTCTGAGCATACCATCGGTCACTTCTTCACTTTCCATCAGGTTAGATCGTTGTCAAACAAAGTTCTAGCAGTTATAAAAAAAAAACAAAATAAAAGATCTAGAGGTCCTAGTCGATGGAGAAAACTGGTTAGTAAATAAAATTATACCTTTCAATAAAATTCTTAAAAACTATATTTACAAAAGTTTTTACCATTATCTTCATAATATTACGACACAATGATATCCTTACTAAATCGACTGAAGCACAATGAGGGTAGTTACAGCTTCATCTTCTTCTTTTTGGGTTTCATAATGGGCAGCGGTCCTCCAATCTTGAATACGGTACTGAAAGAAAGAAAAAGCTCAAAATTAACATACTTACTAATACAATACACTGTACTGCAAATCAAAAAAGAAAATACACAAAAACAGTTAATTCACACTTTACAGAGTTGCAAAATGTGCGGCCTTGTTGAGAGCGATCTCCTCCAGACGACCACAATAATACTAACAAACTATGAAATGTTGAGAAATATATCTGGATATTTTTATTCTCTTATGCTATGTTCACATGCGCGCGTTCAACTCGACATTCAACGTGCACGTTCACGTTCACGAGCGTGTGAACAGTACGCCCGAGCCCGTAAACGCGCCTGTGAACGTGAATGCCGCGAACCAAATGCACTGACTGACGCGACGACGGCGCGTGCGTGTGAACAGCTTGAATTTTCGCCGGCCTGGGACGGGCTGCATGCCGCGCAGCCCGCCATGCAGCCCGCCGGGCTGCACGGCGCGCATGTGAACATAGCATTAGATATTTTTTGCAAACGTAGGGTACATACATACTATATACAAAACCAATGAAATATAGGAAAATACTTTTATAAAAACGTTATCTTTGGAGCAAACCGCAAAATAAATAAAAAAAAATTGATTTAGAAACTTTTCATTCATCATTTCATACGTCACTCGTTTTTACTGTGCTTGTATGAGACACCTTTATATAATATAAATGATACAGAAATAATGATTAATATAGAACTATTATGTCGATACTGTTATTATTTTATATTAATTTATTTATTTACTACTCTTGGACGTTTTGGTTTTGCTGTAAGTCCAATTGTAAAATAAATAAATAAATTATAAATTCAATGATAATCGAGCACGTGCCTATCATGATGAGGAATAATAATTTTCTAGGTATATTTCTCATGCTATTTATGTAGTAATAATACTTACTGACATGTGGTGCAGATAGGGCTGAACTTGCAGAAAACTGAAACATAATAAATAAAATAAATAAATAAATATTGCCGGACATTCAGCATCATCTAGCCCCAAGGTGCCCAAGCTAAGCAAAGCTTGTGTTATGGGTACTAGATGATATGATATACAAATACAATATTATTACATAGATAGATATTTTTTTATTATACATAGAAAACGACCAGAACGCCCTGAACATATATCTGCAGATCGTACGTACAAATATTTGTCCCGAGGCGGGAATCGAACCCGCAACCTCCTGCGTCGCAGGCAGACCTTCGCCCACCGCGCCACATAGGTCGTCAATGTAAAATAGGTACCTAGATAAATACTATTTTAATAAATAAAATTCTGTAAAACCATAAAATTTTTAAAAATTACATAAAATCCTTTGTGGGGCCAGGATTTTTTAGGGGGTCGCGAAGGTATCTGAAAGCCCCCTCCACCTCCCATTTCATTTTAGCAAACGATGCACCAAACACCCTGTATTATTATATCACATCAGTTATCTAGTACCCATAACACAAGCTCTGCTTAGCTTGGGGCTAGATGATGCTGTGTGGATTTTCCGGCATTATTTATTTATTTATTTACTAGCCCCGGCTTCGCACCGGTATTTAACAATAATTGCATTTTTCATGCGGATCCCAAACTTTTTTGAAAATATTCTATAGCCTATGTTCATAAGGAATTAAGGATCCTAAATGGTGAAAGAATTTTTCAAAACGGTCCGGTAGTTTCGGAGACTTTTAAATTCAAACAAACAAACCTTTTAATAAAAATAAAATTAAATCTTTCCTCTTTATAATATGAGTATAGATAATGAATCTCACCGCTCAAACAAACAGAACACACGTAGCCTATAGTCAACAGCTCGCGGTGGCAGAAACAAGCCGCTCTATAATCCACCCGTCCTCGACCTGGCAACACCAGCTTCGTACGTTCTGATACTTCTGGCAGGAACACCCACTGGAATTAACAAGATATGTTACATTAGAATTATTTATATTCAGGTATAAACTTAGGGTGGTGAACACAACTCGGCAAACGTAGTGTAGGACGCCCTCCAGACAGGTGGGATTACGATCTGGGAGAGACTGGATGCGACAAGCTGAAGACAGGGCGCTATGAGGCCTATGTCCAGCAGTGGACTGATAATGATGAAAATTACATAGTATCCCTTTTAAGTATCTTAAAGCCTATGTTAGGTTTAACTATGCACAGAATTCTCACCGGTTCTATAAGAGGTATTATTACATAGGTACATAAATCAATCCAAATTAATACTTAGGTATAGGTTACCTATGTACCTTTTTATTTGTTTTGAGATCGAGTACAATAAGAAACTGAGGTCGTCAATATCTTATGGTTTACTGAATAATAGAAGTAATAAATTATTTTGGGGGTAGAAGATGGATTCCCCCAATTGGTAACAGAAGGAGATCTCCTCTGTACTGGAGTTCTCCAACGTGGCGCATTTACTCCAGTGGTCTTACGACCGACAGTTGATGTCGGGTAATCGTATATGAGCTAGCTGTTATCGAAACAAGCGTTTGCGCGATCTAGGAATTGCCTCTATTTTTGCTCTCTTAGCGACACCTAGCGGAGATTGTTTGAAGCGCTTAGGCAGGTAGTTAGCTTTCTTTCTTCCGATAATTCTTGCGCACCTCTATTGACACTGGCCCTTGTAGTTGAGGCCAACAATGACAGAGGTCGCTACAATTATCTATACTAATATTATAAAGAGGAAAGATTTGATTGTTTTTTTTAATTGAATAGGCTCCGAAACTACTAGACCCATTTGAAAAATTCTTTCACTATTAGAATCCATCCCTAATGAACATAGACTATATAATATTTTCCAAAAAGTTAGGATAGGCGGAAATCGAAACCATAACCTTTTAGCGTCGCAGGCGGTCATTCGCCCACCGCGCCATTAAGGTCGTCAATACCTTATGGTTTACTGAATAGTATTATATTATCTGTGCTATATAAGTAACATACCAATAAATACTGCAGCAATCCTTCCAATGTGGGTACTTTGAGATACAGCCCGCCGGTGATGTCGCACCCTTGTTGCAACAGACTCAGGTGTTTGTCCAGCGAACACACGTCTATGATAACTTGCTGTTTCTGCAGACAACGACATGAAAGTTTATTTCATCATCATAATCAGCACATGTTAGTCCACTGCTGGACGTAGGCCTCCCCTAATGAGCGCCATAGATGGCAATATTAATCATTTGGGGGTTATTGCCCATAATCCCCACGCTGGGCATGCGGATTGGGGATCGCAGTTCGGTGTAGTTGTTCTGCAGAGGGCGCTGCTGCCCTCCCCCGGTGTGTCTCCCTTAGTCGCCTCTTACGACACCCACGGGAAGAGTTGGGGTGGTGCAATTCTATGCCGGCACCACAAGGCATAATGCTACACTAGGTTAACCACTATTTGCAATGCAGTAAGTTAAATACAAACCTGTGCAGTAAAGAATACATTCATGTAGTTGATGTATTGAGCTGCTGTATCCGAGCTGCCAGTGACTATGAGGGTCCTACTGCTTATCCGGAGATTATGGCCTAAAGTTAAATAACCATGGCCTATGATAAAACAACAATGGCCTAAGGTTAACCAACCATAGCCTACTGTTAACCAACCATGGCCTAAGGTTAACCAGCCGTGGTCGAAGGTTAACCAACCAATCTTGTTTCAGTGATACCAGTATCAAGCTTTCATTTCTTCCGATGATTCTTGCGTACATTATCATTCCTCTTGTAGTTCAGGCAATGATGACAGAGGTCGCAACACCTAAATTAACCACTTTTTGCAATGCAGTAATACAAACCTGTGCAGTAAAGAATACATTCATGTAGTTGATGTATTGAGCTGCTGTATCCGAGCTGCCAGTGACTATGAGGGTCCTACTGCTTATCCGGAGATTATGGCCTAAAGTTAAATAACCATGGCCTATGATAAAACAACAATGGCCTAAGGTTAACCAACCATAGCCTACTGTTAACCAACCATGGCCTAAGGTTAACCAGCCGTGGTCGAAGGTTAACCAACCAATCTTGTTTCAGTGATACCAGTATCAAGCTTTCATTTCTTCCGATGATTCTTGCGTACATTATCATTCCTCTTGTAGTTCAGGCAATGATGACAGAGGTCGCAACACCTAAATTAACCACTTTTTGCAATGCAGTAATACAAACCTGTGCAGTAAAGAATACATTCATGTAGTTGATGTACTGAGCTGCTGTATCCGAGCTGCCAGTGACTATGAGGATCCTACTGCTTATCCGGATACCAGGGGCGGCTTGGCGACGCATCTGAAATTATCAAAGGCAAACGTAAAGTCTTCTATAAAAATAATATCTATTTATGTAATGCTAGCGGTCCGCCGTGGCTTCGCACGGGTATTTTAACACAAAATAAATTTTTCACACGTAATCCTAACTTTTTTGAAATATTCTATGTTCATCAGGGAAAATTTAGGATGCTAATGGTGAAAGAAATTTTCAAATCGGTCCAGTAGTTTCGGAGTCTATTCCATTCAAACAAACAAAGAAACAATCAAATCTTTCCTCTTTATAAAATTAGTATAGATGTAACATTACATATTGTAAGTCCGACAGACTCACGCACGTGCTAGCACCCGCCATGTACAACCACCTACCTGATCATATAGTCACCGCACCAACCTTATCTGCATTTAAGCGAAGAGTGAAATTGTGGCTCGTCGAGAAGGCGTTCTACAGTGTTGAAGAATATATAAGAAAAATTGAATGATAAGTGTTATGATTATATAAATTTTGTTTTATATAATTTAATTTACAAGTGACATATTTTAAAACGATTATTTTTGTATTTTTAATTTAATTTAATTTAATGTATTTAATGTTGATATACGGACGTGTAATATTTTTTACCAATAAATTGATTATTCTGATTATTCTGTATCAAATATATCAGTCATCTAGAACCCGTAACACAAACTTTGCTTAGCTTGGGGCTAGATGATGCTGTGTGGATTGCCTAGCATTATTTTCCTACTAATATTATAAACGCGAAAGTTGTATGGGTGGACGTTTGTTTCTCTTTCACGCAAAAACTACTGAACGGATTTTGATGAACCATGGTACACAGATAGTTTATGACCTGGAACAACATATGGGCCACTTTTTATCCCGAAAATCCCTTCGTAAATTTTGAACGGAGCAAGCGTTTCCGCGATGTAGGAATTGTTCTCTTTTTGCACTCTGGAGGTTTGTCTTAACGACATCTAGCGGAGATTGTTTGAAGCTCTTAGTAGGTAGTTAGTTAGTAGGTAGCTAGCGTTTGTTTTTCCGACGTTTCTTGGGCGACTCTATTGACATTCAAATTTGTCCTTGTAGTTCAGGCAATGTCAATAGAGGTCGCTACATTAGAATAAAGCGTAATTAGAAGAAATACGCTCTAAAAACCTTGCACTCAGCTAAGGCACTTGAATGTTAGTAAAATAAACCATTTTTTTAAGTAAAACAACTATTTTAAGTTTCCAAGTTTCTATATCTTAGGTAGAAAATGTAGTAGTTCCACAGACTTACCCTGGCAATGAAGCAGAGTCCCATCGCAACAGCTCCAGCCAATAACGACTCACCAGGCTTTTCATCTTGCGGCTGGCTCTTCACCAAATTAACTAACCTGTAACAATATTTTTAATGACATTTGTATTCAGTGTTATGGCAATATGTGTCTGTTTTACCTTACTTTCTGACAGTGTCTATTTCGTGGAAATACAGACAATGGAGTTTCTTAATACTCAATGCTTTAATGCATTCAGTCTTCATAGGTTTATAATTTACGATTTTATTGTTATCTATACTAATATTATAAAGAGGTTGTTTGTTTGTTTGAATTGAGTAGGCTCCGAAACTACTGGACCGATTTGAAAAATTCTTTCAACATTAGAATCCTATATTTTTCGTGATGATCATAGGCTATAGAAAATTTTCATAAAAATTTGGGTTCGCATAAACATTTATTTTTTTGTTCAATACCCGTGCGAAACCGGGGCAGACCGCTAGTTCTTATATACAGTGGGAAGCCCTTATTATCGCCTCTTACGATATCCAAGCCACACCTTGAGTTGAAGGGTTCGATTCTAACGCCGCTACCACCGCCCCACGGTTTTCCGAAAAATACACCCCTAGTTAAGTATCACTATAGAGGTAGATGCAACTGCTGGACACAGTATAATCAAAGATATTTGGTTTAACACATTAATGCTTAGGTAACTATTCACACAGCATTATGTAGATCTAAGCCAAGCAGCTAATAAGGGGAGGCCTATGTCCAGCAGTGGACTGATGTGGGTTGATGATGATGATGATGAAGCCAAGCAGAGGTAGTGTTATGATGATGGGTAGTAGATAATACTGATATACATAATAAGTACCACATTACTTTTCAAACCTTTGAACATAGCTGTGGGAATCAAACCCGTAACCAGCGTTGCAGGAATCATCGCACCCTCATATTAATATATGAAAAGTTTCAAAAACTACAAAGAACCTGTATAAACTTTGAGTAGGTATGTTGTATTTAATAATTTTTCTGGTGTCAAAAATATTAATTTTATAAAGCTTACCTAGTTTTAATCGTTTTCTCAACAAGTGTGAACAATTCATACTGTCCGTCAATCTGTCTCACATCCAAAGGTTTACCAGGCGATGGATATAGGTATTCACTGAAAGAGAAAGAAATATTTTAAGGAATTTATTGGTAAAAGTCATGATTGTGCAAGCTTAAGTACAAATAAATATGATTTAATCCCATAACCCTTTTCTTCTTTTTCTAAGTGTTAAAAAAAATAACCTGCACACCAATCATCTATTATTTATATTATTATTACATATTATGTTTAAGTTAAGTTTCAAATAAAGCCTCTGGATGCATGGCAGTCAATGTATAAAAATATACTTAACAAAACTTGCCAGCGTCTATTAGCTTTTCCTTAAATAAATAAATTAGGTACCTTTTATGAAAATGGCAGCCAATAACAGCAAGCTGATTCCTGGACTTTTGCATCAAGTGCGAGTTAGCGAATGCAATGACAGCATCGAGGCAGTTTGTTAGCACCTTTGGATCCTCGGTGATGTAGCGCTGGTTTGGATTGGTGTCCACTATGATAACTAGTAGACTGCTGTCGGAAGGCACTAGAACAAAATAGATTGTTATAGTATGTAATACTTAATTCTTATGCACGGAGGTCCTAAGTAATTCTTTATTGGTCACTTGATATTACTGATTAAAAAATTAATGCTTCAAGACATGTAGGTAATGTACATAACGGAAGCATATTAATGATGAAAACTAGGTTCATTCTTCCAACTTTATTATAAATAGTTTCTAGATGTTTAAATTATAGGTTATGTTTACAAACTTACGATCGTCGTCCGCCATAATTTCAACAGGGCTTTCTTGCTGTTTTTATGATCAATTATATAGTTTTCTTTACAGAAATACAATTAGACAGACAATACGTACAACAATAAATTAAATAACTGAGTCAAATCAAAATTCGGCTGCTTTTGTTTATTTTTGTTCCTTTGAAAATAATTTAGGGTTGCCATCGCACGAGGGCACCGATCGTTCTCAGTCAACTCGACATAAAAACCTGCCACTTTTCTACGTACATTAACGAAAATATGGCGTATGTTCTCAAACCGTATGGTGCTAAGCTTAAAATACCTTTTTCCATGCCATTTTGATGTGATCTGTCGTATATTATTTAATGTAATATACAGTGCGCGTCAGAATTAAGTAGGTACCCCCCTTGTATACAAACTATTTTCGAATACCTACATGTAATTCCCTTGTTACTTGTCACAATTTTTCAAATGCAAAAATTTATCACGCCGCCGCCGCTCAGGATCGTACTGCTCTTCCATAATATTCAAAGTCTGAAATTCCCAACATTAACCAATATTGAGTCCCACATACATTGAGATAAGGGGGGGTACTTATTTGTGACGCGCACTGCACCTACATCAGTCATTTAGTACCGATAACATAAGCACAGCTCTACTTAGTTTGGGGTTTGATGATGCTGTGTGTACTGTCCAGCAGTTGGTATGTCCAGAAGTAGTTTCTTTAAGTAACTTTGATATGTACGTAAATATATTTTATGCTGTGTGGATTGTCCAGCATTATATATTTAGTTATTATTTTATTTACGGATTGCGTACTATTTTGACCCATCTGGCAACACTAAACTTTTGACAGTTTGGCTTGGCGATGAAATTTGAATTTGACATAAGTAAATGGGAAACATCATTTTGGAAATTGTCTTGGGAACTGGGAATGTAATGGGCATGACAGTGAATGTCTTTTTATTTTCTTGGTTTTGTTTTCCTCTAAGACCAAGTAGCCTACGTTCCCGTTTTCCTTAATTCTCGACTTGCTTACTGATTATGATGTATGAGGTTCTGAGGTGTAGTAAAAAAGATTGTAGCAGCCTACGGTCCGTATCTACAATGATCATATGCAAGGATTTTTTTAAATATCTTTTCATAGTTGGCGCGAGATTCAAATAATTTACAGTTAGACCACATCATCACATCACATCACCAGCTTATAACAGTCCATTGCTGGACATAGGCCTCCCCTTATGAGCGCCATAGATGGCATTATCATTTGGGGGTTATTGCCCATAATCCTACGCTGGGCATGCGGGTTGGAGATCGCAGTTCGGTGGAGTTGTTCTGCAGAGGGCGCTGCTGCCCGCCCCCCGGTGTGTCTCCCTTAGTCGCCTCTTACGACACCACGAGTGGGGGTGTTGAAATTCTATGCCGGCACATGGCCGGCACCATACGGCTGTTAGAACATAATATCGATAAATGTTCTTCACAAGTTTTACCATGTTTATACCATTCTATATCAGTATCAGGTTTCGATTCAATTGTCCTTTTGAAACAAAAAGTAGGAAATTAACCTATCTAACGAGATTCTTTTTGATACCAAATTAAAATAAATCAACCCGAAGACAAAAACAATTGCCTAAATTCTCCACTACACTGGATCGAAATACTGTAGTTCGCATGGCACTGCGTGTTGTGTACCTACAACACGGTTCTTCGACGTACCAAGGTAAAAATATCACGAGATCGCGAAGGACTAGTGGCCACTAATTCAGTATTTTGTCAAAGGACCTACCTCTACTATCTACTCTCTGCATTCCTCACATCTACCTACCTACTTTAGACGGACGATACATCAATTTCGTTTGACTTATTTTGACTCGTGCTCACAATGATAAAATCAAAATGTAGAACTCAACATAGATCAAGTTTGAAACCTTCTTAAATTTGGAATAAACACACCACATTACATACGGTCAATTTCTAGAATCCAAAAAAAATACTTGAATTAAGTGAGGAGGTACTTAATAAGAGAGTAGGGTTACTAACTTTACTATCTTATCTTTATGGTGGGTACAGAACAACCGAACGACAACGAGCGAACGCTACAAGTGTGATTCGAAAATCGGTTCGAACGTTCACTCGCTTTCGTTATTGTGTCCACACCAAACGTAATGTAACGTAAACAAGTAGTTTACGTTACGTACAAAGAGGCACCTAATTAAATGTCATTAATAAAATCGCTTCCACGTCAGATAATAAAAAACTGAAATAGGTATTTGAATTGAGAAGGTACTTAATAAGAGAGTAGGGTTACTAACTCTTCTATCTTAGATATGGTGGGTACAGAACAAGCGAACGAGAAGGAGCGGACGCTACGAGTGGGATTCGAAGACTGTTCGGTGCCGAACGTTTACTCGCTTTCGTTGTTGTGTAAACACCAAACGAACGGATGCAAAACCCAGGGCGGAGAACGGCCGAAGGCGAACGAAGGCCTTCGTTTGGGCTCGCTTACTTTCGCATTAACGTCCACACTGGTTCGTTCGCGTTCGATAGTTAGCTTTCGCTCGCTCTGTACCCACTCACTATTATTTTGTTGGTTGCCGAGTTCGACTTGCGGTCAAAATAGTCTTATCATAGTGCTTTTTACCTATTGATTTTATTTAAGAAGAAGTTAAAATCTAGGTATATTGTAAATGTTTGGTCAAAATTTTGCATTATTATACTTACAGACCTTATTCAGGCGCCTGACAGATACTCGATGGACTCTCCGTCTAACAAACTGGCCAGCACCAACATGCAACAGAATCAGTCCAATGCTAACCGAAGGGATGCTCTTACTTCTTTGGTCCAATGGTCCAACTGCTCGGACACATGACATAATTCAAGTGGTTGGAAGCATTGGATGATATTCCGATGCAAAAAAAAAAAAACACAAAACTTCCGTAAAAAAGTCCCTAGTATATTTTTCTAGACGACAGATTCTCTCCTCTATCTGTGAGAAGTAACTGTGTCTATTCTATGCAATAATTCATTTTGGCGTTCAGTCTTAATAACTATTACCTAACAATAATTGTTTGCACGACTATGAAGTTTTTGTTTTTTTTTTTATTCATAATTTTACAACCTTTTAACAAACAGTTTATGTCGGTTGACTAAGTAACAAAAAAAACTTAATAGGTAGTAAAAATAAATTAACAGTTCTGGATTTAACAAAAAAAAAAAAGAGTACTTACATAACTTATCAATAATAACTACAACTCCTTACCTTACATAATTAACTACTACCAACCTGACACATTTTTTTGAAATTATGGTGCTAAGTTGCTATAACTATGAAGTTGCCTAATTATTAGGCTCTTACTAAATATATTCAATTCAATTCATTTATTGCAAGAAATATGGTCATAATACAAGGTCACATCAGAATAGGTAGTGTCACATATTTCACCAAAACACATTGGCATGCAAACAATTTCTAAAACTACGTAAAGCTACAAAGTAATTTTAAAATTATTTAAATTAATAAGGTACTTATACAATATTTTATAAACATGTCAATAATGTGCTATTTATTTTTCAAATTGAGGTCCATGAGTTCTTTGACACTATAGAAAGCTTTTCCAATGAGCCATAGTTTTAACTTTTTTATAAATTGTTAAAGGTAAATCTTTGATGTCATTTGGAATCTTATTATATATAGAACCACACATAGCATAACAGTTCTTTGTATATAAGGCTGTCTTAGGAGTTCTAGACAGAACAATTTGTTCAGGGTTACGTACACTTCTAGGGTATATATCCCTAGCTTTAGTAAATAAATTCGAATGTTCCTTTACAAATTAAGCAGCCTCTAGAATATACATACTGGGCAATGTTAGTAGTTTTAATTTAATGATAGGCCTGCACCAATGAAGGCAAGATCTGTGTTTGTAGAATTGCCCCATAGAATAAGTCCGTAATTCAAAGTAGAGGTTACGAATCCATGATAATGCCGTTAAAATTGTATTCAGGCTGGAAGTTTTCCGAAGCCTGTAAAGAATATAAACAAATTTATTTAGTTTCTTTTTTACTTGGTCAATATGGGGTTTCCAGTTACATCTTTCGTTTAATGTTACACCTAAAAATTTCGTTTCTCTTACAGCTACTATGTCATGTTTTTTATAATATATGTCAAGGCCTTTGCATTTTTTATTGGAATTGTTAAATTGCATAAAATTAGTCTTAGTCAAGTTTACTTGTAAATTATTTGCCTCAAGCCATTTAATAATAGAGTCAATTGTATTATTTATGTCAGTAGTATAATTATTAATGTCAGAATTAGAATAAGATGTTATTAAAATAGAAATGTCATCGGCGAATAGAGTGCATTGATTATTGGTCACTGATGGTAAATCATTAATGTAGAGCAGGAAAAAAATAGGCCCAAGGACGCTACCCTGTGGTACGCCTATTATGTTTATATGTTGAGCGAAACGTCTCTACTTAATTTTTAGCATTAACGTTAGTAATTTCTACACACTGTTGTCTATTGTAATATAACTAGTATTTTGTTCTCTGTGCTATAGTATTTAATCAAGTCATGCATGCACCAAACAAGAAATGGTGGACTGGTTAAAAGCATAACTATGTAGCCCTCTATGATAAAGTTTGATGGAAATACCACAGAAAAAAATTATCTTATGAAATAGCGCAATAAAAAGAGCGATAAAGTAATGTTGAGGCTTGATAGCTTGTAGGTTGTGTAGGCTGAGCAAACCAAGACAACCAATACCGACTACAAAATAGTAAACCAAACCAACACAGAACATTCTTAGCAACCCACACAAAACCATTTCATTGATTTACATCGTATCAGACAACGTAAGACGGGAGCATAACATCCCAAATTGTTATTTCATAGCGAGATGACTAACTAACGATACGGGCGCCAAACTTATGTCATCTGTCAAAATACATGTTAACATGTAGTAAGACGAACGGTTTAGATCAGTGTACGGATAAATTCATGAATAATATACGAAGGATGTGACAACCTACCCGTCATTTCACATTGTTTATATTGTACAGTAATGATATGCCTCATTTGAATGCTGGTGGTCTGAATAGAAAAAAGCTTTGCGTTTTTGCTGCTTTGTTGGCAATAATGTTCATGCAAATGTCGCATGGGATTGCATTCATCAAAAAAGTTTGGTTATAAATTATATTTTTTCACGATATGACGAATGACGACATTATTTAGGGTCAATTACAAAATCTGATAGCAGCGGATCAACATTTTACTTTAAACAATATAATTTCCTTAATATATTAACCAGATTGGTTTGAAAATGTTCTACTTAATAAAATTAAATCCTGATAAACTACCATAAAAGATAAAGATGGGCTCTGCAGCCTCTGCAGCTATTTATATTGTCAGCGTCTTTACTCTCCTTCTTTTCATACATAATTGATTATTAAAAGTGATTGTTTCTCGACCTTCGAGAAAACTAATTAAAAGGAAACTAATCAATTTATTGAAGTAAAGTGAACGCGTGAGGCAATCGAACAAAATTTTACGAGAACATTGTTTACAAGACTTCGTGCTTCGAGACAGGGACGGTGCATTAGCGCGCGCTTTCGAAAATCGAACTCTGAATGAGAAAAAAAAGGTAAAAAGGCGGGAACAAAATAATTATGCACGTTTCGTTCGGTAATGGGCTTCGCGCTACCGTTTCGCTTTAATAGCTCGCTTGTTCTGAGAATTTAATTACGCTCGGAGTGAGCCCAGATTAGCCCTGCGCGCGTCCGTTTTGTTAATAACTCTAATAATGGATGACGCGCACACTCTACCTCTACTAAAATAATTTATTCTTTTATGCCGACCATAATACTAATCCCAGATCCGATCATGACCCACCGTTTCTTTGAATGGATGACAGGCAATATTGATATGGTGCTCTCGAAATATCAATATTAATAATTCAATAACGAGCTCCTCAAAGCAAATTGTCTAACCGATAAGACATTGGGATCGACACAAACAAAACATAAAACGATTCAGCCTTAATAAGAACCGGGGTCCAGAGATGAACACAAAAGAAAAAGATAGCCGCCTATTGTTTTTTATCATGTTGTCAATATCGCGCGGCCAAATTTTCAATATTGGAATGCCACGATTCGCCAATAAGAAGCGGGAAGAATTGATTTATTGTCCAATTAGCGTCGGTCAGGTGTGCCAACTGCCAAGATAGCATCAGGCTGGCCAACCTAACTCGGCTGCAGCTACTATTTCTTTCGGTGCGTCCCATTTAAATGGCATATTGGAATCAAAAAAGGACCTTTACACCATGCTGCCTGGGCTTTCTGGAAGTATATTTGAAATTCTGATCGTTCGCGGCGAAGGTTTGCTTAAGTGGAAATCGATTTGAATTAATTGCATGTCTGATTTTTTTCGCTAAGGAACTTTAATTTGATTGAATATTTTTTTTGTTACTACCATGGGTTTAATTTCAAGGGGAATAGACTCCAGTTCAACTATGAACTGGAGTCTATGTTTAAATCATTTATTATAATTCCTAGCCGAAGTCATATTTTCATGTCATAAACAACGAATAATGAAATATTTGTGGTAGGCACCGCGACACCCACCGATCGCAATATCCTGGACAATTCGCAAAGTTTATTTACAATGAATGTATTGTCTGTTCCGATAGGTATATTTACATAAATTACTAAACGTTTATTGTTTTTAAAATTTACGAGACTCAGGAACTATTATCGATAAACGCTCATAATTTTCGTGTAAAATTGAATAGCGCTCCGAAGCGTAATAAATCGTTTCTACATAATAATTTCGCAGCCAAAGTTGTTTCAATAGAACGTCGTTGGCGTGAAGCGAATTGTTTGCGGGTAGTCGATAAATTCCGGTCGCGGTGACGGAACTCGGTCGAAGTCGTCATTTGCTATTGAGCGTTCGCCGAGCACGGACGTGTCATGATATTGCTGTGCCACTCAATATTGCTGAGATGTGTCAGACTGATTAATCTTGATGCATGTGAGGAAATGACTGGATTTTTATGAGCTTTTGCTTGATTATGTTTTAATTGAGACGAGGTAAAAACTATCAATTAAAACTAAGACATAAACCAGGCTCAACCGTATAAATTTGTAGGCAGAAACTCATTTTAGAAAGATTTGATACTGCTCGTAAATAAAACATAACAGCCCTACTCACTCAACAAACTCGAGTGGCAAACACGATTCCCAGACTCATATTATCACATTTTATAACGCTTTATTAAATGGTGAACCTCCACGCTAGAAAAAGACGGTGATATGCCACCCCCGAGCACATTCTCCGCAATAAATGTGTGGGAAAGAAAGAGACGTAGTAATAGCCGGAAATTAGCACTCGTCTATCTTTCATTTTACACCCCAAATTTTCTTATTCCAATTTCCTCTCTGAGCGCGCGCCAACTTTTCACCGACCGAACCCACCACCCATTGTCGGTGGAAAATAGAACGTATAATCTGTGCGATAGAGTCGTAACTTTCGTTGCTTACCGTAGAGTGATTGCGGCGTTCTATATTAGAAAACGCTTTAGAACACTCTGTCATTTGAAATGAGTCATTTTCTGATAAGAATGCCCTATTGGCTGAGACGTGTGCGCGGGCTTCGATAAAGCCATTTCCTAAAGATAGCGAATAACTTGGGTGTCGGTTTTTGCAGTGAGTTTTAATAAACCATAAGGGGAGAGGGGTTCGCCGAGAAATGGAAATGAGCGTGGTACAGAGGAAATTTGAATTTATACACGAGCTAGTTTTATTCATGACGGTACGCGTCGGTCGTTTAGAGATTATAGGTACGAAATTTTCGTGCGAATATGACGGCTATATTTTAGAAGGAGATTTATGATCGTGGAATTGGATTGCGCTAATCTATTGCGGGGTTTGTGTGGTTTCTTGCCTATGTTTTACATGAATGGCTTATATTCACGGCATGCATGTTGTTTAATGTTTCCGACACGTGTAGAAAGGTACAGGCTATTAAATTTAGGTTCACTCTAAGGACTTACTTATGTTTTAAAGGTTTTAAACTTAACAAAGTTATGAGAGTACTGGTTAATAAACTGATTCGGTACTAACTTGAGCTTAGGCATTTGGTTATCTCTGCAAAATTATTATGAACTTCTCTATAAGAACGATAAAAAATCTCAATCGAACCGACTCTATCATTCCCATAACATCTTGATAGAGCACCTTCATTTTCACAATGCATTAAAATTAATAATCCGTGAAATATTTACAAATCTGAAGATTATATTCGGTCAGGTGACGTTTTAACAAAAAATGGCAACACTGGGCGACGATGATAGGATTTTTTGTAACGCGTGGGAGAGTCGATGCATTTCGCGCGCGCCATTAGCTACACGTTCGATTTTCAAATGCTGCATTTGATGTGGTTTTTTCGTTTTTGCGTGGGAAATTGAACTGCAAATTACATTGATATTGTCCTTTCTATGCTTTTTCTATGTCCTATTCCTACATCCGCATATTTTAATACATGAGGATATCTACAACGAAGTAGGTAGGACCCTGTTAGTTACCCTTAGATAAGCACTTGGGAACTGAAAAATTAGGATACTTACCAGTTTAGTCGCAAGAGGACAGAGTGGCTTTCCAACTAATTGTTTAAAAAAAGATTGCAACGATATATTCCTAAATAAATTATGCTGGCTGGACAAACCACAAAGCATTAAAACTGGATAGGTATTTACTAAGTAAGTAGGTTCACTCATTCTAAATCATGTCCATGGTAGGTGAGTTCAAACCAATTTAATGTTTACTACCTATACAAGAAGCCTTTTATCAAAATCAAACTGAAAAAAGGGATTAATCCATTCATAATTCATTCACAGCTAATGGTCACTTAATTTTTTGCCGCCACACTCGAAACTTTTACACCCCCATTCATAAAAGAATTTCAAGATCATAAATAATAAACACTTAACAATACAAATTTTTATCGCTATTCGAAATTCGAACGCAGGTTGGAGAAAAAACTATTCAATTCGTTCATTCATAGTTGTTCATTCAATCATTCACGCAAAAAATACACTGTAGTGAAGTTTTGAGTCTATGAAGTCTTCATTTTATTATCCCGTGGGATTCCAAAATGTGATGATGAATATCAATCCATTATGCTGTAACCGTGAAATGGTCATCTCATAATTTATATTTAGACTCCTTTGAGAATTTGGATGCTTTTTTTACCTTGCACTTATTCATTCTTCATTATTTACCCCATCGTCATTAATTAGGTTGGGGTCAATAGATAACGATAAAGAAACATTTGATAAATTATATAATAACAGATTTTGAGCGTCCAAGCGTATTTACTAGGTATCCAAAATAGTCTATTTACCTGTTACCCAACATCATGTTAGTTAAGGTTTAAAGATGTGACATTATGTCGACCATAGATGTGGCACGGCGGGCAAAGGTACGCATAATTGCCTACGACGCAGTAGGTTGCGGGTTCGATTCCCGCCTTGGGAGAAATTTTAGTTCGACCTACAAATATTTGTTCCGGGTCTCTTGGGTATTTTCTAAGTATAATAAAAATATACTTATGTATATATCTATGTAATTGTTTAAGGTATATTGTTTGAAGTATATCAGTCATCTAGTAGGTACCCAAATGATGATGTGTGGATGTCCAGTACTATTATTGCCATTTTATTTATTACTAGCGACCCGCCCCGGCTTCGCACGGTTGCAATGCTTACACTAATGCATGTTACATACATATTATAAACCTGCCTCTTGAATCAACCTATTAAAACCGTATTAGAATCTGTTGCGTAGTTTCAAAGATTTAAACATACATAGGGACATACAGACAGACAGCGGGAAGCGACTTTGTTTCATACTATGTAATGATAAAACACAATTTGGGATAGTATTAGTGACCTACCAAGTTTGAGAGTTATTGAGGGAATATAGAGTGAGTGATTGTGTACACATTTGTGGACCTAAAATATGTCCTGAGTGCATGGCTTAGGATCTCTTTTGCCATGCCCGCAATTCTGGTAAGTGTATCATCATTAGAAACACATAATAAGTAGGTAAGTACATACTCATTTCTACTATAACAATATTTTAGATACCTACAGACCATATCACATCACAAGGCTATAATAGTCCACTGCTGGATATAGGCCTAATGACTAATGAGCGCCATAGATGGCATTATTCATCATAATACCTACGTCTGTTCTAATTTAGACATAATTCTTCATGATTAATCTTAATTTGACAAAAGTGGGTATAAAACTTTTTAAACCTTCGAGACTTAGAGTAATAAGACGTCGAGATTTGTATTAAAGATTCATATTAAAGAACATTTATATTTTTTTTAAATTCGCCTTCGTTTCCATCGCTTTGCTGCGATCGTGGTCACGTGGCGACTGAACCAATAAAACAATCGGTACGTTAGTAACAGTACTTCAATGTCGGTACGCGATAAATACCCGATAATATTCTTTAATATGTCAACAAATCGCGAAAGTTTAAAAAGTTTTATAGGTACCCATTTTTATCAAATTAAGATTAATTACGAAAAATAATGTCTAATTACAACAGATGTATCTAAAATAGTCGTTTCGTCGAAGAACTATCGCGACCGCGCGATCTTGGTCGTTGACGGTCTGTAGCAAACCTTTTGTTTTGCGGATTCAGCGGAAATCCGATAGTCGTTGCATTTTTCTTTTTCAGTGATATGTATCACGGGAGAAGGATGTCTAAATAAAATCTTTTGTGTGTGTTCAGTATTAGGGAACAAAACTTTAAATAAAATAGGTTTGGGTTTGACTGGGTTTAATTATGGAAGAATTACAATAAATTACAAGTGTTTTTAGAACTTTTTACATGGAAACTTTGGGAGGGACGTCTTAGCGATCTTATGGTTATTTGTTCTCTCTGTTCTGTCTGCGTGGCTGCTTCGTCGAACGGTTTTTGGATACAAAAGTGACGTGACGTGGGGCCCGTGGGATTGGTGCTCGCCGACGTCGCGTCATGGCTGCGGTCTACTATTGGCTGCACACGAACATGACGTGATGTATCGACCGCATGATAGGCTCTCTGCGCCGGCGCGTGATTGGTGCAGTACTTGTCTCGATTTCGTTGAAAACATGAATCTGTCAATGTCAGGTTCACGTGTTCGGAAATAGATCGGCGTGAACAGTGTGATTCTTTATAAAATACCTACAGGTCGAGTCACGGCTCCAGCCATTTTCCTAAGAACTAAATTAAAATAATTTGTACCTAAAATAAACTACTTACCTACCTACTAAAATAATTTTATAAGTAATTATATAACCAAAGTCGATTAAAGAATGGCCTGCGGAATGTCAAAATTATATTTAGATTGTTGGACGCATCAACGACTTATTTTATTTATTTATCTAAAAAACACAAATATCATAAATATAAAACAAGATATCTTATACAATCTATAAGGTAATTACGAAAAGTTTATTGTAAAGATTTCATCATCAATAATAATTTTCTGAAAACAGTTTTATTTTAAAAAAATTTAGAGACTACTTAAAACGAAATAATCAAGCAACTCAATGACATAATTAAACCCAAAGCTCAGCTAAAGTTATTTAAATAACCATCTGCATTTCAAAACAATAATATCTAAAGCTTTACGAGTTACAGAAATTACCTCCAACGATCACTAGTATTACCTTCTAAATACATTAATTCTAAATAAAATAGCTTCTAAATAGATTCATCAAGTCGTTTAAATAAAAAGCCACAGCAATTACAGTCACAGTAACCATCCGTTTATCTCTTAATCCAGTTTTAAGATCAAACTCCGGTAGCGCTATAATTAATCCGTAGTACTTTATAAGCCACTATGGCGTCGACATCAGAATATTTTCATCCAATTAACTTGTAACATTCTCGCTTCCGAAAATGCCGTTCCTACTAAAAAAGTAAAAAGATGCGTTCGGATACGTTCTCCGAAATTCGGCCATTACCCGTTACCTCCCAAATAGAGCGCGATCGAACGAGATAAACCCCTTCACGTGGATTCTACTAATTGGTGCAATAAATTTAGGGATGCTGTGACAACTCTGAATACCATTTGCTAGCAGGTCTCGGGCCTTATTAGGGCTTACGACCTGTCATAGATAGAGCTGGACCGGTAAACTACGCAAAAACCGACATTTGCTAAAATTCAATAATTATTTTTTTTTATAGCAAAATGTGTTAAATTTTGTAAGCACTTTCCAAAATATTTACAGAGAAAAGTAAATTTTAACGACCTCGTCTTCGCGTATCTCGAAATAAAATTCCCTAATGAGGGACGTTCAGAAAAGTGACGTTTCGGTGACAAAATGCGGAATGAATATCGATTATAGGACATTCGAATATCAGCTCTGTTCCACGAAAATAAGGATGGGTAACTCGATTTTGTATCGATAATATAGAGTCGTCGCGGGCGCTCAACCGTTTGTACCCACGTCACGGGGACGGACGCTTTTTGTCGTTTTTAATTATATTTATTGTTCTCGTTATTTATTTATTGTCCTCTGTTTTGCTACCGTGCTTTTTAACGTTGATACAGCGGGCGCATCCAAATTAGGCCGATGCAAATGTTCTCTTTTGCATACGAGATCGGGCTCTCGGAAAAAACGCAATCGATATTTCGACGATCTGGAATGAAAACATCATTAATGCTATGCAAACGATCATGGGAAGGGTTTTATACGTTTTTAAGAGTGGGGTTTACGAAAGAAATGATATCCGGTTCAAGATTATTATTCTTCGGAAATATCCTACATAATAATGCAACTGAATAAGAGTTTCAGAAATCAATTAGCTATTTTAAATTTAGTCGGTAGATACTTTTTGTAGGGTCACGATTTGAGTTTATTTATCCACCATTAAAAAGCCATAGAGATAACATAGAGTGGATATTTGCAAACAAAGGGAACTCAATTGAATCCAATAAAATCGATTTTTATCGATGAAATGCCCGTCACTCGTTGGCCAGACAATGTAGAGACACGTCGAAAATTCAAACAGAGAAGACTGATGTTCTTTTTTCAAACTGAGATTTTTTCTTTTTTCCTTGAATTATGAAGTCAGTATTCTACAATATTATTCGTACCTTTTATTAACTGAATAATAGAGCAAATTCGCATTACAAGTAATATGTCTCAAAATTAAATAGATATATAAACTTCGCTGTGGGTAGTCCTAGTCATAATATTGGTTGTAGAGGCACATTCGTATGATTTAAATGATTGCAAAATAGTCTTGATACTTGGATTTCAAAAGGAAGAATATCTTGTTGAAGTTAAGCGCTTTTTCAATGAATCGTAATAAATAATCAGTTATTCTTAGCAATGTAATGAGACAAAATATAAATTTTGATGTCCACAGGGCACGCTGAATTAATTTTATATCTAAAGCAATTATTAATTCTTTATTGCACGACATAGTAAAAAAACATTGAGTTGTTAAAAAAATGGCAAAGGCGATCTTAGGTAACTCTAAAAAAATCTCTTCCAGTTAACCTTATTGAGAGAGAGAGATATAAAGTTATAAACGGGTGTAGGTACAAAACAGCAAATTATTATTGCTAGGGACAATACTAATTTTACATCACTTGATAATATTCAAGTGTAGGACAGATTATGCTAGAAAGATTTGTTGTATTGTTGTCTATTCGTCGTGATGAAGTATTTATTTTATATTTATTTGGAAGACAGACAGTAAATAGTTATATAAAGAGATACAGACTTTCTTAGACCAGTAAAGTCTTGGGATTCAACTAATCATTTTAATGATAAGTATTAACAAACAAAAAAAAGAGTTTAACAATATTTTTAGCAATTAAAGAAAAATAGAGAAGTATCAAGACTTTTAGATCCGATGACAAAACCTATGAATGAACGAATTCAGGAATGAATGACAATAACCCAGCATGATATTGCTACCACTTTACTAAGCAAATAATACAGAATGCATATTATGTTTAGTTATACAAAAGTATCTTAATACTTTTATATGACTTTTATTACCAAATTTTATGGTGATTATTTCTAATAGCTGGTCAATATAAAATCACACATGAAGGGGATGCGTCTAGATTTACGATAGTGGACTGTATAGCGGTTTAAAAGCACTTTGCAATAGGTAATTTCAGGACGGGAGGCTGCTGTAATATAGGTACGTAGGGAGAAAGGACACAGTTTACAGCAGTCAGGATATGAAACACATACACGTACCTTCTTCTGGAACGGCTGCGACGTCACGGGGCAGGAAGGCGTCGGTGACACACGGTAGCCAGAAGCTTTACAGCATGCTGTTCAGTTTATCCGAAAGAACCACAGAAAGTTATGTGCACACACTTGATTTAAAGTAATTTATATATTTAGCAGTTTCTTCTAATGAAATTCCACAAATCACGAACACAGGTAAGTAATGGCGGAGCGGCACACGTCATTAGCGGATTAGCGTATGAGAGCGAAAAGATTTAACCTCTTTGGTTAATCATGGTAAATGTCATTATAACTCGTATAATGGTTTTAACTTTTCTTCAAATAATTAAATTAGAACTAGTATTTACAATTGAACTAACTGCAGATAAAAAAATTAAAATATCCCAAAAAATTTGGATTTTGGAAACGAAAATCTTTGGAATATTTTTTTTTCTAGAGATTACCCCGGGTGCGAGGGCTTACGCACTATTATTTCATATAACTGCAGACTGTTAAAACAATCTACAGGTAGCTAAACTGAACGATATCAATACCTATCGGAAGCGTCCCTAAGACGCTGCACGGCTCGCTATAATGTCAATGCTGATGCGCTGCGTCAAATACTGACTAGCTTTCGGGTCATACGACGCTTTGACCAGAAGGTCATTCCAAAATGATTACTTTATATCCTAGTCTTACTAGGTATAATATTATAAACGCCAAAGTTTGTAAGTAGGTATGGATGGATGTTTGTTTACTTTTTTCACGCAACAACTACTTAACGGATTTTAATGCAACTTGGTACATAGATTTATATGAATAACAATGGGTCACTTTTTATACCGAAAATGCCACGGGATCGGGAGTTACGCGGGTGAAACCGCGGGTACCCAGCTAGTTTGACGTTTTTTTTTTTTAGTTTTACGTGTCCGTAATTCTTGTAATTTCTAAAGAATATAAAAGCAGAGTAGTTATTATTTTTATTTTCGGTTTTCGAATAGACTCGTAACTCCTAACGTCATAGACAGGTCTAAATATACGAGATCCGATAAAAATGGCGAAGTGAAACGGATTTCCACACATTTCGATTCTTCGACACTGTGTCTATCAATCACTATCAATTATCGATGATTGATGGTACTAATGGTAATTAAAAGCGTCATTTCATCGAGTCGATGAACCACAACAAAGCTAGATACCTCTCACGACACTGATTATCTTTTGTAATTGTTTATTGTTGCAAGTCGCGCTAATTTTATAGAAAACGGCTCAGCAATTTTTGAGAAAAAGAGAACAAAGCGATGTTGTTATTAATTGAGGGAAAGTTGGATATCTTTTCACTTGAGGATTGAAAGGAATGAGTCGTTTTGTCTTCCGAATATCTTTATTTTATTTCCGAATATCTTTGTTGTATCTAACTTAGAAAGAAAGAAATACATTTATTTATAACTAACGGTCCGCCCCGGCTTTGCACGGGTATTTAACAAAAGTTCAATTTTTCACACGGAACCCTAACATTTTTTGCAAATTAGGATCCTACCTATCTACCTATATACTATGTTCATTACATAAAAAATAGGATACTTATGATGAACTTTTTAAATCGGTCCTATAGTTTCGGAGCCTATTCAATTCAAACAAACAATCAAATTACCTCTTTATAATATTAGTATACATAGATATAGATAACTATATAACTTATATATAATAACTAACTATTTTAGTATCTTACTTAAGTCTAACTTTCTTAGTTTGTTAAGTTAGTTGTTAACCCGCTAGAATTCGTAATTAATCTTCATTGTAGGTAGGTGAACACACCACACCAAATGACATCATTTGGTGTGGTCGGTGGACGACCTTATTTTAATATCAATACCATAGGGTCTGCGGTTTGTTTTAATAGATAGGGTGATTCAAGAGAAAGGTTTTTTTATTAGCATTGCACCCGTGCGAAGGAGGAGCGGGTTGCTAGTGAAAAATAAAAATATAAAATAGCACGTTGAGTACCGTAAAGCAATGTTAGGCACGTGCTGTCAATACATGGCAGGGATAACCTGAAACTCTAATTCACGTTGGAATTGTGCTTTTCGATCCTCAATAAAAAAGATCATTAATTTTATTAAATGATCGTAATATCGTATGATCTGGTCGTTTTCTATGTATAGTAAAAAATATCTATATAATATATATTATTACATATTATGTAATAATATTGTATTATGTATATCAGTCATCTATGTTAGTACTTACCCATAACACAAGCTCTGCTTAGCTTGGGGCTAGATGATGCTGTGTGGATTGTCCAACATTATTTACTTAGGTATTGTAAGAAATTTACAGTTAAATAAAAAAAAAAAATAGTTACAATTAAATAACCAAAATAAGAACTTGTATTTACAATTGACACAATTGCTAACTGCAGGCAGTTGCAAACAAACTACAAATAGCTCAACTGATCAATACCAATCGTCCCTAATGCTTAGTGATAGTATCATTACAAAAATAATTACTCAACCCGTACTGAATACGGATTGATAATTACTTTCTATAATTTTTTGAAATAATTACCCACGACACGGGCCTAGAGCCTAGTGTGGGGCCGTATTTATCTCATAGACATACCTACCTATTATAGTTAGCTCCTAAGTCATTTTCTATGTTAATGTATGCCTAAATTGTAAACTTTTGTTGGAAATAAATAATTTTGTATATGCATTTTTGTAATCGCTCATACTTGCGTATTTTAAGTTGAAATCGTTAATACATTTCCGTGTAATTAAAATACATTTAGTAAGAGAATTCGTCTCGAAATTCGTGAATTTTAATTTGGACTCGCGGTCGAAGCTGATGCTTTTTCTCGATACCGTGTTGCAGCTACTTCACGAATATTGGAGTTTTGATAAACAGCTGTTCTCCAGACGTTTATTTAACCTCTACGTTGAATGCTTAGAGTGATTGGAGAACCCATCAAAATACAAATAGTGGTGTTTGATGCCTGAATGTATAGGTAATACCTTCTAAGCCATAAGACCGTCTGTTGTGATTTATTTACATTTTCAGATATGTGTTCCACCATACGGCAATATATTTTGATCTATTGAAAAGAAAAAGAAAATGAAGATAAAGATAAAGATTTCTTCTTTATCTAAATCATTAACTTCGAAGTTAATGATTTTTATAGTGAAAACCGTAACCAGGTACGCTTTAAGAGGTATTAGGTTTGTTGCACAAATTAAAAGTGGATGTATGTTGAAATGTTTTGCATGCGGGTACACCTTAGCATGGAGGCGGCTACAAAGTTCCTAACTATAATATTTTTCCTTGAAAAAAGAGTACTATTCTATTTGAAGAAAGAAGGCACCTACTCAATCGTAAATCCTTAGAACTCCCAGATCTTTAGCTCTAGAGGTATAAGAAATTTTTTGGTCTATTCAAAAGTCAGCGTTGTCACTGAAATGCCTTTGCGTCAATACCCATTTGAAAAGTACGCAAAAATTTCAACAATTATGTACTAATCTTACAAAAAAAAAACAGGTTATTTTAAATGATTTATTTTTCATTAATCCGCAACAAAACGTTTAAAATTCAACATTTGAGACGAATAAAATTTTCACCCGCCCACAACATGAATGCGGGCGACATATCTTTTTTGTCACAACCTGAATTCATAGGACCTTCTCCAACTAACATCAGCACCAAGCTCCTTAACATTGCAACTGTAAAAACTGGTCTTTTAAAGTGACAGAGTCGTAACTCTTATCTGGTCCATCTAAAATCCGGTAGCCAAAAGTAATTTGTGAAATTAACTTCTTAGAATTCGGTATCAATTAAGGTGAGCGTGTAGCTTTGCTTGAGAAATGTTTTTTCTTTATATTTATGTCGGTGCAAACTGGCAACACCAGTTCTATTTGGTAGGATGAAGAAAGTGGCAAACTAGCAACTGTTGAATAAGTTTTTAAGGCCTTTGGTTTGGAAGAAGGCTTCGTATATACAGTCATTCTTTAACCTGGTACGTATTATACAATGACTTGGAAATATTTCTTTCACCTCGCAACGAAGTTCGGTCGGAAAGATTCTGTTTGTCATTAGAAATCTGAGCGCAAAAGGTTTTTTTGTCCGCTAGCGTGGAAAGAGTTTTTAAAATCCGAACCTTCGAATAGAAAAGTTCAAATCTAGAATATTTCGCTGGCTAAGGTTTCAATACAAGTACCTACTTGAAGCAATATCCAACTTTGCAGCCTTGCATAACAAATAACTATTACTTTGCAAATGCTTTTTCAAAAACCTGTGTTTAATTTTGAAGGAGTTTCCGCAGCAAGCAAGGGAAGTTTTGCCATAGTCACCATGGTTGGGTAGCGATTGCAGAGTTTTTGAAAAATTATATTCTCCTAGTAACAAAAATGGTTTTACAAACAAAACACAATCAATTGGAAAAATTAAAAAATTAATATCTATTTAATCCACTGTACTAGTTATATCAGTCATCTAGTACCCATAACACAAGCTTTGCTTAGCTTGAGGCTAGATGATGCTGTGGATTGTAAAAAAAATATTTATATAACTATGTTGAAAACCGAGACTTAGGCCTGAAATGGCATGCAGCTATTTCATCATAATATATTTACGAAAACTTGTTATACACTTCTAAAAATATCAGTCGACTCCTTAGAAATAGGGAAATACATAATTTAAATACTAGAAATAAGAACAAACTCGCTGTACTAGGCTACACAAGACTGTATGTAAAGAGCAAATAGGGCAATGTATACGCTCTTAAAACAAAACTCCAAGTGAGTTGCAAAAATGTATAAATTCAAACGGATTGGCAAAATATATTTTGATAGAGGCTTAGGTACTATAAAATATCCGATTATTACGTTTGAGACGAGTTTTGCTCCAACTCAAAAACAAAATACCAAGGTACAAAATATCCGAATCTAAACGTTTGAGACGAGTTTTGCTCCAACTAAAAACTAACAACCAAGGTAAAGTTTCTTGGTTGCTTTTTAATTTTACCTTAAAAAGATTGATGTAAAGAAAATATCAATAGATCACTATTTGTGTCCCAGTCTTACTTATCTAATTTTATTTTGTAGCATCCAAGAGTCCTGTAAGGTCTAAAGGAAATAAATCATTTTTTTTGATAATGCATTGAAGCTATGGTTCGTAGAATACAAAACCGACTCCTATGGTTTCTTGGAAAAATAACATTACGAGATGTATTGCGTATGTCAATTTACCGTTTTCAATAAAACATCCATAATATTCAAAACATTCCTAATTAGGTGGGTTCTCCTTTATTAATTGTTAATTATACCTACATTCTTTACTATACGGATATTGGGGACAAATCTTGGAGTTGAAAATGATTGTGGTAGGTATGAACAGTAAGCAGTTAGACACATAAGATGTAGGTAAGAACAGCTATCAGAAAATATCGATTCTTCCAGGGCAGCCTTGATGGAGACTAGTTATTTAGCGCGTTGGTTATATTATAGTGCACAAATATGTGCAAATACAAGTGCTCTTCGAAACATACGATCGGGGAGAGATCAGGCTCAATACCAACGGCGTAACGTGCTTTCCAAGGCACGACGATACACCGCCAAGTTTCTGATTTCAGGATGGTACTGATAATTTTAATGGTTGCGGGTTCGATTCCCAATTCGGGACAAATTTTTAAACGACCTGCAAATATTTGTTCTGGGTGTTCTGCTTGTTAATATAAATAAATCTATCTATGTACTCGTATATTGTTATGTATATCATCTAGTACCCATAACACAAGCTCTGCTTAGCTTATGGCTAGATGCTGTGTGGATTGTCCAGTATTTATTTTTAATATGTCACCTCCATAGTCAAAACAATCAACCAGGTTCTATCTTACGTCTCCGCCACCACAGCTTACCAAACAGTCACTACACATAAAAGGCAGTAGTAATTGGCTGGAAAACGCTTTAATTGATACATGATAAGTATCTTTTATTGGCTAAAAATTATATTGTGTAAAAACTGACCGGTGCGCTCCCGGGAATCGAACCGGTAATTAGTGAGTGAAGGTTGCACAGTTAGTCTGCGACACTTGCGCAGACAAGGACCGTTGGCAGAAAAAGGCTTAAAAAGATAGAAAGTTAGAAAATAGTTTATTAACTTGAGAATACCTAAAAAGACACACATAGAAAATAAGTTAATACTTTTGATAGATAGATAGATCGCAAATTCTTTATTGCACACCGAACAAAACAATAAAGAATAAAATAAAAATTACATTAAATGTCACAGTTGGCGGTCTTATCGCTCAAGTGATCGATACCAGATAACCGTGGTTGGATGGGATCTTGGATTGAACATGGATATCTTTGTGCATTATTATGTAGCTTATACAATTTACAAAATACAAATAAAACATAAATACAAATACCTACTTTTTGAAATTTTTTAAATAATACCCTTAATAACAAAGAAAACTACTATTAAATATACAAATCAAAACTAGTATTAAAATTAAAACAATGTAGATAACTGCAGAATGGTTGCATACAAACTACAGGTAGCACAACTGAACCATATTATACCAGTCAGAAGTGTCCTCAAGATGCTGGCTGCATTGTCTCGCTGTAATACTGATGCGCTGTGCTAGATACTGACAGCTCTCGGTTCACTCGTCGCTTCGACCAGACAGAAACTCAGACCTACTACCTACCGACCTACTCAGAATTACTAAAATACCTAATAACTGAAATAAAATATTTTTATTTTATTTATTACAATGATCCAACTAAACAAAGAACTAGTATTTATTTACAATTGAAACAATTGAGCTAACTGCAGACTGTTGCGAACAAACTACAGGTAGCTCAACTGATCCAGTTGGAAGTGTACCCAAGATGCTGGCTGCATTGCCACGTTGTATGGCAATGCTGATGCGCTGCGCCAGATATTGACCAGCTCTTGGGTCACACGTCGCTTCGACCAGACAGAAACTCAGACCTACTACCTACCGACCTACTCAGAATTACTAAAATACCTAATAACTTAAATTTTTTATATGTATATATATTTTAAGTATACTTCTCTGCGAATCCTACGTGTTTTTACCGACGTAACACGGCGTGCCCAGCAGGGCTCTTCCTTCAAGGAAAGCTGCGTGGAACTACTGTTTAATCTGTACCTTTTGGTTCAGGTGATACGAAACCGGTCGCCCAATACCTTTAGAATTTTATTTTTCGGTTTGAAAATCTTCTTATTGATTTTTAAAGTCATTACTCGAACTGATAATGAAATGTTCGCGTCGACGGGCGTAAAAACCGCATTTTATTTATTAATTTAATGTCTCAACAAAATCTGAAAAATGAAAATAGTTCAAACCTTAATAATATGACTTACTTTAAAAGATTTATATTTTACAAAAGAAACTTACGAAATAAATACCGACAGTCAAACATAAACAAAATACAACTTAAATAAATTATTAGAAAGGTACCTACGGTAAATTAAAAAGCTTAACGTTTTATACAATTCCTTTACATAAGGGATTATTTTTTTATGTAGATATTTAAATACACTTAATTAATTATGCCTAGCTATTTCTTAAAAATCTAAGCAGTCAACATTTCCACTGATGCTAATTCTTTGACCGTAATTTGTTAAACTATAACTTGCCATAAGAATGCCGGCAACATTGCCACGTTAGATGGCGATGATCGAATTACGGTCAAAAGTCGTAACTATAATTCGCCATGACCGTATGTAAAGGCCAGTAGCTACAGATATATACACATAGGCATTCAAATACCTTAACATCCTAAATCTTCAGCATCGATGTATTGCGAAACCAGACAGCCAAGACAAAATATAAAGGATCATCTGTCGAGAGCTACATGGTTGGCGATGTTTTAATTAGCCCAGAGGCTACGGCAGTTAGCTGCAGATACAGGGTTCTGTAGGGGTGGCAAACTTGTGGTTCATTCAGTTACATGTTACCCGAAAAGATGAGAGGCATCCTATCACTAGCATTTTCAACACCCATTTCTGCAACTCTAACGTAGCCCTCCAGGCTTCAGTTGTTCAGCTTTGTAAACAATATAACGATATTGTCAAACAAGTTACCAAGTTCCCTGATTATAGACATTTTCAGTGACAACCTCAATAAGTTTAAGTTCAAGGTGCTGGAACATTTTCAGCATGAAATACCGCTTCTTAGTTCACTGTTTTTTGATTTTTCCTTTTAAATTTAAACTTTTCAATTGTAAATAATAGTTCTAATTGGTAATTTAATTGCAATATTCTTTATTAATAAAGGTTATCCTTTTAGTAAGTGATATATCAGTTATTTAGTACGCATAACACAAGCTCTGTTTCGGGGCAAGATGATTCAGTGTGGATTGTCAAGCATTATTGAATTATTTTACATTTTGGTCTTGACTAGCTAAGGTTGAAGCTATTAAATAACGACTCGTTCTAAACTTAATCACAGTATACGTATGGAACTATAATTAAGCACCAATAGAAAGATGAGGCCTCATTCACACCGGCATGCAGCCACCAGACAGCGATCACTTTCAGTATCGAATTAGGTAGTGGTTAATAATTTTAAACGGATTTTTTTTTAACTGGTAAATATTTTTCTGTTTCATGATCGTTATTTTTAAGTTGTTTTAATGTAAAATTAGTTTTGAATCTCAGTTTTATTTTATCTTTGTTGTAAACTCTACAAAATTTATTTATTTATTTTTATTGTAAAGAGACATTTTTATTGCACACCGTAAAGGAATACATTGATTCGCAATCACATAGATATATCAACACCAGCTGTACTCGTACCTACATGTAATTCATGCAATAAACGGTTCTTTACTTTACTTTAAACTTTAAAAAGGTACTTTTTAAATTTTTAATAAGTATCTATGTAAGACCAGTATCAAATAAAAAGCTAAGTAACACTAGTTTGACAGTAGTGGTTGTAGTCGGGTATTGGAATACGTGGCGCAGTGGTTAGCGCATCCCGTACTAAGGGAAAGTCGGGGATTCTAGTCCCGCCGAAAGCGAAAATTTATTTGTTCTTATTTAATTAAAAAGTAAGATTCGCGATAGCCCTAGCAAAACCCGGTTAGTTACTAAGAGGCCCTGAAAATTGTTTAACGCCCTTCCAGTGTCCAGAATATCTTCATTTCGCTCCGTAAATTGAAACGCTGCCCGTTGGTGGCAGCTTACAAATTAATGTTTGTGATTTAATCAATAGGGCTCTGTGCACATCAGAACGTGAGGTATTAAAGCTGAAATAAAAATCAAAGAGCTTTATTTGCTTAAGACCTTACAGGATTCTTGGACGCGTCTTAAAATGGCGTCGGCCAGCAAGTAAACAACATTTTGTCCGTGATAAAAATTGTAAAGTAAAACGTATAGTGAATAAATACTTACAAATACAAAACTATTACATTTACAAACATTGAAAACCAGTGTACAAGTGTTATCTAGCAAAATATTCAACCACAAACAGAGAAAAGTCAAAACCAAAAAACCGTAAACAATTTGGAGTGAACACGATAATTTTGTGACTAAATATTGAGAATAAGTACCAGATCTTTAAAACGATACCTCGCAGCAAGAAAACACTATATATTATAACAAATTGGATTTCAATAATGTGCCAAAAATCCTTGAAAAAACCAAATTGGAAATTAACAAAAAATCTCTGAAGGTAGTACAATATTTTTTACGTTTAACATTGTGAGTGTACACCTACAGTATCTCCAAACGAACTTTTTCGTTGTTGACAACCTACACAGAGCAGATCGTTAATTTCGCTTTACTATTTAATGTCCCGCTGGTCAAGCGGTTATAAACTCGGACTGAGAACTGGTAGCCTCTGGATCGAATCCATAGCACGATCATCAAATTTTGTTGTTTTTTCACAACTAACAAACGTTTTGCATGATGAATACACGATCCAGAGCTAAAAATACCATGGGAAACAAATTAGATGGAACAAACTATCTGAATGAATATGTAAAAAATATAGAATTGTTAAAAAGACAACTAGATGTAAAGTGCCAAGAAAACAAAGCCCTTTTAGAAGAACTTGACAATAATTCCAAAGAATTTGAAGCTATGTGCAAACAAGTAACGACCTATAAAAAGAAAGTTTTTGAGGAAGAAGCAAGAAATATGAACCTAGAGAACAAAATTGATGTACTTCTAAAAGAAAACAAAGATTTACAAACAGAACAGGAGGAATGGACAACGAAGTTAACGTGTATCACAGACCTTAATAAAAACCTTGAATTGAAAAATGATGAAATGATACAACTTCAGATTAAATACAGCGACCTCCTAATGAAATCAATAAAAACAAAGACGATAAAACTTGGAAAGAAGAAAAAACGTACAAACTACAAAAAGAATACACTACAAAAGAAGACAAAAATTACTCTACACAGAATACTTAAACTTAAAGCAACTAAGATAATACTAACAGAAGAATTTAAACGTAGAGAGGAAACCATAATAGCACTAAGAGATGAGAGCGAAAAACTATTAAATTTGATATATACATACGAGCAAGACTTGAAGAGAAATGAAATTACACTAAACAAAGTGTTGTTTTTAGAAGGTCAACTGATAAAACTGCAAGAAATAATAGAAAATAAAATACATAAGTCGTCAAGAAGATTAGAAAAGCAAATCCATACAGCCGTAGATTGTGAATCAAATAACGATGCGACTGATTGCATACCAAATGTAAACACAAGACAAGATTCAAAAAAATTAGACATGTTAATAACACAGAAGAAAACTATAAATATGTATTCTGATATACATGGAAAAGATTTAGGCAGCAAAATCTTAAACCATCTCCCGGGTACATTCAATGTCATGAACGAATGTAAACCGGGATCGGGCATTGATGACATTCTGAGTAGCTACAAGGAAAAAAATAGCGACAATTCCATTGTATTACTGATCAGTGACCACAAAAGCCTACAAGGAAGAATAGCGCACTTTTTTTCATTCATAGACACTCTAGCAAGAGCCAGAGTAAACAGGAGAATTGTTTTAACGACTATAGCATATAAACATCAAAATCACATAAATATTAAAATTGCGAAACTAAATAGCAAACTATATACACTGGCAAATCAACACAGAAACATAAATTTAATAGAAATAAATCAAGAAAATGTACAAACAAAAGAAATATTAGCTAAATATGTAGCTACTGCTTGCATATGTCAACTGAAGCAGTGCAATTTAAAAGTAATAAGACAGGACGAACTTTCGAATCAAAATTTTTCAAACCTTGTTTTAACGAAGAAGGTCTCATAAATATGTGTCAAGATACACAAGGCAAATACAAAGCGCGACAGTCATGCAAATTAGTTAAGCAAAGTGTTCGCAAATTGATAACAAGAAATAACACTGTTTTGAATATTGGACATCAAAATGTCCAAGGTATTAAAGGCAAAAACCTCGTACTAAATTTGTTTCTGGAACACGAACATCTAGACATTTTTTGTGTAACAGAAACATGGATGAAGAATGAGGAAACTGAGTGCTATGTTTTTGATAATTTTAAAATAATTGACGCTAACTGTAGAAAAACTTATAAATGTGGAGGTACTGCAATTCTTGTTAAAAACAATATTAAATCAAAGTCTAGAAATGATATTTCCAAATTGAATATTGAAAAAGAGTTTGAAATAAGTTGTATAGAAACAAATACAATTATTGTAATGGTTGTCTACAGATCTCCTAATGCTAATCTTAATGTTTTTGTAGATAGATTAGAACAATGTCTAGAATTGTTAACCAAGAAAAATAAAATATCCAAAGATATTATACTATGTGGCGATTTCAATGTTGACTTCTCTACTATAATGCCACACAGCCTAACTCAAAGTAATATGCTCATAGATTTACTAGATTGTTATGCACTGAGCAGAAAAATCTTTGATGTAACACGGCTGGCCAAAGATTCTCATACATGTATAGACAATATTTTTACAAACATAAACATTCTAGATGCCAAAGTAGTACTAGGCATTCAATCAGACCATTTTGCGCAATGTATAAGTATTAATTTAGAAAAGGACCAGAACAGCTCTAATAAATTTATCACTAAGAGACTAGTTAATAATAATTCTATTGAAATTCTGAAATCTGATTTGCACAATGAATACTTACACTGCAATACATATAATTATAATGATTTCTTTGCATCGTTTTTGAGAGTCTTGGATGGTATCATGCCAGTCAAAAATACATGTATAAGTGAGAGGAGAACATTCAATGATTGGGCAACAACAGGACTAAAGATTGCTCAAACCAATATGAAGCGTCTGTACTACTTACTGTCCTTAACAAACGATGATAGTGTAAGATCTCACATAAGCCGCTACAGTAAAATCTTTAAAAAATGTTGCCAACAAGCTAAGAAAATTGATATCCGGGATAAAATTTTAACAGCTAAAAATCCTATCCAAGCTACTTGGAAGATTATTAAAAGCGAAACTGGGAAAAAAAATAACATGCAATCATGACATAGAACAAATTAAAGACTTTCATAACAATATTCTGACATCTCCTTCTGACATTGCCAATCATTTCAATGACTTCTTCGCGCAGATGCAACAAATTTGACTAGAGACCTCATGGACTCAGAAAATGAATCTATGAAATTTATGTATAAACTGAGAATGCCTAACGATACTTGTTTTGTACTATCTAGCATAACTCCTAGTAAAGTTGTTAAATTAATTGATCAGTTGAAGTCCAAGAATTCATGTGACCTTTGGGACGTCTCAACTTCTCTATTGAAACAAATTAAGAATGAAATAGCTTCACCTCTGGCAAATGCCATAAACGATTGTATTGATCGAGGCTATTTTCCTGACGTGCTTAAAATAGCAAAAGTAATCCCACTTTTTAAGAAAGGGGTTCGTAGTGATGCGAATAATTATAGACCTATATCTATCTTGCCTGTATTTAGCAAAATTTTTGAGAAATATATCACAAATGAACTCTACCTATTCATAGAACAACATAATATTTTAAATAGCAGGCAATTTGGGTTTCAGAAAAAAAAAGTACCAATCACGCGATAGCTTCCCTAATCGAGGGCATATTACTGGATTTGGATAAATCTAAAAGCACCTATGGATTGTTTTGTGACTTGTCAAAGGCTTTTGACTGTGTTTGCCATAAGATTCTTTTAAGAAAACTTGAGCATTATGGTGTAAAAAATAGAGAACTGTCGATATTTGCATCATATTTGTCGAATCGGAAGCAGATTCTAAATTGTAATGGGTATAAATCCGACCCTAACAACATAGCGCTAGGAGTTCCACAGGGCTCCATCCTAGGTCCTCTCTTATTTATAGTTTATATCAATGACATTGTAGTTTGCCTTGAAAGAGAAAGTGACATGGTCCTCTTTGCGGATGACACAACTGTAATTGTAAGTGATAAATGTAAAGAAATTGTATGTGTAAAATTAGATAAATTAATTAGTAATATTAAAGAATGGTTTAGTGCTAATAACCTTATTTTGAATGTAGATAAAACCAATATTGTAAAATTCTTTTTAGGTAATGAGAAATCTGATGACATTGTTAAAAATATAATAGATAAGCATTTTTTGAATACCCTTGACAACATAAAGTTTTTAGGAATAATTATTGACTCAAAATTGACTTGGGCTGAACATATTGACAAACTAGTTGGTAGACTTAAATCCGCGGTCTTTGCGATAAAAACTATAAGACAACTTAGTGATATCAAGGCTTCAAAATCTGTTTACCATGCTTATTTCCATTCCATCATGATCTATGGCATACTAGCATGGGGAAATGCCTCCCAATCTAAAAGAGTATTCATTTTGCAAAAACGCGCTATACGCGCAATTTTGCAAATGAAAAATATTGAATCCTGTAGAAATAAATTTAAGGAATTATGTATTATGACGATGACGGGAGAATATATCTATCAAAATCTTATGTTTATAAAAAAGAACATTGATAAATTTAATATTAATGGAGACACCCATAGCTATAGCACAAGAACCAGAAATGATGTTGCCATACCTACTCATAGACTCACAAAAGTAGGCAAAAGTTTCCTGTGTATTAGTGTTAAACTGTATAATAAACTAGACGATGAAATTAAAAATACAGATAATATAAAGAATTTTAGTGCTACGATAAAAAAAATGCTTATTGAAAAATCGTACTATACTCTTGACGAAGCTATTGCTGATGATTTTACTATTGTACCTACCTCATTAGTACTTACCACTTAGTACCGTTTGTACCAATTCATGTTTTATTTTATTTAACATTTATGTATAAAAATGACTTTTCCAAGTGTACTCAAATGTATCTATATGGAATAAATAAATACAATACAATACAATACAAAAACACAAATTACAGTTATACTGGAAAATACAACTTGTTGGATTGTTGGTTCTCGAGTTGAGCAAAACTTTGTATTTATAAATATACTAGCGGCCCGCCCCGGCTTCGCACGGGTATTAAACAAAAATTTCAGAAATTATACACACTAAAACGATGGGTTTCACAGTTTTCATACGGATCTTTACTTTTTTTAACAGCATTGGGGTTTTTGACATTGACTCGACATTCCAAAACTGACACTGGCCGTACAGAAAAAGCAAGCACCGTGCGCTATACAACCTCTTTTTCTATTCTGACGCGCCATAATAGAAAAAGAGGTTGAATATACAGCCCACGGTTCAATTATTGAATTTTTCATGCGGATCCCTAACTTTTTTGAAAATATTATATAGCCTATGTTCATCACGGAAAATTAAGGATTCTAATGGTGAAAGAATTTTTTAACTCGGTCCAGTAGTTTCGGAGCCTATTCAATTCAAACAAACAAACAAACAAACAAAAATACAAACAAACAAACAATCAAATCTTTCCTCTTTATAATATTAGTATAGACAACACTTTGTATTTATAAATATACAACAAACGGGTCAGACATTGGTCTGTGTGTGTAATAATTTATAAATTTTTGAATATTTGTTTGATACCCGTGCGAAGCCGGGGCGGACTGCTAGTAAGTAATAAATTAACAGTAATGATAATACCTATATCAGTTTGTGGCAATGAAAAACGATAAAGATATTCCTTCTTTGTTGTTTTTTATTCTACTTCTACGGCCTTTTCTTCTTCTCATTCTCCACTGATCAATATTCTGTAACATTTAACAAACTTGTAAAACGGTTATTATCATGTCGATCGATAAATTTAAAGGATTAAATCATCAGAAGTCTGAATACGGGTTTGAGTAATTAATTTTGTAATGATATAAACAAACCATTTGTTCTCGAACTTAACTCACTCAAAACTATCCGACGCAGCGCATCATCATGATTTCATGATTACTCGTATTATAATAGGACTAGGCAACATTGCCGTGTGGTGCCGGCATAGAATTTCACCACCCCAACTCTTCCCGTGGGTGTCGTAAGAGGCGACTAAGGGAAACACACCGGGGGGCCGGCAGTAGCGCCTTCTGCAGAACAACTATACCGAACTGCGATCCCCAACCCGCATGCCCAGCGTGGGGATTATGGGCAATAACCCCCAAATAATGATGCCATCTATGGCGCTCATTAGGGGAGGCCTATGTCCAGCAGTGGACTATTATAGGCTGGTGATGTTGATGTTGTAGGCAACATTGTACATCATCATGATGATTTCATGATTATCATTACAAGACTCGGATAACGTTGTACAAAATGGCGAACGGTACTTGGGACGTTGCGTTGTATTATTTGTAATTATCAATTTCTATGTATAATTAAAATATCTATACATGTAATGATATTGTATTATGTATATCAGTCATCTAGTACCCATAACACAAGCTCTGCTTAGCTTGTGGCTTTGCTGTGTGGATTGTGAAGCATTAATGTGTGGTGAAACTGACTGATTCGCTATCAATAAGACTAAATTAATCCTATATATGCACTTTTTTGTCAAATATATTCTGGGTTAAATGTTAAAGGTTAAACTTTAATGTAATTAGAGTTAAGCTATGTGATCGGTGCTACGAGTAGCGCTGTACCTAGTACCCTGGCACCGCTGAAAACCAGAGCAGCATCAAGCTAAGCCGGTGACCTTTTTGTGTTGCTTTTTTTAGTGTCTCCATATTTAGCTATAAGCGTATTGTTCTATTCTATTCTGTTTTAAATGGTGCGTCTGCCTAGCGCTGATTTTCAGAGCAGGCCTAAAGGCAAGTAAATAGCGTATAGCTTTGAGGTGCTGAGTCTTTAAGTACGATACTAAGTTATCGAAGGAGGTTTCTCTACCAAGAAGGTTTCTTTCGCAAGTTATTATCGACATCCAATAGTAATATAAAGTTAATTTAAATTCAGTTGTGTAGGCGGGTCTGCTTAATGCCCCTGTGCCACCTATAACTAATCCGCACGCCCCTGGCATACGGCTCATTTGTCTTGATGTCCCTGTATTAATAACTTCATGATTGGATTCCATCGGGAGCTGGATTACTTCTTATGATATATGATCGCCTGGTACTTTACTGCGAACTAGACAATGATGGGTATTGATTGTTGATTTTATTTACGCTCTTTGTGAGGGTAGACGGAAGTGGCGTCAATGGACCCTTGCATAGGTGGTAGATGGCACAAACTTTGTGAGAACTATGAAAGGTAAAATCCAGCTGCGGTTGACGATGATTATGCTCCTTGACACTGGGTACTGCTTGCACAACCCGTAGTAAAATAGGTTTTAAACTTACTAAATGAACGCGACAATCACCGTCGCTTTTTGTATTCTAACACTTTTATAAATACTTTCACTCTTTGTGTGAAATATTCTTGTTCCTTTACTAGTTATTTACTGAAAGTTTTCGCACAGACCTGCGTGATACATCTTCGGCTACATCGTCTCTATTATCAATTGATTTGTGCTCAAACAAATAAACTATTCACTATAAAAACCTTTATTATCTTCATCCTCTGCAACTGCATAAAGTCCTCAAAAGCACAAAACCCCATACCGCTACCATGTTTCGAACCTTGTCATCCTCCATATCAGTTCATGAAATAAGACTTTAGTTCCTAGTTTTAATAAATATTGAGTTTTCTGTCGTGTCCAAGAGTCCTGTAAGAGTGAAGGAAAAAAATCACTATGATATTTAACTGCGACTTCTTCTATTCCAAGAGTTCCAAGATTTCAAGCAAATAAAGCATCAGTCATAATTTTTCATATTCAGCCATTATCATGGTTCAATAGAAATGTGATAGCTGTAAGTTAAAAACGATTCTCCCTAGGGTTGAAAAGTATCACTTTCAACCCGCTCTTTAGGCAATTTCAGATCTACTTTCCGAGTAAGTGTTGGTAATGAAAAAACTCTGATTTGATGTTTGATACTAAACTGAGATAAAGGTATCTAGCAAGACCACCGCGGTAAAGATTACACCTACTAAAGCAATTTATCGACTGGCCAACGTTTGGTCCAATTGAAATTCTCAGCATATTTTCTGACCACCTAAACTCCGTAATGTTACGTGTTTCAGATTTTGTGATGGTTATCAGAATCAGAGCCTATCTATTAGATACTAGCGGTCCGCCTTGGCTTCGCACGAGTATTTTACTAAAATTTTTAAAATAAAAAATTTTTACTTAGTCACTCATAATATACATATATGTTGGGTATTATGAGCAATAAACCTACAAATGGTAAATAATGCCATATATGGCGCTCATTAGGGGAGGCCTATGTCTAGCAGTAAACTATTATAGGTTGATGATGATGATACGTGGGGTTACATTATTGAAGTTTTCATACGGAATCCTAACTTTTTTAAAATAACTATTTCATAGCCAATATTCATCAGAGTTTATTAGGATTGTAATGGTTTTTTTTTTCAAAACGGTGCAATGGTTTCGGAGCCTATTCAATTCAAACAAACAAACAATCAAATCTTTCGTACTACCCGCACTTAGAAAAAGACACGGATTTGTAGAGATAATTTCAATTTCCGTCTTAGTCTAGCTGTTGGCACAGATAGTTTATGTTTATTTGTAGTATACAAATTATATTATTATTATTATTATCATTACTATTAATAAATAGCGACATACTTGATTTAGATAGATTTAGGGAACTCATGATAATTCTATAAAAAAATGCCCATTACGATCAAAAACACATCCAAACTGCAATCCAAACATTCGCATTTATAAAAGGAATGTGATTCATAACTAAGAACATCTGTGTTTCATTGCTACATTTTATAAAATAATTATAAATTAATGAAAAACAACAGTTTTATGGTCTAGTCAGGCAGCTACAGTATTAAAATCCTGTAGGTAATGTGATATCCTCAATTAAAATCTAAGTAAGTTACTAATAAAAGTTTTATTGTGAACTTTTTTAAATAAAATTAATTAAAAAAAATCATTTAGACATAACTGATTGTTGGTAGAGACGGATTACTCAAAAGATAAGATTTACTTACTACACTTGAGTATATTATTGCTCTCCTTGACTTCAGTTCGTAAGGAACCTAGGTTCAACGGGTTCTCAAAAAAAAAAAACAGAGTTTCTAGTCAAAGCCACGACTCGAGAGCTGGTGAGTATCTGACGTAGCGCATCAGCCTTGCCATACAGCAAATGATGCGATGGCAATGCAGCCAGCATCTCACAAAACACAAGTGTATATTATATTAATACATAAATATACACATAATATACATACGACAAGGATACGACAGAGTCATGAGTTATGATGACTCTTGGACTTTACGCTTGAAAATGAGGAGTGGGTCACTATTTTGATTCTCCAACACGAAATTTCGTTTTCGTATCGGCCAATTGGTGCACTTTAATACAACAAAATAGAGCCCCCATTTGTACAAAAAAAAAGAAACGAAACAATCGATTGCGTATTTTGCTAAATTAGAATAGGGCCTCAGGTAATATCGTGCGGGAGAGAATTCCAATCTTCTAATTTTTCCTCCATTTCTTCATCTGTACCTAAGTTAAACCAGCGTTATTTTTTTATAGATAACGCAAGTCCGAGTAAGTTATCATCAGAATGCTTTACAGCTCGCAAACCAATTAACCAGCCACTCTCGATTTATTATTCACCATAATCGATTCCTCTCGCGATTTTAATAATCGATACAGATCTGTTATGAATTATGTTTATTTGTTTTTCGTATTCGATTATTAAAGTTGATTGGTTGTGATTTTGATGACAGTTGGCTACTGCAGAAGCTGTAATTGACTCCAGGAGGAACTAGATAGTCCAGAATTTTGGAGGCGCTTAAAAGATGTTGTTCGTTTGACAATTTATAATCCCCAACCTAACTTTACCGGTGTGGTGCCCTCTGCGTCCGTCAAAAGTCCGGTAACGCTGTCATGGCCATCTGCGGTCAACAGCGAAAATAAAACAATTTATAATAGATATTATAACAGTTATGAAGATTTCGATATTCGCTAAAACAAGTGTGTGAAATAGAAATACCTAAAACCTCCCTGCTAAAAAACTAAGTATAACCTATTTATAAAAATGTTGTAATTTGGCGTGGTTAATTCTAAAAAACTAACCTAGTTATTTATATTTTACTTAAAATATAAATAGTCAAGTAAATGGCTAACGTTGCGAAAGTAGCTTAAATCCAAATTTTTATTATTTATTTTTTGGAACTCCTTAGTAAGTGGATTCATGTTTTCAAAAAGTACCTAAGCTGAAATGTGAGTGTGAACTAAGTACCACTTTTAGATACCATTGTACATTTTATCGATATTATGTCAATCTCAGAACAGTCGTATGCATAATTGCATATTAGACGCATAACTATTTAGTCCTAACGCGATGTGGTCATATCGAGATTTAGTCAGAGAGCGATTTATTCATAATTGCTATCTAGTCAAATCAAGATGTAGTCTTACAGCTTCTAAGCCAAAACTATTGAACTATACATGTAAACAAACTTTCAACCGGGAGAATCGTCAACGATTTTTTACTGGTCCGCGTTACCCAAGCCCACCTTAAAAATTTAAGGAATCTTAATTGGTCGAAAGGGTTACTCTGGTATCCAATCAGATAGTGCAACTATGTTTATTTGATGTTTTCTTGAGCAATTACTCGTTTTAATGGGCTCGCTTTCCGCAAAGTTTTTGTATGACAAATTGTATTGACATAGAGTGGGTACGAATCGTGTTCGATAGAGGCGAAACTGAAGTGGAAATATAATTGAGATGGGTGATTTTCATACTTTACTCAAATTAAAATATATTGCGTAAAACACAGGTCGTACAAACGTGCATAATATTTCATATTATGGTCTAACATACAATAAGTAGTACAATAATAATAATTACAAGTATTTTTTCCTTTCATTTTCTTTAGTCTAAAAAAGAGATGAAATTCCAAATAATTTCGAGACGTATTGTGGACCTAAAAGTGCAGCACAAATCTAGTTTAACTTTTTATCTATTGTCACTTATAAATTTGTAGTATAGCTAGATTTGTAAATTAATAAGGGTCTGTCTCTATGAAAGACCGTTTCATATAATCTTAATGTACTTGACGAATCATGGATTTTTGTCTATAATTAAGGACGAAAAAATGCAGCCTTGTTACTTTATACGGGCGCCGTAAGTAATTTCGAAATTAAAAACACGGAATTTATACAAAAATGGCAATTAATTACAAACAGCCCCTAAAGTTGTAATTAATTTGATATAGTTTTTAATTGTTTTATTCCTGGTAATTAGCACTTCAGTAGGTATTTTAAGTTTGGAAATAAGTTAAGTATTTTTCCCTTATTGTCTGAAATATCTCCCTACGTGCTTTTTCGAAAGTACGGTTAGCAAAAACATCTAATTTTTGTATGTTTTTGAAATACTGCATATTATAAGGTTAAAAATATTTATAGTCATAAAAATTTCGTTAGGTATTGTACTATAGAGGTACATAAGCGCTCCTATATACAAGAGTTTTCCCTAGATGTTGTTCCAGGGATAAAATAAAGCTGTTGGCTTGTCTTGTCATACGTTTTTGTACAGTTTTTTTTTGTCAATACTGTTTGAGAGTGAATGTCTGTGGTACGTATCTTTTTATAAATAAACATGTATTGTATTGGTTCCTTTTCTGTGGAGAGAAAAAGAAATAATTTATTATTATAAATTATGATTTTTTTTATAATTATTTGATTTAGGTACTTAGTCTAAAGAAAAAACTAGTTTATTTTTGCAAACTTACAATGGTACTAATAATTAAATAAAATTAAAAAAAACTACTTATAAAATGGCCTCCGCCTCAGCATAGCTTGCTAGCAACCAGCTTACTCTGGTCTTCCGGTAGAGCCATTTTGTTGGCGTTACGGATAACTTTCTTTATTTGCATTTAAATTAATCATACCTAACAAAATAGTTACTAATTATAAACATAGTGACAACAATTTGCCATCCGTCTAAACATTGTTGCAATTTCCACACTCCATGAAATAATAAACATACAAAACCCTGCGGAATAACGGACATCCAACAAACCGTTAACAAGTACATACAAAGTATTAAACCAACAAAAACGCATCACGAACCTATTTACCGTCAACTATTGACTAACCAATTCATACAATAAAACACGACCAAATTAAGAAGACACCAGAGAAAACCATCTATCGAGCAATTCCTGTATTAACAGGGCGGGGAAAAAGCTCATCTCAAAATGGCGATTGCCATAATATGTAAGTCAACTGGGCATCATTACGAATAAAATGACCAATTACAATAAATTACCGGGCACGTAGAAGTAATAAACGGCCATTTTCGGTGAGCAAATAAATAAATGGGTAATTAATGACATCGCGGCTTGCGCGGGGCGTAGTGATGGACTGATGGACTGATTGAGGATTGAGATCAAGATCGTATCTGTCTTTAATTTGAATCTAGAGATGGTCTTTAGCTATATTTCTAAGTTAACTTTTTTATGAGTCATTGGTACAATTACCCCTATTTTAATTGCGAAAGTGTATATAAATGAATGGACAGTATTAAGTTTGTTACTCAATTGACTATAAGTCAGAATTCAGTCAGTGCTGGATTACGTTGTTACATTTTTCTTAAGTTTTTTGTTTGAAGATAATATAGATATTTAAGCAAATTATAATGAAATGTAGGCACACACCCGAACACTCGTTAAAATTGACGTAAGACTAAGTTTTGTTTTTCTCATATAAGTGAAGTATTGTGTGTTCTCTGAGAAATAAATAATCTATATACCGGAATGAGAAATAATAGGAAAACTACGACTTAGCATCTGTTTTAAGTTAGCAGACCATTATGAACAAGAGGGACCATTAAAATAAAATTTCGGGCCATAAATCAGTTACGTTTGGTAAGGTATTTGTTTATAAGGGTCCTTTAATAATTTTAGTAAGTCCTATAACTTTTCCTAAGATATCTGAAATAAAATTATTGTTTATTAAAATAATTTATAAAAACTATCCATCAAGCAAAATTTCCTGTAAAACCGAAAAATTTTCTTTCGCTCCTTTGCTACTACTATTTATTTTTGGACTACTTATGTAACAAAACCAGTTAAGCTTCTTTCCCATCCCTATTTCCGCTGTCACATGACGGCATACAAATCTGTGCATTTAAAAGTATTACCATCGATTATGGAGTGACCAGTTTTTGTGTGCTGACGCTACCAATTAGCAAGTGAAGTGAAGATGGTTGGGAGTGCTAGCAAGTGACGTAAGGGTTAATTCCACCTTTTTTGAGATACCTTTAGATTGTTAGCTCACGTACGTAGCTACTGTTTTGGTTGTAAATATTAGCACAGATTAGGCAATGAAATAAAATAACCTACATGCTAATAGTTGTAAATCCTTTTCTGTCTTCAAAGACTTGATTCCACCGTCCTAAAATATTACCAAGCTTGATTTTTTAAATGCTTTTTGTTTTTTTTCTGCTTGTTATATTTTATGTTTTTATATTTACATGTTCTACCCCAAAATATTTACTGTGACTTTTAGCTACGCCACCGTCACTTTTTTACTACCCGACCCTGTTACATTTGTGCCACATTAGATGTTAGCAGTTTCTGTTTGTTTTTTATACTGTTTTATAAGGTGCAATAAAGATCTAAATCTATCTAAATAAATATTGTTTGATGATGGTTATGGGGGTTAAGGTCTTAGGGTTGCTTCCGACTTTTCTTAACGCCAACTTCGAAGCCGCTCTCATAATTAAATCAATAAAATCCTAGAAACAATGTAGAAAATACTGTGCTACATGCTACGGCGTAGCAAACATATTGTATGCTACGACAAGTTTGCTTCGTGACATAGCATGTGTTACGAAAAACATTATAGTAGGTACTTTGTTTAGATTATCTACAGGTAGGTAGGATACCTAAGAAAATTCTTTCTGTCCTACAAACGTAATGTATGCTACGACAGCAAGTTTGCTACGTGACGTAGCTTGTGCGACGAAAAACGTAAAGTAGGTATACTCGTACATACCTATTAGCTATACTAATATTATAAAGAGGAAAGATTTGATTGTTTGTTTGAACTGAATAGGGTCCGAAACTACTGGACCTATTTGAAAAAATTCTTTCACCATTAGAATCCTAAGTTTTGATGAACATAATTATAATAAAGAATATTAAAAAAAAAGTGAGGGATCCGCTTGATAAATTAAATTTCTGTTAAATACCCGTGCAAAGTCGGGGCGGATGCGCTAGAACATTATATAGCTACATATTATGTATATAGGTATTTAGTATCTCCTCTAGATACCAAGAAAATGATTTTTTCAGTAAAATTCTAAGCGATCGACGTGGACCGACCTCGATCGAATTTATTTTAATGTTTACTTACAAGGCAAAAATCGATATTAATTTCCACAAAAAAGCCTGACAACATTTTGCATTGTGATACTTTTTAGGGTATTACACTATTTTTTAAATTTTTGGAGTTACTTCGACGAACTGCGACGCGATCGAATGCCTCGAAAACAACCAGAACACCCTGAACAGACATCTGCAGATCGTACAAATATTTGTACCGAGGCGGGAATCGAACCCGCAACCTCCTGCGCCGCAGGCGGACCTTCGCCCACCGCGCCACAGAGGTCGTCAAGTACTTGGTACTTGCTGTAAGTAATAATGCTACTTATATTTGATTGATTTATTTATTGTTCAGGGTGTTCTGGTCGTTAACTATTGTATAATAAAAAATATCTATCTATTTAATATATTGTATTATGTCTATCAGTCATCTAGTTACCCTTAACACAAGCTCTGCTTAGCTTGGATCTAGATGATGCTGAGTGGATTGTCCGGTATTATTTATTTATTTATTTAATTGCAGTTCATGCAAAACACGTAGAATTACAATTCTAACGTTTTTCGTCCAACAGCGTTTCGTATGATACCTATTGTTTTCGCCAATACGTTTTTCGTTCAACTTACGTTTCTTCTATTTTGTGGTGTGCGTCGGTTGTGTTGCTCTAGTATGCTGCAACCTTAACCTAAGTTTTAATTACCTAAAGGAAGTCGAGTGCGAATAAAACGAATTAATGTGCTTACAATGTATGTTTAATTTAATTAATAATTTACAATTGTTTTTGTCAATGTAACAGTGAAAATCCAACGGATACAATAATTTAAAATAAACAGTTACAGTCGGCGGCAAAAAGGGTTAACGGGTTAATAAGTTGATTCAATTACTAATGAAAAACAGGTGATTAGTATTAATGTAACTTTTGATCTTAAATGTTAACACGTTAATGGAAGAAAACAATATTTTTTGCAAATATCATTGAACTGTAACATTTTACAAGATGTAGATAGATCTGTATCAGAATTTCACACTGTTGTTCTTTGTCATAAAATCTTTTTTAATTGATATATAAAATCTACTCTATAAAGTTTAGCTTATACTAAAAATAAACAAATAATTAAAAATAAATAAGTCTTATAAATTATTTACATTAGTTAAATTTAATTTGTAGGAAATGAGATTAGTGTTATTCTATTTTAATAGGAAAATTCTTAAAACAAACAAAGTTTTCATATTTAAAACTTATCTAACAATTGACTTAAATTACCGTTTTAACTTTTAGGCAAAGATCTAGTTTTTTTATGTTACAAAATAATAAAAATGTAGATTATCAGAAGCATCTTAATATTAAAGTGGAGTGATAAGTACTGTTAAATACATTAATTATTTGCACTAATTTTCCATTATTGGGTTTATCATCCCTTTTTTAACATAAAGGTTTTCGTATTTAGTTTTTGGTTTTTACATAATATATGATTTAAGCAGATATTATCTCAAGTCGAATTTTTCTGATATTTTGCAATATAATTGACCAAAACAATTGCTTAAATCAGATTCGCGTTACAGAATTCTAGTGTTAATGATAATTAAAATTGCACGGTTTTAATGATGTTTTGTGACCTACCTATTTTTTTTTCACTACTCATAATTTTCGTATAACATGACGCTCACTGTACAACTTTGATTTTTTCACTTTTCTTATTTCAGAAGGTTCATTTATTTTTCGTCATTTAACAGATACAGTCCCACTGAACGATTCACAAGTCAGGTTTCGAGGGGGAAAATAATATAAAACATTATAACCACACAAGCTCTGCTTAGCTTGGGGCTAGATGATGCTGTGTGGATTGTCTGGCATTATATATTTACTTAATCACTTTTCACGGTCAATCCTCCCTCAACTATGTCCCATCAAATAGAGTCCCACTATGGTGTTTCCTCACGCGCTTCCGCGTGATCTAAACGTCAATGTGGCTGTAAAGAGTTCAGGATATTCATGTTGATCGCGTGCTGGTGACTCGGGGGGCCTCCCAAGAAGCTGAGTTGGGGGCGCGTCGCCGCGGCCATGGCTGCGAACAAGGGGGGAGCGCCTCCCCCACCGAAGAAGGCCAAGGAGTGGGGTAGGAGAGGCCGCGCGGAGAGACGGAGCTTCTCAATCTCTGCCTCTTGGAGTCGTTTCGCTTTAGCTCGACGGTTTTGGAACCAGATCTTTACCTGGAATGAGAGTTGATGGTTAGCTTCTAGGTTGGACTTAGACCACCTGAAATCACTTTAACTTGGAAAGTGTAGAGTAAAATTTTGAGTAGAAACCATGGTGATTAAGGGTTTTTTTACTTTCGTACTCAGTAAGTACTTCTTATCTTGGAATCGCTTCGGCAGATGTGGTTTAGTCTAATGGCTGGCAGTACGCAGACCATCTATTACCGAATTTTTCGAGACCATCCTGGCCTTGTTAATTAAAATAGAACTAGTAAGTAATAATGGAGTGCCCAAGATACTTTTATTTTAAATACATAAACTGAAATTATGTTTTGTAAGTGTGTTTTATGTGTAAAACATAATTTATTATTATTATAATTTTATGACATGTTACCTAAATAAGTATTGTTACGAATAAAGAACTTGAATTTGAACATAAGTACAAGAGTACAATTACCTGCGTCTCAGTAAGTCGGAGTGAGGAAGAGAACTCTGCTCGTTCAGCGATGCTCAAGTACTGCTTATCACGGAACTTCTTCTCCAGCGCCAGTAGCTGCTGGGTGGTGAACGGTGTACGCGGCTTGCGGTTCGGCTTGTGCTTCCGAAGCTGGCAGCGAACCACTGGTGGGCCGGTAGGGGCGCCTGTAAAGAGGTGGTAGGTTAGAGGAAGAAATGTATTTAGTTCATCACAAAAAACACGATTGTAAATTTTAATATTACAATGAATTCTAACATGGTAAGAGAGTGTCATACAAAATTAATAATTCAAAAGTACAATCTTCAATAATCATCATCAAGATGATTGTTGAAGATTGTAATGATGATGGAAGCATTAGCTATCTGGAAACGCTGTTTTTTCTCACTCTGATTTATGTCAATGGAAGAAGAAAGACTGAATGGCAATGCTTTAGGTTAGTAAATTATTTTTTCAATTCTATTTACCTTATTAAACACATTAATAACATTACAGATTATCTTATCTGTTATTAATTTATCTATTGAAAAGACACTTCGTTCAATAATTTGACAGCTTGGTCAACTACAATGTTTGAATTTCAGGCAACTGCATTTGGGTAACTTGGAGTCGCACGGCAAGCTAACTGTAAATTCGTCCACTTCTTTTTTATTAATTTTCTAGACACCGGGTCATCAATCCGGGTACCACAATATTTTGTACACCTTACTTGAAAATTAAAACATCGTTATGGTTGTGTAAAATCTTGCAAATTCGACTGCTGCATTTTGGCAGTACCCAGTGTTTTTGGGGAGGCCTATGTCCAGCAGTGGACTAATATAGGCTGATGATGATGATGCTGATGATGATGATGAGTGTTTTTAAGGAAAGAGGTATTTCCTTAAAAAGCACTGGTAACTACCATAAAAATCGCCTAATTTCCCGTAAACATACCCCACACGGTCGTCTATTCCTGTGGCTGCGTCATTAAGCGTGAAACTCAGCGCAGAAATCACTCCTGCCAGTAAAATTTAATTATGGTCGCCACAAATTCGTTCAATTTGTGGCGACTAGTTGGCAAATCGTATAGGCATTCCTTCGCCTTTAATTATTCAATATAACTATAAATAATATTGGTCAATACACAGCATCATATTAACAGAAAATGTCTAGAAATACTTTTATTATATGCAAAATATGAAATCAGGGATTAATTATTAAGGTTCATACCTACATTTCCAGTTAGTAATACACTCATTAGTGTTGTATGATGAATTTAAAATGTTTGATGAATGTTCAGTTAGGTTGTTATTGTTATATTTTATCGTGTACCTACTTGGTGATGCACGCCAAATAATAGTAATACCACCTGGAATTTCTTTATGACCAAGCAATACAGCGCAAATTCCAAATTAAATTCGCAAAAACAAAAGCTTTCCATTTAACGTCCTTCCTTTGTTTCCTATGGAACCGGTGTCATTAGCCGCATAATAGCATTTGAATATTAAAATCGATCAAATCGAGTGGATAATCCATTTAGTCCACCATTGTCTCGCTTCCGTTCTAATCGATTAAATTCAAATATTAATTAAGTTTGTTTTAATGGTAATCGAGTTTGATTCGGTGACAGGTTTTAGCAGATAACACTGTTATGGGAATTAGGTTAAATTAAAACTAAATGAGTTTTTGTTCACATTCAAAATAGTTTAATTAAATAAATTAAATTCCCTTTATTCCCGAACAGTTTAACTTAGATGTTTATATTAGTTTGAATTGAGGGAATAGGTATGGATAGTTCTTTTGTCACATAAGCAATAAGATTGCGTCTTTTTTATACGTTTCTAAAGTAAGATTTTATTGTTTCGGTGCAGCATGAATCCTAACTATGTAGGTTTCTAACAATAACTATACATTGTTATATTATCTCTATGAAACCCTAAGCCAATAAGCAAAACATTTTCGAACTAATATCAAACAAAAGTCGAAATAACAAGGTATAGATGTAAGGTTATAGATATTTAGTAACAGCGAACAAAAATACATAGCAGAAACAAGGATTCGAAGATATGAGGTGAAATACTAGTAGTAGCCGATAAAAAATCCGGTGTATCAATTTTCACAGTCACTTAGGGGAACTTGGGGAATATAGTTAAGATCTACAAACTAAAAATTAATTAAATTACTAAGCAAATTCACCTCCCACATCAAAATAAACAATGTACCAACAAAGATATCCCAATTAAACAGACATTGACAACTAAATCGTATTAAGTAGCCGAAACGGGCTTAATTGGCGGCCATTACACAACTCTATATCTCTATGGTCAAAATGGCGGCTCGGCGGGAAAATAAATACGTTCAGCGATGGATATTATATCTTCATTAGCGTTCAGCAGTTCGCATTGATGTGTCTACAGGTGGAGCGCATTGAATTTGTTCTGTTTTATCACCGCTCTACGCTATTGGATTGTCTATGGTCGATTTGCATGGACGCTGCGAAGGGCATTAATTCATAATGCTTGAATATGGCTTTATTTAGCGGATGAATGGCTTTTCATAATGTTTCTTGGTATTTCCCGATATTGTATTCAAAGTATAAAGTACCTACCTACCCTAATAGTTGGAGTATCGGTCGATACATGCTATTCATTTAAATAAGTTTTAATGTTGTAAATATGTATAGAAGTCGGAGCTTAATATTTTTCGCATTTATCGCACCATTTGCGTAAAAACGAAAATAACGTACCTCTAATATACCTAAATAATATAAAAAATAGGATTTGGATGTATCCCGTGTCTCTGTAACATCCCGCGGGAACATGACACCGGGATAAAAAGTCTCGCGGTCTCGAGTCTTTGCCAAATTTCATCAAAATCGGTTCAGCAGCTTAGGCGTGAGAGACGGACAGATAAACAGAGTTACATTTTAGTAGGTTAGGATTATTAACGTACTTAAACAAAATTTAATATACATTTAGATTCGTTTCATGATTCCACGTTTTGGCCACTAACAATGTTTTGTTTGTAAATTAAGGGTTAATAAAGTTCAAACAACTTATCAAACTTAATGAAAAGAAGGAAATTGAAAATTTTACATGTTAATTGAATTGATTAGGAACCAAATTAGAATAAGTATCAAAATAACAAAGGACGAGGTAACTACATTTATGGAATACCAAAAACGATATACTTAGCTCCAGTTAATAAAAAATATTTTTCATGTAAACGAATATCTACAGTTAGTAGAACTGTAGATTTTCGTTATCGGTATCGGTTTTTTATAAAACTTAAACCAAGTTTAAGTTTAACGTGTAAGTTTTATAAAAAGCTTTATCGCTAAGAATTTCTCCAAGTACTAAAGGTTGTAGATATAGAATATATTTTTTTAGACAATCTACACCGTATCATCTATCGGTCTAGATAACTGATATACTTAATACAATATCAAAACACAGACAGATTTTTTTATTTTTATCATAGGTACATAAAAAACGATCAGAACACTCGGAACAAATATCTATCGTTTAAATAAATCGCACACCGAGATAAAACCCCAGGCGGGAATAGACCCGTAACCTCTTGCTTCGCAAGCGGACCTTCGACCACTGCGCCACTTAGGCCGAGAATATTTTTTTTTAGTGAGCATTATTTGTATATACTTAACTATATAAGTCTGATTTGTTCACATTACCCTCTTTCCAAGTAATTTAGTTATTAGTATGAGTTCTTAATTGATTGTTAATTTTAAAAAATCTGTATCAATTTTTTTATTAAGAAAACAAATAGTAGGTTTAAAGTTGTTTATAAATAAGGCGCCTTAGCATGACGCACACGTAAACGTTTATTATGTAGGTACGTACTTAATTCCACAAACATAATATGAAATGTAGGTAGGTAGATACCTCGATAGTTAAGATCAGTTGCGATAAAAACTCCGGCAGGAAATGATATTTCTACTTAAACCGTTTAAAATCAAAACATAATAAAAGTTGATTTCCTCTGCATTCCAATACTGCGCCAATCTCGAAACCTGATAAAATGCGAGATATTGCTGGGATAATTTCAACTAATCGAGAAATAATTATCGACTGAGCAGGGGCGGTATTCTCGCGTGTTGGAGTAAGATATCGAATGAGATATGACAAGATTTGTTTGAAATAGGAATTATACATTGTGAGTTGGATTTAGGCGCCATCTCAGAATGAAATAGAAGAATTTGCAACTCATACAAAAGTATGCTTAAATATGGCGCCCAGATATAGTAAATTTACACCATCAGGTGATGGTAAGCCACAGATGACGCTTAGTTTGTAGCATATTTTCCCAAATACCTGGAATACAATATTAAATTTCTTAATTGGACTATAAAAAAACATACGGTTAAATTAAACACGATCTTAATATTAACTATAATCTAGAATTGCACAAACGGCAGTCTATCGCTAACAGTGGTCTCTTCCAGGCAAACTTTGGATGGATGTCCTATCAATCCAATGGGACGTCTACTGACGTTGTTCGCGTAATTATGACATTATAATTTTATGTAATAAATATTTTAACTGTATAATATTACACAAATAAGAATATTTAAGTAACAAGATATACAAAAGCAAAAAATATGTGCGACATGACACGGTAAACCAAGAAGCAAGTATCCTGCTTGATACCGACAGAAGTGTCCAATCTTATTTGTAAAGCGGTGACGAACGTTGCGCAAAACAAATAGGATGCAATCTGATACAAAACATACGGTGAAAGACAGATGTCAATCGAACGGAATAAAAAGGTGCATAGTAGCAGCAGCAGGATAGGAGATTTTATCATGTCTTACAATCGCAACCAATCATCTTCAGGCAATACGATCTGCAGGTATTCGTTTAGGGTATTTGCTGGCTGGATGTTTTCTGTGTAATATAAAAAAGTTAAACTGTATTTTTGTATGTTTATTTATTTATCAAGTAAATCAGGTACCCATGTAACACAAGTTTAGTTTAGCATGGGGCTAAATCTGCACTATGAATTCTCCAACAATACTTATTTATTTATGTTCCATCCTACTAGCAACTTTGCAAGCGACTTCACTTAGATATTCCGTGATAAAAATGCAGCGAAATAAGGTCAAAATATCGGAAAACTTAAAACAAGCCAGTTTGTACCCTGTTTTTAGTTAGGGATATGATATGACTAAAACCTACATATCTCACAACAATCGACATAATCTCGAACTCCGGGAATGGAACCTCATCATTGATCAGTAAATCAATTCACATCACGAGCCATAGTCCGTGATTTTAGCCAATTACAATTGAAAATTACAGGCACGAATTAGCTATTAGTAGGAAAATACTATCTCCCGCCATTTTCCGGTGAATAAGTTGGTATTATTGATGCACTACCAACCGCATTAGTTTTTTTAAGTTGGCTTCTTGGAAATTCGAATGATGCTTGAAGATTAAACGGGTATGGTCTGGCAATTTCAACATTTCTAAGGGGAATTGTGGCTTGCGAGCTATTAGCATAGCTAGGTATGATGGTACCTACTGCATCAAGTAAAACCTCTTTGTGAATGGACTCAAATACTAAGAACACCGGTTTAGAAAATTGACGCAAATAAAATCGAGGTAATTTATAATTATATTATATAAATCGCAAAATTCACACACTCGTGATGTCTATCGATTTCCATCAAATCAAAGACGTTTTAGGTTATGAAAAGTAACAACTCCTACGACAATAAGGCCGCCTAAGGCAAAGCCCTCCCCTGCAAGCAGCTCGGGCAATCTAGTATTTAGATAATCCTTACATATACTTGAAACTATAAAATTTTACAATAATGGAACATTGGGTTTTCATTAAATGAGTAAGAGGTAAAAGCCGAAGCCGAAGACAGGGCGCTATGGCGCTCATTAGGGGAGGCCTATGTCCAACAGTGGACTAACATAGGCTGATGATGATGATGAGTAAGAGGTAAAACTATTTTATTAACAAAGAAAATAACAACTAAATGACCAAATTAGAACTAGTATTTACAAGCGAAACTATTGAACGAACTACATTGATTCTTGCAAACTACATGTAGTTCAACTGATCCATATCAATACCAGACGGAAGCGTCCAAGACGCTGACTGCATCGCCTCGGTGTATGGCAATGCTGATCAATTAAATTGAATAGAAATTGCTTGTATTGAAAAGCCATTTTTTGTTTTAAAATAATTTATATAGTTGAGAAGGCTCAAAACGCGGTTAATAAACTCAAACAGTGAGTAGGTGTACTCCAAATCAACTTTGTGCTTATTCAAGCTGAACTCAATTTAAAGATCAGCAAAAACGGGGCTTAGTCAGTTCTTGGAATGCTAAAGATCGGTTTATTAATGTCTTGTAATGCTCGCTATTGCAACCATGTTTCTATATGAACGAGGCATTCGACTATACACGTTTTTACCAAGTATTACTGCTTTCGTTAACCATAACGATACCAAGATAGACCTTAGACGACCTCAGTGGCGCGGTGGGCGAAGGTCCGCCTGCGACGCAGGAGGTTGCGGGTTCGTTCAAGTATTTGTACGATCTGCAGATATTTGTTCAGGGCGATCTGGTCGATTTCTATGTATAATAAATAAAATATCTATTTATCTAATAATATTGTATTAAGTAGGTATATCAGTCATCTAGTACCCATAATACAAGCTCTGCTTAGCTTGGGGCTAGATGATACTGTGTGGATTGTCCGGCATTATTTATTATTTATTTATGTCTTTGTTAAGCCAATTTTCAGTTTCAGTTATTGATTAATAGAAAAAATCTTACATTCAAGCACATTATAGGTACTGTATTATTATAAAGATGATAGATTTAATTGTTTGAATTGAATAGGCTACGAAACTACTGAATCGATTTGAAAACTCTAAATAATATTACTAAGCTAGGTACATAATAGTGTACATATAAAAAATAATTTCCGTGGTGATCCAGCTAAAAGTATTTTAATAATGATAAGTACTATTTTAACTATTATTTTTTTTCAGTCATCTCGCGATCACGACATAGTGCAAACCTAATAAAACGTCGAGAAAAAAAAACTCGATAAATACCCGTTAAAATAGTAAAATACTACCGTTAAAATACTAATCATTATGTGTTAAGATCGCGTAAGTTTAAATATATTCAGTATTTTAATAAATATACTGAGTATCTACGACATCATTGTATTTGTCACCGAAAAACTCATCTACACTGTATTATGTTATCTGTGACTGTACCTACTATACAAGTAGACCGTATATTTAAAAAGGATTTTCCAAATATGTACTTAAAAATATTTTTCATTAATAAATATTTCGATGGGTATTCAACACAATAAAAAAAATATCCTATGGTTATTTATATTTACACACCTGCCAATGCTTATTTCTGTTTATGCGCAGTTAATATATCTTTTTATGTATACCTTCAAATCAATCAATCAATACCTTCAAGTATAATTTCAAGTCTGTCAAGTAAAAGCACTGTTGTCATTGTTTTAAGAAATCCTTAATTTATCCACATTTGGTTTTAACACCTTCTTGAAGTGATCATTGACTTTTATTACCCTGGTGTATCCTTTTAGGTTTCGCACCTTTACCGACATTTACCACAAACGGTAAAGTATATAAACATACTAGCGGTCCGCCCCGGCTTCGCACGGGTATTAAACAAAAAAATTCGAAATTATACACACTAACACGATGAATTCACAGTTTTCATACGGATCCCTTACTTTTTTTAGCAGCATTGGGGTCTTTCACATTGACTTGACACTCCATAACTGACACTGGACGTAAAGATAAAGCAAACAGCGGAGCCATCATAGAAAAAGAGGTTGAATATAATAGCGCATGGTTTAATTATTGAATTTTTCATGCGGATCCCTAACTTTTTTGAAAATATTATATAGCCTATGTTCATCACGGAAAATTTAGGATTCTAATGGTGAAAGAATTTTTCAAATTGGTCCAGTAATTTCGGAGCCTATTCAATTCAAACAAACAAACAATCAAATCTTTCCTCTTTATAATATTATTAGTATAGATATATGTACTCGCACTGATCGCTCGAAGATTGTAAAAAGAACAGACAAAGCGTCACTATAAGGGTTTTGAAACAGACACGATACCCTAAACTGTACAGTGAAACCGTCGACAGAGCATTCAAAATAATTTACTACTAAATGATTGTTTGTTAATCACTGGTTTCGTATCATAACTTTTCTGCTTAAGGAAGTTAATTAAGACATAAAACATATTCTTCGAACGCTACCATAAAATGCTTTGGTCTGGTCAATAATTGTTATTATATTATATTTATTTTATTATATGTTTTTCAACGGGTTTCATCATCATCCAACTTTTTGATTACTCATTTAGTAAACAAACCACTTTGGTAAAATTAAGAAAAACTGAACTTGACTGAATTTTCAATTTGTAAAGAGGGTTAAATAGGCTGATGATGATAATAATATGGAACGTAAAATTCATTTAACTTTTTAATTTACAATGTTTAGGAATTTCTATAAATATGGGGTTATAGGTAGATAATCAAAAATTTTACTCACCCGTTCCACATGATAGCTAAATTGAGCCTTAATATCAATGTTAACAGTTCTACATCGCAACTGAATTTGAGCCCATCGTTTTCGATAATCTGTTTGACCTTATTGTTTAAAAACTTAATTATTGTTATACTATTGTAACGCAGTGATTTACCTCAATAAATAAATCGTCACATCACATCACGATTGCGCTCACCACAACGCTATTCATACAAGAATCTTGAGGCATGTTTTTGCGCCTTTCAGCTGCCTCTCGGTTGGCTAAGCGTTACCGAACATCGGAGGCACACAGCCTAACAATTTCACAATTTGTCGAGCGCCCTTTTTGCGCCCAGCAGTAATTGGCAGTCACCTGCCCGCAGGCCAACGCAAGACTCCAACAACCTGCCGTAAAAGGCAACTTGATCTCAGACACACCGCTTTTTAGGCCCTGACAAATGTGTAATTATTTATTTAATATCCTCAAGCTCTACGTTTGGGCACAATTCGCATAGCTTCTTTTCGGTTGCCATCGTCATGTTGGAACGATGCAGATAATACGCGTATTGCTAGTGTTTTTGTGATAATTTATTATGTTCTACTGTTGTTTTAATTGATGGATTTAATATGGAAAGTGCAAGTCTGTCCAGTGCTTCACATTTTATAGAACAAAGTCGCTTCCTGCTGTCTCTATATGTCGCTATTTATGCTTAGATCTTTAAAACTATGCAACGGATTCTGATGCGGTTTTTTTAAACATATAGAGTGATTCAAGAAGAAGAAGGCGGACTTTGCCCACCGCGCCACAAAGGTCATTAAAATGGCAATGAAAGTGATTTAGTAACAACATGGTAGTCGATTGTAGATCACATTTTTAACGAACGAGAACCTGTGAAGCTATGCTCTTGGTGTTTACAAACGCTTGACGAACTTGTGAAATAAAATTGTTTTGTTGTTCTAGATAATTATTATTCTAATTATTGCCCTACAGCGAGGCAATGCAGCCAGCGTCTTGGAGACGCTTCCTACTGGTATTGACATGGATCAGTCGAGCTACCTATCTATAATAAGTTCAAACGGATTGTCAAAAATTTATACTTTGCATAAAAGCTTACTATAAAATATCAGATTATCTAGACGACAAAAAAGTTTGGGACGAGTTATGCTCCAACTCTAAAACTAACAATCTAACAAGGTAAAGGTTTCTTGCTCGCTTCTTTACTTTACCTAAAAAGATTGAAGTGAACAATTAATCAAAGTGATCACTTTATTTCCTATTTTTATATCTTATTTAACTTGTATTTTGTGACGTGTCCAAGAGTCCTGTAAGGTCTAAAGGAAATAAAGCACTTTGATTTTGATTTAGATCCATGAAACAAACTTGTTTGCAACAGTCTGCAGTTAACTCAATTGTTTTAATTGTAAATTCTTCTATTTTACTTAGTATCTACAATGTAGATTTACCTACCTAAGGATATTTTAAGTTTCACTTTTTTTTATAACTGATAGACCACCTTTTGACCACGATTTCACCTGATGGAAAGTGAAGATGTGGCCCACTGTGTATCACGGAGGTCTAGAAGATACTTATCTTCTCTAGTTTTGAAGAATTTACTATGTACTTTCTATATGACATAAATAAATAAACCATTGAACCATTGATTGAAATAAACATTTAACCATTCATTCTATTTAAGTTTTATGTTTGTGCGTTTTGTGTATCCTCTTCGCCGTTTATAAATAAAGATATTTTGATTTGATTTTGATTTTGATTGCTCCCAATCAGATACCTTTCCAGTATCATACCATTTGTTTGTTTCTGTCGCAAAAAAGTTGTTGGTCCCTTCGTCTGTGTCTATAAAGGTAGAAATCTCAAAAATCTTGTCTCGTTAATTGGATTCTATTGGAAATTCCCACGTATCGTTTGAGTTGCAAGTAGAGCAGTGCAAATAGCCGGCATATTTGTCAACGTAAATGGCTAGATTCTTGAAAACGGTTTCTCGTTACAGCGGTATCCATAATTGCGATACCTTTATGGCAACCCGGCAATTTCTAAGTTGTGGCGGTAGTGAGGGTGTAAGCGCAAGCGGGCGATATCGCGATTTTATAAGATTTTATAATCTATATGCTACTGGCGGGTATAACAAATATTTCTTAGGTTGGGTTACACTTTAAGTATTCATACACACGGACTGGCTCATAATAGGTGTTAAAGCGTAATTAAAGAACTCTTATTGTCTAAATAAATAAACCTACTTTAGGATTCAAATAAAATGCTATCTTAATCAATGCTATCTAAAAACCAAACTAAAGGCTCTGAATACATTTTCAAGAATACATTTCAAGTTTTCTGTTTTGTTTGTTAATGTCTCATAGTTTTTTATTATTTTGATTTATATTGACATAATTATTATTTTTATTCAATTGATTACCATTGCCAACTTAATTATATGATTATTTTTTGTAAACTATTCAATACTACTAATATTTGCACACCTGCTTGCGGGTTGAATACATAGACACTACTGTAGTTATAAGATCTGACATGTACCTATAATAATGTATTCGGCAAATAAATGATTTGATTTGATTTGAAGATAAAATGTACATAAAATCATATAAAACCACAAGTTAGATGAATTGTGCTTATTTTTTATTGGGAAATAATTAAAATCGAAAAGAAGAACTTAGCATCCAAAGTACTTAACTCAATAGGTCAGTTCAATAACTTGCACATTTGTTGATCAAAGTAATTCAAGTTGCCTAAGAAAAATACGAACTTATGACTAGCTTCCGCCCACGGCTATGCACGTCTTTTTGAAGAAGAAAGAGTGCATACAGGGTGCGTTAGCAAAATATGATTGAATTTCAAAATCAAAACAAATCGCTATTTGTGCGACCACACTCCTGCCCACGCTTTCAATAGGTATGGTTATTTTGGGAATAGGTAAGCCATTTGACCTAGCTGTTATGCTAAATGCGATTGGAGCGAAGGTCTTCAAAAGGTATCTATTTTCGAACTTCCTAGTTTTGGTTAATTAGGGTTCTGAACCGCGTAGGAACCGTTTGGTTGTTAGTAGTACATGTAGTTAGTACTTAATGAAACCTTCTTAGTTGCATAAATACTCTGAAGGAGTAATGTATTAAAAGAAAAAGTAGAAATAGGCGTGAAGAAAAAATTCCTGACCTTTCATCATGACAAACAAAAAACTTGTGAAATTTGTATTTGGAAAAAATATTGTGAAGTTCGTAATTATCTAGGTGTTTTTAGAACTATTGATGATGATGATGTACCTACTAGCCGAAACGCAGCCATGACGGACGGTCAGTCTCCACGATGCGATGTAACACAGGTGCACTATTTTCCCTCATTCTAAAATTTCGAAGGAACCGAACACTGACCGGGGAGAGGTCAGGCATAGGATCAATTCAGACACATTAAGTTACCGCATACTAGGTGCCTTTCCTTCGATGTTCAATTAAACCTTTCATAAACTAGGCAAACTAATTAAATGGGCACCTTCCTATTGATGACACTTATCCCCTTTCCTTCATTGGACCATGCGATTCCGCAAAAACGTCATTCAATGAATGAATTCACTATGGCGGATCAACCTGTCACGAACGAAAGAGTTTTTCAAAATGGCGGACACTGTAGCAACTCTTGCAATGTAGTGTTATCAACGTTTTTAATTGCTTGTGTGAATAAGTTGCAAAGGGCAATCGGGTAAAGGGTAGGTATATTTTTTAAATTCCCGTTGAGAACAAATAGACGTACATTATTTATGTATTCCGTTATATACCTATCTAATTATTAATAATAATTATATTGTAACGTATCAAAACACTTTAAAGTGATAAATCATATAAAATGTCAATTAAAAGTCGCAATTTTCATTGAATAGGACCAGAAATAAATAAAATATCAATGATTGCCTGTTATAAAGGAATGTATCAATGGGCAATTAGTAGAATCGCACTTGAGTAGCATTCTATATGGCAACTTATAAGTCTGTGACTTGACAAACATGACAGCCCGTATAATGAAACGTAAAAGAAAATGGCGCCACGAACGAATATGAACATCCGGTTTGAAAGAGAGATTGATTATCTTATAAACAAAATCTGCGCACTAATTTTCTGAAAAACTTACAGCTATAATTTTCGAATTTGATTTGAAGACGAAAATATATGTTTTTTAATAATTAGATTCCTATTACAGAAAAGAAGTGGGTATAATTGCGTTATAAACATCACGTGTTATAACAGATTATCTCATCTAATTTTAATATCTTTGAAATTTAACACTAACAATCTGTACCTAAGTAAGTAAAACGAGCCGATAAATTTACGGTGTAGTTCAAAAAAATTATATTTATGCGAACTGACGTTTCAGTTTCAAAATATAATCAAAATCATAGTTCTTTATTTCCTTCAACCTTACAGGACTCTTGGACACGTCACAAAATACAAATTACATTAGTAATACTGGGAAATATATGGATCACTTTGAGTATTCAGTATTCAATCATCTATTGCACTTCGATCATCTTTGACAATTATTCGTCAATTGTGTACCTATGTAAGGACGTTAGTGTCTTTGAGATTAATATTTTCTGTTATTTAGCGACTTTGTTTACTACTATGTAGTGATATTTATATTTACCCCATTTAGGTACATGCTAGTTAATGCTGGCATGTACCCAAATCGGTAAACTCTACGTAGTAGATGCCTACAGATATTCCGTACCTGTATTCTAACGTAGCGTGTCAGCAAGATAGTCTCGCATTGTATCGATAACCGTTTAGCTTCGATACCAATCACCGCTTTGATTGCTACTCTCCAATCAATTAATTGGCCGTGTGGTGCCGGCATAGAATTTCACAACCCCAACTCTTCCCGTGGGTGTCGTAAGAGGCGACTAAGGGAATCACACCGGTGGGCGGGCAGCAGCGCCTTCTGCAGAACAACTCCACCGAACTGCGATACCCAACCCGCATGCCCAGCGTGGGGATTATGGGCAATAACCCCCAGATGATAATGTCATCTATGGCGCTCATTAGGGGAGGCCTATGTCCAGCTGTGGACTATTATAGGCTGGTGATGATGATGATGAATCAATTAATTGCCACAAAATGGTGGCCGGCACGGTAATTCGATTAATTTTCTTATCAATGCTATGAAACGGCTACGGCTATTGAATTGACGTATTATTACAGTTCTTGATGAATTTATTTTGCTTGATTAGTTTTTAAAAAGTCACAGATAATGTAACAGTAATAATAATAACAGAAATTGCTTGGGCATTAATGTAAATAAAATAATTAAACCATCTTAAACATGCTTACTTGTTTCGGCTTATGTAATAATTGATTATTTAATAATTGTTGTTGCATTACATAGGTACCAATTCGGTAGGCATAATTTCATATTTGAGCATTTGTTTTTCATATAGTTTGGCGCTTTTTTTTCGCGGTACCTGAACGCCTTTTTTCTAGTAGCATTTGATAAATTAGTCTCATAATGGTAACCCTAATGATGTGAAATTTTCGAACGTGGAAATGCGGCCACATATCTGCCGCTTGATGCTAAACTAACATAAATACAAAAACAAGAAAAAACGCGCAACTGTTCTATTTAATTATATGTGTGATGATAAATGATGGTGTCATCGGTGTGTTGTTAATGGTGTTGCCATCAGTTAGTTGTTGGTGGTGATTGGAATGTTTTGACAAGAATTTGAGGCAGAAGCAGAAATGACACCTTTCTGGTTTATAAATATCTTAACCAAGACTGTTTGAAAATCTTTTGATTTTTTTTAAAGGCTTAAAATGGAATAGTATAATACTTAGGTAAGTACTATAAAAAAAAATATAAGAAAAATTTAGCTAGCTTGAGACATCACCTATGTACAACAAATAATAACTATCATTATTTGCTACACAAACACTTTAAACCAACAGTCTGCAGTTAGCTCAATTGTAAATTATAGTTCTAATTTGGTTCTGTTATCTCATATATATTTTAATTATTTTTGCTTGTATATTGTATATTCTATTCTTAGGTCTAAGTGAATTGTTATTAAAGTTGTCACTAAGAGCACATGCACCCTGGAAGGGCTTTGCAAAAACGGTTTCGACTTTATTTGAACGAAACGTCAATCGTCGAACAGATTATAAAAATACTTTAATAGTAGGTAACAATCATTTAAATTTCATAATGTTGTTGTTAAAAAAGATGTGACCAATTTAATAAATCAGGGCTACAAACTTGAAAATCACAAGATTAGTTGTCTATTAGCTGTTCTTTGAAAATACAGATTTTACAATTGCATAAGACACTTAATTAAAATTAAATCGTATAATTATAAAAGGTCAAATACGTCACCTTTTTCAAGAAACGTTTATTTAAAAACTGTGCATAGACATTTTGCTAATTGAATACAAACGTAATTGTTAAATTAGAAATAAATGAATACAATAAACTCAATAGATGAGTAGAATACAATAGAAAATCATTTGTAACTACAACCTTTGACACACGATTAGTTGATTTATACTTAGTTACCTTCATCAAGTAATTCCGTCCCCGAACTATTTTTGGAATTGAACGATTTCAAGATAATTGAACTTGACATTACCGACAATTTACACTGATTTCAGTGTGGTTTAAATTGGTACTTTTAGTTCCACCTTCAAAAAAGGAGGAAGTTCCGGCTGTACCTATTTATGTTTTTTATTTATATTTTTTTCGGCATCAATTTCTTCGTGAACCGAGGACTGATTTAGTTGATTCCTTGTTGTGTAGAGAATGATCCGGGGATAGTCAGATAAAAATGTGAATATAATGTTAAATGTAATAAATGTAATAAATTACATAATAACTATAATTGTTTAATATAATTAAATAATATAAAAATCGAGTGTTTATAGCATCAAAATTATCCGCTATTGCTGTCTGTGTTTTATCTGCGACGCTTAAAGCCCATTCATAAACATACCTACATATCTTTCCTATGCCATGGTTATGACAATTATCAAAACACTTGTCTGAAATTCCGGAGTAAGTGAAAAAAGGTTAACTGTCAAAGAATAGCTTATCTATTCTTTAACCTAATTTAGGATTAAAGATGCTACTAATCATAAAAATGTCATAATTTCTTTTAATAAACGCTATCTAGATATCTAAAAAAAACTGCCAATGAATAGCGCTATTATTTGACAGCTCCCTTTTTGCCATATAAGTAAAAAAAATCAAGTAGTTTTATGAGATTTCCATATGTTGTTTTAGTGCTTTTGTAAGGCTAACTTACAAAAAAACTAAAACATTTCAAATTAGTTGGAGGAGGAGAATGAGTCGGATTTTTGTACTAATAGTTCTAAATTTATTACTTTTATACAATTGCTTTACGGCGAAGTATATTGTTTACAAAGCATGTTAATATCTTGTTTATATGTACATAAACTCAACTCTAAATATAAAAAAAATCTAACCATTTTTAGGGATCCATAATCAACCAATGGGACTAAGGCGGGTCAACGAAACCTTATTACGTGTAGTTACTACGCGTCCACTATCAGTATTTTATACATTTACCTGTTAGCAAGTATTATGATTAATTAAAAGGATGATCGTTGATTTTTTACAATTTGTATTTTTAGCGCTTTATAAAGAAAATATATAATAACAACAATAGGTAAGTATTAAAAGTTTTAACTACATCTTGTTTTGACACGGAACCCTTCGTTTGCGATTCGAACTCACTTGGCCGGGTTTTTATTAATAAGTAAGTACGCTACAAAGTAAACAATGACTCTATAGAGTAATTTGTATTGAATTAAAACGATGGAAACTAACGACTTGCTATTAGTTTTAATTATGCATGATGATTATGCAAATTGAATAATAAAAAATCAGTTTACACTTACCGTAGCTTATCATTTATCTTCGAGCTAGTCTCAAGAAATATTTTTTGAAACAACTCACAAAATGACAATTCAAAATTATCATTTCGAGAGTTTTTAGTATCATTTTCTGCGCTAAATATTGTAGTAAATCGACAGTTAGTTAAATTTTGTCAAAAACTCGCCATTGATTTTTACGTTAAGTAGGTATGAGTAAATATTTTGTAAAAAACTCACCATCAATAATTGATTTTTAGGTTAAGTTTGAGGCCATGTTTATAAAGATTGTACTTACCTTGAAAATGGCCAAAGTACAGGTGGCATGATAATTTAAATAACATTTATTTCATAACGCTTACAAAATAAGGTAGAAAATATAATTGTGTCAATTTAAACCAAATATAGTACCAATTAGGAAACAACGAGAAATGCATTTCGTTTTCATTTCAAATCGTTTAAAACAAAGGAAAGAGAGAAAGAAAATAGTTTTATTTTCCTTACAAATATTCGACATTATTGTTAATTTAAAATCAAATTATTTTGAATATTTAACTAAAAATTGTCCACAAAATAAAAAGAGCTTTATTCTACATCACGATCATAGTCGATTTCAAAGTTTTATACAATATTAAATAATTAAATAATCAAAAGTATTTTCGTTAGTAACCCGTTAACTACCGAAAAATAAATCCATTATCATCTCGGTCACTGTTCGGTCACGTCACGTCACGGCACTTAGAAGTGTAAATAGAGTTTTATTGTAATACAACAATGTAAGTACTTAAGTGTAAATTTTTTTTCCTGTAAAAGTCGAGTAGTTAGCGCCCTTAAGGCTGATAATAATTAATTTTAATAAGTAAGTAAATAATGCTGGATAATCCATAAAGCATCATTTAGCCCGAAGATAAGCAGAGCTTGTGTTATGGGTACTAGATGACTGCTTTACCTAAAATACAGTATATTAAAAAGATACGTATTTTGTTATTAGGTATACATAAGAACACCTGGCCCATATCTGCAGATCGTACGAACATTTGTCCCTAGGCTAGAATCAAACCCGCAACCTCCTCCGTCACAGGCGGACCTTCGCCATAGAGGTCGTCAATAGTTCTAAGTCAATTACAAACGCTTTATTATTTACATCAATATATGTAGTTGTTATACCTTTTCTATCAACAAAAGTGTAGTAGTGTTTGTACACCGACGGAACTCGGTGTAAAGTAATTTCTTTTTATTTCTACTGTAATTTTACAATAATATCAATATTTATAAATAATATTATAATAGAGAAAAAGAAAATATAAGAGTTAGTAAAAAACAACCACACGGGATGATATAAAATGTAATCAACATATCTAAAAATATCTACTGCTCGTACCCACATAGATAAAAAGAGATAAGTCTGAATTTTCCAAATTCCCAAATCTTATCAAGTTAGATCTAAGCAAGTACTTACTAGACGAACCGGTTCTGAACATCGGGTTCGGCGCCATCCACGGGAAGGCTCCGAACGGCCAGGACGGCGGCGCTGGACCTTGATACAGCCTCGGCAGCATCGGCTGCGGCACCACCACTCCTCTATTCTCTTCTTCACCATCGTTGCCATCTCTATCCTCTCTATCATCAGCGTTGGAGTCAACGTCTTCGATATCGACGTCGCTGTCATCTGTTTCTGGGGCAGCGTCGGTGCTTTCTGCGTCATTGCTGATAGCGTCGATGGACTCTTTCGGTGCGTCAGTTTTCCCGCGTAGCAGAGAGTCTACGCTGAAGGATATCCGGCCTTTTCCGCTCTCGGCGGAGTCAGCACGCTCGCATTCGAGCGTCGTCTTCATTTCATCTGATCATTTCTATTACAGGTTATTGCCGAGTCTCCATTTTCGAATTCCGTTCTTATTATTTTCAGTTTATTGTTACGTTTCGTTTCTGAAGTATCATTGTCAAGTTCAGCCGGATATCACCTGGGATTTTCAAGATTTATTATCGATATGCAAATTTTAGTTTATCGCACGTGAATTTGTAATTGTTTTTGTTTACACTTTATACAGTTCGAATGACAAAACGTAAGCCACCGTCAAATTAATCACAATAGCAACACTTGAAATTCAAAAGTGGAACGTCAATTGCAGATGGGTGCGTTCGGAAACTTGATGAGACGCGGAAAGCTGCGGTGTGTCGGGTGATTCGCGTGGAAGCGCGGTGAAAATCGCGCTAGTATTGGGGCGCAAACCGCGAGTCGCGGACCGCCCCTCTCCTCTCCGCGCCGCGAGAGAGACGCAGCTACCGACCGAGGAATTTTAATAAGCGGCGCGGAGTGAACGAGACAACGATACAATCCGACATGTGTGGAATCGCGATATCCAGTAGGCGGGGTCCGTCGCGCTCAAATTAATAGTCTCTATGGAGTACGCCTTATAAAATACTATCACAGCTCCCTAATTTGACTTTTACCGCTTGCGTATAAAGTTTATTTTGGATTGAGTTGTTGAACAATAAAATGACGTAACGGAATTGAACGAGTCAGATTGCAGTGGGTATTGTGTTGAATGAAAAAGGAGTAAATAGACGTCTGCTGTAGGCGGTGTAGGGGACTTTACGATTTAATTATTCGCGAATGCGGAGGCATTTTGTAGCTAACTAATGTCTCTTTGTCTCATTAATATCTCGGGCCGGCCATGTTTGATTTGTTTATGACAGGTGAGACGTGATGTGCTACCGTTTCCGAATTGTGTAGGTTCGGAAGAACGCTCTAGGATTGTTCTTTCTGGGTTGGAACTTGTTAGGTACTGTAATTTAGATGAACTTTTAAATTAAAGCTTGTGAAATTTACAATGATTTAAACAATTGATAAATAAGGTAACATTGAAAAAAAAACCATTGAAAAAATATAAAAATAAAACATTGAATACCAATAGCTACAAGAAAAAAATATATATAGAGTAAGCTCAAACATTTTGTATTGCTATGTTCCCATGATACCCCACCGTAGTAACAATAGAAATGATATATCCAGCTCTGATAGTTTGCAACTAGCATATTGATTAGATTTAGGTAAACAAACATGAAGTTTTATTATGGAACATCATCACCGGTCTATAGCATTTAGCAATTTAGGGGAATTACCTAGATTGTCTGACCTAACACATTGTACTTTGTACATCCTGGCCGCAAAAAAGGGAAACAATACTAAAATGTTAGAAATAATCAATCTTACAACAAACTATATTTCGTACATTTTTGGCAACTAAATAGCTAAGTCAGAACTGAGCAACATAAGAATCCAGAAACAACTCTAGATTCTTCTCAAATTACTATAATGTAGATTTGTTTCATAAAATTTTTAAAGGTGGAATTTGATTATATTTGACGCTGGTTCAGAGTTCGATTCCCGCCTCGTGACAAATGTTTGTGCAATCTGCAAATCCCATAACATGTTAACTCAGAGCTGATGCTGTGTGGATTGTCTAGCATAAAAAATACTAATTTGCTTACCTATGTACAAAAAGATTCTTAAAAAAAAGGGTCTTAAAAGAAACTCAATATTTTTAACGCTTACAATGTCTTTTAACAAGGTACTTAAACCGTTTAAAAAAAGGCAAATCACACCATTAACTAGCGCCATGTCACTTAACACGAAGTTAATCGCATTAAATCGCTATCTTCCATCTTTTTGTGCATCTAAACGCTCCCCTTTCAACCATTTCAGATTCAACCTTATCGCCCTAGAATACAGCTGAAATCAAATGTCACTGTCATAATTGATGTCAATTCGCAAATATTATCAAACGTTTGCTTATGTTGTTGGAAAATGATTCCTAGTCAGTTGTGATACGGTTGTTTGGTTAAGGGGAAGTCTCCCCTAGCCAATTAATGCAGTGTAATCACACAGAGAGATTACGCTCGCCTTAATTGAAAGAGTGTAATGATGAACGTTGCTAGGGTATAATAAAACTGGCTGGATTTTTCTTTGATTTATTTCGGATTTCGAATTTCGAACGTTTTGTTATGATTTTTGTCGAACTGCTGTTGGTTGATTGAACGATGTTCTGAATTTAAATCTGATCATTACCCATACAGAAGCTTATTTTGAATTCAGAAATTGGCAAATATAATTATAAGTTTAACGAGATAAAAGGTTAACGATGAATTTGTTTTCTTTTTACTTATTAAAAGTTAGCTTTTAAGAATTACTTAGGTATTAATAATGAATATGCTATAATGGTTGCTATAATATGGATTATGGGCAATAACCCCCAAATGATGAGTAATGCCTTCTATGGTGCTCATTAGGGGAGGCCTATGTCCAGTAGTGGACTATCATAGGCTGTTGATGATATATAATGGTAGAGCAACTAATTAAATGAAGGAATAAAACTCGCACTTCAGCCAAGACTTTCCCTACGCCACAAACGCCCTCCATATTAAAATATAAATTCCATGCAAACTGAAATCCCAACGCAATAAAAATGTAGATATCTCATCGACTTTCAAGGGTCTAAAACTCAGCTTAACTGAAATTTATACTGAAATAATACGAAAACGGCAATCTTTTTAAATAACGACTTCATATTCCCGAGTGGTGCGGACAATTTAAAGGAGATGAGAGATTTTTTTAATAAAACGAGGGATAATAGTAGGTAAGTGGGGGCCGGCCGCCATTACCGCGAGAAATGAGTTTTCAGTTCGCGTCGCGACCTTCTTGTGTTTACAGGGTGAGGCGACTTAGACTGGTATCTTAATAGATGAAAATTTACTTGTATAAGTGAGAATAGAAGTATCTCGCGAAGAAATTGCTTTAAGGGCCAATAATAATAATAAATAATGCTGGACAATCCACACAGCATCATCTAGCCCCAAGCTAAGCAGAGCTTGTGTTATGGGTACTAAAAAGAAAGAAAGAAAGAAAATACATTTATTTTGATAGGCAGGGTACACAGGTACTAGATGACTGATATACAAAATATAATATTATTAAATAGATAAATATATTTTTTTTATTATAACCTGAACACCTGAACGAATATCTGCAGATCATACAAATATTTGTCCCGAGGCGGGAATCGAAACCGCAACCTCCTTCGCCCACCGCGCCACATAGGTCGTCGTAATAAGTCCGCCAATTCTTCAACCTTTTATTTTATTTTGTTTTAGTCAAAAGTTTTTCAGGATAAAGTTTTATTATGTTATCTACTAAAAAACTTGATAGCTACGAGGAACCTCGTAAGGACATCGTTAGTTAACCAAAGCCAAAGTCAGGTTCAAATAATGGCTTATTCCCAGAGGTCTACGACTCCATTGTTTTCAAAAATCTTAGCTTCATATTGTGATTCCCAAGAGGTCCACGATATCCAATTATCAAATTGCTTTTATTTCCTTACAGGACTCTTGGACGCGTCATAAAATAAAAACTATGTATAATAAGTATATAAAACTATAAAAGTAAAAGTCTCGTGATTACACTAGTTTAGTTAATTAAAGTTGTTTTATTATAATCAGGCTTGTGGTGCCGGCATAGAATTTCAGCACTCCAACTCTTCCCGTGGGTGTCGTAAGAGGCGACTAAGGGAAACACACCGGGGGGCGGGCAGCAGCACCCTCTGCAGAACAACTCCACCGAACTGTGATCCCCAACCCGCATGCCCAGCGTGGTGATTATGGGCAATAACCCCCAAATGATGAGTAATGCATTCTATGGCGATTATTAGGGGAGGCCTATGTCCAGCAGTGGACTAACATAGGCTGTTGATGATTGATAATGATGAATCAGGCTTGTTATCTTTAATTTATCCAAAGATCCTATTTTTGAAAAACGTTCTGTATTCATAGAAATTGACATCTAACGTTACAATGGGGAAAAATTAATCAAAAACGCTTCTGTACTATCATGCCATCTAAGCTGTTATCTTTTCAAAAGACCAACTAGATACTTAACTCGCTGCGCCCGCGGTTTCACCCGCGTGACTCGCCATCCCGTGGTAGTTTCGGGATAAAAACCTATATATTATTCCAGGACATAAACTATCTGTGCACCAAGTTTCATCAATATCCGTTTAGTAGTTTTTACGTGAAAGATTAAACAACCATTATTTACAAACTTTTGCGTTTATAATATTAGTAGGATATAGGTACATATACTATTTTACGTCATTTCTTTAATTGTCAAAGAAATTCTAATTATAATGTTTAAACAGCTCCTTTATATAGAGGTATTATGGAGCGCTCAAGAAAGTTAAAAGAATAACTTAGCTTAGTAAAAAATAACAAAAGTTCGTTAGGTATTCCTTTTTCAAAAAACCTAAAAAGTAACACCCTTAACCATAGACAAACTCGAGCAGTAATAAAACCGCGTATCACCGCCGCCGCGCGCCGCTGTCATCGTAAACACATTTCCCGCTTTTAATATTTGGAAATTGCTCTTTTTCTTTTCCAAGGGGAGGGCGCGAGGGGGTAATTGCGACACCCCCTTTGCAATTATATTTCTCGGTGAAAGTAATAAATTAAGAGTAAATTAACTTCCTGTTGAGGTTTCTCTATGATGTAGAGCGCCTGAAGTACGTTTTTATGAATCTCAAGTTTTTCTTTTGTCTGTGTTTAAAAAATATTGAAACCTGCATAGACTCTTCTCCTTACTAAATAAAAAGTTTCTTGTAAAGAGCCTCTAATAATAGTTAAAGGTAAATAACGAACTCTCCACAACAACAAGCGCTAACTCAGCTAAAAATAACTACCGAAAACCTGCTAAGTGACTTTTATAACCAAAACCCATTTCTTTTTTAAAGCATTGTCTTCATATTCGGCTACCCTTTCGTAAAGATAAAAATAAACCTTGTAACGACGTCGTGTTTAAACCTCTAAAACAAACAACGTCCTAAAACAACCAAACACCAAGTCGCCACTTAGCCATGTCACTTAGCAGCACCATTTTGGAATGAACCCTCTGTTTAAACTAATCTTTCGTAATAAGGGTCAGATGAAAATGGGCGCATTATACTTAAATATTTTTTGAACAAACTCTATGGTATCAGTTTTGAACGGATAAGGAAGTAAGTTCGATTTTCAAATAATGTAGGCGCCATGATTTTTTTTTCTGCAGATCAGAACTATTATTATTGGAAAAGGTGTTTGCAAGAAAAAAGCCTGTTTGTCAATTTTTTGCACACATATTATATAAATAAATAATGCTGGACAATCTACACAGCTTCATCCACCCCCAAGCTAAGCAGAGCTTGTGTTATGGGTACTAGACGACTGATATACGTATATTTAATACACTAAAATTACATACTTTTTTCTACCATACATAGAAAACGATCTCACGTAACGATGTCATCTGCAGATCGTACAATCATTTGTCCCAAGCCGATAATCGAACCCACAACCTCCTGCATCGCAGGCAGACCTACGCCCACCGCGCCACGGAGGTTGTTGAATATTATAATCTAGTTCTAGATCACCAGCATTATTTCAACCGAAAGAGGGCTTGACTGCTGGATGACCTCTATCAAAGACAAGCAATACGGAATATATCTATTGAAATATTGTGTGAAATATCCACGAAAACTAAAAAAAAAAAGAAAGAATACCTGAGCAACAAGGAGTCATTGAATAAAAAAAAACAAACATGCCAAGTACGGCGCCAAAAACTCTTTGAACAGATTATGGCGGCTAAACGCCATTGGGTGTTTGTTTTCAAAAATGGAACGGGTATCCTTTCATATTAGCACCTTTTACTGTTTTGCTTTTAAGGAGGCTTCGTGTGTGGTCCTTTATTAATGTTAACGTGTCGTGATTAGGGGGAACACGGTAATTTTTGGACGGGTAAGTTTTTTATTTTTTCTTTATCGAGAACAAGGTGTAAAAGATGCTGCATTTTTTTATTGGGAGAAGAATAAAACGCACGTATTAGGGAAATTGGATGAATGTACTGGTAAGTTCGTTTATTAACATAGAGAATTACAATTACCTAAAATAGAAGAAAAAATATAATTATATATTTGGAAATACTAAAATTTATTTAACTGCAGACTGTTGGAAACAATATACAGGTAGCTCAATTGAAATCAGTTGCTTAGGGTTGATTAAGAAGATGAGGATTGATAAGTTATAGTTTTTTTTTTATCAACAACAAAACAACAAAACAACAATTAAGTAAATAACCCAAATTAAAACTACTTTTTACAATTGAGCTAACTGACTGTTGCAAATAAGCTACAGGTAGTTCAACGATGCACATCAAATACCAGTCAGAAGAGTTATATAGACAAGTTCAGAGCAGAGATTTTTTTCCAAGCAATTTTTATAACAAAACAGAACCCTTCCGTCAAATAACAATAAAGAGGTCTAAGCAGCTGTTCGACCTCGACTTTATTACGATTTAATGCCATAAATAATTTGATTAGTCTCATATTTATCAACATAAAACCATCTCTTGGAAAAACGTCACCCATTCATAGACATTTAAGTCAGCCATAGAAATCAGGACAACCGTTTAGAAGCCACTAATGTTATCTTGATATCTAAAAAAAAAAAGAATTTTGTTTATGTCCTCTGAAAAAGTTGTCTATGAAATAGAGCTGTAAGAGCTTTTATAAAAGGAATTTGGCATGAATTGAATGGACGTATGAAATACAAACACACTTCTATCGACAAAAAGAGGTTTGAAGAATTTGAACTTTATTTGGTACTGTATAAGATGGCAGTTATTTATAATTTTCTATGAAAGTATATTTGTATCAGTTCAGATATAATTTTATTGCAGTTTTATATTGTTTGCGATAGTTTTTCTAAAGGTTTATAATATCAAAAGGTGTCAAAGATTTCTGTGGACAATGCTTTTTTTACGCAATCTAAAGCACGCGTTGATAATTTACTAAGAATAGGGTCTTGTATGGCATTCAATGGGTATTATAAAGACATACGTATTATACTTGCAACTCTATAACTTCCTCATCAGAACACAATATATCCACTGTTGATCATGTTGTCCCAAGACGACCTCTGTGGCGCGGTGAGCGAAGATCCGCCTGCGACGCAGGAGGTTGCGGGTTCGATTCCCGCCTCGGGACAAATATTTGAGCGATCTGCAATTATTTGTTCAGGCTGTTCTGGTCGTTTTCTATATAATAAAAATATCTATTTATTTAATATATCGTATTATGTATATCAGTCATCTAGTACCCATAACGCATTAGCTTGGAGCTAGATGATGTTGTGTGGATTGTCTAGCATTATTCATTTATTTGAAGTTTTGAAAAAGGAACGTGCGTTCGACATTCAAAAGCCTCATAACCCCCCGTGCTGTCACGACAGAATTCATCTCCATATTTGAAACAAGAATCGATTGAACATTAAGGTACGTACAGCGTAAACGATCCCGTTTTCACCTCATTAAGCCGAAGTTAAGGACCCTATTATGTACTTTATGTATTCCTAAATTACCCATCACTTAATAGGGTACGAAAACGAGGAGTTTACCCTACGGCTGGTATAACTTGGTCTGTCCTTTTGGAGTTTTATATGAAACTTTGAGAGAAGTGAGGGTTTGTTTTAAATTGGTTGGTAATAAAGAGGTGGGGTTGTTTAAAGTGTTTGTATGATTACTGGCCTGCTCAAATTTAATGCCGGTATCTAAATGTAATACAAGTTCGAAAATTGGAGGACTCATTGTAGAGGGTCGTTATCGAAGCATTGTGCTGGGAATCGGAGTAATTTAAAATTAAATAAATGAAGGATAGGGATGATACGTAAATATGGACGAATAAATGGAAGGAGTTAAGCTGTCTGTACATTGTTGGAAACAGTCTGTTAAGTATTTTATTTGGTTCGTTAGTTAATTGTAGTTTTCTTTGTTAATCTAGTTGAGCTCAGGCAAAAGTTTGTTTTAGTCTACTTCAAAATTTTACGTTTTTTGAATTCGTTTATTAACACACCATGAAGTAGTCATTTTATGACGTCATACGGCTGTGTACACAAAAAAGTGCCTGCTATCAAAATCCGTAAAAAAAATAACTTTGGGAATTTAATTCAGGATTATTTTTCTTAAAAACAATAATAATAAATATAATTGGCTAAAAACTAAATCTAAAGCACAGTAAATAAAATCAACAGACGACCAAAAATAACTTCATCGTATCAAACATTCCTCCAATAGTTGTTTGTGTCATAAACAAATCAAGTACCATCAAAACAATCCATAGACAAGTTTGTCCCAGCTACAATACTTCATAAGGTGTCTATTCCCAGTTATTACACCACAGATGTCCAAACACGTTCGCTGCCGACGCTATTGTGTGGACAAACGTGGAAACTTCTATTGTTAGACTATTCAGGGAGTACTTTAAAGTGCTGGTAGGGTGACCATAGTTCCAGTGTGTATTCGATTATTCAACTTACGCGCTATTCATTTATTTGTTTTATTTATTATATTATATGTTTAAAGAAACATTATTTTATTAATACCTCTGAGTATTTATAATTTTTTTATTATTATTAATACCTGTGAGTATTAATAAAATTTGTACATGACTCTACATATAAACTATGTAGATCCTCTATTGTGACAGAGGTTCTACACAACATCACTAAGATTTCGGCCGCAGTATTGAGATTTTGCTTGAGTTTTCGCGCAGTCCGCTATATTCACTATCCGGCAGTATATGAATATAATTTTAATCAAAATAGGGGTAACGCATACTCACTCAATAAAGAACTGATCAGATTTCACTGCTCTGTGAATATGGTGTAGATGTGACGTGTATGTTATTTTGGAAACAAACAGTTATTATAAACTCTCTAAAATCTCATGCTGACATAGAGACCGTTTTGGGACTCAAAACAAAAACTAGTAGTTACGTTTTGTGTTTTGGTTAGTCATGTTTGTCTTTGTTTTTGTTGATTGTGTTTCAAATAAAATTTTCTCAGTCTCATTCATTCATTCAAATAAATGATTTGTATTAGTTTACGTTAATAACATGGTCACCCTACCGCCCAGAACCATCCGAACCATAATGACCGGCTGATAGCCGTTTAAAAACGAATTTGCTCACTTCTGGTACATTTAACAATCTATGTCCCATTCTATGGAGCCACGTTTTTTTGTGCGGAGAACTGCATTTCGCATCGTCATTATTTTCAATGTGCACATAATTCTAGGGCCAGTTTTATTGTAGATAGTAGAGTAGGTTGGTTTTGTAGGTTTGTTGGTTGTCTAATAGAGATCGCTTTTTAGCAATAAGACTGTCAGTTGTAGGTTGGATAGCGCCATGGTTGTAGGCTCAATAAACAAAGATACTTAGTATATACATACCTACCTACTTAGCTTTATGGTAAATACATACTATGTACTATGTAACATTGTGTTAAAGTATTATTTTAATTGCTGTTTTTGTCAATTAACAATAATAATAAAACGATTTTGTAGTGTTTTATTACGCAATTTGAGTTATCGCAACGGAAACTCGTTATTTATGGGTTTTAATTAGTGGGTAGATATTGATAAGTAATATCAAACTGAACTAATTTACAATTTGATTTTAATTACATATATTATTAACATGCGAGAGTTTTTGAAATGTTTTCCTGAACAACGCCAGTTCAATATACTGGCAATATACGTTGTACAAAAAATATTTAAAGCATAGAAAGGATTTGTTGACAAGTGATTAAATTAAAGGTATAAAGAAACATACTCGGTTTGCACTGTCTTAGGTTTTTTCTCAAGATGAAGGAGCAAATAAAAAAAATAAAAATAATGCCTGACAATCCACACAGCATCATCTAGCCCCAAGCTAAGCAGAGCTGAAAAAAAATGCCTTGAACGCATCAACGAACTATACCAGAATTTAGACAAATGTAATATAGAGATACCGCGTTCTTCAAAATCGCTTGAGCCGTTTCGATGTACTTGTTAGTAGGTACCTACTAAAAGTGTTCACCAACCTCATGTAATCATTTGAAAAACATAACATCCCTCTCTGGTACCAGAAGGGGAAGAACTTTCGTTCAGCGACTTTTAGAATTTCCATTGGTATCTCTGAAAAAACTGCATCAAAGTTTCAACGTGGCCAGCTGATTTTTTACGAAGTGACAACCCTAAAGTCAGCTGTTTCTTCTACTTGGGACGGTGACGTCAGTATAGTCACAGATGAAGATTGATAATTCACAGAATAAGTCACTTTATTTAGGCACTAGTAAATTTAAACTTTTTGTACGGGAAACTGAAAATAGGAATTTTTAATTATCTCCCCCTCACAACTGATCACCATTGGGGTCTGAACACCCCCCCCCCCCCTTCGGCTTAATACATTATATTATGTTACACGTTGTATAAATTAAGTTAGGTTTAATTCCCAATAAAAGCTATTCTGATAATAACTTATGGTTTGGTAGTGAGTGCTTAACTACTGGTTATTTTAATAGAATAAAATACTTCTTTTGATTTTTATCTCAATCCAAATACTGCTGAGATCGGCGAAGATATGAGTCACTCACGAATACACCAGAATTGACCCGCTGAAACGGTTAACACTTTCATGATACACTACATGTCCATCGCCTATGGATCGTACTGCCAAGGGCAGCGCATGCGTTAAGCCAATAAAAACTACGACAAAGCGTTGCGACGCGATCCAATATTGGGTACATTACAGGGCACTTTAGCACCCTCATACGATACTATAATAGCCCGCACTTCACTGATTGTATATTTATTAAGTTTATAAATAGCCGTGAAGGGTCCCGACGAATGTTCAGTGAATGATTTGACAATTACGCTGAGTGAATTTATTGAATTGTATTGAGTAGTAAGTGGAGCTGTATAAATGGAGTTTAAAGTCTGATTTCATTTAGTTTGGTTAACATGTTGTAGGTTAATACCTACCCTTTCTTTATTATACTAATGTATAATAAAGAAATAATGTAGGACAGAAAATATTTTTCAGATCGTACAAATGTTTGTCGCAGGGCGGAAACAGTATCCGCAACGAATTTACAAGACTGGTTTATGAAATAGTGCTCATGCCTATTTGATTCTTAAGTGGAATAACGCGTAATAGGCGTTAATTTCATTAATTTTTTTTTTGAAATTAATATCAATTAAAATCAGCACTATACGTTATCCACGCTAAAAATATGCGTTATTCCTTCTAAAACCATTATACCGTTATCCACGTTAAAATTTATCCACGCTAAAGTTATCGATTAAAGGAATAACTTGGATTACGTTAAGTAAGCGTTATTTAGCTTGGTTTGCCCCTAGTCAGTCTAAGTGCTTATTTTGTAAGCCTAAAGAAATAAAGTTATTGAATCTGAATCAGGGCCTCTCCTACCCCCTCGACTCATCTGAGCCCTGAGCCAGGAACCAAGCTTCGTAGGCGTCCTATTCGTTACCCTTGTTTTAGTCACATGTATAATAATCTTGATTTCGTTTGAAAAAAAAACAATTTCGTGTTAAACTACCTACTGACAATGTTTATGTCAGAAGACAGTAGAGTAAGAGATATTTTAAGTAATTTCTTAATTAAGTTTAATTATCTGTGCAGTCGATCCATATAAGCGATAACAGCTTAATTTTAATCCAGATTAACTTTCTCATAGTTAAACAGCGGTTATTAGATCCCCAGAATCCGATCAGTCATTGCTAGCATATGTAAATATGCGTCCGACATTATTTAATACGAGGGTGCCGGTTTGATTCCCAGCGCGCGTTAAATGCGATATTTTTCCATAACACTTTGGGGGTTGAGATTGGGACGGTGTTATGTAGAACTGCTTTCTTTAAACTGGCTTAAGACCTGATTTTCATTATAGTAGGTACGTACAAATTTAGATATATTTTGTCTGAAATGTTACTTGGTCGGTAGTGTTTTAGTCTCAAATACTATTAAAGATATCAGATAGATAGATCGATATCACGAAAATTGGGCAGCGTTTTAATATTTTAACAGAGGCAGTTTTATTACTTTGATGACCCCGTGAAGAGATATTGTGATATATTTACGTGAAGAGATATCTTTACGTGATTTTAAAATTTATAATCAAATAACCAAATTACATCTACATTTACAGTATAAACAACTGAGCTTACTGCAGACTATTGCAAACAAACAACAGGTAGCTCAACTGGTCCGTATCAATACCAGTCTAAACAAAAGTAAGTTTATTTGTGAACCTATGCTTATCACATTTCCTTCATTTGGTGTGCGACCCAACGAGGCGCTTGCTGCTTCGAGAAGTGCCGACATCGATGGATTAGCTTAACGTAGTAATTGAGGACGCAAAGGATGTTTTTTATACCACCAAGTTGTATAATATATAATTATATTGTTAGTTACACACGGCCCGCCTGTTGGGAAGCGGTCACCATAGCATATGGATGCCTGCAATAATAATAATAATTCATTCATTTCAGGTTTTGTTACGTGTCCAAGAGTCCTGTAAGATCTAAAGAAATAAAGCACTTTGATTTTGATTATGAGGCAACATTAGTCTAGTGCAGGATGCAATATCGGGGCCATTACACGCGCGTTGCCAACCTTTTAAAAGTGAAATCACTTTTAAAAGTGATTTTAAGCTGAAGACCCTTTTTGTAAAACCTATCTTGTAGTCTAGTAGTAATATATAGGCCCCTATATTGTAGTTGAGTATCTTCAAATATTTTTAGAAAGAAAAAATATGTTTCATTACAAATACTTTTCCTTAGTTGTTCTTACATAAACCCATCCCCGTGATCATTTAACCCTCGCTCACCACGGCTTAGCGCTGGCAATAACATCTCAAATATCACCCTCGGATCACACTGATTTCATTTATACATTTGTCGTAAACTACGTTATTGCGTTTCGTGTTACGCGGGGATTTTTCTTAATTTCCGCCCCGGAAAACAGCTTGATGGGGAATTAGATGGTATTGTATGTTAGTTATTGGTTTTAAAATTAAGTTTGAATTAAAAAATGGTTTGCAATGAAAGATGCAGAAATATGAAGTCAGTACTACGTGTTACTTTAAAATTGATTCGTTGTTTCTGAGATAAAGTAAAGCTACATAATGTACAGTTACATATATATACAAGTTTTTTACTATACAGTAACTAGCCAAACTGGGTGTGGAATGTTTGTAAACAAACCACGATATAAAAAAAAAATAATTCGCTTGCATGGCGTGAGTTTCATATATTGCAAACAATATTTATAGTGGCAAGGATGAAAAATTGATAGGCAAAGTAAATTCCGTATAAAAAGAGGAAACAGACTAAATTTTAGTTTAAGTATGGTTGGTTTGTTTACAAACTTTCCATGCATATGTTATGCAATATATCTAAAAATCTTTAGTAAAATAAAATATTAAGAATTTACCTGCGAGGAATATAAATTAGGAAACATAAGGGTGCAATAATTGATAACCTCTTTTTTGAAGTCGGTTCCAATGACAAGATGCCCGATAAAGCAGCCCAACCATTATCACCAAATCTGAAAATCATTAATAACTTTTATGAATGACTCCTTAAAATTGTAAAGATCTAAGAAACGTAACATGTGCTCACCATTTCATCGCCACATCTATTCATTTATCATTTCAACATCATTTATCATTGAAATGAGACTTAAAGAGATAGAAAATGAAGTGCGCTGAGTAAACTAACTAACAATGTAAGATTAATTGATTTCCGAATTTCTTATGGTCTACTTGTTTTATAATGAAATAAGTAATTAGGTCTCTATTGAAAAGGCGTAAGGCTGGAATTTGATTGCGATGCGTGTGGCGTCGGTTGGTCTGTGATGTGTTATGAAATCGGTAGTGTTTGAAAATTATTCTCTATTTGAATTTTTGAATGGAGAATGACGCTTCGATTTTCATTGATGATTGAAGGGTTAAATTTTCGGAATGTTTTTGAATTTTTACGTTACAATGACTTTTAGATTATTTTACTCCATTTCACAGTGATTTTAGCACTATTTAATTTTAGTTTACATCTCATTCAGGACTATTTGAATGAAATTGAATTCATAGCTTGACAAGGAACGTTTTTTGTGGTAGATTGTTTTGTAAAGGAAAATCAGGTGCGTAGATATGAAACGTAAACCCTACTTCGATTGTTCGGTTGGTATTATTATTGGTTGGTTGGTGGTAAATGAGAGGAGATCTTATAAAAACTATTTTTCTCGGCCGTTTCCTTCCCACAGCTGGACATAGACAAAAAGCTATAAAAAGATAATTTATTTCATGTGTTCTGGGTATTTTTTATGTATAAAACAAAATATATCTTAGTATTTAAAGTATGTATTTTATTGAGTATATCAGTCATAACTACCTACGCATACTAAAATCTCTGCTTAACCTGGGGCTAGATGATGCTGAGTAGATTGTCCAGTATTATTTATTTATTATTTTTACTATTTTACAAACACTATATATAATGTAGTACTCACAACGACCTCTTTGTTTGCTTTCACGAGGTTCAAATCATCATCATCACCAGCCTATAACAGTCCACTGCTGGACATAGGCCTCCCCTAATAATGATGAATACGCTGATGGCATTATTCATCATTTGGTGGTTATTTCCCAGGTTCAAATAATATGGATCTATTTTATCGTTTAGTTTATATTATCTAAATATTTTTCGGTTTTTTTTTTTCTTAAAGTCTGAGTCATATATCATGAAGCTTGTGAATTACTGGAAGCCAAGCTATTTGAAGCTATCAAATAATAACTGGCTAATGCTCCATGGTAGCACAATATGCTCTATTAACTATAAATAATGTCACAGTACTAATTGGTATAACCAAAGGATTCAGATAAATCAGGCATACACTTTACCTACAATGGCGCACAAATGAAACCGATATAAATAACAATATAAGTTGAACGCTTTTTTCGTCAAGTAAATAATATTATTGTTAGAGTATTCATTTTATTTTTAATATGTATCATTCGATAGCCGGTTCAAAATTGGAGTCTATAAAAAAATTGTTGTAATATTAAAACTGATATAAGTGCTGTGATTTGGGTTTTATCAATGAATAATATTCGAGATTAAATAACAGATCTATAAAATTAGAATTATCGTCCAGATATAAAGTTTTACTTAAATTGTTGGTACGGTATAACGATTTGCGGAATATTTCTGAAGGTAGATGGATGTTTGAGCGCCAAAACGTTTAGCTTACTTCATGGATAATATGGATATGGCAAGCTAAACGCAGGGCGCTCAAATAATCTACCTACAGGTAAGTACCTCAACTGATCCCTAAGATCGCTGCCTTATTTATCGGTGTAGCAA